>CM052885.1:76410125-76430317 GCA_028534135.1 Potos flavus
AAAAAATTTGAAAAAAAAGAATGATATAAAGTATATATATATAATGTAGCTATACATATATAATGTATATATATGTATATATATACATAAGTGTCAACAGAGCTACAAGACTATTACAACCACCACTTGAATAGATGTTTATCCATTTATATCAGTACCTGAAGGTTTTATCAGACAAAAATTTAGTGAGGTGCAGGAAATTTGGACTACACCATTGTCATAGCATCTGATAGAAATAAATAAAGTTCTACATCCAGTAATGGAAAAATTAATATCCATTCAAGTTTAAAAATGGAATATTTATGAATATTGATTATAGTACACCTTGAAGAAAATTAAATGCATTTTAAAGTTTCATCATCGTGTAGTGACTGATCTCTAACTAAAATGAAAATAAATTAAGAAATTCTTACAAAATAATTAAAACTGTACTCCTTAATAATGTCATAGATAAGGGTGTGCCTGGATGACTCAGTCAGTTAAGCATCTGACTCTTTATTTCAGCTCAGGTCATGATGTCAGGGTCGTGAGATCCAGCCTCAGCATTGGGCTCTCTGTTCTGTGTGTAGTCTATTTGGGATTCTCTTTCCCTCCGCCCTCCTCCTGCTCACACTCTCTTTCTCTCTCTCTCTCAAAATAAATAAATAAAATCTTAAAAAAATAATGTCATAGATAAGAAAATGTCATACTAGAAAATATTAATTACTCAGAAATACATGTGAAGATTCCAATACCTAGGTATAAAGAGAATACAACAAAAAAACAAAAAGAAATGAAAATTTCAAAACTCTCCTGAATATAACAGAATGTAACAAATTAGATTGAATAAAGGGAAAGAACTTTCAGGTTCCATTTAGAGAGAGCATGTTGGAATTGACATGTTAGTACAGCCTCTGAACATACTTTAATTTTCATTCTTCCCAAAAAGGAATATGAAATAAATAACCTGATTTCTTCCCTAGAAAATAAGTTTCATGGAGAGATTTTAAAGTGTTACATTTACAAATATGTATCTTCTACTGAGTAGCTGTTTGCAACTCATCTTTAAAATATTGTCTTGTGATAGTGTTTTTTTTCCAAGCAATGAAATTATAGTATAGAATTTAGACATCCAACTAGACAATATTTTCATTGCATTTGTGAGGTCTGAAAAAAGTACTTGCCTTTTCATGGGCCAGAAGTTGTGTGTGCGTTTGTATGTGTGTGAATGAGTGAGTGTTCATGTTTGTGCATGTGTATGAAAGTGCATTCTCATGTGCATCCTTGAGTGTTTATGTGCATATGAAGCTGCACGAGTATGTGTGTGCTTGTGCATGTGTGTATGAAGGTGCATGTGCACGCTTGTGCAAACATGTATGAACATACATGTGCATGTGTGCCTGTGCATGTCTGTGTGTATGAGGGTGTATGCACATGTGCATGCTTGTGCACACATGTATGAAGGTTCATGTGCGTGCTTGTGGAGTCTATATGTATATATATGAAGATTCATGAGCATGTGTGTTCTTGTGCATGTCTGTGTGTGTATATGAAGGTGCATGAGCATGTGCCTGTATGCGTGATACTGTTATTCACTTAAGAGTAAAATCAAGAGTTAGCTTGTGATGGGTGTAACCCTTACTTCGATCACAGTAAAAGACTAAGGGAAATTTTAGGGCCTTGTTCTGCTGATCTTCATCCTCCTCTGAAGTCTCGTGTCTTAGTTCTGGTCAGTTGTCGACCTTAATGAGAATAGGTCAGGAACACCAAAACCCTTGTTACTTTGCTTCAAGGGAGGGCAGTCTTTCTGTAGGACTGTCTGAGAAGGGTCTCTTCTCACTCCTAAACAATGAGGTTTCCTGGAGTAAGAACTCCATGCAAAGAGTCAGTAACAGAGCTAGTAGTTTATGGCAGATAATGTAGCTCCGAAGAGTATGCAAGTCTAACGGTTGCAGTGACACAAAGATTGGGCTCTCTCCCGAGGTGGTAAAAGGAATATGCAAAACCTATTTTTTTAATATTCAAAAAATAATAGTGGGAAATAGGAGAAAATGTGGAATGAAAGAAAAAATAAAAGTCTTCAAACAAGCAAATGGCCAAATATAAGTATTTTTAAACTGAGCAATAAAAGCCTTGCAATGGCCATTGAAAAAATGTGGGATACCATAACATTTTGTAGCATACACAGAGAGGAGAGCAGAGGCAGAGTGAAACACCCAGGATGCAGGGCCCGGCTGACACACCCAGCCAGGGTCATAGTCAATTACAGAACAATAACATCTATAATTTATATGCCTGTCTTCTTATGTCTATACACATGCATGAAGGAAAAATGTCTAATGATTTATTTATTTTCACAAGAAGATAGAGATGAACTATGCCTGCTTTTCAAACCAAAGTGAGGTGACCCTATTAGCAATCCCCCCAAGTGGCAGATTTGAAGGAACATTCCAAATTACCCAATTAATTCAAATTTCTATAGTTGATACAAGTGCATAGATGCACTTATATTAATGAAATATGCTGATGTGAGTTTGGTTAATTATTGACAAAGTCATCTTTATAACTGAATATGAAAAATAAACTAAAAAATGTTTTTCTAAGCAGCTAAAAAGTATTCCTCATTTATTTTTTTAAAGATTATATTTATTTATTTGAGAAAGAAAGAGCACGTGCACAAACAGGTGGAGTGGCAGAGGGAGAGCCCAATGGGGGACTTGATCCCAGGACCCTAGGATCATGACCGGTGCTGAAGGCAGACATTTAACCAACTGAGCCACCCAGTGCCCCAAGTATTCTGCATTTAAATTCCCTAGTCCTATTACATATTAGAAATTTACTCACATTTTAAGCATTCCAAACTCCGAAAAAGTACTCATTTTATGATTTCCATTTTTCTAGTTAGAATATTTGATTTTTCTCAATATTTATTCTGCCCTAATATCTTCATTAATATAAGGGACAGCTTATCTCTGGCAATTATTGTTTAAAAAGAAATTCATCAAGATGGAAATGAATTAAGCAAATATCTTAGTGTTCTTAAATATTAGAAAAATTATGTCCAAGAATCCCTTTATAGGCATAGGCTACCAAAAATTTGCCAGCTTATTCTCTAAAATGAACATTGTAGTGTACATGCTCACAATTTAAAAGAAACATTTACTGTCAAATATAACTCAGCTGTCCCAGGAAAGTTAATATTCTGGAGCTAACTAAAAAATGTAATGTGGTGTATTATTGGATGCTCACTCAGAGATTTGACTTAATATGTAGGTGAGAATCACAGTTACCAGTTTTTTGTCCCTGCTTTTTATAACTTTCACTCTCAAACAACACAAACACATGCAGAGTTCTAACTTCATCAAGGCCTTGATGAATAAAAGCCAGACATTGGTGTTTGGAACTCCATCTGTCTTTACAAGAATAGGGATAGGTCAGAGAAAGCCTAGACTATCTGGGATGCATGGAGCTACAATGCACTTTGCTGAACACAGAGTCCCTGAGCTCCCCTCAAGGGCCTGGACTTCTGGTCCCTGGTCTTTGTCCCAGGGCCTGACTTAGGGCTGTAATTCTGCTCTAAACGGAAATCTAGCCAACTGAACTCCAGAATTCCTTTCTTGGCCGCTGCCAGTATCTCCATCTTGAAGAGAAGTCCTTGCTTCTGGAATTCCTGAATTCCTCGTGATCAATACTCCCAGAATGCATCTGATTGCCCTCACTGTCTCCCCTCCCCCATCACAGCTGCTTAGAAACATGAACTACCAAACTCTTCCCCCACCCTGTTGGATATTGATGTCCACCCAGTCCAGAAAAGTCTGCAGTTAGCTCTAGTCTCTGAATAGGGAAACGTCTTATCTTGTTAAAGACCACTTCTCCACTGGGGCACCTGGGTGGCACAGCTGGTTCAGCATCCGATGCTTGGTTTCAGCTCCGGTACTGATCCTAAAATGGTGAGATCAAGCCCCCTGTTGGGCTGCGCACTGAGCGCAGAGTCTGCTTGAGATTCTCTTTCCTTCTCCCTCTTCCCTTCATACTTTTGCTCTTTCTCTCTCTCTAAAATAAATAAATCAGAAAAAAAAAAAGACCACTTCTGCTCCACGTTGAACTGACTTTTTCACGCCTTCCACAGAGAATGACCCAGCCTGCTGCACACCTGGGTCCATGTGAGTTAACACACTGAAACTACACAACATGTGGGATTTTTGAAAATGATTATTCTTCAAAGAATGGCTCCCACTCTCCTGCATTTCTCATCAGACTACCGAGGTTGTCTCAAATTCTGGTCATCAGAGCTGTTCCTTCGATTAATGCAATATTCTTTGGTATATTCTAAAAGATTTAACTAAGAAATAAAATATGTATTAGCATCTGTTATTACATTCAGTAGGACCCCAAGGAAATAGGACACAAGGTAGGTACAATTTTTATTCATTCCAAAAATATATCTTGAACATCTGCTATATGTGAGTCTCTAGGATAGACACAATAAAGAGAAGATTCATTAGTGGTGAGCACAGAATAGGTTGAAACTTGATATAATATATATTTGGCAAAATGTTCTAATATTAATACAGCAAGATGAATGTTTATATCTGTGTAATTATCACTGAAATCAACATATAAAACATTTCTAGCATACTAGAAAACATCCTCAGGACACTTCCCGGTCATCATCCTCCTCCTCCCCCAGGGTGAACTTTATTTTTATTTCTACCACCGTAAATATATTTTGCTTGTTCTCGAGCTTCTTTTTTTTAAGATTTTATTTATTTATTTGAGAGACAGAGAGAACATGAGCTAGGGCAGGTGTAGGTGCAGGTGCAGAGAGACAAGCAGACTCCCCACTGAGCAGGGAATCTGATGTGGGGCTCGATCCCAGGACCTGGAGATCATGACCTGAGCTGAAGGCAGACGCTTAACCAATTGAGCCACGGAGGCATCCCTGTTCTTGAGTTTCTTATACATGGAATTATCCATACATTTTTGTGGCTGGCTCCTTTTATTTGACATTGTATGATCTATGAAATTCATTTATGTTGTGATGTCTAATAGTTGTTATTTTTTTTCTTTCGTATTGCCGTACAGTTCTCTATTATATGAGTATACCACAATGTATCTATTTTACTACTGATAGACATTTGGATTATTTCCAGTTTGAGCCTATTATGAATAAAGCCTTTCTGCATATTATAAATGTCATTCGTGGATATCTGTTTCACTTTCTCAGGGGTGACAAGAAGATTATTTAGGTCTACTTTTAAAATACCCATTCAGCTGTCCTACCCTTTTTTTCAGTAAACTTCAATCCATGTGTTACAACTTAAGAGTAAGATTTTTTAATTTATTTTTAATTAATGTATAAATGCAATATTTGTTTCAGGAATACAGGTCTGTAAATCATCAGTCTTACACAATTCACAGCACTTACCATAGCACATATCTTCCCCAATGTCCATCACCCCATCCCTCCCACCCCTCTCCCCTCCAGCAACCCTGAGTTTGTTTGACCTCAGTAATCTCAAAGAGCTTAACCTTCCCTCTTCCCTTCTTCCCTCCCTCTCTCCCTCCTATTTTTCCTTCCTTTCTTCTTACTCCTTAATCATTTAAGAGGAAGCTGCAGAGATCCTGATCCTCTGCTCTGCCCCAAAACCTTATCCTGCATCTCCCCAAGCAAGAATGCTTTCTTATATAATCACAGTGCAGTTATAAATTTCAAAATATTTAAGCTTGCCAGATTTTGTCCTCAAAATTTAAGTTAAGCATTTGGGGCAGGACTACTTCAAAAGTAATGTAATGTTTTTCTCAACCCAACACACCGAGAAGCTATTGCTTGCAATTAATTTTACTCACTTGGTTAAGGGGATGTCTGGTAGATAATAATATGTATATTGTTACACATATATTGGTATAAGATGAAATAATATAATGTTTAAAGATTGAATGGAATAAAAATTCTGTACTGGAAAAATTCAACATCTCCAGACACAGTCTTCATTGTAAAACGTGGAAATGAGACTAAATAAATTAAAAACAAACAAACAAACATTCTTTGTTATGTTTCTCTAAATAGACAACTGTTGTTAACGTTTTGATGTGCAGGCATATCTTTCAGGATTCTTTTTCTTACAATAATACAGATATACCTGTGGATTTTGAGTCTTTACAAAAATAAGATCACATTTTATGAAATCGGTTTTCTTAATCTCTATGGTAAATATTTTTCCAAGGTAATAATTAGGCTTCCCTGATATCACTCTGATACATCATGATATTTCATGTGTTTTACTTTTATCTTCAGAAGATAGGATAAAACACAGAAAGAAAGAAATAGTATACATAATTTATGAGGCACATAGACATAAATTTATATTCTTCTTTGTTATTGTTTGGACTTACTTGTCCTCACACCTTTTTAGTCTTTCATTTTGTCTGAATCCAAATTGGATGAATCCAAATTAGGATGAATCCTAATTGCATCCACACCAAATATATTTCTTTCTTTTGATGACTCAATTATTCTGGAACTGCCAATTAGCCGGTTAAAAGAATGAGCATGATGATAATGAAAGAGAAACAGGAAATATAATATTGACCAAAGAGCATTAAAATACATTTTAACAGAAAGGAAAATCTTTTCCTTCTTTCTTAGTAACAAATGTCTGGTCTTGCTTGGTGTTGTCAGGAAGACCTGGTGGGTGGGGAAAGATAATGAGTTTCCTTTCTTCCAGCGTGATAATATCTAGGGAATATCATGAGCTTAGTGCCCAGCTTGTAACTTATTCAAAAAGGCAAAGAAAAATAATAGTTTCAGAGAGATCACGCTATCAATAGAGTGTATAGTTTGTGGAAAAATAGCAAATCTAACAGCTGCCAGAATGCCTTGGTAAGCTACTCCGTAATTTGACACCTGAGAGCCTACCTAACAGGAAACAAGGTCAAAAATGGAGTAAAACCACTCCAAATCAGAAAATAACTAGACTTTCAGGGTGGGTCTAATCACAAGAGAGAGAAGGAGAGAATGCCAGCATGTAAGGAATAGTGGTCCAGAAACACAACACTTTTAAAGGAAAATTGATTCAGAAGAAAAACATGATAGTATGCAGGAAATCCATAAACCATATCACTCATCCAAACATCCTAAAAGAGGCTGGGAATGATGGAAGCCTCCTGTTACATGTAGGGTGGGATTTGAGCCAATTTCACTGAATCTAAAAGCATGAAGTACCTTCGTTGATGCTTCATTATGCCTGGGGTATATGGGGAAAGCAGTGTTTAGAGTATGCACGTGTCTGAGGAAAGGAGAAATGGGTTATTTTTCCTGCCAGTTCTTTCACCAATTAGCCCTGTTGCTGCTCATGGGAGAAAATAGTGCCCTTGTTCTTCAAGTTTCCCATTTATAAAATAGATACAATCCTGCCTGATTTACCCAACCTACAGAAACACATAAAGATCAAATGACTACACTTAGAAGATCTAAAACCTGGTTAGAATGATAGGCATTTAGAGTTGACAGACTCAGGTAGGAATCAGTGGGTACGTGTCAATGCCCCTGGCCCTGGATTGTAATTATAGCCAACTATAGTTTCTCTTTACCTACACGGAGGCATGTCAAAACTCACGTGCACAGAAAGAATCTATCTCTCTACTCCTTAGTCCTTACATAACCGCTTGATGCAGAAACCCAGGCAATCACCTACATCTGCCTCCTTACCTGCACTTCTAATTGGTCATCCTATACTGCTTAATACACCTGCCCAGTCACATACTTCCCTCCATTTTCTTTGCCACACCCTTTACCAAATGCTGCAACATCTTCACTTTGAATAGTACTACCGATCGTGATGATGGTGATGACACGACGAGCAGAATGTGCACAACATTTATGTGCCAAGGAATGTCCCACATGCTTTCCACATCCCAATTCCTTCTAGCCTGACAATAACTCTGCTAGGTAAGTGTACAGTTTTCTCCATGTGCCAGGTGAGGAAACTGAAGCACAGAAGAGTTAATTAATTTTCCATAAGTGGTGAAGCCAGGACTTAAGTCCAGCCAACATGGCAGCAGACTCCATCCTCTTAAATACCACGTTATAACTAGGAAGGCTTCCTTTGTTCTTATTATCCCTTCAAAGTATTTTGTCACACTAAGTCTAGACTATTACAATCATTTTCTCTTGTCCTCAGGGTAAAATTCCAAATTCCTTAATATGACACAGAAGAATTCTAGCTCAGCCTTCTAACCTAATCCTTGACTACCTTTCAACATACTCGACTTGTATGTGATAGCTTTTATTTCTTGGAACACCTCTCTGTGTTATCTTGCCTTGAATAGTCCATTGTACATTTTTTTTCCATCTCCCAAGGGCATATTCCTCACCAGTTTTACATGGGTAATTTCTATTCATTCTTCAAGTAGCTGTTGATAAGCCATTCTTCCTCCAGGAAGTCTATCAACTCTTTCTCAAGGTAATTCTAAGTATCCTTATAATGAATTCCTGTCACATCTTTCTCTCCCAACTCTTTCTGTGTTATAATTGTCTACTTACTTTACTGTCTCTTTCAGTCAACTATAAGCTCCTTGAAGGTCAAAACCATGTGCTGTTTAATTTTGTATCCTCATCAATTCTGACATGTTGAATGCACAGTTAGAAGTTCTCAGTGTGAGGTCATTGTATGAAATTCAGGAGTTCGACTAATTTCCATGAAATTTTATGCTAAGTATTTTGAGTTATGGATGTGTATTTGGGGGTGGAGGGAATGGAAAATAATTGCATTCTATGACTTGCTACTGCACTAGGTTGCCTATAGTGAAATAAACTGGGTGTCTTCCAGGAGCAGCTCTATAGCATCTGTCCCTGAAAGAATCCCATAACCTCTCAATATTTTCCAAGGTCTGTTCTCCCCATAACATTGACTGGGTGGCACCTCTCTACCCCTTACATGACAAGCTGGACCTACTTTTTGGGTTCATGGTTCCATTTAGGTTAAGGAATTGAGGGGTGTCCTTGGGACACCCAAGTCATAATATTTCCTATATAAATTAAATGTTGTCATTGAACCTGTCCAGAAAAATGGAATTATTTTAGTTAACCAAGTATTCTAATTAATGGAGGGCAATAACAGATGAGATGTGACCATACAGGAATGAAATGGGTTTATGTGAGTGATTGGTATAATTTGCCTTTTTACTTTATAATTGGAATTATCTGTGGATTTTTAGATTTCAAAGAAGCAGAATTGGTTAAAAGACATGCTTTCCAGTGGAATTTAATCTTTGATGATTCAGCAAGATCTTGCAGAGCTTTTGGGGTCAGTGTTCAAAGTATTCATCATCATTGCCATAGATGTGCAAGTAATAGAGATTTCCAGTTGAAGGGTCAGTTTTAACTCCTCTCATTTAGGCCTCGTATATGGTTGTCAGGAAGAGAAGAGAAAGGTGCTTAAAAAATTTAGTGGATGACTTCAAGGAGAATAAAGGAAATTTGTATTCATTGTCTGTGGTGGCTGAATTGTTTTTTGTTCTCTAACATGTATTAACCTTCCACCCTCCTTCTGTGGCCTCATAATGGATTCATTATTACTTTTTTAATGATAAAAGTGTTTGGACCAAGTGTTTCATTAAAAGGACAAGCCTGAGCGCATCCTGAGCACAAAGCCTTCAGCTCTATGAAGTAGAAAGTTAATGTTCACAGGAATTCTCATGTCCTTTGTATCCAACAGAAGGACAATAACACATTAGTCATTTTTCATCCTAATTGGGGTTGGGGGCATACAGAAAATAGAAGGAAAATAAGAGAAGCGAGGACTGCCCTTTCAAGACAATCTGTGGGGATCGTGAAGCAAGCATTATGTTCCATCTAATATTAATTAGTCTTCTCAAACACCTTGTGATTAATTCCACATAATAAGAGAAGTGTCCAAAAATTCAAAACATTTGAATCAGAAACCTGGAGCTCATGAAAAATTCAAGCTGTCTTTAATAAATTAAGACCTTCCTTCCTAACTGGCTGATGGTCATCTCCAAAAGGCTATTAAATAGATCATGACAACAAAAAAAGTTTATCATCTTCTTCCCAAATGTGATCCTCCTCTTTTCTAATTCATTTCATTCTAGGATAAAGAATTAATCAACCCATCCTCTGAGCTACTTCTACACCTTGTTTATTGCACCAATGCCTTAATTGCCACCTTTTACATGTAAGCAATATACAGTACAGATTACATGTTAGTCTCTCTCTAAAGAATGACCTGACTGAATCCTCAGAGAGCAGGGACTGCCATTCTTTTCTGCTTCCACAGTATTTTGCATAGTACTGAGCCATAAGTAATAGTTAAAAATAAGAATAGCTAAGATATGCTAAAAATTATATGCCAGACATTTTAAGCAAGTTACACGTACGGACTTACCTATTCTGTAGAATAGCCCCATGAAAAAGGCACGATTATTGTCTCAATTTCACAGGTGAAGAAACTGAGGCACAGAATGTTTAAGTAGCTTTCTGAGACCACATACATAGTAATGGAAGGAACTATGATTCAAATGTAGGCAGTCAGCCTCCAACCGGTCTGTCTGTCTGTCTCTATCTCTCTCTTTCATAGGAAAATGCTATATTCAATAGCTTGGGGAAGTCCCACAAATTGGGCTACCAGCAATTGGTCCAGTTAGCTAAAAATCTCAGTGGCACATCAGTAGGGTAAGTTTTGTTTGCCTAAAATCTGATCAATTATCCTAACAATACCTATTTCACTTCTAATACTGGAGCCTTTCCCTGCACCTCCTCTCACTATAGTCACTATAACATGGTCCTCTATATCATAGATGTTAATAAACACATGTTGAATTAAATTTCACTTCTGGCAACACGAACAACATGATATCTTGAAAAATTATGTCTATAGAACACATTGAAGGGCTGAGGAATGTAAGAGCAAACACAAAGCAAACATTTAAACCCTGAGCTGAAACAGCAAGGAATTAAGATAAATCTCTAGGAGTCCAAAACAAAGAAAGGACAGGAAAAAGAATTTTTTTTAAGAGTGCACTAATGCTACAAGTGCTCCCAAAGCAATTTGCCAATTTTAGTAAATTTAAATATTGGATTTTTACCATTCATAAAAGGGGTAAGAGACAGGTGCTTGGGCCCAAAAGAGTGGAAGACTGAGAACTGAAATGCTTACATGTAATTGGGTCCCTTAAAGAGCTAAAGCTTTGACGAGAAGACAGTATAAAAGAAAAATTCAACCAACTAGATGAAAAAGAGCCTCATCTGTCTCTGGGATCCATGATCACAGCTCTGTAGTGGTGAACTTGAGGTTTGAATTTATACTTTCTACTCATTCTAGGAAACACAAAGTTGCAAAATTACAATAAGTGGCCAGCAGATATAGCAAGATACCTAACAAGCAAATGCAAAAGCAAACTGTGGATTTCAGGCCAGCAAAAACCCCAGATCTGAAATTTTGAAACATACAACTGAAAAATGACCGAAAGAAAAAGGAGTAAAGAAAGATCCCTGGGGACATGATATATTAGGATTCTTGCATACAAATTAAAAATAAACATAAATAAGCTTTTTAAAGGAATAAACCAGAGAATTGATAACATGACCCAAAAGTAAGATATTATACAAGAAGGACAGGCAGATTTGAAAACTATCCACAGAAAAATTTCAGAGATGAAAATCATGTAATAAAATTAAAAACTTTATGGATTACTTAAAAGACAAACTAGGTGCTGCTAAAGGGAGAAGTAGAAAGTGTCTTTAAAGATACAAAGAAAGAATCTGAGATAGACGTGAAAAATATGAAGGAGAGGTGGAAAGACATGTTAGATAGAATGAAAAGACTGAATACAAGTTTCAGAAGGAGAAGAAATTGAATATAGGAGAAACAAATATCTAAAGAGGTACTGATGAGACATTTCCACATTTGAAATAAGTCATGCAATCTTAGATTCAGTAAGAACTACAACCTTAGGGGGAACCCGAGTGGCTCAGTCAGTCAGTCGAGTATCTGACTCTTGATTTTGGCTCAGGTCCTGATCTCAGGGTCAGCATGGAGTCTGCTTGAGATTCTCTCTTTCCCTCTCCATATTCCCCTCCCCCCACTTGCTTATGCTCTCTCTAAATAAATAAATAAATAAAATCTTTAAAAAAAAAAAGAACTACAACCAGGAAAGTAAATAAAAGGAAAAGATATTACATATAGGACAATAAAACTGCAGAGCAACAAAGGAAAAGAGAGGAACTCAAAATGCCCATGACTTAAGACTTATTAACTATAAAAAATAAACAATGCGGGCACCTGGCTGGTTCATTTGGAAGAGCATGTGACTCTTAATTTTGGATTGTCAGCTCCAACCCCACACTGGGTGTAGAGATTATTAAAAAAATAAAATAGAACAAAAAAAGATAAAAAGATTGGGAGCTGACTTTGTAATAGATCAAAGGAAGTCAGCAGATGGTGGAATACAATATTTGACACGTAGAAAGAAAATAATTATCAGTCCAAAGTACATAAACAGTAAAACAGTTATTTAAAAATGACAACATGTTCTATTTTCAAGCAAGAAAATGGAAGTTTACTAATAACTGTCCCTTATTAAGGAAAATGAAAAAGAAGGATAGCAGAAGGAGAGAATGAAGTTCAGACGGAATAGCTGAAATGCACAAAGGAACAGTCAGCAAGAAATTTTCAGCATGAGGGTAGATCTTTATGAATACTGATTGCATAAAAAATAGTATTGCCAAATTTCAGGATAAACAAAACAAAATACTCAAAATACTGATTAATAATAGCATGCAAGTTGGAAAGGCACTGACTACTTAAAGGAACTGAAGGTATTTGCATGGTTCAGGATGATGGCAGAAAACTTAGTCAACTTCATACTCCACTGGTTCTGCCACTTATGGTTAAAAGAGTGACAATTGAAATAACATGTATAAATTCCCAACCAGGGATGGAAAATACAGAACCACAATGAAACCTTGATGAAACACCACCCCCAACAAAAAAGAGACAGATTAATTAAGAGCAAAATAACCAAATGGAAAGGAAAAAAAAGATTAAGCTCATTTCAAATGTATGAGTAATCACAGTAAATGTAAATGGGTAAACACTCATTAAAATGGCATTCTTATTTTTTTAAAATCTTTAGTTACCGCCTATATTATTTTATTATACTACTACCAAGACATAAATACTCACCACAGGGACCTTCAGAGGAAGCACATATTTTAGGGAAAAAAAAATATTAGGAAAAAAGAAAGAGGGTAATGACAGATAAAATGTTGCTATGGACTGAATTGTGTTTCCCCAAGATTCATATGTTGGAACTCTAATCTCTAAGGTGACAGTATTAGGAGTTAGGGCCTTTGGGAGGTTGTTAGGTTCAGGTAGTCGAGGATGGGGCCTTCATGATGGAGTTAGTGCCTTTGTAAGAAAAGACCTCAGAGAGCTCCCTCACTCTGTCATGTGAGGACACAGGAAAATGTGGCCATTTACAAGGCAGAAAGAGGGTCGTCATCTGAACCCAATCATGTTGGCCTACAGAACTGTGAAAAATGAATTTTTCCTGCTTAAGCCATCACTCTATAGTGTTTTGTTCTGGCAGCCCTTGTTGGCTATACATAGGTTCAATATCTCAAGAAGATAAAAAGATTTCTTGTAACATAGTTTTGATATAAATAAAATAAAATATATACAATAAAAATTTACAGAAATTTAGAGAAAATTGATCAATTCACTACCTTAATGGACTATATCTTTCAAGTAGGAAAAGAAGTTAGTGAATATACAGAAAATCAGAAAAGAGCAATTAGCAATTGTGGTCTACTAAAGACACACAAGTAATGAGTGAGAACACACTTTAATCAAGCACGTAGGAAAGGTATACAAGATGACTATGTATGTACCATAATCCAAGTCCCACACATATCAAAAAATCACAGCTCATCTTTTTACCCAATTCATTGCTCTATAGGTCATAACCACCTAAAAGGATTTTTTTTTTGAGTTTTTATCTATTTAAATAATCTTTACACCCAATGTGGGGCTTGAACTCACAACCCTGAGACCAAGAGTCCCACGCCCTACTGACTAAACTAGCCAGGTGCCCCAAAAGATTTTTAAACAGGCAACAAAATCCTAAGTGTATAAGAATTGGAAGAAAAGGAACAAGATTATTATTATTCACACAATTTGTTTTCTCAGAAAATAGCTGAGATAATTAATAGGGAAAGCAGAAATAAAAGAATTTAGCAAATTTGCTAGATATGATGTATATATTAAAAATCAATGGCATTTCTATACTCCATCAACAGAATGAAATTTAATTTTAGAAAACACAGTTAAAGTAAACAATGAATTATCAAAAGTAGTGTGTAAACTCAGTGAAGAAAATGTCAGTGCTTAATTGAAATAAATCAAAATAGGCCTAAATAAATAGAACAATACGCCATGTCTAGAGATGGAGATATGTCTTAAAGTTGTAAATTCTCCTCAAATTAATGTAAAAAATTCAATGCAAACCCAATTAAAATTCCAACAGAGTTTTTCTTGAACTTCCTGAAATCAACATATGAATTTTAAAATTTATGTGGAAGGGCACATGATAAAAATAGTTAAGGCAGTTTTGAGGTGAAACAATAGTCAGGGGTCTGTCCCACAGAGATTCTTAAAATAGAACAATAGGAAAGAATTGCAGCAGGAATGGACAGAGAGAACACAGGGACTGACCAATGGGGGGACTAGAAACACACAAGACCTTTGTAACCCTTGTCATGTGGCAGAGCTGGCTGCCTACCACGGAGAGATGGAACATTCAATACCAGGAGATGAGGCAATTGTTTATAAATATGGCCAAACAAGAAACTGGATCCTTCATTTGCAAATTAAACTAACATGAATTTCATGTGAACGATCAAACCTGAAAATTTTTAAAAGAAAATAAAGGATAACACCATTGTAATCTCAAGAATGGACTTTTTAAACAGACACAAAGCCACGAAAGGAGATTGATAAATTTGGTCACACTAAAATAAAAGCTTCTATATATCAAAATGCAGTGTGTAATGTGTGTGTGTGTGTGTGTGTGTGTGTGTGTGTGTGTGAAAGAGAGACAGAGAAGAGACACAGAAGAGAGATAGACTGAAATAATTGGTGTCAATTATTGAATCTATATCTGGTATATATTTTTTAAATCTACAAACAATAAGAGAAATACAAATAATCTTGTAGGTAACTGGACAGAATTAATGGAAAACCTGAAAGATCAATTTAAATATTTAAAAAGTCTCAGTTTCTGAAGTAATCAGGGAAGTAAAACTGAAGTCCAAAGAGATACAATGTCATATTCATCAGATGGCTAAAATTTAAATTAAATTGCCTGAGAATAATAAAGGTTGGTAAGTCTGTGAAGCAATAGGAACTTTTACACAGTTTGTGTAGCATATGTTGGACAAACATTTTGCAGAGAAATTTTGTCTAAAAATATTAAAGTCAACAGTGAACACACCTCTTACTTAGCAATTTCAACTCTTGGATTATGCCAAAAATAAATTCATAAGTGTACAGAGGAAGTAGAATAATTATAAAAAGAGCATTGTATGTATTTTAAAACAATAGATATATCCTGAATATTAATTAAGAGGCGAATGAAGAAAGAACTTGTGACAATTTTGAAGATTTATTTTTTTTTAAAGACTGTTTATTTGACACAGAGAGAGAGATCACAAGTAGGCAGAGAGGCAGGGAAAGAGAGAGGGGGAAGCAGGCTCCCTGCTGAGCAGAGAGCCTGATGCAGAGCTTGCTCCCAGGACCCTGAGATCATGACCTGAGCCGAAGGCAGAAGCTTTAACCCACTGAGCCACCTAGGTGCCCCAAAGATTTATTTATGTGTTTGAGAGAGAGAGAGCATGGAGGGAGGGGCTGAGGGAGAGGGAGGGAGAGAATCCTAAGCAGACTCCCCACTGAGCATGGAGCCCAATGTAGGGCTGGATCTCATGACCCTGAGATAATAACCTGAGCCACAATCAAGGTCAGACACTTAACCAACTAAGCTATCCAGGTGCCCCAAAACTTGTGACAATTTTGTAGAGTAAAACATGCAGCAGTGAAAAAGAAGTCATAGATATACACCAACCAACATGAATGAAGCTCACAACTAAAATATCAAGAGAATAAAGCAAGTTTAAGGATGCAGTTTGAAATGTATAAAAGGTAAAGGGTGCCTATGAAAACCTGCAGCAAATATTCTTATTCTAATATTATTCCCATTATTTTTATCATATTCTTAACATTAGTCTTAAAGGTTAAATATTGAACTTTTCCCTTTAAGGTTGGGGACAGGACAAGAATGTCTACTTTTACCATTTCTATTCAAAATGAATCATAAGTCCTATTCAGCACAATTAAGGTGGTGGGGTGAGAAAGGAAGGGAAGAGAGAGATAAGGAGGGAAAGAATAAAAAAGAAAGAAAAAAGAGGTAAGTAGATATAAAGACTGGGAAGTGAAAAATAAAGGTGTTTTTTATGATTTTATAGGTTACAAACACCAGAACTAATAGATCAATTTAGCAAAATCACAGGTTAAAAGATTAATATACAAAATATTGATTGTTTCCACTACATAAACAACTGAAAATGATGTTTAAAACATCTTAATTATTAGTAGCATTAGAAAGATCTCCCAGAAATACATTTAACGAAATATGTGCAAGACATCTAGAAAACAGTGCTGAGAGGAATTTAAAAGGACCCAAGTAAATAGAGCTATAAACCATGTTTGTGCTTTGAAAAACTCTATATTTAGTTAAAATGTCAATTTTCTTCTAAACTGATCTATAGATTCAAAGCAACTAACTCAAATAAAAATTATATCAGTCTTTTTTAAAAATAGAAATTGGAAAGCTATTTTTCAAAAATTATATGGAAATGACTCAAATAGCAAGACAATCATGAAGAAGATAAACAAGATTAGAAGACTTACACTCCCTGATTTCAAGGCTTATTCTAAAGCAACAGTAACAAAGATCATGTGCTCTTTGCAAAAGTATATGCAAACACATCAGTGGCTGTAAGAAGAGTCTAGAAATAAACCCACACATATGTCATAGGTTATTCTAAGAAAATAAAAAAAAAGTGTCAAAGCAATTCAATGAGAAAAAGGAAGTCTTTTCAATTAACGATGTTGGAAAAACAAGATATCCACTAGCACCTTTTAAGGTATTTTATATTTATGGACTGATTTGAATTCTCATGCAATCACATGAGGAAAATACTACTACTCTTTCCATTTTTAAAGAAAGGAAACTGAGGGACACAGGGGTTAATACCTTGCCTAAAGTCCCACAGCTTATAAGTAGCAGAGCTGGAATTAGAACAGAGACAATATGGAGACTTCAAAGCAAGTAGAATGATAGGGGAGGTATGCTAGAGAAAGCTGTGCTCGATCTGGGCAAGATGAAAAGTGTTCATTTGGGACACAATTTTCCTCCACGATTTTCTCTGGTTCCCTTTCCCTCTTTATATTTTCCTGGCTCAAGAGGTCCTCACTCCAGTTGCCTCCCCTTTGAGAAGTCATGCTCCACCATGCTTTATTGCCTCTTTGAAGGAGAGGTTACAGGACTCCTTTAAACCAGAAAAATAAGAACATAATTCACTCAATATCAAACACATAATTTAAATAGCCCTATAAATATTGAATTGAATTGAATTCAATTCAATTCAAGAGAATTGAATTTATAATTTAAATACTACCCCCCCCATTTTTTCTGGCCTAGATGGTTTCGTCACAGAAGTCTACCTAATGTATGAAGAATTAACATGAAATCATATAATGCCTTACAGAAAATAGAGGACCACTCTGATTTAGCATTGTGCTGGAAGTTGTAGCCAGCTCAATAAGGCAAGATGAAGAAAATAAAATGCATACAGATGAGAAAAGAAAAAAAAAAGAATTGTCTGTCTTTGGTGATGACATGATTGTCTACATAGAAAATTCCAATGAATTTACCAAAAAAGACTTCTAGAACTAATAAGTGAGTTTAGCAAGTTCACAGGGTTCAAGATAAACATTTAAAAATCAATTGTGTGTGTGCATATACATATATATAATTTACATATGCAATACATTTAAATATAGATTATAGATTATGTATGTCTATATGCAATAAACATGTAGACACTAAAGTTTTATCTACTTTTTTAATTTGTGTTGTAGTTTCAAGTTTTTAATTTAAATTCCAGTTGGTTAAAATACAGTATAATATTAGTTGCAGGAGTAGAATTTAGTGATTCATCACTTACATATAACACCCAGTGTTTGAAAAATTCCATTTACAACCACTCAAAATAAATGAAACATTTATATATATGCCTATTAGACATGTATAGAACTTATATGCTGAAAACTACAAACACTAATGAAAGAATTCAGAGAAGAACTAAATAGAGGGGCAAAAAATTGGAAGATTCACCATGGTAAAGAAGTCAATTCTCCCCAAATTGATATACAAGTTTGACACAATTTCTATCAAAATCCCAAAAATATATTTTTTAGATATAGACAAGATTATTCTAAAATTTATATGGAAAGGCAAAGGAACTACTAACAATTTAAAACTAACATAATTTAAAGAAAAGAATAAAATGAAAGTAGTTAGTCTACTATAACTGTGGAATTGGCAGAGATATAGACACATAGATTAATGAAATAGAACAGAGAATCTAGAAATAGATCCACACAAACAGTCCAAAAGATTTTCAAAGAGGTGCAAAAGTCATTCAGTGGAAGAATATAGATTGTTCAACAAATGGTGCTGGAGCAATGGGACATCCATAAACAAAAACAAACCACAGCAACCACCAAAAAACAAACAAACAATCAAAACCTTGACCTATGATTCACACTTTATCCAATAATTAACCCCAAATGGATAAATGAATCATGGACTTTACATGTGAAACATAAAACTATAAAACTTTTGGAGAAAAAACATAGATTTTTGGAATCTAAGGGTAGATGAAGAATTCTTAGACTTGACCATAAAAGTGTCATCAATCAAAGGATAAGTTGATAAAAAAAGACCTCATTAAAATGCAAAATTTTGCTCTGGGAAAGATACTATGAATGCAATGAAGAAATAAAATATAGAGTAGGAGAAAATGTTCACAAGCTACATATCAAAGGGCTAATATCTAGAATATTTATATCTATAGCTATAGACAGAGATTGGTGATATAGATTAGACAGACTTAGAGATATAGATATCTCAAAGCAGAACTGTTGAAAAACAAACAATTCCCTGAGAACATTGACAATAGGCATAAAGAAACTTCACTGAAAATGACCCACAAATGGCAAATAAGCACATTAGAAGATGTTTAACATCACCAGCCATTAGATAAATGCAATGAGATATTATTACAGACCTATCAGAATGGCAAAAAATAAATAGCAGGATACCAAACGCTGGTAAAAATGTGGAGAAACTGGATCACTCATGTATTGCTGGTTGGAATAAAAATGGTAGAACAACGCCGGAAAACACGTTGTCAGTGTCTTCAGAAACTAAACACGCAACTACTAAATGACCCAGAATTGCACTCTTGGGCATTCCTCCCAGAAAAATGAAGACAAGTTCACACAAAAACTGGAACATGGATATTCATAGTAGCTTTACTTACGATAGCCCAAAACTCAGAACAAATCTGATGTTCTTCAATTGAAGAATGGCTAAATAAACTGTTAATGATTAAATATACTTATGACAGAATACTACTCAGCAATCAAAAGAAATAAAATATTAGAGCAGGGGGTCTGGCTCAGGGTATAGGGTTTAACAGCAGATCAAAAGACATAAGGTATTGATATGTGCAAGAAACGGAATTAGTTTGCAGAACATTATTCTACATGGAAAAGCCAACCAAGGAAGGTTACAGATTATATGATTACATCTATATAACATTACTGAAATGGCAAAATGAAAGGAATGAAGAAAAGAATGGTGGTTATTTAGGGAGGAAGGCAGGAAAGAAGATGGAATGGAAGTGGATGTGGCTACAAAAGCACAACAGAGTTTCTTGTAGTGATGTTCTGTGTCTTGACTCTATCAATGCCAATATTCTGCTTGTGGTATTTTACTACAGTTCTGAAGGATGTACCATTGGGGGAAACAGTGTAAAATGTACCCATGATCTATGTCTTTTTTTTTTT
>CM052885.1:76430817-76456938 GCA_028534135.1 Potos flavus
TCCTTTTCACAATGCCCTCCATGTTTTTCCTTATGCACCACACTTAAGTGAAACCATATAATTGACTCTCTCTGCTTGACTTATTTCACTCAACATAATCTCTTCCAGTCCCATCCACGTTGATACAAAAGTTGGGTATTCATCTAAGCAAAGAAGTAAAGGATCTGTACTCGAGGAACTACAGAACACTCATGAAAGAAATTGGAGAAGACACCAAAAGGTGGAAAAGCATTCCACACTCATGGATCAGAAGAATAAACATTGTTAAAATGTCTATACTGCCCAGAGGAATCTATACTTTCAATGCCATCCTGATCAAAATTCCACTGGCATTTTTCAAAGGGCTGGAAAAAATAATCCTAAAATTTGTATCAAACCAGAAAAGACCCCGAACTGCTAAGGAAATGTCAAAAAAGAAAAACAAAGCTGGGGGCATCACATTGCCTGATTTCAAGCTCTACTACAAAGTCGTGATCACCAAGACAGCATGGTACTGGCACAAAAACAGACACATAGACCAGTGGAACAGAATAGAGAGCCCAGAAGTGGACCCACAGCTCTATGGTCAAATAATCTTTGACAAAGCAGGAAAAAATACCCAGTGGGAAAAAGACAATCTCTTCAATAAATGGTGCTGGGATAATTGGACAGCTATATATAGAAGAATGAAACTTGACCATTCTTTTACACCACACACAAAGATAAACTTGAAATGGATAAAAGACTTCATCGTGAGGCAGGAATCTATCAAAATCCTAGAGGAGAACATAGGCAGTAACCTCTTCGACATCAGCCACAGCAACTTCTTTTGTGGCAGTGTTTTTACTTATAAAATATTTAAAACAAACTAAATTCCCATACTTGGAAGAATAGTTAAATAAACAATGACACATCCACAAAATGGAGTACAATGCAACTGTACAAAAAAAAAATATATATATGGAAGATCTCTTTGATGTACTGTTAATGAAAAAAGAAAAGTCCAGAAAAGTACTTATATTGTGCCTTCTTTCATGTAAGAAAGAATGGGATATATGAAAACTTACATGTGTCTCTTTATTTTGTGCAAAACTTTTACAGGAAGGATAGATGAGAAATTAATGAGATTAGTCATCTGCAGAGAGAGAGAATAGGATGAGGGTAGTGACATTTCTTTCAAGGCATCTTTTTCTAATGGCTCTGACTTTTAGAATGACGGTAATGTTTTACATACACTCAAAATAATAAAGTAAACTTAACCAGGATGTGGATGGAACCCAAATTGAATACCAGCTGTAACAAATTAATCTGTTTTGCAAATAAATCAGATAATCACATAATCACGATGAAAGGAGGTGGAAAGGAAAAGAACTAGCCTAAGTAACTATGGAAAACAGTAGTTCAATTGTGTACTCTAAGGCTTATGACAAAAAGAACTGTACACAGTTAATATTTCTCAAAGGGTTAGTTTTACATGTATGCTAGTGTTGAGCAAATATACAAATATATTATGGATAATAAAAGCCAGGTGTCTCACTGTTATGGAAAGATGTTACAATAGTGAAATATTGAATTGTAATAAAGTTCAAATACTGAAAGGTGGAAGACTATAATGAAACTGTGTTATTGGAATAGAGTCAGAGGTACCAGTGTGGATTTACGATTTTAATATATATGCAGATATACAGAAACAGAAATAGAGATGTGTATCTATGCTTGTGTTGGAAAAACCACATAAATTTCCTAGTTATTTCTACTAGGAAGGCCTAGAAGCAATATTCCGGCACAGCAACAAATACATCTTTCACCCGGATCTTGGTTTCTAAATATATGTCTAAATATCTGATCAAAGAAACCAGAGCTCCTTGTAGAAATGACTGGGTCTGAAACTGGGAAAAGCTCAATATAAAATGAGCCCAAACATCATGTGCTATCTTAAAGTAAGGAAATGCTCAACAAATGACCAGGGCATATTAAAGGGACACAGAAACAACTTGAAGGAATTCTTAGTGGCCAAAGCTGAAATAATCCAAGCCACAAAGTAAACAGCAAGAGTATTGTATTACCTATAGATAGAATAAATATCTGTGACTCAATTACTGATGTAAATCAGTATTTGACTACACACTTAAGGAGGAAAGGAGAGATTCTCCTCACAATAGAATTACAATAGATAAATATAGAGGAATGAAGAAAATGGGAAAAGCACCATTACTCCAATACACAGTAATAATTACTACAGTCAAAAGTTATTAATGAATACTAATGTAAGTGGGTGAAAGCATGATGAGACAAAGAGTATTTGCCTAGCCTTAAAATATCCCCTCCCAAGTATTAATTCATTGCAAAGAGCAAGATGGTAGCTTCACAGTGGAGAAACCCTGAAAATACTACCTTAACCACCTGATGAAAGTTAATATCTTCTGTCTACATCATGTCCCTTAATGATGTATGGAGAAGAGAACATCTTGTCTGAACTACTCTTGCCAAAAATGCATAACTTGAACCTAATCATGAGAAAACATCAGACATAGCCAAATTGAATGATGTTCTACAAAATAGCTGACAGTATTCTACAAAAAGTACAAGATCATAAAAGAAAAACCTGAAAAACAAATACAGATGGTTGGAGATCAAGGAGACATGACAACTACGTGCAAGTGACACCCTGGGTTGGGTCCCAGCCCAGACGAAAGGACGCTACTGGAATACTTCGTGAACTTAAAAGGTTCTGCACACCACTTAACAGTGTCAACGTTAATTCCTAGTGTCCATACTTGTGCCATGGTTATATAAGGTGTTAACATTGGCGGGAGTTGGGTGAAAGTTATGTGGAAATTCTCCACCATTTCTGCAAGTTGAAAATTATTATTTTAAAGGAGCTCATTTAAAAAAAATAATTTGAGTGAAAATAGCTCATTAAAAAATCCCAGCTAGACAAAATCATCCAGGTAAACTATTAGATTAAGCTTGTGACCTTCGCATTCAAGCCCTATTCTTAAGGAAGCCTTCATAAATAAAGTGATGTATGCAGAAAAACAAAAGTATTTAAAGAAGTATATTAAAGAAAATTAAAGATATTATATTTAATATTATATATAACATATTATATATAATAAATATATACTATATAGATGTAAACATATATTTAATATTATATTAAATATAATATAAAGTATATCAAGTAAATATATATATATTCAAATATAAATTGAATTCAAATATATATTTGAAGATGTGATGGTGTATAGAACTGACTGGAAGCAAATACACTCCACCTCTTCTAAGTTTTTTTAGAGAAATGTGTTGCCAGAGAAGGTATAATTCTGAATTTAAAAAACCTATGGTTATTTGAAACTCTGATCCCAATTTTTCATCAACAGAGGATCCAATAATGCTATACGAGGCCCAAGGAAACCCAAGGCCTACTTCAGATGTAGCCAAGGAAGATGATGGAAAACAAAAGCAAAGGCAGAGCCAGAAGCTATGTGGAACACTGCACAATGTTCCTTCAGAGAGAAGAATCAGGTCTTATCTGTCTTCAGAAATGCCCTCTCTTTATCCAAACAGTTCAATGATGCCTCACAGGTTATAGCAACTCCTTGAGAAAAGACTTAGAAACAACTTTGTAATAAACACACTGAACATGGCAGATAAGTTATGATCACAAAATAGTAGTGGCTTGACACAATAAAGGTTTGCTTCTTGCCCATGTCACACAACAGTGTGTGTTACAGGCAAGGCTCTGGGCTCCCCTCTTTCAGTGGCTCCACCATCCCCTAGGGCTATCGAACCTTCTACTGGATCTCCTGCATCTGTCCAGGAGTGGGAAATGGAGCATGTATGGAGGATCCTGCAAGAGGTTGGAATGGATGAAGTTGGAAAATGGTGAAGGAGATCTCTCCAGCATAACTCTGACCAGAACTCAAGTCACATGGTCACATCCATCTGTAAGGACAACTGGGGAGTGCCATCTGCCTGTTTGGTGAGCTTCTACCTGCCTTTCACACACACATAGATACAAGGAGTTTTCCTAACTGCTCTTCTCTTCCTGATGGTATTTACTTAAAAAGCTAAAATGCAATTTTTTTCATTCAGAATTATATTTTAGAACTATATTTTTATTATCACACATAGATCTGGTTCATTTATGTAAACTATTATAAAATATCTTATGGTATGAATACACTACAGTTTATTTTGTTTTTAATTTTATTTTTTCAGTGTTCCAAGATTCATTGTTTATGCACCACCCAATGCTCCATGCTATACGTGGCATGTATTACCCCACAGTTTAATTAACCAAGCCTTTATAGGTGAGCGTATTGGTTATTTTCCATTTGTAGCTATTACAAGCGAGGCTGCAATGAGCATCCTCTATATGTCTGTGTGTCCATATAGGACCTCTATATAAAATATATAAATGAATGTACGCATAAGAAAACACTACATAGTATGCATGAATGCATACATGTATACTTCAAACATGCATGGTAATCTCATATACTGATTTCTTAATAGCACTTTGAGTAGAAAGGAAGAGATAAAGGATGGAAATATGGTGAAGCTTAATCTTCGTATTTCTTTAAAAACGCTAAACAAAATATGCCAGAATGTTAGGGTATGTTCAATGAGCAGTGGATAACTGAGAGTCTATTATTGCCAGCATGTTTAAAACATTTACTCATTAGAAAGCAATGCTGCCATCTGAATTTTAACCACTTTAATCATTGCTGACCCTTTGTAATCTCATGATGATTTCCTCTCAGTGTCGTCCACCATCCTTCTCTTCGCCAAACTTCAAGGTCCATACTTCATATTTCATTTGCAAATTCACATTGCAGCTTCTTGCTTGACCTTCAAAGCCAGCAAGACAGGCCAGAAGGAGTTCAGAGAGCTATTAACCAGCTAGGTCTTTAAATCTTGTGCCAGGAAACAAGCTTATAGGAGACATTTCTTAGCTCCTTCAATTTTTGATGCACACACCTGGAACACACAAATTGAAATGTGCCAGGATTTGGTTAATTGGGGGCACAACAGGTATAATTTAATTGTGTGCTCAATTTTATAGCCTCTATTTTTAGAAGACAAAAAAATAACTAAATAAATATGAGCATAGATGCAGAGTAAACATCCTGTGATAATTTTACCCCATCATTTAATTATGAACCTTTCAGTACAGCTTTCTCTTTGTCAGCCTTGAAACCCCAAATTTCATTATGGCAGCAACAAGAGTTTTCTTTTCTTTTTAATTAAGTTTACTTTTCGATTTGGAGCTGATCACACTGACAGATGCTTTAATTCACTTGGAGGTCCACATTTTACTTTGCATTTATCTCCTTCTTGCTTCTGGGAACTTGTACATAAGAAAATTGTCCAGGGATGGATGGGCTACACAAAATGCTTAGGGGAATACCAATGAATTAGATTTGATTGGGAAATATTTGCCTGCAGGCACCAGCCTCCTTTCCCCCATAGACCCGCTGTATATTATTCTCAGAGTCTAGCTCATCACTGTCACTTACCTGCTTCCAGTGTTTTATATATATATGTACATTTCCAGAAATCCTTATAACAACCTTGCCTGATAGATAGTAATGTTTCCATTTTACAGATGAGGACATAGAGGTTAATGGATATTCAAGCTATCCTACCTAATACGCAGCAGAAACAAAATGGAAACACAGGTCTGTCTGACTCCAAACCTGCCATGCCCACTCCACATATCATCTAGCATGTTTTAGGAAAAGTTGAAACAAGCTTATTTTTCAAGTAAGACAAGATAACCAGTGACTACGACTTTGCCATATGTTTAACGCCTTTGAAATGATGCCAGAAAAAAAGCTTTCCAAGGTGAATTTCCTCCTTTATGTGTGTCTGCATTTACATTGTGTTGCTGGTGTTTTCTCTCGACTATAAATTTAGAAATGATGTAACCATATGCCCACCCAGGCTTCCAAATGCACAGCTTCACATCAGAAACTTAGATCCTTGGGTTGCATTTGCATATGCTTTTCCTTGTGCCAGGCCATGGAATGTCCATCAGCAAACCCATCTCTTGGTGGCACTGAGGAGTGATTAATGTGTGTTATTTCTACAATTAGGACTTAATGTTCCCTTAAGTGATTTACTCTGTTAGTTCTGGATGAGTTACTTTTGTTTTTATACTTTCTCATTACTGATTTGTATTTTTGCCAGTCTCCTTTAAAGGAGTGTAAAACAGAGCTGCCATAAAGCAAATTATTGGTAGACATTATTCAAATCGTATCCTGGTGTGTATATTTTAATTTATAAATGAGAGGACAAAGATTCATGAGGTAGTTTTCATTGCATGGCCAAAATATCCTCGAATATTTGCAAAGCCAAATTCCTTTACTTAGCTAAAGAGTCCTCCAAAGGAAGGAGCTCTGACACTTGACCTGTACATTTCCTCTGAGTTTTGTTGGATACTTCTGGACTTCTTAAATGGTCCATTATGCTGATGCATTTGATGCACCAATTCTAAAAGTAAAATGGGTACATTATCACCTGGTTCTCTCATGCCTCACCATGGAATTGAAAAGCTTGCCTAACTGAGAAGTTCAGTGTGTCTTCTTTGTCCTTGGAACCACCATTTCCAAAGTAAAGCTTTACACTTGCATCATTACACTTCATAGATATGAAACAAATGAATTTTAATATAATTACATTCTAGAATAGATAGATTAAAAGTTTTTTTACCAGCCTGGAAATGTGCACCTTCTCTATATTTATAGGTTTATTTAAACAGTTTAACCCCTGCTCTGCTTTGGATGGTCACATCAATTCTCTGCTCTTCAGATTCCATAAAATAAAGGATGCCTTGAGAAAAATATGTTGATCTGAAATTCATTATAATATGACTCAGAAATGTCACAGCTTTTCTCATCATCTGCCATTGGGTATTCTTGATTATACGTGGCAGAGAATCCTGGGAGTTGTTATCATATTCAGAAGTCCCATGATAAGATATGTCATATACCTCAGTATTTATATAAAAATTCACTGATGGCCATGATGTGAAGACGGATCTTCTGGCCATTAATCTTGTGCTTTATCTCAAGGCAATTACAACCATATTGGACTAACAAAGAAGAGTGAGCTGTATGGATTGGGTAGAATCTTATCTAGAGATATAATTTCAACAGCAGGACTTGACTTTCAACTGGAAGTCCGTATGACACTACAAAGAAGGCAAGGAGAACCAAAACTCATAATCAGAACCAGCATCTACATGCAGAGGATTAAAATCTTGCATACAACAGCAAGAGACTTTAGGAAATACTTCTATAAAGTGGTCACATTCAATGTCAGTGTCATATAGGACTAATGTTTCCCATATAAAGTGAGAAGAAAAGAGTCCTGTTTATAAAAGAACTGGAAATGTAAAACCCAAGTACAATGTCTAGATCCTAACGAACCAAGCTGAGTCAAAATAGCGTCCCAAATCCAGAGATAAGTAGTAGATTAATCAGAAAATCAGGGGAGAAGACAAGTAACAGAGACAATGTAAGACCAGAGGAAAGTGGCAGCTTGTTATGCATAGATACATCAGAACCTGAGAGAGCAGGCAAACCAATCAAATACACAGCCCACACATACATTGTTCCAAGTTTCCTCAAACACTACCACCTTTTGCAAGTAATGTCAGGAGATATGCTTGGGGCTGAGTTTGCTTCGAAGAATCTTTCCATGAGCTCCAGAAATGAGTTTACAAAGAAGTCAATAAAGTTTAGATTCAGGGCTGCTCAATTTTATGGGCTAATTCCAAAGCCCTATACCTATTTTTAAATATATAACGTATCCCTTTTCACAAAAAGGGCCCTAAAATAAACATTAGACCTTGCAAAACCTTGATACACCTCTGCTGAGATCCTATTGAAAGCCTGAATCTGCAGTCTTCAGGATTATCAGACCATACATGGCCCTTCATGGGATAAGTTTTGCACATAGAACCTTCCTATGGAAGTTTTAACTTTTTACAGCATACAGGGAAACTAAAGCCTCACAGGAGAAGAGCTGGTTCATAGCACTTAAAATCACAGCTCTAGATATTTATCTCGGTTGATCAATCCAACAGAAAGAAGCTGTAAAGAGATTTACAAGGTATTTGCCAAATAAGAGGCAACTTTAAAAAAGAAGACAGTGCAATTTTATGTGTAGATGGGCATTGAAATGAGTCACTCAAAACCTAGAAAAAAGCCAACTGCTATAATTGAAAACAACTAAAAATTCCTCAATATCCCATCAATAAACTGTCATGGAACTGTTGCATATGCCTTGAAGATTTAGTCAAGTGTGGCAGTCCTACTAAAGACTAATAGACATATAATACAATGAAATAAACCTAGATTGACAAATTATCTGTCCTTAATGTGTAATGGGATGAACAATAATAAGAGGGAAGAAAGCAAAATCGTAAAAGTATCAACAAAAGCAAAAAAAAACTCATTAGCAGCAGCAAGCAAGAAAATTAGATATAACCCCATAGTGTCTCTTTTAAAAGTTGTAAACAAAGAATATTCCAGAATGACTCTGGGAAACCTGGAAATTCTCCACTCCTCTCCCACACCTCTTCCCAGAATGAGAATAAGGAAAGAAGGTGATATGACAAAAATCCTGAGAAACTGAACTAATATCCCTCATCCAGAGAAAACTGAACTAAAGCGATGAGTAGGATTACAGGTAAATTAATCAGTGAAACCCATGAAAATAGAGGTCTCTCTAATTTCAGTGTATCAGCTAAGATATATATATTAAAAACCAGCAAGGCTAGTCATTTTCAGGGTTTCATATTGAATTTAAGAATCATTTGAAGGCAAGAATTATTCCTCCATTCCTCCATTAGAATAGACTCTATTAAACCCTTCAGAAAGAAATTAACCCATCTCAGGGAGAGAAGAGCTCAGAGCCATAAACGAAGGTACATGCAGCCTAGTTGAGGTCTCCTGGGCTCCTGCCCTATCAGGTTATAGAGGAGCAAATAGAGCCCAAGAACACAATCTTCAAATTACAGTGTAGGGCAGAAAAAAAGAAGCCTTAGAGGGTGAAGAGATGTCACCAATCCTGTACCTATCAAAGTACGTATCATCTGAAAGGACATTAAGTATGAGTTAAAGAATTAAAAAGAAACACATAGCAACTATATAAAAGCACTACAGTAAAAAGAAGGAAGAGGGAAGGGAGGAAGGGAGGGAGGAAGAAAGAAAAATCATAAGACACAAAAGACACAGATAAAAAACTCCTGTGAGAGAAAATGTGATGAAAAATACACATAAAATTTACCATGAGTTATTTACCACAGAAAGTAATTTAGAATAAAATTCAGTAAAATGTAATCTCAGAGACAAAAATGATAAAACAATAACACAAAAAAGATTTCAAAGCTGAGGCTTCATACTGAGGATGCAAATGACATAAGTACTGAGCTAATAAATGTATTAGAAATGACAAGGAACAGAACAGACATGGCTGAAAAACTGGATTTCTGATAGAGATGAAAGTCTTGAGATAACCATGGTAGAAGCAATGGGAAAAAGACAGCAATTAATGTAATTAGAGAGAAGATAATATAAACAGACAGCAAAGATGACCCAACTTGTATGTGGTAATTTCCCTGAAGAGAAGCCAACACATAGAACAGAAAAATATTTAAATATGTAATAGCAGAAAATTTCCCAGTCACTTTTATGTATTCTGTTCAAGCAATTATATGTCAAGAACAAAGAAAGAAGTTTTTATGTATATTAATGCAAGATAAATCAAGGAGATGACCGTAACTGTGAGGAAGTATAGGGGAAATGAACCTGAGAGGTGTAGAAAAAATGAACACGGGCAAAATTTGCCCCCAAAGTAATGGTGCCACAAATCACTGAAGAAACGTCTATAAAGTTCTGCAGAAAAAGAACATTATTAAGGAGACAGGAGTCATGGTCCAAGCCATTAGCGCTCAAAAGGTGGCTCTTGGAGAATCACCAAGACCATTTCAGTGTTCTCAAGGCCCAAATATTTTTTATAATAGCATTGAGACAGGATTTGTCTCCCCTCCTCTGATGGTGCAAATTATGACATTTGTTTCCACACAAAAAAGGAGGGGGCTGCTTTAGAAAAGAAGGAGGAGGAGGAAGAGGAAGAAGAGAAGAAGAAGGAAGAAAGATAGGAAGAAGAAAAGGAAAAGGAGGAGGAAGAAGAGGGAAGGAGAAGGAGAAGAATGATCTAGTGTTTCTAGAGAGAAAGTTGCAGCATTGAAGAAAATAGATTAAACAGATTTGGGGGAAAGAGAGAGGTTGGCATGACTTTCACAGAGAAGATGAGATTCTATTCCTAAATGAATATTCTAAATAAGGGATGAGTAGACAATAAAAAGGAAAGAAAGGAGCAGGGACAGGAGGAGATGAGGGGAAAGGAATAGAAGGTGACCTTTCCTCCATCTTAGCTATTTAAATCCAGAGCTAACTGTCCTCAGAGGCCTCTTCTGATCACATTTGCAGCAGCTCTTAGACTAGTGCATTTTTCTACCCATTAGCACTGAAATATCTAAATTTTACTCTCAGATCCAATACTTAAGTGGTAAATTCATAATATTTTCTTTATTTCAACAAGCCCACTGATGATATCCTGCTTAAGAGTGAAACTCTAATTATCTCTGTATATAGATGGGATGTCAGAAAGTTAGGGATGCAAAGTAAAATTTCCAAGCCACACAGCTGTTATGTAAGGAACCATTTTTGAATATAGATATGTGTGGCTCCAAAGACTTGCATCCCACAAATGATCTCTTCTTTTAATAAGAGAGCTGAATGCTTCCATAATGAGGTCTACAATCCTTGGTCATCACATGTGTTTTAGAGATCTCCTTTCCTTGATTAACTATAATGTTAATTCTATCAACCTGTGAGAACAGCTGAATTCTTATATTCAGTGGCAAAATCAAAACTTCCCTGTAAGTCAAGAGGAAAAATAAAAAATGCTTATGCCTCTGCAAATCCCACACTGGGAATTTTGATTTAGAAGAACCCCTTGATCTGCTTCTTCAGATAATCAAATTAAGACATACGGATACATACATATATATACGAAATCCATAAATATGGATTTTCATACTTACATATCTTACAGTATTTGTGGAAGAGACACTTGACATTCAAAACACTCAGAAGTCAACAGTATCTCTCTACAATGTTTTACTTCATTTTAAAAATGTTTTTATTTCAGAAAGTAGTTGTCATACAACCCTGCCCATACTGATCCATTCTCATATTATTTCCATGAATTTGCTAGATAGTAACAATTTTGGGTGGAGTAAAATTAATTCTAGGATTGAAAAACATGTCAGAAATTGTATTATATACCCAGTTAAATGGCATAATCTGTCATTATTTCTTTCAAGATAAATAATCAGGAAAATTTAACCAAGACTCCGTATTGTTTTTTTGGGGATTCTTTAAGGGGAATTTTCTTTTCTTTTCTTCTCTTTTCTTTTTTCTTTTTCTTTCCTTTCATTTCCTTTTATTTTCCTTTCCTTTTATTTTCCTTTCCTTTTATTTTCCCTTCTTTTCTTTTCTTTTCTTTGATAGGCATAAGTATGTTTATTAAATGTATCCTCTAGAGATACAAAAGGAAAGCCTGTATGTAAATGAAGTTGTAGGCTCAATTAGATAGAATTTATTCTGACTTGCATCAAACCATGCAAAATATTTGAAGGCTTGTTAGTGTAGTCCAAATGGACACTCTAGAATCTATTTATGAATTGCACTGTAGAATCTCTACTTTCTACTTTCAAAAAGAAGGGGGATTGGGATGGGGCTTGCCACAAAAGCTAATTTCAACATATCTCAAGTCTTGTTTGGTCTAGGAACAAATACTGCCATTGATTAGTATCCAAGTATATCAGTTTGTCTTTCCTGTCCCTCTCATGCCCCACCTTGCCCTGGCATTTGAGTAGGGAGGCTATTCATCCTTCAGTCGATGATGGCTGGTTTCTCATCTTCAATTTTAATAGACATCTCCCCAAGGAGTTACTAAGTCCATCTTGAAGTTCAGTGGCAGCAATCATAGTTTTGTACCAGTTAATTAAAATAGAAGACTCACTAGACTTCATTTTTTTCCAAGAGTGGACCTTTAACTACTGTAGTTCATTTTAAGGAACCTGTAGTTAAGTCTCATCACCACTCTGCCCCAACACCTTCAAGAAAACAACCAAAATGAGAGAATCATGCAGACCTCTCAGAACCAGACAATCCTATTAACTTATTAATTGAGTGATTTCTAAGGACTTGCCTTTAGACTTCTGAACCAGCCAAAGACTTGAAGAAAATTGGAAAATATTCTTAATGTGCATTTGCCTGTATCTACTCACTTCACCTTTTTTTAGCACAAGATTTAATACTTTCTAAAATTGGATTACCACTCTCTTACCCTCAAGTGTCTAGAGAATAGTGGACTATAGTGACATCTCCATAGTGGAGTTATTTCTACAGAGTTATTTATCTGCCAAGAGAATTTAACAGCAGAAAAAAAACTTCACAAGGTCTCACCTAAAGCTATCCAGCATAAAGATTTTCTCTAAAATTTCTGAGTATTTGTGAAAATTGAAAAATAAGTGAAATAATTGCTTCTTGTGCAAGGGCTATGATAGTTTAAGAGAGGTGTATTAGCTGGGGCCATAGTGAGAAACAGATGATGTACTCAAATTAGGATAATTTGAAGTAAGTTTAATAAGACACTATTTACAACAGTATGAGCAGGATGCACAGCTCAAGAGATAGTGCAGTAGCTCAAAGCTAGTAATCGTGGAAATATAACCACCCCTAGCCTCAAAAGGCTGAGAGAGGGGGAAGTTATTGGAAAGCATATGAACATATGGAGAAAGTTTATAGACAAGAGTGTCTTGAGAAGGGCAGTGAACTTCATCAAAGGACTCACCAACCCAAACCAACCCTGCAGGAATGGACCTAGGGGAAAATGTATCCTAGCCTCACTCCCTTTCTTCTCTGATCCATTGGTTGAATCAACTAGGAACTGGAAGACAAGGGAGCCCAGTCATGTATCTATCCAGTGAGCCTTCCAGAGCAAAATGGAGAGCTAGAAGTATGGAGGGTGGATCTAGGGAAGCTAAAAAATATGACTTCACTAGTACAATATAGAGACAGCCTTGCAAATGGACACTTATTGATTGAGCAAGAGGTGACAAAGATGTGTGGAATTATTATCAAGACTCAGTCCTTTGGAGTTCCCGCCCTTGCCTATGTTTGGGGTAGAATTACTCTCAGATAATAGTGTAATAATAAATCACTGTATTCACAAAAACTTGTTTGATGTCTCTATTATTTAGTAACACCCTATCAAAAAAAAAAAAATCCATGTAGGCACTTGGAAGTTAGTTTGGTGCCATCTCCAAACAAGAACAAAACACAGGGATCAGAACCTGACTCATTATGTTCTGACAAGGCAGGGTGAAATGCAGAACAATTAGGACCCAGGTCTAGGTCAAAAAAGATCCAGGCACCACCTCCGTGGTTTGGGGCACCTGGGTGGCTCAGTTGGTTAAGTGGCTGACTCTTGATTTCAACTCAGGTCATGATCTCAGGGTCCTGGGATCCTGCCCTGCATCAGGTTCCATGCTCAGTGGAGAGTCTGCTTGAGGATTCTCTCTCCCTCTTCCTCTGCCCCTCCCTGTCCCCCGCTCTCTCTCACACGCTCTCTCTCTCCAAAATAAATAAATCTTTAAAAATTAAAACGGGGTCAAAAAGATGTCAATAATTACAGATCTACATGTATATCTCCATTTACATATCCATAATACATATACCACTAGATATATTAAATATCTTGTCATTGTGTCTCTTTAATCTCTCTTTATAGCATTTAAAATAAATTCTCATCTCTCATATATATTTAATCACATTTATTACATTTATAAGCCTGTGTATGCATGTGCTTTATTGTCCTTTTGGGTCTCAAATTGATGGAATTAACACTTGGGCTTTTTTTAGACTCTAAGCTTATAGAAGACAGAACCGTAACAAATGCATCCTATCTAGGTCACCCCTAGAAGTTCTTCTGCACTTGCCCCACTGAGCTGCTCTCTCATAGCTGCACAATAAATTTCTACAGACTGACTTGTTTACTGAAACTCTCAGTACGTATTTAAGGTATCCTGCATGTTCTGGTTCCCAAATCCATCACTTACTTGATCTCTGACTTCTATTTGTGATGGGCAAAACAAGGTGTAGAAACCTGTTTATTTTTACTCTAAATACAGTTCATAGGAAGTGAAAAGATCACAGTAAATGTTCTGAATACAAAACAAACTCCCAGAGGGTCAATACCCAGATTTTGTGCTGTTGTTGTTTGTATTGTTAAAGGAATAAATGCAGGTACAATAAGGCAAACTCTGAAAGAAGTGAAAAAAAAAATCCTGCATCAGAAAGGTATTTTTATCTTGGTCTGAGACATAGGAAGAATAGGTTCTAGCATTGGATTTTTCAATAATTAACTGTCTTACCTTGGGAAAATCATTTAACTGTCTAAGACTCTGTTCTTCTGATGTTAATTCAGGGGGTAGGTGGACGGGTCGATTGGTGAGCTTTCATGTCATTTTCAGCTCCAAAGTTGTGCTTGTAACATAAAAACGTAAATCAACTGACAATAAGAGAAATGCGTGACCATAAAAATAAAAGGGGGCCAAAGAGGCATTAAGGGATAGCAAAAATTACTTAGTCATCAGATGTTGATAATGTTAGGATGCCACCTGGAGTCCTAGCATAAGGAAGCCATAATGCCAAAAGGCTTGGAAACAGCTGCCTAAGGGAGCAAATGAATAAGATCCTTCCTAATGGACATCAAAAATCAAGCAATGAAAAAAGCACTGAGTGATGGATGAGCCTGAAATTAAACCCAAGGTGATGCTGGAGGAGATGACTAATGATGTGAATTTTTTCAGTTTGTGTCAGCTAAATATCAGGGCAGCCTTGCTAAGTAATAGTGCAAGTGTGGCATTAAGAACCCATGGACCACATTGGAAAACAGACCTGCAAACCTACACGCCATTCATTCAGAAAGAGTTACTGTGAGGAAGTGTAAGTTGCTACAATCAAAATCAGTGTGTGCTCTTTTCTTGGGGATGGAGGGGTAGAGAGTTGAAAGGGGGCAAGGGGCTTTGAGAAACAGAATTTTATCCAGAAAATCCTTCTCTTCCAGAGAGGGAGAAAAATGCCATTCCCAGAATGAACTCTTGACATACCTAAAGTCCCTATGATTTACTCGGGGATCAGAGTGTTAAGACAACAAAACAGATCAACAACTGAGGTAAGTGGAGACTCAGTTGTGGTTTTCTAAAATTTCACAGAGGGTATCTAGCTTCAGTCTACAGCAAGCCCCCAAGTCCTTTCCTTTTTCACCCATTCCTACCACACATTCTGATACTATTTCATTCTACAAATTAAATTCCATGACAGCACTTCTCTCTCCCTTTCCAGTTTATTCCCTTTCTCTCTGTTCCTAGCTACCTGGCTCAGAGTAACCTTTCTTAGACATCAAAGAGTATCTGCCATTTAGGAGGTGGGAGAGAAGGGATGTTCCAGGGTTCTCTCTGATGGACCAGTGGAGGATGGAGGATGAAGACTGTGAACATCAGCCCTTTACCATTAGATTATGAGTGACCCCAGCAGGAAACATATGTCAACCCGAATGGCTCAAATGAAGAGATGCTAATGAAATGACTAGACACTAGATATGGAAGTGTGATTAGGTTCAAGGAAAAAACAAGTGACAAAACACCCAGGAACCAGCAGTTACCCAACCCTACCCTGAGCAGTAGTAGCACAGAGGTAAGAAATAGTTTTACTGGAGTACAGTGGTGGCTGGAGTAGGGCCCTGTTGCTCAGCAGGAGCTGCAATCATAGAAAGACCTAGCCACTGGCAGGGACCCTGAATCCATGCACACAGCAGTGGGAGGAAGGACTTCAACCTCTTCCCCTGCTCACTTATCTGCACATTCTCTTCCCAGTGGCCAACTGGCAAGACAGCCTGGGTGACTCTGTGGGCACAGGGCAGGGACGAAAGAATAAGGACTGGGTGGAGGTGGAAACAGAGAGAATAACTGTCACAGGCATTTCCTTTCTCATAGTAACATTGCTACTTGGCTAGAAATCATGATTACTTCAATAATGACCAATGTTATTCTGTCTAGTAGACTCGTTATTGCTCTTTTTTCTTTCATTACCCTTCCTAGACTATACCTGGGCCCAGATCTCCATCTGAACCTGAAAACAAGTGCCACAGGAATTCCTCTGGAGGAAAATACTGAGGACACTTCGTATGCACCCTGGACTATGAACAACATCTCTGATAGTGACCGCCTCCTTGCTACCAGAAGCTGTCTGCTTGTCCTGCTACCTGCCCCTGGTCAGTGACAGAATGAGTGCAGCCAGAGCCCTGCTGAGCCCCCAGGTATTTGCTATATTTGCTTTTTCAGAAGATTCCATCTGAGAACTCTACTGTGTTTCAGTGGGGGTTTTGAATGGCCCTGAATCAACTCCTTTGTCCTCTAGTGTTTATGGGGACAGTGCTTCCTGCTCAGACAGTGTGGACTTTCCATCAAGGATTAAGAGAGATTTAGGCCAGGAGCTCAAAGGTATTCAGGGATCACAGGGTCCCCAGCTTGAGGCTATGTTACATAAGCTCACTTTCATTCTACAATATGTGTGTTAAGATTTGAGGGTGCTGGCTTGGGTAACCCAACCGTTATTCATAATAAGATTTCTGTGGAAAAAGATGAATTCTTAGCTCAGACCAAATGACATATGCATGACGTTTTTGTTTCAGTATCACCTCCAGCTGGACATGACTATCACATGTTCTAAAATAAATAGAGTAAAAATTTAATCTGAAACAGTAAAAGAAGAAGAAGGAGAAGGAGAAGGAGGAGAAGGAGAAGGAGAAGGAGAAGGAGGAGAAGAAGAAGAAGAAGAAGAAGAAGAAGAAGAAGAAGAAGAAGAAGAAGAAGAAGAAGAAGAAGAAGAAGAAGAAGAAGAAGAAGAAGAAGAAGAAGAAGAAGAAGAAGAAGAAGAAGGAGAAGAAGAAGAAGAAGAAGAAGAAGAAGAAGAAGAAGAAGAAGAAAAACGGTTAGGCTTCCTGAACCTGTTTTACTTGCTGAATCTTGTTTTTAAAACCTCAAAGTGGGCTCAAATTCACCAAAAATTGATTCCTGAAAAGCATGGATTCTACTTAAATAATCACTTTGAATTTAAAAAATCCCTTTTGTTATTGTACGTACCAAATATTTTGATAGTTGACAGCTAAAAAGAACCAACTTCTAGCACTCAGAAAATCCTTCTGAAATGCGAGGTGGCAATCCTGTGCTATTTCCTACTTTCTGAAACCAAATGCTTTCCTGGGCCTCAGCTAGTTTTTTTTTTTTTAATTTAAATTCAGTTAGCCGACATATAGTACATCATTAGTTTCAGATGTAGAGTTCAATAATCTATCAGTTGTATGTAACACCCAGTGCTCATCACATTCACATGCCCTCTTTAATGCCCATCACCCAATTACCCCATTCCCCTATCCACCTCCCTTTCCTATAATTAAGAGTCTCTTATGGTTTGTCTCCCTTCCCCTATGATCCTCTGCACTTCTTTTTATATTCCACATATGAGTGAAACCATATGATCATTGTCTTTCTCTGATTGACTTATTTTGCTTAGCATAATACCCCCCAGCCTCAGCTACTTCAGATGGGTATTGTATGAATTATCTCTAGGAATGTCCATCAGCCTTCCACCATGCTAGATTCTCTGACAATTTTTAAAGATCTTTATTCTTTGTTTTGTTTTTGCTTATTTTTAAACCTTCATGATCTGATCCTTCATGAAAGTCTCATCTACATTGGCTTTCTTTTTAGGTCTTCAACAACTACTTCTAGCCCCTTTTTTCTCCTATTGACTCCTCATATGGACCACTCCTAAAGCTCACTTCTTTTCCTCCTTCTCCTGTCTCTCATTTTTACTCACACACACCCAACTGCCCAGACCCTTGTTTGTTTTTTAGACCCTAGCTTGCCCTCTGTGTTCCAGCCCCACCTTTCCCACATTCTGAGAATGTCTTCTTCATTAATTTTCTAGGGCTGCTATGACAAAGTGCCACAAATTGGGTGGCTTAAAAATGCAAATTTATTCTATTAGAGTTCTGGAGGCCAGAAGTCTAATATCGGTCAAAACTACCCCCAGAGACCTTATGGAAAAATCAACCATTTTGCCTTTTCCAGCATCTAGAGGTGCATGCCTTCTCTTTAGTGAGCCATAGTTGAGCTCATGGCCCCTTTCTCCATCTTTGTGGCCCACAGCATAGCATCTTTAAATCTCTCTCTGCTGAGCCAGACTCACCCACTACCTTCTCTCTCCCTTGTGTGCTCCATCTCCTTCCACCTGTCTCTTATAAGAACACACACATAAAAGCCCATCTTAATCATCCAGGGTCTCATCTCAGATCTCAATATCAGCAACTTAATAACATTTGCAAATATATATATATTTTTCTTTTTTACTGTATCAACTACATTTATAGGTTCTAGGAGTTAGGATGTGGATATCTTTTCCCTTTTTCAAGTGAAATATAGTTGATGTACAGTATTATATCAGGTTTGGGGTCTTACATTTAGATCTTTAATCCATTTTGAGTTTATTTTTATATATATAGTGTAAGAAAGTGATCCAGTTTCATTCTTTTTGCATATTGTGTCCAGTTTTCCTAACACCATTTATTGAAGAGACTATTTTTTTTTCCATTGTATTCTTACTATCTTGGTTGTATATTAATTGAACATCCAAATGTGAGTTTGTTTCCGGGCTCCCTGTTCTGTTTCATTGATCTATGTGTCTGTTTTTGTGTCAGCACCGTATGTTTTGATTACTATAACTTTGTAGTATAGTTTGAATTTGCAGAGTGTGATATCTCCAGATTTGTTCTTCTTTCTCAAGATTGCTTTGGCTATTTCATGTCTTTCATGGTTCCATAAAAAATTTCAGATTATTCTAGTTCTGTGAAAAATGCCATTGGTCTTTTGATATGGGTTACATTGAATGTGTAGATTACTTTCAGTGGTACAGACATTTTAACAATATTATTTCTTCCAATCCATAAGCATGGTATACCTTTCCATTTATTTGTATCATCTTCAATTTCTTTCATCAATATCTTAAAGTTTTCAGAGTATTGGTTCTTTTACCACATTGGTTAAATTTATTCTTAGATATTTTATTCCTTTTAATGTGATTGTAAATGGGATTCTTTTCTTTTTTTAAAGATTTATTTATTTATTTATTTATTTATTTTGAGAGAGAAAGAGAGAATTGCACGAGTGGAGAAGGGGCAAAGGGAGAGGGAGAGAGAGCCTTAAGCAGACTCCACGCTGAGCACAGAGCCTGATGTGGGGCTCCATCCCAGAACTCTGAGATCATGACCTGAGCCAAAATCAAGAGTCATTCACTTAACCGCTGAGCCACCAGGCACCCCTGGGTTTGTTTTCTTAATTTCTCTTTCTGATAGTTTAATATTAGTGTGTAGAAACACACCTGATTGGGGTACCTGGGTGGCTCAGTCATTAAGCTTCTGCCTTCAGCTTAGGTCATGATCCTGGGGTCCTGGGATCAAGCCTCACATTGGGCTTTCTGCTCAGCAAGAAGCCTGCTTCTCCCTCTCCCACTCCGCCTGCTTGTGTTTCCTCTCCTGCTGTGTCTTTCTCAGTCAAATGAGTAAATAAAATCTTTAAAAAAAATGAAATATGCCTGATTTCTATATGTTAATTTTGTATCCTGAAATTTTATTGAATTTATTTAGTAATTCTAATAGTTTCCTGATTGAGTCTTTAGGATTTCCTATTTATAGTAGGTCAAGCGCAAATAGTGACAGATTAACTTCCTCTTAACCAATTTGGATGTCTTACTTTTTTCTATTGTCTGATTCCTGAGGCTAGGACTTCCAGTACCATATGAATAAAAGTGAAACTGGGTACCCTTATCCTGTTCCTGATCTTAGATGAAAAGCTTTGAGCTTTTCACCATTGAGTCATACATGGCCGGTGTTATTTTGAGGTGTGTTCCCTCTATATTCACTTTGTTGAGAATTTTTATCATAAATGGATGTTAAATTTTGTCAAAAGCTTCTTCTACATGTATTGAGATGATCATATGACTTTATGCTTCATTTTGTTAACATGGTATATCATATTATTTGATTTGCCAATATTGAACCATCTTTGCATCCCTGGAATAAATTTCACTTAATCGGGGTATATGATCTTTTTAATGTATTATTAAATTTGGTTTGCTAATATTTTATTAAGGATTTTTGGATCTATGTTCATCAGGGATATTAACCTGTAATTTACCTTTTTTTTTTTTTTATTTGACAGTTTAGGTATCATGTAAAAATTTGTAAATGTTCCTTGCTCTTCAATATTTTGAAATAGTTTGGGAAGGATAAACAGTAACTCTTCTTTAAATGTTTGGTAACATTCACCTGTGAAACCATCTGGTCCTAGACTTTTGTTTGTTGGGAATTTCTTTTTTTTATTACTGGTTTGTCTGTTCAGTTTTTCTATTTCTTCTTGATTCAGTCTTTGAAGATTCTATGTGTCTAGGAATTTATCTGTTTCTTTTATTCTTTCCAAATTATTTGTATATAATTGTTTGTAGTAGTCTCTTATAATCTTTTGTATTTCCATGGTGTCCATTTTAAATTCTCCTCCTCTTTTTTTCTTGATGAGTCTGGTGAAAAGTTAATCAATTCTGTCTATCTTTTCAAAGATTCAGCTCTCAGTGTCACTGAAGAATGTGAATATCTTTGGGGAGAGCCATTTTTCAGCTTCCCAGTCTTCACTCAGGGTAGTTTGGAGCATCCCAAACTCAATGTGTATGACTGGTTTCACTAAAATCTAATTCTTCTGAAGACTTGAGTATTCTTATTAGTGACATTTCAGCCTCCTGGCTTGAAACCTCAGCCCCTCTTGCCCCTTCTTCAGTGCTCACATCCAGACACATATTTATGTCTTTCTTTCACAGCCTTGTCTTCCCACTTCCACTAACTTAGCTAAGGTCCCTAATTCTCCATCCTTGACCCATTTAGGTAAACTCTTACTAATGCTGCTGATGATACTCTTCTTCATAGTGGATGCCACAACCAGACAAAATGCTTCTAAATCACTCTATCGTGGCACAAAACAGACCTTCCAGAGCAAACTAACTGCTTTGAGGCTTATTTTCCTATAATCTACCAAATTAGGTTCAACTCTCCTTCTCTGGTATTCAACCATCCTATCCTGTCCTTTTAATCTGTTATACACCCACTCTTCTAGTTAAACTCTATAACCCAACCAAAGTGAAATTTCGATTTTCCAATTCTTGTCCATCTTAAATAACCCACTTCTCATGCCCCTTCCTCCTTGAGGTCTCTCCTGATTACTTAAGCAACATTTTCTCCTTCCTCTGAACAACCTAGTTCTTATTGATACATTTCTCATACTGCATTGCACCATGGTTATTTGTGTTGATTTCTTTTCTCCTCTTATGTGATTTCAAGTTCTGTGGACAATTATATCATATTCTTTTAACTTCCACTGACTTTTCATAGAATGTTGACTTACATGTAGTAAATGTTTATTAAAACACTTGTTAACTAAACTAGGGAATTAGGAAATGAATGGTTTCCCCTTTGCCTCTTTCTAGCTAAATTTTAGCATTGTGTTTACTACTTTGGCCACTTGGTCCCAGACAATAACAATAAGGCTAAATAATGCTATCCTTAGAATTTCATCAAATATGGCCTTGAACTCTTTAAGAAAACTCAAAAACATAGTGAGGACACTTAGAGCTGCCTAACTTCATTTAGCAAGATTTGGGGGAACTTCTTTTTATTGATAGTTCCCACATTGTTTTACTATTGCCTCATTCCCCAAAAAAGAGTTTGTTGCTAAATTGGGACATGCAAAAATTGCTTTTCAATTCAATGAACTTCAGCACACCTATCAGTGGTGATTAGTCACTTATGTGTGATGACACAGATATTGCATAGCTGTTCTTTATAAGTGAAATCATATGACCAGAAAAGGGGCCATTACACAAGAATTATACTCTAAGCTGTGTGTTAAAATCTAAAAGAAAATTATAGTTTAATCGACTATTTCATAGTAATTGCAGCATTTTAAAAAAGGAGTGACATAATTATTTAGAAGAAAAGTGATATGGAGGATTGATAAATCCAATATGTAATGTAGGGGAAGAATGGGAGAAAAAGGTACCTCTCATTTCTTCTAACTCAGAAGTGACAAAAGCAGTAGTAATATTTAAATATGATTCCCCCTGGTCTCCTGTTGCCTTTCATGGTAAGACAAACAATTAGTGATTTTTACATGGAATTTTAAACAAATTTATGCCTATTCTACATAAATGTAGATGAGGTAGTGCTTGGTACAGAGTAAAGGACAATGGAATTTGTCTTGTGGAATAGCCTAGACTTATGCTATTCACTACACATGACTATGGAGCACTTGAAATGTGGCTAATCCAAGTTGGAATCTGCTGTAAATATAAAATGCACACTGGATTTTCCAGATATTGTATAAAAAAACATAAAATATCTCACTAACTTTTTATATTATTACTTTGAAATGATATTTTATAAATATTGGGTCAAATAAAATATACTATCAAATTCATTTTACCTGTTTCATTTCTAATGTGCATCACATTATATTTCTATTGGACCATGCTACCTTCATTTAAGTAATCTACAGTATACAATTCTTGGTCTCATTAAATCACGAATTCATGAAGTGCCCCAAAAACCCATTGGAATGACCCAAAAGAAACATCATGATAGGAGAATTAGATATCAGTATTTGAGTAAAGTAAAAGAGATAATTTTTCTGAGTTTAACTGCATCCATTAAGAGCATTTCTTAGGTGACATAGCATATCCTTTCCATCCGATCCACACAATGTCACTAGTCATGTATCCCCAATAAGCAGATGAAAACACTGAGGCTTGGTGAGGAAGATGGATAAAGGGTTACACAAACAAATGGCAAGGCTGGACTCCAAACCCAAATCTTTGTCTTCCAATTTTTTGTCTCTGAGTTCTTTGCAATTAGGTCTAAAATTTAATCACACACTCACTATATCAGTCAAGAATCTCCAGAAAGCAGAACCAGTGGGCTCAGAGAAGAGTCACAGAGCTCTGTAAGAGTGCAGATAGTTCACCTCACAAATGTATTTATCACAGTTGTGGTGAAAGGTGGGTCCTCTGGATTCCTTCAGGTGGGTGAACAAGTCTTACATGATTACTTCTCTTTAAGGTTTCAATCTCCCTAAGCCTTTGGCTATAGTCTGTTATAGTATATTAAGGTAAGTTAGTCATTTCAACTTAATTTAGCATAAACCATCTTTTGGTCCATATTTCAGCCAACTAAACAAACTGTTAGAGCCCTTTCTAACCCACTGAGCTGCAACATTAAATCTAGAATCTTTGCTTATAGGCCCATATCAATAAATGTGACCTTATACAACTTTGTCTTTCTTCCACCATTATCCCACACCCTTAATATCCATTCTTACTCATGTTCCTTGCATATATGTCTATATAAATTGGAAAAATAATGTAGTTTTTTTGGAGTATGGTGCACCTTCTCATGGATCACACTTTATACCTCACCTCTCAGAGTCTTTTGGGACTTCAGCCCAGTTATATGTCTAGAAGCAAAGAGGGGTGATGGGGCAGATTCTGAGGAGAATTAGCAGTATTTTGCAAGGAAACTACCTCAGGTGAGACCATTACATATTCCTCAGGCAAAGCAGTATTAACCTATTCAAACAGGACTGGAAGGGCTGTTTCTACTGGCAAAAATGATATCACGGAATTTAGCAGATTCCTCAGTTTCATTAGGATCTTCCTAAATATCCCCATTATAATTATCAGGATTCTATTTCATCCCAGTCAATGCCCTCACTTTGATCATAGATACCTTGACAAGTTGAAAATTCATTCCGTGTTTTAAGTCAGTCACTTTGTAGGATGAAACTCTAGGTCTGATTTCAGCTCTGTGGTGATAGGATATAATAATTTCTTTCCAGCAGACATAGAAATTTTCAAATCATTTATGCAGCTTTTGGGCTGCGAATTTGAATCCCTGAGCTCATCCCTTTCTTTTCTCATTTTCTTCAGTTAAATCAGGAGCAACTAGCCAATCTCATTATGCTTGTTGGTTTGATAAACATCTTCTAAGGTATCAAATGCATAGTCACTAAGAATCTTGTTTCTTGTAAATATCAGATTAAGAGTATCCAGCGGTGATATCTTGTATATATCTACTGCTACATCATGCCGTGGACTATCAGTGTTCTCTTTACTACTGGAAATAAAGTCATTCGTATCATCAAATATAATCAGATTAAAAAAAATTCTAGAAACAGAAGAATCAATTCAGAGAACTCATTCTTTGGATTCTTCTAGAATAAATCTCAGTAGAATCTATATTAGTCAGGGTTCTTTAGAAAAACAACAAAGAATTTTTTTTTAAAGAGCAATTTATTTAAGAAATTGGCCCATATGATCATGGGGGCTAGCAAGTCTGAAATCTGTAGGGCTAGTCAGCAGGCTGGAAATTAAGGTAAGAGTTGATACTTAATTTTGAAATGCACAGGGCAGGGCAACCACACTGGAAACAGGCAGTGTTGCACTCTTGAGACAAAATTGCATCTTCTTCAGGAAATCATGTTTTTCCACTCTTAAGGCCTTCAACTGATTAAATGAGGCCCACCTACATTATGGAGGATACTGTTTCATTCAAAGGCTACTGATTTAAATGTTAATCATATACAAAAAAAAAATACCTTTGCAGAACATCTATACTGATGTTCGACCAAACTAGACAACATAACCTTACCAAGCTGATACATAAAATGAAACATCACATAAGCCTTTAATGATACAAGTTTAAAAGCTTATGACTTAGGACTTGTTTATTGGTTTTTAAAACAGTACCATAAATAGTGAACTTTACTGGATTGTGATATTCTATACCCTCTTAATAACCTACTTCACTAAATTATGGTAGAGAACTTAGAAGTCTAAAGATAATAGTAACAAAACAACAACTAACATTAATTGAGCGCTTACTAGGTACTAGGGTTTATGTTACGTATTATATACTCAATAATTCATTATTTATTTATTTATTTGTTTGTTTATTTATTTATTTTATTGTGTTATGTTAGTCACCATAAAATACATCATTAGTTTTTGATGCAGTGTTCCAAGATTCATTTTTTATGTACAACACCCAGTGCTCCATGGAATGCATGCCTTCCTTAATGCCCACCACGAGGCTCACCCATCCCCCTCCCCCCTCCGCTCTAAAACCCTCAGATTATTTCTTAGAGTCCAGAGTCTCTCATGGTTTTTCTCCCCCTCCGATTTGCCCCAATTCACTTTTCCTTTCCTTCTCCTAATGTCCTCCATGTTATTCCTTATGTTCCACAAGTAAGCGAAACTGTATGATAATTGGCTTTCTCTGCTTGACTTATTTCACTCAGCATAATCTCCTCCAGCCCCATCCATGTTGATGCAAAAGTTGGGTATTCATCCTTTCTGATAGCTGAGTAATATTCTACTCTTTATCCATTCGTCTTTTGAAGGTCATCTCAGCTCTCTCCACAGTTTAGTTATTGTGGACTTTGCCACTATAAACATTGCAGTACATATGGCCCTTCTTTTCACTACATTTGTATCTTTGGGTTAAATACCCAGTAGTGCAATTGCTGGGTCATAGGGTAGCTCTATTTTTAATTTTCTGAGGAATCCCCACACTGTTTTCCCAAGTTGCTGCACCAATTTGCATTCCCACCAACAGTATAAGAGGGTTTCCCTTTCCCCACATCTTTTCCAACATTTGTTGTTCACTGTCTTGTTGATTTTGGCCATTCTAACTGGTGTAAGGTGGTATCTCAATGTGGTTTTGATTTGAATTTCCCTGATGGCCAATGATGATGAACATTTTTTCATGTGTCTGCTAGCCATTGTATGTCTTCATTGGAGAAGTGTCTGTTCATGTCTTCTGCCCATTTTTTGA
>CM052885.1:76457038-76469471 GCA_028534135.1 Potos flavus
CCTAAAGCTAGTAAGTGAGAGAGTCAGGAATCAAACCCAGGCGGTCTGATTCCTAAGCTGATGATCTTGGTGGGAGTTGGGGAGTAGTGGCAGGCAAAAAGGAGCATTATCCACCAAACTACCTGCGAGTCTATTGGGAAGAAATTCTCAGTATTCTCACATTAACTTTGATGGAATTTATGATAACTAGTGTTCAGGTGCTTTCATTTATAAAGCCAAATAAGAATTCAACTTTGGATAGCACTTAAGGAGAAATGAATATACTATTTATTAGCCAATGGCTGAGCTATGAGAATGTCTTATTATAAAAATACAGATATAGTAAATTATATATTACATATACTGTGTACATGTATATATAACATATACAATATACATAATGTATGCATGTGCATTTGCATGCATCTGTGTGTAATAGGAAATTAGTAAGATGGTATTTGAGATGGCACATATTAAATCTCTGGAGTGGGAAAACAAAATCTTAATAGATAAAGACAAACACAGGTCCCTTAACACAAAAAGAACTAGGAGGTATAACTTGTACTTTGCCAAGAAGAGATGCTCTTAGAAAATAAAAATTGTTGATGCCCCTTCTCGGGTTTTGTTTTAGCAGTTAGAGAGGGAAAATGAAAAGAAAAAGGCTCAAGTTGTAAAAACAATCAGTTTACATAAGTTTTATTGAGTTGTTTTCTGTAGCACACCTAACTAAGTTGTCACTTCGACAGGCTTTTAGAAACCATCACTCAACTGTATTGAGTTATTTGGCTCATGAAAAATAAGTAGTCTAAGTCAGAGCCTTTAATATCATTCTATTTGATGCCAGAATTCTGCTTACCATTTATTATTCATTGTTGCCAGTCTGGAGGTGTAAACTAGGTGTCTTCTGCTCTAGCTGGCAGTGAATTCATTCAGCTGAGAGGTGACATTCTTTCAGCATCCACACTGAGGCAGACACATTTGGAAACTACTGAGAAGGGATATTCAGAAGTGCCAAAATAGAGCTTTGCTAGTGTCAACAGAGGTTTTTTTTATTCCCCCCCTCAGGGAGTTTGACTAGGAATCACATGTAGCAGCCTAGATTGTTAAATAGCTTGTTATATATGAGATGTTGCAATCCCTTCACTAATTATCAAGAGACGATTTTAACACCCACTATAAGCAGAGCATGTTACTCTGCAGAGCATTATAGGAATTCAAAGGTCTTTCCCATTTTTCTGCCTGGTGAGAGTATTTAGCAAACTGGATTCTACACAAATGGCATTTCCTATGTGAAATGATGTAATCCAGAAAAGCAATTCGTTCTTCCTATCCCTATCCACCCACACTCCTTTGCACATATCTTAAATATAACATTACCATTCTGTAACACAATTATCAGATAATGTCAATTTCACCAGTTATGATCATGTGTCACTTAGAAAAAATTTCATATCTTAGTTATATAGGCAATCTCTGAACTTAGAGTTTGGGAGTTTTGTCTTCTCAATACTTTGATAGGATAGCATTCCATGTTTTTTTTTAATTAATTGGAGCATAAATAAAGTAAAAAAGGGTAGAGAGATCAAAATATGTGAATGAAATTTTTGCATAATACAATACCTAGAAAATATGTTATTTTTTCTTCAGGTATATTAATGCCTAACAGAAATAGGAGAGCAAGCTGTCCATCTTTGAGGAATTACAATCAGTAACAATAACAATGGTAAATAATAGCTGAAACTCATTGGCTAGAAGTTCACTATGTGGCTTATATTAATGCCATTTCTTTCAACCACCTTATGAAGTAGGTGTCATCATCCCAATTTAACAGGTAACGAACAAAGGCTTACAAAAGTCTATTTTGTCCAAACCTTCATACCTAGTGTGGAATCCCTGGCCTTTGAATCCAAGCCATCAGATGCCTTAAGCACTACATCTGGAATGTGGGAAGGTTCAATCTGTGTTTTGAATGAATTGCAGAATGAGAGCATGTGAAACCTTTAGATGCACAGAAGAACTAAATGTATGTCGCTAGGTCTTTCCTTTTGGAATGGTGGCAATACCACTGGGAAGGAAAAAGGTGACCTTGTTAAATCTAGGACAAGGATAACGACAAACAAATTAACAGTGTTTGCTAGTAGGAGAGTCCTTATCAATGGGATGTTTTCATCAGGATGCACTTGGTTATGTAGGATTGCTAATGGTGAAGAAATGTATGCATTTATGAAACATAGCTCCCTGGAAAATGTAACTCTGAATATATCTGAAGGTAACTTTATGCAGCTATCTGAAGGTATTTCATAACTTAAATCTCTTATGTGTAAATGTTGTGAATGCACACATCTCTTAGAGACCATATATGTTAATCTAAGCCAGAACATGATATAATTCTGCAAAAAGACAAGATAAAAATTTAAAAAAAGCAGTAGTAGGAATGCTCTAGGAATCCCAGACTCTCCATACTTTGGTATGGATGCAAAGATGCAAAACATCTTTGTTTTGCATTTACTTAAATTCCAAACATTATTAGTGTGATGTGATGTGAATTTGATTTGACTACATGAGTTTTGTGTTATACAACATGCACAGCATTTATGAAGTATTCATTTGATATGAGAACTTAAGTATGTTACTTATCCTCTCCATATGGATGTGTCTAATAGAAATAAGTACAAGATATCTTTAGATACTCTTATGTGGACTATTGGTTGCCAACCATGACTGAACATTAGAATCATTTTAGAAGTTTTAAAAAATATATGTAATCATTGAACTCATAGCAACTGTGACAGAATCTACTAGTCGCACACCAAGATCTGTCCTGCTCTTCTTCCACAGTCAGTAGATGGCTAAAACAACAAGGGATTACATTTCCCAGCCTTCTTTGCAATGAAGTGAGACCAGTTATTTAGTGGAATATGAACAGAAGTGGTATGTGTCACCTTGGTCCACTCATTAACTATGTCTCTTAGAGCAATCTTTTTTTTTTTTTTTTTGACTGACCAGAACCTGGACATAGAAATCTAGCTTTGACTATGCAGATAATTAAAGGGGCATAGGTCCATGCTGTCCAGGCTGTTCGAAACAGTAATTGCTAACTACATGTGGCCATCAGAATTTAAATAAGTTAAATTTAAATCAAATTTAAAATTTGGTTTCCCAGTGACACTAGCCATACTTTAATCACCAAAGTGACACATATGGTGAGTGACTACCATATTGGAGAGCATGAATATAGAATATTCCCACCATTGTGGAAAATTCTCTTGGACAGCAGTATTCTAGGAAGTGGAGTAGCCACATGACAGAAGGAATCTGCTTCCATGAATCTCCATGTAGAGAGACCCACCAGATGATCTAGAACTTTGGACTGTTATAGGAATGAGAAATACTTCCTTTATTAAACCACAACATTTGGGGGCCTTTTTGTCACAATAAATCTGCCCACCTTAACATTCAAATCAATGCAATCTAATTTTCTAGGGATAGTGTCTGTATTTTAGTATTATTAAAAATAAAAGCCAGATGATTCTAATGTACAATCAGGATTGGGTGCTCCTGATATATTGTTTTCTAACATAGACTGAAGCAACTCAAGAGTAGGAATTTGTCTTGTTCAGCTCTGTGTTACCAGCACTTAACACAGAGCTCTCTAGAAGAGGTGACTACACATTTAAAAAATATGATGATGGTAGCTATAATGAGTAATACAGGATTTGTTTGTTTGTGTCATAGCTATCTGCATCCCTTCATGAGACATTGCAGTTTCAGGAGCTATTTCAGTTTTTTCTGCTTCTTCCTCCACTATACCCACCAGGATAAATAGAGCAACATAGGGTTGCTCTCTTGGGTTTCATCATATTACAGTTTATTTTGATTTACTTGATTTCTCTTCACATACAAAAATTCTTTTGAAGTTTTTATAATCACAAAATACATTCTTAATAAATCCTCTTCCTATGGCAAACTTTCCCTGCAAACATCAATGGATTTCTTAAAAACAGAAACTGCATGTAATCCAAAATATAGAGAAGTGATGTCAGCAAATTGGCAAAGTAGGTAGCTCGAAGCTTCTGTCTCCACAAAATATAGAAAGAGAGAAAGAAGAAAGAAAGAAAGAAAGAAAGAAAGAAAGAAAGAAAGAAAGAAAGAAAGAAAGAAAGAAAGAAAGAAACAGAGAGAGAGAGAAAGAGAGAAAGAAAGGAGAAAGAAAGAAAGAGAGAAAGAAGAAAGAAAGAAAGAAAGAAAGAAAGAAAGAAAGAAAGAAAGAAAGAAAGAAAGAAAGAAAGAAAGAAAGAGAGAAAGAAATTGTCAGAGCCAACTTCTTCAGAATTCTAGAAAACAGTCAGTAGTTTGCAGCAGCCAAGAAAAAAAGACATCTTAAAATGTTAGGACGGTTTAATGACATTTTTATTTGCGTTTGCCCTGCTCTCATCCTTGGCTAGGTGGCAGTCATGAAGAAGGTGTCCATATTCCCAATGTATGTAGCACCTTGGTCTCTGGTTCTGGAAAAAGCAGAAAAAAATCTCATTAGCAAATTACTGTACACATCTGTTCTACTCTACCTAGGTACTACCTGAAGGATGGGCACGAACCTAGAATTCATTGAGGCTGGAGAAGCTAGGAGCATTGCTCAAAAACACTGAAGGCAGACTAGCAATCTGCGAATGCCTGGAGCAAAAGATTGTGGTTGAGACATGGGATAACCACTTAAAGTGCTAAGGAACAACTTTGGCGGGGGAATTTCTTTGGTAAATTGGGACACTCAAAAGCACCCCTATGTACAAGAGAATTTAGAAAGCTATGCTCAGAGAAGCCCTGAGAAGATCCTAAGCTTTCAGATTGGGTTGATCCCTATATGCCCTGCAAAACTCCCGTGTTGAAGGAGTGTTCCAGAACAGATTCTGAAAAGATTGGGAGATGTGTTTTTTTTTTTACTTTCTTGTGTATATGCTTTTCTAGTTGTTTGGTCTCTCTCTCTCTCCCTCTCTCTCTCTCTCTCTCTCTCTCTGCCCCTCTCTCCCTCTCTCTCTCTCTCCCATTAGGAAGTGTTTGAGGGAATCTTTGTCAAAACACTAGCTGAATATAAGCTAAAAAACAGATTTCAGAGATCACATATGATGAGGAACACAGTCTTTGCAAAATAGTTTGAAAAAGTCACTGAACAAATGGACTACCATAATTGTAAAGAATAAAAAATACAGCAAAACCAAAGGAAGGAAGAAAAGTCTGATTTACAGAGTTAACACATTACAATGTTCAAAGGTCCAGTTTTTAACCAAAAAATCACAAGGAAGACAAAGAAACAAGAAAGTATGAACCATTAAAAGGAACAAATCAAATTGTCCCTATGTGTTATTTTAATAAATTAATAGAAACTGCCCCCGAGGAAGCCCAGATATCAGACATAGTCAAGTTTTTTAACTAGCTGTCTTAAATATATTGAAAGTTCTAATGGAATACATGGATAAAGAATAAATAAAAATCTTCCCCTACCCTCTTTTCCTCTGCAGAAGGTCTCACGATCTTTCCTGCCCCTCTCTTGAATGTATTTTCTCTTCAATTCTTTTTTCTTCTTCACCTTCCCTTCAACTCACTCATCTTGTTGCTCTATAGCTGCTTTTGCTCTTAGTTGCTCTTCCTTCAGGTTGGAACCCCACCCCCAACCCTCTCTTTGCTTTGCCCAATTTCCTACGGATCAGATCTCAGGTCACAGGTCATTTCCTTGGAGGACGTCCCTTGGCAATCCAGTAAATGTAGCCTCAGTCACTTTCTACCATACTTCTAACAACAGACTTGGCTACACCTAGACCCCAGGTAAGGGCTGTCAAGATTCTCCATAAGATACTAAAAGACACTGTATAGTAAATGCATCACTGTCTGGACTGGATGGAGTCTTGACCCTCCACCCTCCCCTGCCTGCCCTGGGCCCGACTTTGGTTTGTTGAACAGGCCTCTGCCTGCCCAACTGTCTGCACTGACACCCCTGCCCCTCCCTCCACCAAACCCCACACCACCAATCTCTGACCTTTCCTAAGCCATCCAGGCTCTCCTAGGGAAGAAGTAGTAATGAGGCTTTTACCACTGGCTCCTGGAACCTGATTACTTGGCATTCTGCATATGCCTTCTTCATTTACGCTGAGCCCCCCTGCTCAGAGGCCTCAGCTATATCTGGGTCCATGATTCAGGCTTCATCAAGGCAGATTTATTCTGTCTTTGTAGGCAGCAGGTGTCAAGGATGACGTCTGAACTTGTAATGAATTAGGGCAACTTATTACTCAGTTTTGTCCTTTTCTTAAAGAGACATAGGTTTCCTTAATTTAGGTCATATTATAAGTGACCACAGAACAAAATCAGAGTGGAGAAGGTGATGAAAACACCACTCCTAGCCTTTGGGGGATTGGGTGAGGGGAGAATGGCTTCCACCTTAGGCAGCACATAAAAGGCTGTTTTGCTTTTAGCCACACAGTGTTGCAGAATTCTAACACTTCCCAGTGATTAATTAGCCATTGTTTTATCCACAGCTCTTAAACCACTGGAGCCCATATAGCGCCCTGGCTTCTGCCCCATGAAATACGGCCCGTGACATTTGTTACAAACATTAACAGTAATTTATCCTTCATTAATCGGAGCAGTCAGCTACAGTTCTTTCAATCATGCATAATACTTTCCTAGTTGGCTAGAATATTTTATTCATCCATTAGTTTCAGAGGCTCTGCAAACAGCTTGTAAATTTAGACAGGGCTCCAAATCCTGAACAGTGCAGTGCCCTTTTTATGGCTAATTTATAGCCCATGTTTATATTTGTGCCAAGACTCAGGATTTCCCACTGATCAAGGTTTGAAATATGTAGCTATAAACTATACTTTTGTATTGGCCCATCAGATGAAAAGGAACCTGTCATTTTCTCCAGCACCGCCCTTTATGGAGTTCTTCCTTCCTCATAGCTGACTGTGGTGTGATCATGTCTAAGGGTATCATCAGCACTCAACTCCCTGGAATCAGGTATTTAATTGAATATGCTACAAGGAGAAGTCTACTTTGTCTAGTTTATCTGTTAATTGAATTCCTATTGAAGGAGCATTTGTGAAGAATTTAAGACATCTTCAATCCTGTAGCATCATTTATACATGGAAATTTATTTTCTTCACAAATTCATGTTCTCTTGCATATATCCTTATGGGTTTGTCTGGTTTAAAAAAACAAACAAGCCAAGTTTAAAAATGTGCATCAACAAATGCACATCAAGAGCAATGTGTACAAAATTACTGAGAAAACACTGAGCACAATTTTAGAGAGGACAGCAAGATATTGGTTCTGGAACTTGTGCCTAACTAGGTTGCATTCATCATCACAATCTTGTATTCTGAGATGTGCAGAATTGTTCATCTCCTCCAATTTAGATTTTCTATCTTACAGAGATTTAAATTGCCCTGGGTCCACACCAGTCACTCTAATTTAATGTGTATTAACCTCTCTTTCAGTGCAATCCCATGAGGTAAAACCAAAATGTAAACCAAAATGATTTATTGTAGTTCTATTGCCCTCCTGATTGACTCATTTGAATTCTCGATTTATTTAATGCAGAATTCGAATCAAGATAGAGCCTCGAGTCCGAGAAAATTCTAAAAGTGACTGAGGCTCAGTGATATGACATAGAAGAATCAAGGAAGTCTTTTTTATTTAAAAATCCTATATAATAAAATTTCAGCTGCAATAGCATCCTGCACTAATTTTAGTAAAATGGCCCCAGGCAGTGGATTCTTGCTCTTTTTTGCTAAATGGGCAGTGTGAGATGTTTGGAGATTACTGGCATATAATGTACAATATAATATGTAGGGGAAACTACACATGTTATGTTTTCCTCTAAGAGTTTCACATGAGCCATCACCTGGACAGCAAGAAAAAGCAGATCCCAGATGGCGAGGTGGACAGTTGTGAGGCCTGACCCTGCTAAGGAGCATACCCGAAGACAGATGCCCTTGCTGGGGCACTGGGGTTCTTGCCCTGTGTCTCTAAAAATGGCCAGGTGCCAAATCTGGCCAGTCATAGTCTTGGGAGTCCCAAATGGTAGTTAAAATAAGAAGGTTATGTTGGGTGCTGCAGCTGGTCTAAGAACCTGAAAATCTAACCACTATGAACAAATGGATTTCAAGTGACCCAGCAAAGGATTTTTCTAAGAAAATGTTTTCCAAATTATTATGAAATGAGTCTTTGCTAATCTCTTAGACTCTTTATCATAATGTGTCTCCCTGCTCTGTGATTGGCACATATCTTTTAACAAAGGTGATGGGCAAGGTTGTTATCATGTCCTGGCAGTGTCATTTAACCTCTAGTAATCTTCTTTTCTTTGTTGCACTTTTTGGTTCTTTTGGCTACATTCTGAATTTAAAAAAATGGCTTATGGTAATGACTATGTTCATTTTATTATGTTATAAGATATGCAGAGTCACTTCTTGGACATACCCTATTGTTCTATGAATAAATTCAAGAGCTATAGCATGAAAAATGAAATTTTACTTGGGATTTATTAGAAAAGAGGCAATTGTAGCTCCTTCATCATAAGTTGAAAAATAGAAAACTTTTCCTAATGAATCTAGATGACACATCAAAGAACCTTCAGGAGAGATTTCCTCTAGGCCTGTGGGTGGGAGTAGCAGGGATTTGGAGGCATGACCTTGAATTGCTACGGTCTTATATCTCCAGAAAATACAGTTTTAAGCCTTCAGCAACATCTGATTTTGCTTTTTGGCAAAGTAGAGTTGTAATTTTAAGTAGTTTTAAGACAAGAGACTGTACACAGAGATTCAGAGGAGACCATGGATTATACTAGTTCCTGTAAAGAAGAGAAATCATGTCACAAGATACGAAGGATTTCATAAGGTAATAGTCTGGGTTCAGTGAGATCATTTCCATTCCCCCAAGGTGCCTTACAACCTTTTGGATGCCCTTATTTAAGAAAGAGGTGAGCGTGTAAAGGCAGAACATGACCGTAGAAATTATCTGCACATGGTTTCATGTCACCCTCAGTTTTATGATCAAGTAGTTCATTGATATTTAATCATTGCACTTCTACAAAATCCTGTTTACTTAACCTTTCCAAAGTGTTGTGGGTATTCATGAAGAACTGGAAAACAGCCATAGGGATGGATTTCAGATTCTTTGGATTTGGCTTAGTTTGTGACTTTCTTATTTGTTGCTTAAATTATTATGGTACATGCGTTCAAAAGTCCCCCCACTTTTGTCCAGTTTCCTGAGCTGACATTTTTTCAGAGCTCACTTCATAATGAATCCTTCTATATAGTTCAGATGCAAGTAAATCAAATTTACCATTAAATCCAAACCTAAGATTAGCTTGGGTTTTCTGCATTTGCTCTTCTTACTGAAATAAATGTGAGCACATGACTCCTTCACTGACTTTGACAACACAGTTTCCTAAGGACTAGAAAGAAAAGCAAAACTATAGTAATGGTAACATGAATAACTGTAGAATGCCTTTGTAATTAGAGCTTTTTCCAGTAAGGCATATAAAAGTATTTTTTAGAAAGATCATTTTTTTTGGATCCAATTTCAAGACATCCTGATTCTGCCCTGCATCAGGACTGCATCTTGGTCCAGAAGCATATTGTTATTCCCAAAGGTTTAACATTCTTTCAATTTTACACCAGTTTTCCCCTAAGCTGAAATATTTCTTAAAAAAAAAAAAAAAACTCAGCAAGAGAAAAGAAAAGAAAACAAAGAGAGAAAGAGAGAGAAAGGCCATAGAAATTACCGTAATAACCTGTTTTCTATATTTTTGAAAAAAGCCCTAATTGAGTATTCTTAACTAGTGCCGTTAGTTATACCGATCCATTTGTGTTTTTTTTGCCAATTCATTGTAAACTATGTTCAGTACTGTTTATGAATCTATGCACAGAGATTGTTATGAATTCTTTATTGAATAAGACAAGTAAAAATTATGCCTATTTTACTCTCGATCTGCATATTCCTTACTTTCTAGACTAGTAACTCCTATGTTTCAAGGTCTTCATAGTTATATATATAATAATATATGATATTATGAATATCGTGATGATCTCATTTGCCAACATACATCAGTCTTATTCCCAAACTTCCTTCCAGGAAAATGTAGTTTGCTGGCAATTACACATATTATAATTTTATGTTTCGTTGATTTAGCCACTCCTGCCATAACTTTATTCAATATGCTTTCTTACCATCAAGTTTTATCCTCATTCTTCAGGATGGTCTTGTTGGCTCTGCCTCACCTCTTTAGGCTTCTTGGGAATCCTGTGATGGTCTTCTGTTCTCTCTCCTGGCCCCTGTGCATTTCTTCTTTCTCAGTTTCCATCCCTGGTGTGCTATCAAACCCAGTGACAGCATAAATCATGATTTCTCTCTACAATCATTTTTCTTTTCCTTTACTTTAACCCTGAATGAATGGCTTTATCACTTTCTAAGGATTCATGAACTAATACATCAATCAATCATCAAATATTTATTAAATTTTATTATGAGCTTAGCACTTTGCTGGAATTTTACAAGTATATAATAATATTTCATCTTACACCTTCTATTTACTTTTATATCTCTGGGAGCTATTTGTTATTTTTGTATGATATGATAAGTGCCTCCATTTTATAGATTGAGTGCTAAAATATAGTGGTATAGACTTTACCCTCAGCTCTAAGCTTTATAGCTTTCTAAATCTTCTTAGTTTTTCTTTCTAGGTGTGCAGTCATTACCTTTACATCCATTCTCCTTTCTCTTTTGTTTTCTGGCCAAATGCAAGAGATTATGCTCTCTCATTTCTTTTTTTTTTTTTTTTCTCATTTCTACCTGAATGTGAACTTTGATCTTGGGACATTGATCATCTTCCATCTTGAGCTTCTAAAACACTTCTAAAAATGTTGTTTTAGAATTTTATCCCATGCCCAATTATACTCTTCTAATTTTTCCCATTATTTACTGCTGTCATACTTGAAATGGAATTGCAAGAATTAGGCAGGGAATAAAATGCACATGTGTGTATTAGAGAAACAGAGACAGAGATAGAGGAGAGGAGCAGGAGGTCAGGGGAAGGAAACTTAATGACAGTATGAGCTGATTTGGCCAATATTAACTGCTCCTGTGACACTCAAGATGTGTATATCTACATTTTAGTCAATACTTTTGCATTTATGCATTACTTAATTCAACAATTATTTATTAATAGCATGTTTTGTGTTAGGAATTATATAAAGCACCCCTAGGATGAACATATAAATCCAAACACTGTTTGGTATTAAGAACCAACTTCATGCACGTGAAAAAGAAGTTTCGTTTGTTTTTTTTTTTTTGAAAAACAAGTTTTCAATGAGCTATTAAGTCATGAAAAGACTTGAAGGAAATTTAAACGCATAGTACTAAGTGAAAAAGGTCAATCTGAAAAGGCTCACACTGCATGATTCCAACTATATAAGATTCTGGTAAAGGCAAAACTGTGGAGATAGTGAAAGACCTATGATTGCCCAAAGTTGAGGGTGGGGAGAGAGATAAGTAGATGGAGCACAGAGGATCTTTAGGGCAAGGAAACTACTCTGTATGATACTATAATGATGGACACATGAACACATGTCATTATACATGTGTCCAAACCCATAGAATGTGCAACACCAAAGTGAACGTAATGTAAACTATGGACTTTGGGTGATTATGTGTCAATGTAGGTTCATCAGTTGTAACAAAAGTACCACAATGGTGGGGAATATTGCTAGTGTGGGAGACTATGCATGTATGCGGTGAGGAGATATATGAGAAATCTCTCACATTCCCTTTACTTTGGCCAAAAACCTAAAACTTCTCTAAAAATAAAATTCTTCATAATAATAACAAAAATTTCCAAAGGAGTTTTTAAAACTTTCGTATGTATATATCATAAATTTACCATTTTAACCATTTTTATTTATTTTTAAAATTATTCTTATTTATTTACATCCAATTAATTAACATATAATGTATTATTAATTATAGAAGTAGAGTTCATCAGTCTTATATAATACCCAGTGCTCATTACATCAGGTGCTCTCCTTAATATCCATCACCCAGTTACCCCATCCCCCACCCCTCCTCTCCAGCGACCCTCTGTTTCCTATGATTAAGAGCCTCTTATGGTTTGTCTTCCTCTCTGATTTCATCTTGTTTTATTTTTCCCTCTCTTCCCCCATGATCCTCTGTTTTGTTTCTTAAATTCCACATATGAGTGAAATCCTATGAATATTGTCTTTCTCTGATTGACTTATTTCACTTAGCATAATACCTTCTAGTTCCATCCACATCATTGCAAATGGCAAGATTTCATTTTTTGATAGTTGAATAGTATTCCATTGTGTGTGTATATATATAGTTGGAATCATACACACACAAACACACACAAACACACACAAACACACACACACACACACACACACACACA
>CM052885.1:76469571-76492023 GCA_028534135.1 Potos flavus
TTTCACTGATCTACATGTCTGTTTTTATGCCAGTACCATACTGTCTTGATGATTACAACTTTATAATAGAGCTTGAAGTCTGGAATTGTGAAGCCTCTAGCTTTGGTTTTCTTTGTCAACATTTCTGTGGCTATCCAGGGTCTTTTCTGGTTCCATACAAATTTTAGGGTTATTTGTTTCAGCTCTGTGAAAAGAAGTTGATGGTATTTTGACAGAGATTTCACTAAATGTGTAGATTGCTCTAGGTAGCATAGACATTTTCACAATATTTGTTCTTCCAATCCATGAGCATGGAATGTTTTTTTCATTTCTTTGTATCTTCCTCAATTTCCTTCATGAATGTTCTACAGTTTCCTGAGTACAGATTCTTTGCCTCTTTGGTTAGGTTTATTCCTAGGTATCTTATGGTATTTGGTGCAGTTGTAAATGGGATCAACTCCTTAATTTCTCTTTCTTCTGTCTCATTGTTAGTGTATAGGAGTGCAACTAATTTCTATGCATTGATTTTATATCCTGCCACTTTGCTGAGTTCCTGTGTGAGTTCTAGCAATTTTGGAGTGGAGTCTTTTGGGTTTTCCACATAAAGTATCATGTCATTTGTGAAGAGTGAGAGTTTGACTTCTTTGACAATTTGGATGCCTTTTATTTCTTTTGGTTGTCTGATTGCTGAGTCTAGGACTTCTACTACTATGTTGAATAATAGTGATGATAGGAGAGTGGACATCCCTGCCATGCTCCTGACCTTAGGGGAAAAGCTCTCAGTTTTCCCCATTGTGGATTATATTAGCTGTGGGCTTTTCTTACATGGCTTTTATGATATTGAGGTATGTTCCCTCTATCCCTACATACACTGTGAAGACTTTTAATCAAGAAAGGATGCTGTACTTTGTCAAATGCTTTTTCTGCATCTATTGAGAGGATCATATGGTTCTTGTCCTTTTTTTTTTATTAAAGTAGTGCATTATATTGATTTGCAGATGTTGAACCACCCTTGAAGCCCAGGAATACATCCCACCTGGTTGTGAATAATCTTTTAATGTACTGTTGTATCCTATTGGCTGGTATCTTGGTGAGAATTTTGGCATCCATGTTCATCAGGGATATTCTGTAATTCTCCTTTTTTTATGAGGTCTTTGCCTGGTTTTGGGATCAAAGTAATGCTGGCCTCATAGAAAGAGTTTGGAAGTTTTCCTTCCATTTCTATTTTTTTGAAATGGCTTCAAAAGATTAGGTATTATATTTTCTTTAAATGTTTGGTAGACTATCTCTGGGAAGCCATCTGGCCCTGGACTCTTATTGTGGGAGATTTTTGATTATTGCTTCAATTTCCTTGCTGGTTATGGGTCTTTGCAGATTTTCTACTTCTTCCTGTTTCAGTTCTGGTACTTTAGATGTCTCTAGGAATGCATCCATTTCTTCTAGATTGCCTACTTTGTTGGCATATAGTAGCTCATAATATGTTCCAATAATTGTTAATAATTCTTTGGTGTTAGTTGAGCTCTCTCCTCTCTCATTCATGATTTCATTTATTTGGATCCTTTCTCTTTTCTTTTTGGTAAGTCTGGCTAGGGGTTTATCAAACTTATTAATTTTTCCAAAGAGCCAGCTCCTAGTTTTGTTGATCCATTCTGCTGTACTTTTGGCTTCTATTTCATTGCTTTCTGCTCTAAATCTTTATTAATTCTCTTTTTCTGTTGGGTTTAGGCTTTATTTGCAGTTTTTTTCTCCAGCTTCTTTAGGTGCAGGGTTAGGTTGTTTATTTGAGACCTTTCTCATTTCTTGAGAAAGGCTTGTAGTGCTATATACCTCCCCTTTAGGACCTGTTTTGCTGCATCCCAAAGGTTTTGAAGAGTTTTTGTTTGTTTGTTTGTTTGTTTCCATGAATTTTTTAAAGTTCTTTAATTTCCTGGTTGTCCCATTCATTCTTTAGTAGGATGCTTGTTAGCTACCATGTATGTGAGTTCTTTCCAAATTGCCTCTTGTGATTGAGCTCAAGTTTCAAAGCATTGTGATCCAAAAATATGCAAGGAATGATCCCAGTCTTTGATATTGGTTGAGACCTGACTCGTGACCCAGGATGTGATCTATTCTGGAGAATGTTCCATGTGCCCTTGAGAAGAATGTGTATTTTGTCGCTTTAGGTTGGAATGTTCTGAATATAACTGTGAAGTCCATCTGGTCCAATGTGTCATTCAAAGCCCTTGTTTCCTTGTTGATCTTCTGCTTAGATGATCTGTCCATTGCAGTGAGCATGGTGTTAAAGTCCTCCTACTATTATTGTATTATTATTAATGTGTTTCTTTAATTTGTTATTAATTGGTTCATATAATTGGCTGCTCCCATGTTAGGGGCATAAATATTTACAATTGTTAACTCTTCTTGTTGGATAGACACTTTAATTATGATATAGTGTCCTTATTCATCTCTTATTATAGTTTTTGGTTTAAAATCTAATTTGTCTGATATAAGAATTGCTACCCCAGCTTTCCTTTGATGTCCATTAGCATGATAAATTGTTTTCCACCCCTTCCCTTTACATCTGGAGGTATAGACAGCTTATGAAGACAGCATACTAATGGGTCTGGCTATTTTATCTGATCTGATACCCTGTGTCTTTTGATTGGGACATTTAGCCCATTTACATTCAGAGTAACTATTGAAAGATATGAATTTAGTGCCATTGTATTGACTGTAAGGTGACTGTTACTGTATATTATCCCTGATCCTTTCTGGTGTATGTTACTTTTGGACTCTCTCTTTGCTTACAGAATCCCCTTCAATATTTCTTGCAGGCTGGCTTAGTGGCCACAAATTCTTTTAGTTTCTGTCTATCCTGGGAGCTTTTTATCTCTCCTATTTTGAATGACAGCCTTGATGGATATAGTATTCTTGGCTTCATATTTTTCTTGTTTAGCACCCTGAATATATCATTCCAGTCATTTCTGACCTACTAGGTCTCTATGGATAGGTCTACTGCCAGTCTAATGTTTCTACCCTTCCAGGTTACAGATTTCTTTTCCCCCCAAGCTGCTTTCAGGATTTTCTTTTTGTCTCTGAGATTTGCAAGTTTCACTATTATATATCAAGAAGTGGACCTATTTTTATTGATTTTGAGGGGGGTTCTCTGTGCCTACTGGATTTGAATGCCTGTTTCCTTCTCCAGATTTGGGAATTTCTCCACTATAATTTGCTCCAATATTCCTTCTGCTTCCCTCTCTCTTTCCTCTTCTTTTTTTGCTTTATGATACCACTTATCCCTCTAATTCTCCCCTTGTGATACAGTAGTTGTCTATTTCTTTTTTTCCTCAGTTTCTTTATTCTCCATCATTTTGTTTTCTATATCATTAATTCCCTCTCCTGCTTCATTTATCCTAGCAGTGAGTGCCTCCATTTTTTTTTTTTTATTGTATCTCATAAGTAGCCTTTTTGTTTGGACTTGATTAGATTTTAGTTCTTTTATTTCTCCAGAAAGAGATTCTCTAGTGTCTTTTATACTTTTTTAAATCCTGGCTAGTATGTTTATAATCATTATTCTGAACTCTAGTTTTGACATCTTACTTATATCCATACTGATTAGATCCCTGGCAGTCAGTACTACCTCTTGTTCTCTTTTTTGAGGTGAGTTTTTCCATCTTTTCATTCTGTCTGGAGAAGAATAGATGAACAAGAGAACAAAATGCTAAAAGGGTAATGATGACCCCAGAGAAATACATACGAAACAAATCAGAAGAGACACAAAACTTTAAAAAAATACAAATAGAAAAGAGAATATAACCAGGCAAATGAGCAGAACAGAGCAATACACTGGATCCTGTGTGTATTTTGGCCTCTTTGTTAGAAAACTAGATCCCAAAATTGTAAGGCAAGAAAAATTTATATATATGCCAAAATGAAATTAAATAGAATTAAAGGTTAGAGTGTAACTATAAAAATGAAAATTAAAAGATAAAAAACAAACTAGAAAGCAACTGAAAAAAGAAGGAATATAAACAGACAGGTGAACAGAACAGATTCAATACACAATATCCTGGGTGAATTTTGGTCTGTTAAAGGAAACTGCATCCCAAAATTGTAAAGATGAAAATTTAAAAAGACTTTTTAAAAAAGAAAAAAAAAAAAGAGAGAGAGTGAGATTATGATCAGACAAGTGAAGAGAACAAAGCAATACACTAGATTCTGGTGTATTTTGGTCCTTTTGTTAGAAGAAACTCAATTTCAAAATTGTAAAGAAAGAAAAACTTATATATACAAAAATAAAATTAAATACAATGAAAGGATAGAATGTAATTGTAAAAATGAAAATTAAAAAAGAGTTAAAAGAGAATTGATAAAGTGAGAAATTGGTTGAAAAAGGAAAGAGAAAAAAATTAAAATTGAAAGACTAAAGAATCATGGGGAAGAAAACAACAACAACATAAATTCTATGCTATTTTCCCCTAGCTCTGGAAATTTGCCGTTCTGTGTGATTAGTAAATTTGGTCTTAGCTGGATGTTCTTGCTGATCTGGGGGAGGGGCCTGCTGTGCTGATCCGCAGGCGCCTTTGCCCCAGGCAGAATTGCACAGCCCTTACCAGGAGGCCAGGCTAAGTAAGGGGCTCTGGATTGCTCTATTTGGTTTTTGTTCCCTGAAGGTCTTTCTGCCACTTTTGAGGATAAGAGTGAAAATGTCAGCCTCCCAATCTCCATGCCAAAAGTTCAGGGCCCATGTCAGTGCATCCTCAGGGCAAAGCAGTCAATCACTCCTGTCCGCCTGGTCTCTGTCCCTACTCTGAGCTCACCCAGCCTGCGACGAAGCATTTCTATCTCAGGCACAATCCTGTTTGGAGTCTCCAAACCCTGCAGACTCTTGCAGTGTGCACTCATGCCACTCCTCCCCTGGGGACAGAGGGGTCTCACCATGCTTCTGCCACTTGCTTGGGCCCTGCTCAGAAAGCAGTCACCCAATCATTCTGAGGTTCTCTACACTTACGCCTTGCAGGAAGTGGTCACTTTTCTGTTTTCAGAGTTGCAACTGTTCTTTTCTTAGGTCTGTTGAGTTCACAGGTATTCAGAATGATTCTATAGCTATCTAGCAGAATTCCTGGGACCAGACCAAACTAAGGTCTCCTACTCCTCACCATCTTGGGATCCTCCATTTTCACCTTTCTTTTAGTGCATAATTCAGAAGCACTAATTACATTCACAATATGTGCATAGATCACTATTATATATTTCCAAAATTTTTCATCATCCTGAACAAAAGCTCTGTACACATTAAGCAATTTCTTTTTTCTTTTTTTTTTAAAGAATTTGTTTTTAAGTAAATTCTACACCCAACATAGGCTCAAACCCACAACCCTAAGATCAAGAGTCACGTGCTCCACTTACTGAGTCAGTCAGGTGCCCCTACATTAAACAGTTTCTTTTATTTCTTTTATTTTCTTTTTTTTAACTAATATTTTTTTTCTTATACAATATTCACCTGATTTTTTGTTTAAACAAATATAGACACCAAATAGGAGATAAGATGAATGGAGGAGAGAGAACACAGGACAAAAGGGAGGGACATTCAGCACCTTTTTTTTCAGTTCACAAATTCTGTGGCAAATTATGAAATACCACGTTTGTTTTTACATTATTTCTCCTATAAATAACGAACAGCAATTTGATATAGTTGGAGATCATATCATACCACTGAGCTAAATACCACTAGCCCACCAGACAGAATACAATGTTAGTTTCTAGACCACCCTTCACTTTCTTCTTCCCTCCCCCCCCACCCCATCTCTTTAGAGGACATGACATGGACATTTTTCAAAGCCCTGTATTGACATTTTCTGCCAAATACTCCAACCAGTAGTTTTTCATAGCCCCAGAAAAAATGTTCTTGCCTGCTGATCAACAGAATTCCTTATTCCTTCAAATGTCTCCTGGACATTTTTCAGGTTGATACTCTGAAATTACAGAATATGCCACAGTGGAAATAGAAATTCAACTAGAGTTGTAGAAACATTCATTCAGCTATTCTTACCTGTGTTTACATTGTTTCCATTCAGTTTCTAAATCCACTAAATCTCAACTCCTTTAGTTCTCTGTTTTTATACGAATTAAGCTCACCTTTTCCCTTTGCCATTCATGACAGCTCTGGCTGCCCACGCTTGTTTGTAAAAGTTTTTAATGCTGAAGTGTCAGGAGTCAGAGAAGAAATCATGTAAAGTTAGGCATGAAAGGGATCTTGCATATTAATTTCAACCCATCCTCTAATTCTCCAAAAGAGAAAAGTAGAATCCCAGGAGCAAGTGGTTCCCTCCATGCTTTACTGTTAGGTGATGACAGAACAGGGTCTAGGCCACCAAGACCCCAAATCTGAAGATTTCTCCTCTTCAGACAGGATGAGTGAGAGGGGATTATCTGAAGTGGAGTAGGAGATGCAGGGAGCTGCTGGCAAGGTAGGACTCTGCCCAAACTCCAAAGACGGGGACTTCTTGATGGCTTTGGTCAGGCTGTCGGACTTGTGGGAGGTCAGGAGGTAAGCTGTGTAGAAATGAGTAATTTTTTGCACTCTACAAAAGGTGGTCTTTACATTAGTCTGCTATTCTCTTTCCTTTCTGTTTGGTATTCCGGAGTATACATACTTCCAGTCCTGCTTAGCTATGTGCTGGGGGCAAACAGGATGCAGAACATGAAACCACAGGGGAAACCTGACTTATTTTTGAAGTCCCAATTTTACTCGATTTAAAGCAATTTAAAACATTACTACTAAACAGGGTATATTAGGAAAAAGAATATTATATTCAACTGAATTTTTAAGATAAAAAATGAGACTTGAAAATAATTACTGACTTGAAGAGGGTCTCTTTGACCTACTTCCCTTGTACCCCGGAGTGTATGACTTCATTCTCCTATGTAAGGGTTTGGGGGCAGAGAAGCAGTAAGGAGAATGTAAAAAAAAAAAAAAAAAAAATGAGAATAATAAATTTAAAAAACAAACTGGAGCTGTTATGAAATTATCCAACCAAACAAATAGTATTCTAAATCACTTCTCATAATGAAGCATTTTGGATTTCGAAATCACAAAATGCATACATTCAAGGCATTTTTTAAACCTTATGATTGAAAAATAGCTTTTTGCATTTGTTTCAGAATCTCCTCTGGAGATGTGTCAGTTCTGACATTTTATAACAGACTGCAGGGAAACCTTCCAACCTCCAGTCTGACAGCAGATCTGCCAGCCCACCCATCAGCATTTTGACCACAGAAATGTCACACATGTAAAGAAGAGGGTCCTTGAGGAGTTAGGGAATGAGTAATAGGATGTTTCTCAGTTATGGTCTTCTTTTTTCTATTTTTAAAGACACGTTTATTCATGCAGAGAATAAGCAGCAAAATTTTGAGAGAGCATTTCTGACTCAAGTTAAGTGATTATACCTTCAAACTTTCCATATGATTCTAAAATAATGTTGAATACCTACTATGTATCAGCTACTGGGCTGAAAAGTTTCAGTATTATATTTGTTCCTGAGGCTTTGAAGTCTTTCAACTGCACAGAATATTTCTTGTGAAAAGCTTTGAATCTATGTAGAATTCAGCTTATTGGAATATACCTTATTATAACTAACCTGCTCTTTCCTGAGAAGACTAAAATAATTTGACCATAGAAGGGAAGAGAAGAATGAGAAAGCACATCCTCATAAGACAAATGTCACTAGGAAAAAGACAAAAGTCTTTTATTCTGGGGTCCTCTTGGAAGACTAACAGGCCAACTTTATATAGTAAAGAAAAGCACTGGTAACATAACACTAGAAGAAAAATACATACAGTCAATCTTTCTTTAATAGGTCAGTACACCTATGGCTTGGTTTCAATAGACATCTGTCAGTTTAGCTCAGTTTCTCCATGGTGTTGCTGCCTTAGCATCCATTCTGTGTGGTCAAGGGGCCTGTGGGGATGTGACCCTGACACTAACCCCTCATGCAAGTCCATGACCTGAACAGCAGCCACAGGGTCACATGTAAATGTTAAGTTCTTGATATGACCTCCCCTCTAGTATCAAGTGTCCCCCACATGCCAGGGCCTTCTCCTTCCTTGCACCTTAGATAAGACCCCCTGGGTCTTACCAAAACCCTGTTTATTTGGTTTGTATTGACCAATCTGCCCATAGTCCAGGAGGCTCAGGGCACTTTGCCCACAGACATAATAAAGGCATGTGCCCCAAGCCCTGCCTCTCCGTGTCTGTACTCTGCCTCAACCTCCCCATGTGGCCCCTCGAGGTGTGCTGTGTGTACTTTCTCCAGGACCTGTGAGTAATAAACTTCTCCGTTTCAATTTCTCTTGTTTGTTGTCAAGCTGGGACTCACCATCTGGCACCTTGTGCTCCACTTAATGAATATTAATTTAACAAAATCAGAACAGCATGAATTTCAGGTATTTTCAGGTATTTTCCTAAAGCTCCTAGAAGGAAATACTGAAAGTAGGAAAGAAGCAGGTATGAAATTCCTCAGTCCTTTGAAAGGGTGATTCAGAGAAAGTGGACACCATGAGAGCGGAGCTACAAACACAGATGAGCAAGTTCAGGCAGGGCACTGACGGCTCAGGACCAGGAGACCTAACAGAAAGATCTACTGACCACGGAAAGATCAAAAGCAAAATCTATGCAACTTCTTAAAACTCTAACTACCAGCACCATGAGAAAGCTAGAAGAATATCCAATGCAGTTCCCTCCCCCTCCATTCCTGGGTCTAGTAGATTTCCTCATTATCATCATGAAGAATGAGAAAAATATTGTTAATAAAGTAACATTAGAAAAGATGTGAAGTTACTTTTTTTGGTAAATGGATTAGGTCAAACTGTCTCATCTTCATAAACACACTCATGTGACTTATCTGACAATGCAATGATCTATAGCAACGCACAGCTCAGTAGATGTCATTTATGGATGAGGACCAGTTTCCTTAATCATACAGATGCAACCTAACTCATCCAAAGGATCAAATTCAATACCTGAAGTTTTTATGGAAAACAAACAAACAAACAAACAAACTTATGGCATTTTCATTTGTTCATTATTTGATGATTTTTCAACAAACATTTATTGAGCATCCACCAGGTACCTGGACATAGTACTAGGTGCTGGAACTTCAAAAATAAAAATCAGAGCCAGTCTGTACCCATGATGAACTCAAAAATTTTGTAGAGGAAAGCATATGAAGAATAAATCTTTAGCAATATAAGACACATTACAATTAATGAATTGGAAGGGCATATAGGGACACCTAATCCTTAATGAGGGGACGGAGTCAGTGGTCAGCAAGAACCTGATTGAAGGACTAACCCTAGCTAGACCTAAGACTTACAGTATAACTTGGAATTCCCCAAGAAAAAAAAAAATACACACACACACACACACACACACACATGCATATAGGCAAAGATATGTGAAAGCATGTACTTTATTCCTGGGACCAGCTAATAAGTAAACCCAACTCAAATGTAATGGGTTCATAGAAGAAAGTGCCAAATATAACAATAATAGTAAGAATAAAGTTGGATAAGCATCCAGATCCTAGATAGTGAAGTCTTTGTATGGAATGCACAAGCACTTTTGTGTGGCTGGTGGGGAGCCATGATGCCTTTTAGGCAGAAGGGTCATATGATTAAAATTACATTTTTATAATGGTCCCCTCGGCCAGTACATGGATGATGACACGGAGGAGAGGAAACTCAAGGTCAAGGGACATTAGGAGGGCAGTGAGTCCCACAGAAAATGACGGACTGGCAGGAGAGCAGGCAGTGGCCAGAGGGAGGCAGTGCAGAGTTAGAGGCCAGAGGGCCCAGGAGATGAAAGCACTCAGGTCTGGTATGCAATCTACTCATTGCACTGAAGAGAAGAAAGGAGAGAAAAAACGGTGGGTGGCACAAACCTTCCAGACCCCAAAACACTAGGTCACCATGTGAAGAGTTTCGCCATATGACAAAGTGGTCCTCTGAGGGAAAGACAGAACCTTAAACCAGTTATTAAGAAGTAAACAAAGCTGAAAAAGAATTGAATAAAACTTTAAACTTAAAAATTTGGAAGGAGATAAAACAACCTCCAAATCAAACAGAAAAAAATAATTTTAAAAGATGAAAACAGATACTTAAAGAAATAGCAATCTTTTAAAAAGGAGAAATAGTACGGGTACCTGGTTAATTCAGTTGGTAGAAGGTGGGACTTTTGATTTGGTGAGTGTGTTTGAGCCCCATGTTGGGTGTAGAGATTATTTAAAAATAAAATATTTTGGGGGTGCCTGGGTAGCTCAGTTGGTTGAGCATCTGACTCTTGATTTCAGCTCAAGTCATGATCTCAGGGTTGTGGGACAGAACCCCAAATGGGGCTCCTCCTCAGCAGGGAGTCTGTTTGAGATTGTCTCTCCTCCCTCTGCCCCATCCCCCCGCTCACACTAAATAAATAAATAAATAAATAAATAAATAAATAAATAAATAAATAATAAAATCTTAAAAAAATAAATAAAATCTTTTAAAAATTTAAAAAAGGAAAATTTGTTACTCAAAGCAAAAGATGACTCCTTAAAATAAATAACATTTTTTTACTATTTATACAGGGCTTACTATTTCCCAGGTACTATTCTGAGCATTATCTGTATTAATTGCATTAATCTTTTAATAGCCCTACAAAATAGATTCCATTATTATACTCTATTTTTCAAAATAAGGAAACCAAGAGTTTAAGTGAGTTGCCCAAGATCATATAGCTAGCAAAAGATTAATAAATTAAAAACACTTTGGCAAGGCTGATCAGGAAAAGAAAAATAAACAAGATATAAATAAAGAAAAAAATCAGGGAGCAGGGCAACAGCTACACATGCAATAGAGATTGAAGAATTAATAAAAGAAATCTGTATTTAACTTAATACCAATAAATTAAAAATATTAAATTAAATTGAAAAACTTTAGGTCCAGGGATCTAATTTGGCCAGTAACAATAAGGGAAATTAAAATGTTAATCAAAGTTTACCATTGTTATCCAAAAGGCACTGTTCTAGAGAATTCTATGGGATATTTCTACCAAATTCTCAAGGAATTGGTTGTTCTCCCCTTACACAAATTGTTTTAGAAGATGACAAGCAACAAAACTTATTTTACAAGGTAGGTGTAGATAGACACAATCTGGTCAACTACTAAAGCACAAGAAAAAGAAAGGAAAAGAAACTGTTGGTGACTACAATTCATAAACATAGAAAAATCAAAAAAGAAGGAAGAAAAGAAGGGAAAGAAGGAAGAGGAACATTATAATAGTAAAACAAATCAGTCTATATTTTAAAATGACAATACATCATAACTGTTTAGTCAGGGTTTGGTATTATAAGTACCAGACTTACTCCAAGTTGTTAAAGCATTTATTATTTCTTTAGGAATTTGCTAAAGGATATTTATTAATTCCCAGAATCAAGCCTGGAATCTATACCATCAGGAGCAGTTCCTAAGTTATAATACAAGACTGCTCTCCTGGAAAATATAATACAGTCCTGGGCATGCACACTTGCAGTCAATACTAACAAGCCTGGGAGAAGGCCCCTGCACATTGGGAACTCCACCACTTCTTTCCCTGAAAGCCGACATACTCCACAATCTCTTCTTACCCTCCTGGTGACTGTGTCTTCCACCAGGTGCATGATTGGCTGAGTAAGTCATGTACCTGTGTCCTAGTTGCAAGGAGGTGATGAAGGTGACTTTCTCAATTCCATTTAGAACAGGAAGAAGCTATAGGTGAGAAATCCTCCCATAGGAATAGTGTGGAGGGTGCCTGGGTGGCTCAGTCATTAAGCGTCTGCCTTCAGCTCAGGTCATGATCCCAGGGTCCTGGGATTAAGCCCCACATCTGGCTCCCTACTCAGTGAGGAGTCTACTTCTCCCTCTCCCACTCCCCCTGCTTATGTTCCCTCTCTTACTGTCTCTCTCTCTCTCTCTCTCTCTCTCAGTCAAATAAATAAAATCTTAAAAAAAAAAAAGGAATAGTGGTGGAAATGTTTTGGAAAGCTGGAAAAAGCTTATTTTAGAAATGGGGGGATATTTCAACTTAGTAAATCTATTACCATAATTCGCTGTACTATGATATTAAAGATATGTCATGTTTCTAAACAGATGAAAAAATTATATAGATTGATAGAATACATTTGTATAATACGTAACAAACGAGTAGATCCACAATTTAAACAACTCTTAAAAAATTAACAGAAAGAGAAGAATCCCAATAGAGGAATGAACAAAACAGGAGCATGCAAGTCACAGACTAGAAGATTAAAATGGTCTTTTCAAAGTACATGAAAGAAATTAAACTTCATTAATGATCAAAAAAAACCCAGATATTAAAGCCAATAAGAATTTATTTTTCACTCATTAGGTTGGCAAAATTTATTTTTTTTTAAGATTTTATTTATTTATTTGGCAGAGAGACAGAGAGCACAAGTAAGCAGAGCAGCAGGCAGAGGGAGAGAGAGAAGTAGGCTTTCTGCTGAGCAGGGAGCCCGATGTGGGGCTCGATCCCAGGACCCTAGAATCATGACCTGAGCCAAAGGCAGCTGCTTAACCAACTGAGCCACCCAGGTGCCCCTAGACTGGCAAAATTTAAAACATAACAAGTGGTGGGATGTACACAACTAGGTTCTCTCTTAAACTTCTATGGGTGTAAATTCGGAACAGCCCTATGTCATGGCAATCCAGCCCCAAAAATCTCTTAAAGTGCACACACTATGATCCAGTTTCTCTTCTTGGTATCTGTCCTAGAGAAGCATTTGCATATGTACATAATGAGGTACATACAAGGATAATGGCTACAGAACTGCTGAGAAAATTAATGCCTTCATACTCAGCCCTAGGGAAACAGTTAAATAAATGGTCATTTATCTAGACTATGGAATAGGACTAAAATAAGGGAGAGAGACCCATACGTACTCATTTTTTTTAATGTAGTATGATTCTATTCATAATACGATTCATGTAAAACATAGATTCTTACCTACAGACACACACAAAACACTTATTTATTCCATGGGTCTCTGCATATGTTATGTGTAAATGTAAAGAGGGCAGAAACAACTCACAAGACCGATTACCTGACTCACCCCTGGGAGGACTGGAGTGAGAACAAATTTGGGAGTTGTAGTCAAAGGAAAACAGTACAAAAATTAATTTTGAAATGGTGCTGGGAAGGCCAGTAGGCAGGAAGAATGCAAAAATATCAGCAAGTGGGATGAGCAGTTTGGGAGGTCTGTAGAAGGCAGGAATAGGTAAGGTCTGGGACTCCAGGAGTCAGCTTTCCACAGGCAAAAAGACAGCTCTATTCTCATGCCTGAAGAGAAAGATGAAACTGCGAGTATTAGTTGTGGCTTGCCTTTCTGTAGTTGGGTTTCCACTCAGTGCTGCTGAGTGGCCCCTGAATGGGAAGGATAGAAGGTTGAAGAGAGTCTACAAGAAATAAAAATTTAGCTACAGAGAGTGGGAAATGCGTAAATGTTGCTGGCTGGTGCTGAGGCCCATTGTACTGAAGGACACTGTAAATTTTATGGCTCCAATTTAAGCAATGCCCTTGATATTCTCTAGCAGCAATCAGAAGTCCAAGCGTGGGCAAAGTGATCCGTAACTTATGGATTCATCCAAAGTTGGGGATTCTCAAGATAAGTAAGATGAAAGCACAACCAGGGATGGGGATTGCTACATTGCCACAGCAGTGATTGGAGTGAGGGGCCATAAAATATTGCAGAGCTAGAGAAAAAAGCAAAGAGGGAAGCAAGCTGTAAATGGGAGATGATAGACAAGATATTCAGGGGTCCAGAGGCACCAGCTGAGCAAAATTATCGAAAGAACTAAAAAGCAAACTCACGTAGAAAATAGTGTGTTGGAGTCAGGAATCAAGACTTAAATGGAACAGAACTGCTTCAGAAATGGGGCAGATCCAGACGATGTCAAGGTCCAAACTGTGGCAATGGGAACAGATAAATGAAGAGGGGCAGGTCACTGGAGATGGGGAGCACAGGAAATGGAGAGGCTGGAGTCATTCCCACTGGTAGTGTGATGCAGTTGGATGTTTCCACCACGTAGATGTCACTCAATGCCAGAAGACAAATATGGAAAGAGGCAGAGATTAGGACTCTAGAATCAGGCAGATGAGTGTTCAGATTCCTCTCACTTACCAGCCAGGTGTCTCCCCAAGCTTCAATAATGGAGTTTCCAAAAGAAGGTAAATAGCACTTCACTGACATAAAATGAAATAACATATGAAAGGTGACAGCTACAATGCTGGCAGATAGTAAATATGCAGTCACTGAAAAAGATTCTTTGTCTAAGTTAACACCTGACCGTTATTAATCCCCTTTTCTGTGACATTCTTGCCTTTCTTAGCCCAAGTCTTCAGAGTTTTTGTCTTCTTTGTTCTGCCCCACCATTCAGATACACATACCCTCACAGCTCTCAAGTCATCAGGATTAACAATCTTTCTGGAACTCATAAATCAATCTAACCTTCCAAAATTTCCCCAGCATTCACAATTATTTGTTTGTTTGTTTGTTTGTTTGTTTGTTTAGGTAAAAAGAAGGCATACTGAAGACAGATTGTTTAAGGGCTTTGTTACTAACTAGCTGCACATCCCAACTAAGGCTCGATTCACCTCTTTGGACTGGATTCACCTCTTCAGTCCCCTAGACAACACCACGAAAGTCTATCCAAGTGGTCACCTATAATAAGGCTCTTTCATCCATAATAGGACTCTGATTTCAAAATGATTTCAGTTCAGGTGGCATCTATTTTGATTTGTAAAAATTGTACAAAGCTTGTACAATTTGGTGGGAAGGGGATACTATTTCAGTGCCTTTAAATCAACATCCACAGCACTGCTATAAAGATTAAATTTTAAGAGATAATGTGTAAGAGAAAATCTTCAAGGTAAAGCTTATATAACTATCACGGATATTTTTCTTTGCCTAAATTTAACTTGTTTTAAAATAAGTCCATTTCTTCAGGAAGGAGACAAACCATAAGAGACTCCTAAACTCACGAAACAAACTGAGGGTGGCTGGGGGGTAGGGATAGGGTGTCTGGGTTATGGACATTAGGAAGAGTATGTGCTATGGTAAGTGCTGTGAAATGTGTAAGCCTGGTGATTCACAGACATGTACCCTGGGGCAAATAATACATTATATGTTAATAGAAAAATAAATAAAAATAAATAAATAAAAAATAAGTCCATTTCTTAAAGAATCATAAAGTAGACTGGAGTCCCAAAGCCCTATATTCTGGCATATTCTGGCATCTAATTCATGAATATTTTATGCTTACAGATCTGACTATAAAGTGCCCTAATATCTAAAGATAGTGTCCTGAGATTTTTCAGTTGGAAGAAACTATACACATACCTCATAATATCATAATTAAGTAAATATACCAACTACTTATTAAACTGATGTAAAGTTAACAGAACAAATATATATGAAATTTGAAAACTATAGAATACCACTACTTGTCAATCTCTATACTTTTTGAGTTATTGCTTTACCACAAATAAAACCAAAGGAAGTTGAAAAACCCACAAGGCAGTTCACAGGATGCAATCTAAGAACATGAAGTGCTAACACCAAAATTGTTTGGATAAGAAGGACAAATGACATCTAGTACTCAAAATTTTTGAAGCTTGATCATATATTCTGTATGAAAGAGAATTTTTAATTCTATCCACTCTCTCTGGATTGTTCTCTTGAGTCACCTTCTTTTGTTCTGTCACTGGTATGGGGTAACATGGGGTCACCATTAACTGCTGCTCATGTGTCGGCATACAGGCCCTATTATCTTACCTGTATGTGATTTCCCTTGGGAACTAAGCCAGCAGAAAAAGTTGACATTTGGATAATTTCCAGAATATCTTGGATTGCTTGTCACAGGCTCAGGAAATCACAGTATTAAAGTAGAATACGACAGAGGCAACATTATAGATGGCTATAAAAAAGTCAGCCTCATCTTTAAAGAAAATAATTTCCTCGTTATTGATTTACTTAAATAATGATTAACTCGTATAATGCACTACTGAAGCCCTAAACCACTTACCGGAGTTCCTTTTGTTTTGAGTATCTATAATTGGTACCTACAGGCATCTCTAGGAGTACCACAGAAAAGGTCTGGAAGTTAAATATCTTGGAAGATAAGCACAAAATTTTTAATGTTTATGGAACAAGGTGAGAAGGAACCTTTCGAGCATCACTATATCCCAGAAATTTCAAGCTGCATGTGTGCTTTTGCTAAATGAAATTAAAAGTACTTCTGATGCAGAGGAGTCCCTCATTTACTTACTTCCAAACCCCTTTTGCTGGTTTATAATAAGAAAGTTTTCAATATACAGCTGACATTTGAACAGTGTGGGGTTGGAAGCAATGACCCTCCCCCACACACAGTTGAAACTTTTGAGTATAACTTTGGACTCCTGAAAAACTCAAGTACTAATAGCTTACTTTTGACCAGAAGACCTACCAATAATACAAACAGCCATGTAACACATATTTTGTATGTTGTACATAGTCTATATTGTATTCTTACAATAAAGTAAGCTAGAGAAAAGAAAATGTTATTAAGGACATCGTAAGGAAGAGAAAATACATGTACAGTCCTATACTGTGTTTTTTGATACCATAAGTTTACATCATTTGTTTGTAAGATGAGTTGTTTGTCAGTATTTATGTCAATATTGTCTTATATGACACAAAACGCTGTAGATATCATACATATTACTAACAGACATCAAAAATGAAAAGATAATATGAAAAAAATTCCTATTTATTTACAGGTATAACGATTTGTGCATTGATCATGAAGAAGCAGCAATATGATTGCTTTACGGTCACCTAATGTAATTGACACAATTGCTTCATGGTAGCCTAGACTATATTCTAATAAAGGAATCATTACAAAATTTTTATGACATATAGTATTACAATCATATTCATAATACAGCATTGCAAACATTGTTACATTTAAAGAAAACTTACTTGTGGTGATGATAGGGCTGATATGCAGTTTCTCCAATTTCAAGAGAAAAATTACCTTATGGTAATTCTTTGAAAGCAAAGTTATAAAACCATAAGAAACTAACACATTAATTTTGTATTAAACATCATTCACCTTAATGCCTATGCAAGGATAGTCTATTCTCTTCCACAAAAGTCTTGCACAAGATGTTCTACAGGATAAATACTTAGGCCATGATGATGATGGTGACACAAAAGTGTCTCATACAGTTCTTTCTATAGAGTTGTGCATTTCCACAGAAAGGCACACACATGCACACCAGATAAGTTTATTAACTACACAGCATGATGATTATTTACAGTTCACTAAGTGGAAGTGGATCATCATAGAGGTCTTCATTGTTATTTTCATGTTGAGTAGGAGGAGGAGGAAGAGGCAGGTCGGTCTTGCTGTCTCAGGGGGTGGTAGGGGTGGAGGAGGTGGGAGAGGGCAGGAGAGGCAGGCACCTTTACAGGAAGGTGCTGTGATTTGACATTTTTGCTTTTTCATTTTTCTAAAAATGGTTCTATATGGTACCAATCCTTCTTCCACCATTTGCTTTAGTTCCAGTGCCTGTATCAGAGAAGGTTCCAGGTCATCAAAGCAGTTAAAAGCAGTCTGGAATAATCAGAAGCTTTCTGCCAGATTGTTTAATGTCAATTTGATTTCTGGCACTGCTTCTTCTGCATCTTCTTCCTTCTAGTCCAGCCCTGGTTTGGAGCCACACATCACCATCAAGTCTGTTAATTCCTCTGATGTGGTGTCTATTAGCTTTTGAATTTCTTCAAGATCCATACCTTGAAATCTTTCATCCCCACTTTTTTTTTTTTTTTTTTGCCACATCCATAATCGTTTTCATGATATCCTTGATTGGGTCTGTCATAAATCCTGTGAAGTCATTTGCAACATCTGGACAAAGCTTTCTCCAACAGGAATCCATTGTTTTGGGCTTGATGGCTTTCATGGCTTTTCCTATAATGATGGCATTTTCAATAGCATAATCCTTCCAGACTTTCATGTTCTTCCATAACATTGACAATCCTTTCCACAGAGTACCATGTGTAATGAATCTTTGAGGTCCTTATGATCCCCAGCTCTGGAGGCTGAGATAGAAATGTTATGTTTGGGGGCAAGTAGACCACTTGACACCTTTCACATTGTGGTCATGGGATTCTGGGTGGCCAGAGGCATTGTCTAATATCAAAACAACTTTAAAGGGAAGTCCTTACTGACAAGGCACTTCCTGACTTCAGAGAGTATCACTGGAACCAACTTGGAAAAAGGATACTCATTGTCCAGGCTTTCTTGTTGTGCAATCAAAAGACAGACAGTTGATGTTTATCTTTTCCCTTCGAGGCTCAGGAGTTAACAGCTTTATAGATAAGGGCAGTCCTGATCATAAACCTGACTAAACACTGAAGTTCATCTATCCCTTCCTGCCTTAAATTCCAGTGTTTTCTTCTCTTCCTTACAATAAGTGTCCTTTGTGACATTTTCCCCCCAGAATAGGGCACTTTTCATCTGCACTAAAATCTGTTCAGGCAGACATCTTTTCTTCTCAATGATTTTCTTAATGGTGTCTGGAAACTCATCTGCTTTTAGCTGGCAAACATGCTTTTCCTGTTTTCTTGACTTTTTTAATTTTTTTAAGTTCAGCCTTGTTCTAAAATTATCAAATCATCCTTTACTTGTACTAAATTCCCAGCTTTAGATTATTCACCTGCCTTTCGCTTTGTCATATGACTTTGCTTTTCCTTGTATTAGATTCAAGTCTACAGCTACACCCTTTCCGTAACAACTCTGCACTCACAGCAAAGCTGCATTTTTATTTTTATTTTTTTTTATTTTTTTTAAAGATTTTACTTATTTGACAGAGAGAGAGATCACAAGTAGGCAGAGAGGCAGGCAGAGAGAGAGGGGGAAGCAGGCTTCCTGCCGAGCAGAGAGCCTGATGCAGGGCTCAATCCCAGGACCCTGAGATCATGACCTGGGCTAAAGGCAGAGGCTTTAACCCACTGAGCCACCCAGGTGCCCCAAAACTGCATTTTTAATATGAGATAAAAATTACGTTGCAAAAAGTGCAAGATTTTTACACCCACTGGTATAGTTGTAGCGACAGCTTGACAAATGTCCCTTTCCTTTTTTTTTTTCTTTTTTTACAGGGGTCCTTACTTTAGATACATTTATTTTGAAATGGTGGGCAACCGCAGCTACAGACCTCAATCTATGGTACATATCAAGCAATTCAACTTTTTCTTATAATGTCATGACTTCTCTCTGCTTCTTGAGACCACTTCCAGCACCACCAGTGGCTCTTCATATGGGTCCCATGATGTTATTCAAAGTTTACGGTATTGCCCTAAACACAATGAAAAATACAGGAGAACTGCAAGAGATCACTTTTTACTGGGATACGCAATTTACTGGAAAGATGAACTGCTCACATGGAGATAATTAGTGTCACGGGGCATTTTAAGCAGATACTCGCAATACTTGAGCTCACTGCAATAGCAACAGGATGTGGCTGCCAAATTTTTACAGTAGTACAGTATGAACTATGGTTAATTTTATGCAGTTATGCTTTAATACAGTATCTTTGCATTTGTTTGCATTTCTCTAGATTTCAAATGGTACCATTTAAGTCTGTGTTTGTGTGTAAAGTTTTGATAAGTTAATTTTTATATAGATTTGTGTAGATTTGAAGGCAGTAAATGACAAAATAGCCTAATATCTACGTATATTTTGTACATTCATGACATATCTGACTTTTTCTTAATTTTTTTGGTATCCTAAGCTATGCAATTTGTGTTTTTTCAAATTATTTCAATTGTCCAAACTTTTTTTCAGTATATTTATTGAAAAAACAGAGTTCAAACTCATGTTGTTCAAGGGCCGACTGTATATTCTTAAATGTGGCATGCTTGGAGACACTGAAGTATTACTGTCACTTGTCAGTTGGATATCTATTGTATAATGTATAAGCTTCATCCAAACACTAACACAATAGATTCTCCTCAAGATAAAGGCATAGTTCGGACACCTGGCTTAGTCGGTTAAGTGTCTTCCTTCGGCTCAAGTCATGATACCAACGGTCCTATGATAGAGCCCCGCATCAGGCTCCCTGCTCAGCTAGGAGCCTGTTTCTTCCTCTCTCTCTCCCAGCTGCTCCCCCTGCTTGTGCTCTCTCCTTCTCTCTCTCTCTCTGTCAAATAAATAAATAAAATCTTTAAAAAATATAGAGAGTCAAGTTAATGTGCAAGGAACTATAGGTTATTTTAGCCTTCAAAGAATTTATAGGGGTGTCTGGGTGACTTAGTTGGTTGAGCGACTGCCTTCAGCTCAGGGCATGATCCTGGAGTCCTGGGATCCAGTCCCTCATCGGGCTCCCTGCTCAGTGGGGGGTCTGCTTCTCCCTTTGACCTTCCCCTTCTCATGCTCACTCTCTCTCATTCTCTCCTTTCTCTCAAATAAATAAATAAAATCTTTAAAAAAATAATTTATAATCTAGGATATTGAAAAAAATAGGATATTTTTCTCTTGTCATGCAAACATTTCCTTGTCCTTTGTGAAGACAATTGAAGGAAGGATATTAATGGTACGAATACAATATTTTCAAAGACATAATATTCCCTGCACACTGGATCTTCTACCCAATATGGAACATATGGATATGACCTTCACATGAGGGTGGAGATCACATGGTTGGATTTATGTTTGGGGAAATTATATCTAGCTGCTTTGTGACGAAGTGATTAGAAGTTGGAGATGGTTTCTAGGTAAAAAAAGTAAAATCAACACCTACTAGAACACAGTTGTGCCTGCCTGGTGAATGTAAGTGATGGCTTGGATTGCGGGGGTGGCCATGGAGATGAAGAAGATTGCTAGAGTTATGAAACATTTTGGAAGTAGAATTAGAACAACTTGTGTTTGTAATAAACATGTAAAATGAGTGAAGGAGAGGGATTCCAAAGTTTAGGTTTTGAAAAATCATGAAGATGGTGATACATTTTATTGTCAATGAGACTACCAGAAAGTGAGCTAGTTGAAGACAGACAGAGAGCCCAACATGAAGCCCACAGATAATGAACTCAAGTAAAGGATTTTCTACCCCATTTAGGCCTTAGAGGAGAGGTCTGGATGAAGATGTCAGGGAATTACCAGCATATATGAATGGACTTTCGAGGTTAAGAATAAGTAAGCTTAAATTGTCATATGATCTCTCTGATATGAAGAATTTGAGAGGCAGGGCGGGGCTTCATGGGGGGTGGGGGAGAATGAAACAAGATGGGCTCAGGAAGGAGACAAACCATAAGAGACTCCTAAACTCATGAAACAAACTGAGGGTGGCTAGGGGGTGGAGGGGGTAGGGATAGGGTGGCTGGGTTATGGACATTGGGGAGGGTATGTGCTATGGTAAGTGCTGTGAAATGCATAAGCCTGATGATTCACAGACATGTACCCTGGGGCAAATAATACATTATATGTTAATTAAAAAAAAAGAATAAGTAGGTTTAAAGAAAGAGTACATATAGAGATAAGAAAGAGCCCAGGAATGAGCTATGAGGACTCCAGGATGTAAATGCCACATAGAGGAAGAGAAACCAGCAAAGGAGTGGGCATGTAAGTTAAAAGAAATGTACTGAAAAGAGGAGTAGTCAACACATTGAAGGCATTGTTTAGTGGGGAAGTTTGGGGTGGCAAATTATCTATAGCTGAGGCATCTTATTGGTATAGTTTGCATCATATACTTCTGTGGACAAGAAAGAACAAATAGAAGCAAAATTGCTGCAGTCCTGCCCCCCACCAATACATGGCATTAGGGTTCATTGCTATAGGGCCTCCTTGGCCATGGGAACAAATAAAAAGAAATTACTAACATTTTGTATGAACATAACTTGTTTTTCAATGTGTTAGCACTTTTAAAGTTAGTAATACTTTTATATTAAAAATTAATTTATTGATATTTTTTGTTTTTCCTAAATTGAAGCACAAATGACAACATCATATTAGTTTTGGATATACAACATAACGATTCAATATTTGTATATATTGCAAAATTATCACCACAATAAATCTAGTTAACATCCATCACCATATATAGTTATGGAACTGCTTTATCTTATGACAAGAAATTTTAAGATCTACTCTCTTAGCAACTATCAGATATACAGTACAGTATTAGCAACTATAGTCACCATGCTGTACATTATCTACCAAAGACTTATTTATTTTATAACTGGAAGTTTGTACCTTTTGGCTCTTTTACCCATTTCCCCCACTCTCTACCTCCCATCTCTGGCAACCACCAATCTGTTCTCTGTATCTATGGGTATGTTTTGTTTTGTTTTGTTTTAATTCCACATATAAGTGAGATCATATGGTATTTGTCTTTCTCTGTCTGACTTATTTCACTTAGTATGATGTCCT
>CM052885.1:76492523-76508657 GCA_028534135.1 Potos flavus
TACAGTGTGGCTGTCACAGAAGATGTTAAATCGGGGGTGTCCACCCCAGCTGCTGTGACAAACTAGGCATACGAAAGCTGCAGACAGCCTCCCTGCCAGGAGCCAGCTGTCTACATCCTCCCTCTGCGGCCTAAGGATGGTCAGATGGTCATTTAAATGCTTAGTGCCTCTTACGTAGAGAAGCTTTGATTTGGGGTTTGCTCTGGGAAGTTCCTGGAATGTATTAGTGTGTTGATAGGGAATACACTGAAACCTGTCAAGAAACTGCACCCTGGGCCGTTTGATAAGGAGGCTGAATATAAAATGTAGCTCCCTGGAACTCGGGAGAAAACACGAATGTGTTCATGGCTTATAAGGAAATCGTGCCCAGCCACAGAGGGCTTTTATTAGTGGCCATGCCTGCCAGGTAATTTTTTTTTAAATAATCCTGATCCTGTGTTTACATTATCAAGTCATGAGTCTTCTTCTAACAACGGCACTTTATTAACTGTTTATTTGAGTCTTCCGCATTAAGAGTTCACTTTTGGCCTGTTAGTCCACGCCCATCCTGAGTTTGTCTTATCAAAATGCGGAGGATGTCAGGAAAATGAAACACTGGCACACTGATAATTACCATAAAGCTCTTGAAAAGCATTCGCTAATGTGGAAGTTCAGTAAATACAGCATGTATTTTCTTTAAATGTAGCAATTTGACAGTCACATTCTGTATTCACTTGGTATTAACAGCCTCCAAGTGTTTGCGATAAGGCAAAGGATTCCATTACACAGAGACATGGAATCCGGTCCATTCATACCTGCTGCCTCTCGGCAGGAAATCTACAGAGGCTTCCCAGTCGGGCCACATTTCAGTGGCATGGTCAATGTGTCTGGCAGCGGAGCCGCGCCCTCACACGGCCCTTGGCACTGCTTAATACACTCACACCCCATTGGACTCGCTGCAGGCTGGGTAACTGACCAGCGTTTACAACTCAAGTTAGATGAGCTATGCCAACATAGTTGTGTGTTGACTGGTGAATACACACTTCTAGTTTGTTAATTACAGGTCACTTGCTTTAGCCAGTGTCATGTACAGTTATGTCATTCATCTCAGTCAAAACAGTGGGCTGAGTTACATTCTGATGCACAGCCCCAAGTTAAATATTCAAACACCTATGATGAAAGCAGGTCATGAGTTGGCTATGTTGGCCATTAGGAGGAAGTTCCCCTCTTAATGTAAGTAAATTATATCAGTTTCCAGATGCAGACAACAAAGTGCCCTCACCGATGTACTTGCTAAAAGTCAGGCCAGCTCTGGGATGGGTATAATTCATCCCGACAGCCATTAACCTTCTCAAAAAGGCACATATGATGACAGGGCTTGTTAGTAAGAGTTACTTAAAATACATTTTCAGGCTTGCACCTTCCTGAAATAATGGACCTTTGGTTTACACATAATATATATATAATTATGTGTTCACAAGAGTTCTTGGCAGCTAGACTCCAATATGAAATGTCAATAGTTGACATGGAGACGTGCAGAGTGAGAGGGGTGTTTGCCAGTTCCCAGGAGGAGGCACCGAAGCTTTAGCTCAGGGATACATTTCTGTGGGCTCACAGTTGTTCTTGCAAAGCACCTGACAAAGAGACAACTGTCCCACAGAAACTCCGTTTGGTAGCTGAGATCGGCTGCAGGTAGGAGGTCTGTCCTCCAGGTCAGTCTCCAGAAGTGGCAGTCTGGAAGCCGCTCCTGGTCCCAGCGAACAACACATTTTGTACACAATTCGCCTGGGCCTCAAATTTCTTGTGCAAACGGGAATGCAAAATAGAGGGCTTGGGCCCTATCATCTCAGCTATATCACCTACCTCCTAGAAATGTTGCCCTCTCGTGCAGCCTCAGATCACAGCAAATGCTGTCTATGTAGCTCAAGTCAAGAAGGAGGAGCCTTGAAAGCTGTGAGGATCCCACACACAGTCCCAACTCCTCATTTTCTGTGCCACAGGTAGGAGGCTAGTATCTCTTTCATGTGATTCTCTGTGAGGGTGCCAAGCTGCTTGCTTCTAGAGGCAGAATGTGAGCATGGGAAGAAGAGAGAAAAGAAATGTTTCTGAGAAGGGACGAATAGAAAAGAAGAGAGATCGTTTATGGTGGGAAGCTGTAGCTTCTACAGAGGAGCCTAATTGTTACAAAGTCTTCCTGGAGGAAACTTTTAAAGATAAATGGTTTATTTAATTGAACTACACATAAAATCATGTCTGGAGTAGTCCTTATACATCTAGCTTAAACTAGAGATCCAAGAGGAAAAAAGCATGTTCCTGGACGTCTGTTGTAAAAGTGAGGAAATAAATTCTTCTATTCTGCTGATCAGAATGGGTTAGAAGAATTTGGTTTTGGATATGTCAAAGAATTTTTAAAAATTATAATTTCAAAGCTTCTGCTAATTTTTCATATTGTTGCAAGTGGACAACGTATATTTTTAGACATACAAAGTAGGCCCAGAACATGAGTGTTTGTAAGACACTGTCTGATGGAGAGATAAGAGAAGGGAAGGAGATGAGTCAGTAACATGGGGGTGACCAGGCACAGTGGAGAAAGGAGAGCCAGGGAGGAATGCTAGGTGAGGATGAGTGAAGAACTTTCCAGAAGAGTAGCGTCAGATTTCCATTGTAAGTTCTTTCTCTGGCCATGTCAGACTCCATCTGACTCCAAACCTTTGGCAATTCAAAATCAATTTTTATTGATTTTGATTATATGTTCTGAAGCATTTGGGCACCATTTTATCTACCCAAGTCTTATTCAATCTCATCCAGTTATTAATAAGAATGGCTATTTGCTTTTATTTTATGTATGTATGGTTTCCTATAGTCACATTTATTTAATAATACTTGCATAGCCCTTCTTATATGCCCAGCACTAAATACTTAATAATATTATGTGTGCAGTCTTTATCATAACCCTATCAAGTAATTCCTATCATCATCCCTGCCTTATTGATGACAGAACAGATAAAAACAATATCTTGGCCAAGAACACAGAGCTAGGAAGTGGCAGAAAGTGTCCATACCAGGAAGTGTGGCTCCAGATTATATGTTCTTAACCATTTGGACATCTCTCCTATGGAATCATCCAAATGACCAACATCCAATCTCAAAGTACATGATGACATTAAAATGCATCCTCCCTTCCAATACATTCCCAGAAGACACTTGTCACAGCAAAATGCTGTGTATGAACAAGGCCCCCACTCCTGCATGTTCCATGATTCAAGGCAAGTATATAATCCTAATAACAAGTGATGGGTTGAATATGGTGTGCAGTCTTGGGTGTTTGTCAGACAGAAGCCACAGATTCTTGTGTTTTAATATGTGATGGAAATTGCTGAATACGTATGACCCTAAAGGCTCTGACCAATGTAATGTCTGTAGAGACTAATACCAAGGAAACCCCAAGGATGCCCTTAAAAGTAATATCGTTAAAGTCAGTAAAGGGAACACATTTATTAAGTTGATGGTAGAGCTTAATTTAATGCTACCTAACTCTTTGACAAGACTATCAAGTCTCTTAACAGTGTTTTATCCTGCCATTAAATTGTTATAATTACTCAGTGTTTGACCAGATGGCAAATAATTTCTAAAGTCAGACCAGGTGTTCAAGAAGCGGAGATAATCACAAACCTGATGACTGTGGTGAAACTAATTTAAAATGCTGTCACAGTGGCACAGTGGTGCTTCCAGGAAGACTGACCAAAAAAAATAAATAAATAAAAAAGGTAAGAAAAAAATTGATATTTCCTGAAAATGAGCCCAAATAAAAGCAGGTGTGAGAAAGGAGTATATAATTCCACTGGTCCTAATGCTGAGTTTTATGCCAGTCAACAAATGCTTTCACAGCTGTAATGTCTATGTGAACCCCGAAAGGAGGGCTGGCAATAAACACTCAAAAGAGCTTAAAATTAGCACCAATGGCAGACAGTGTCAACCCAAATAAGTATCAAGCTTCGATGCAAGCTGACTTTTCTCACATCCTCGTTTCAGGCATAGAAGCATGGATTTCATGGTCACAGATGGAAGTCACAGAGTTCTTAATTCATTCTCAAAGGAAGAGTTCCCACTAGGCAACCTTCCTAGCAGCCTATCCCTAGTCCCTGCAGGGATGACCTAAGCAATACTTGGACTGAACCAGAAGAGGGTTTTTTTTTTTTTGAGTGTCCACAGTGACAAGAGTCCTCAGCAATATCTCCTAATGCTCTGTTAGGTGAAACTATTGGCAAACTATAGAGCACTTCGCATTTTTGGTACAGGATCATTTTAATAAGGCTATGGTTAGATTGGACTCAGACAGTCGTGGCTCCAAGGGCTGACTCCAATACTGACCAGGTGCTGGCCCAGCTTTGTGGATATGGGTCCCCTGCCCAGAGACACATTTCAAAGGGTCCCATAACCAGATCCAGTTCTTTGCTGTCACCATGTTGAAATTCTTAATGATTTTTGAACAAAGGACCCCACCTTTTCATTTTGCACCGAGCCCTGCAAATTATGCAGCTGATCCTGATTGGATGAATTGTTTAATCTCTCCGAATTACAGTTTCATTATCTGTAAATTGCAGAATAATTCTAGTACTCATCTCACAGAGATGATTTGAAGAAAAAATGAGGTAGTCAAGCTCCTACCACATAGCAAGCACTCAATAAAAGCTACTACTTTTGACTTTTGTCCTTGTTATTTGTTGTTATTGTTACTAGTAGCATTGTGTTTTTAAGGTAGCTCATTTATCTCTTGAGAGCAACTGGCAAAGTCAATCACTCTCTTCACCTTGAACCTTTGTCTACTAGCCTTTCAGGACACCCCACCCCCCTGACTTTCTTCCTACATCTCTGGTCTCTCATTTTTAATCTCCTTTTCTGGTCCATTCTCATTTCCTCAGACTTTAAATATTGTAGGGCTTCAAGGCTTGTCCTTATTTCTTTGCTATTTTCTTTTGTTATTTATTTATTTATTTATTTATTTATTTATTTATTTATTTATTTTTTGAGTGAGAGAGCACAGGGAGAGGGAAGGGGAGCGGAGTGAAAGGGAGATGAAGAAGAAGAGAATCTCAAGCAGACTCCACAATAAGCACAGAGCCCAATGCAGAGCTCGATCTCATAACCCTGAGATCATGATCTGAGCTGAAATCAAGAGTCAGACACTTAACCGACTGAGCCACCCAGGCACTCCATTGCTATTTTCTATCTAAACCCATCCTAGATTGTCTTATCCAGTCAGTTTTTAAACACCACATATGCTAATGTCATGGGCTGAACTGTGCTCCCCTGACCCCGCAAATTCATATTTTGAAGTCCAACCCTGGTACCTCAGAAAGTGACTTTAGTTGGAGATAGGATCTTTAAACAGGTAATCAAGTTAAACTGAGGTCATGAGGGTCAACAGATCAAGAAGTCTTGATCTTAGATTTCCAGCATCCAGAATTGTGAGAAATTAATTGCTATTTCTAAGCCACCCAGACTGTGGTACTTTGCTATGGAAGCCCTAATACGCCAATACAGCCAACAAGTCTCAAATACTTATGTCCAGCTCAGACATCTCTCCCAAAATCTAGATGCATATTACTGTCTACTTGACATCTCCACTTGCTGCACTTGCTGTCTGTTAGCCACCTAAGAGTTAACATGTGTTCCTTAAACTTGGATGTATATCTCTTCCTTAGCTCAGTTAATGACAATCGCAGACTTTCAGTTGATTAGAACAAAAACCTTAGGTCTTCTCATTCTCCCATGCTCTGCTTTGCATCCATCAGCAAGTCCCACAGGATCTGACTGCATACATATCCTGAACCTGACCTCTTGGTACCACTTCGTCACTATCACTCACCTGGCTTATTCCATCTCTCCCCTCAGTCTAGTCTCATCATGGCAGTCTTAGATCATCTGAAAAATCTAAGTCAGATCATGTGACTCCTATTTTCAGAATTCTGTAGTGGCTTTCCATCTCATTTAGAGCAAAAGCCCAAATCCTGACTGTGGCCTCAAGGTCCACCACACTCCCATTATCTTCCTGACCTCAACTGTCCTTGTTCAACCTGCCTGGTCCCATTCCTCCAACACTCCACATATGTTTACATACAAGGCATGTGTACACTGTGTGCCCCTTGATATCCTTATGCCCTCCAGCATTTCCTTCTCGGTATTTACATACAAAAATCAACTTCTGAATGGAGACTTCCTGAAAGTGAGGACTAAATTTTGACCACTATCACCTAAACATTTCCTATCTACTTTCTTTATTTTATATTTCCTCCCCAGCGCTTACTGTTTTCCAACAGACTCTTTATTTTATTTATTATGTTATTCATTGTCTTTCTCTTCTAGCATAATTCTGAGCTCCTTCAGGACAATATTTTGCTTGTTTTGTTTACTGTCCTGTCCACAACACCTAGTGAAAGATCTTGTACATAGTAGGTTGTCAATAAACACTTGCTGAAATAAATACTTGTAAATGCAAAATAGAAAAAGTACCTCCGTTTTTTCTTCCTATACACTTAAATCACATTAGAGGTATAGTCAAATATGGGCATTAACATGGACTTACATGATATCATTCACAACATACCGTCTCTCTTCTGGGCATGGTCAATTTACTTTTTATGAAATTCTGTTGGCTTTTAAAAGATAGGCTCCATTCTCCAGAGAAAATGATGTATAACGGGAGTTATTCTGACCTTAAAAATTCTGTAGCTTGTGTTTATAATGCACATAGACTTAGTGTATGTCAGTGTAGCTGTAACTAAGGACCAAACTATCTCAAAATTTAATTTATATTATCCAAATCATGACAGGACAGAGTTGGTTCTGCAGCAGCATAAAATGGGTAATTTTTTTCTAATCTTCAAATACAATTTAAATTGCCTAGGTTTTCTCCTGAGCTTTCTCTGTGGCCAGCTCAGACTCCCTCTCATGGCATCCAAGAAAACAAAAAGAAGGATATAGCCTCTGGAGGTATCTCAGTTCGGGATATCTCCTGTATCCCATCTCCTGTATTCTATTGGTCCAAGCAGGTCACAAGCTGGGCTCAGATTCAAGCAGGTAGAGAAACAGACTTTGTCTTGAATGGGAGGTGGTAGATAGGGATCGCAGGAACTTCTGGCCATACCACAATTTACTACAGTCCATGATCTGTCCTAAATTATTCATGTTACTTCTGTCTGCAAAATGTTTATATTATCCCAGAGACCCCATAAGTCCCATCCCAATTATACCATTCAACTCGAGTTGAGAATCTTTGTCCTGCATCAGGTTCAGATATAGATGATGTTCCTCAGGGTGCAGTTCCTTAGATACATTCCATCTTGACCCAGAGTCTATGCACCAAAAAGACATGTTATCAGCTCTCCATATGGGTAAGGAGTCAGGGAGAGGAAAACTACAGTAGGTATTCCCATTCAAACTGGAGAGGAAGAGAAGCCCAAAGCTGCATTAGCCTATAGAAATTCTGAAGTGCAGCCCAGACATGTGGCCAGAGAAGTGAGGAATGTTCCTTAAATGTTCACAGTTATGTTCCCTGGGAGCGACCCCTTTATCCATCCTTCCCCTATGTCCTTTGGCTTCAGCATTTGAGATATTGTTCTTTTTTTTTTTTTTAAGTTTTTATTTATTTATTTGACAGAGAGAGAGTGAGAGCAAGCACAAACAGGGGAAGTGGCAGGCAGAGGGAAGGGAGAAGCAGGCTCCCCATTGAGCAGACTGCCAGACGTGGGGCTTAATCCCAGGACTCTGGGATCATGACCTGAGCCGAAGGCAGATGCTTAACCAACTGAGCCACCCAGGCGCTCCTGAGATATCGTTCTTGTTTAAAAAATACTTATAATATATGTTTGCAGTTGCAAAACTTTCTCTCAGCTTCCTGCCCATGGAAAATTGGAAGTCCAAAGATCTCTTTTCAGTTTTAAATATTTCTGGCCCTTTTTGTTCAAGCAGTAAGGGCTAGCACAAAGTTGTTTTTTTATATTTTTCCAAATTTAATTTGAAACTTATCGGGTTGACTCCATGCCCCAAAGCCACATCCATAACTCTTTACAAGACTGATACCTATTCTGGGCATGTCAGGCTATTGCAGGAAGCATATTTAAGATTCTTATAAGCCAGGGGCACCTGGGTGGTTCAGTCAGTTGAGCATTTGACTCTCGATTTCCACTCAAGTCATGATCTCAGGATTGTGAGATCAAGCCCTGCATCAGGTTCCACACAGCAGGAAGTCTGCTTGAGCATCTCTCTCTCTCCATCTCCCTTTGCCCCTCCTGCCCCAGATCTCTCTCTCTCTCTCTAAAATAAATAAATCTTAAAAAAAAAAAAAAGATTCTTACAAGCCATTTTGTCTAGTTTAGCAAGTCTACTTGCCACAGACTTAAGCCTAGCTAGGTCAGTGCTTCACACAGTGTGATCTTCAGACCAGCAGCATTACCCGAGAACTTGCTAGAAATGAAATTTTTAGGCCCCACTCTGAAACAATGTAATCAGAATCTCTTAGGAAAGAAGAGCGACCCTGTGTTTTAACAAGCCTTCTGGATAATTCTGAGGGATACTAAAGTTTCAGAACCACTATTGTACATAAGGGTCTTATATCTACACCCTTGACTTGATCCTTCTCAGAGATCATATTTTACAAGGATAATCATTCACAAACTAGGCAAATGGGGTGAAAAGCAGTTTAATTTTCAAATCCAGCAAGTGTCAGACACACTATACTCCCTCTAAATTTTACTTGCAAGCTGAAAAGTTCCTTTCTTGGTTTGTCTCCCTCATGCATCTAACAGACCACATGCAGCTAGAAGAACCTAATTGGGTTTTCAACATTCTGCCCGGAGAGTTGCTCAGCCAGATCCTCATGTTTTGTTAGGGACCTTCTCTACCATCTAAGTTCTTCTACAACTAAATGTTATGTGTTGCCCATTTTTAGCCTTCAGTAACAATTTTCTCACAGATTTTTCAGCCTCCATAATAGTTTGCTACTTATTTTTTCTGTTCTCATTAACAATTTCCTCACTGTCTCTCCAATCTTTGGCATCTTCCTTGGCAACAGCTAAAGCAAAGTCCATGTGTTTTCAATGATTGGTATAGTAGCATCCTACTTTGAAGTACTAAATTCTGTATTCATTAGCTATTGCTGTGTGCCAACCATCCCAAAAGTTAATGTTTAAAACAATAACTTTATATTCCCTCCTAACTCTTCGGCTGGCAACTTGGGTACAGCTGAGTGAGCACTGGTAGGTCTCTTAGGCACTTGGAGTCACTTGGCAGTCCTGCTGCTGGTCGGCTCAGAGCAGGTAGCCTCACTCACACACTGACAGTGGGCTGGGGCTATGGGGTGTAGGAGCTTCTCTTTTCCAGGCCCCCTCAAGCAGGCTACACAGGGATTTCTCACTGGCAGCCAGATCCCAAGGGGGCAAAAATTGATATTTCAGACTCTTAGAGCATCACTTCTGTTGCATTCCCTTGGCCAAAACAATTCGCAAGCTGAAACCTAGGTTCAAGGGAATAGAGAAACAGATCACATTTTGCGGGAGGGAGCAGAAAGATCGTATTACAATGGAGTCTATGTACAAAGGCTAGAGAAGCATGTAGCCATGTTTTGCAGTGCATCATACTATGTTTGGGAAAATTATTTACAATGTAATCTCAAAGCAAGTTTGAGTTAATGATCTTTCATATAACCTGGAACCTTAAACTACTGCAGTAGATTTTAATAATTCTCTAAACTAAGAGTCCTATTAATAGCTTTATTAAAGGCATCTTCTCAATGAATAAAGATAAGCCAGTGTGTTATGGCACCAAACATGGCAATAGGTGAACAAAGTGATATCGACAGTGACTCTCAAAATGGGAATGGTCAGCATTTCTTTGAGCTCATATACCACTTGATTGATTGAAATTGAAAGCCAAATAAAGGAAAGATAAGAGGGACTTAAAAGACTATCAGTTAATATCCTGAAAAATATGATTAAATCAGAAGATGTACCTAGTGAGACTGGAATTGCGAATACAATATGAAGAAATATACATGTATGGAGTCCCTGGAAATTATAGGATCATCACATACTTTCACATAAAATTAGAGGGGGACCAACCAGGAACTCGTAGATTCCTAGTTATTGGATAATGTGAGACACATGCCCAGGACATCATAACATGAAGCCAGCAAATGAAATTAATTATAATGAAATATGAAGAAAAAGGTACACCAAAGGGGGGGGAAAGAAGTATGAGAAGGAGAAAAAAGAGAGCTGGCAAAGAAAACAGAAGGGGAAGAAGAAAGAACCTTTGGAACAATTCATCAGGTCTATCCCAATTACGAGGATGATCAGTTTGCTCCTCAGACAAATTCCAGCTTCCACTCTGAGCACGTTCATGTGCGTGTGGGTCTAGTAGCTTGAGAAATGAAACTTGGATCCATAAAGCATATTGCTATGTGCCTCCTCTGACCCCATATATTTACCATCAAATACGGAAAGACAAGAAATGGCAAAAACTTAACAGTTCACCATTGCACTTGCCAAAACACAACTAGAATGATGTTTTAGAAGTACTTGTTAATTTTCATTGTCAGTTCTTCCCTCCCAGGCAAGGACTGTTTCTTTTTGGTTCACTCCTTTGTCCTGAGTCTGAACCAGTGCCTAATGAAAGAACAAATAAATGAACAGAGTGTGCAAGTGTGTGGTAATCTGGTAAGTATGCATAACATTTGCTTAATTGTTTAATCAAGAAATTATGAATTGTTATGTTAATTAAGTTATTATCCACCTGGATCCTGGAATAAATTCTCCTTTAACATAAGACTGAGAATTAAACATAAAAATGGAAGAAAAATTTTCAAACTCATTCTATGAGGCCAGCATTACCTTGATCCCCAAAACCAGAAAAAGACCCCACCAAAAAGGAGAATTACAGACCAATATCCTTGATAAACAAGGATGCCAAAATTCCCACCAGGATACCAGCCAATAGGATCCAGTACATTAAAAGACTTATTCACCACAACCAAGTGGGATTTATTCCTGGGCTTCAAGGGTGGTTCAACATCTGCAAATCAATATAATGAACTAATAAAAGAAAGGACAAGAACCATATGATCCTCTCCATAGATGCAGAAAAAGCATTTGACAAAGTACAGCATCCTTTCTTGATTAAAACTCTTCACAGTGTATGTAGGAATAGAGGGAACATACCTCAATAGCATAAAAGCATCTAAGAAAAGCCCACAGCTAATATCATCCAAAAACTGAGAGCTTTTCCCCTAAGGTCAGGAGCATGGCAGGGATGTCCACTCTCCTATCATCACTATTGTTCAACATAGTAGTAGAAGTCCTAGACTCAGCAACCAGACAACCAAAAGAAATAAAAGGCATCCAAATTGTCAAAGAAGTCAAACTCTCACTCACACCATTTCTTCATATTGTATTTGCAATTCCAGTCTCATTAGGTACAGTGATATGATACTTTATGTGGAAAACCCAAAAGACTCCACTCCAAAACTGCTAGAACTCACACAAGAATTCAGTAAAATGTCAGGATATAAAATCAATGCACAGAAATCAGTTGCATTTCTATGCACCAACAGCAAGACAAAAGAAAGAGAAATTAAGGAGCCGATTCCATTTACAATTGCACACAAAACTTTAAGATACCTAGGAATAAACCTAACCAAAGAGGTAAAGATCTGTACTCAGAAAACTATAAAGTGCTCATGAAAGAAATTGAGGAAGACACAAGAAATGGAAAAACGTTCCATGCTGATGGATTGGAAGAACAAATATTGTGAAAATGTCTATGCTACCTAGAGCAATCTACATATTTAACGCAATCCCTATCAAAATACTATCAATTTTTTTCAAAGAAATGGAACAAATAATCATAAAATTTGTAAAGAAGCAGAAAAGACCCCAAATAGCCAGAGGAATGTTGAAAAAGAAAGCATCACAATTCCAGACTTTAAGCTCTATTACAAAGCTGTAATCATCAAGACAGTATGGTACTGGCACAAAAACAGACACATAGATCAATGGAACAGAATAGAGAGCCCAGAAGTGGACCCACAACTCTATAGTCAACTAATCTTTGACAAAACAGGAAAGAACGTCCAATGGAGAAAAGACAGTCTTTTCACAAATGGTGTTGGGAAAATTGGACAGCCACATGCAGAAGAATGAAACTGGACCATTTCCTTATACCACATACAAAAATAGACTCAAAATGGATGAAATACTTCAATATGAGACAGGAATCCATCCAAATCCTGGAGGAGAACACAGGCAGCAACCTCTGTGACCTCAGCTGCAGCAACTTCTTGCAAGACAAGGGAAGCAAAAGCAAAAATGAACTATTGGAACTTCATCAAGAGAAAAAGCTCCTGCACAGCAAAGGAAACAGTCGACAAAACTGAAAGGCAACTTACAGGATGGGAGGAGATATTTGCAAATGTCTTACCACATAAAGGGTTAGTATCCAAAATCTATGAAGAACTTATCAAGCTCAACACCCAAAGAACAAATAATCTAGTTCAAGAAATGGGCAGAAGACATGAACAGACATTTCTCTAAAGAAGACATACAAATGGCCAAGAGATACATGAAAAAGTGCTCAACATCACTTGGCATCAGGGAAATACAAATCAAAATCACAGTGAGATACCACCTCACACCAGTCAGAATGGCTAAAATTAACAAGTCAGGAAATGGCAGATGTTAGTGAGGATGCAGAGAAAGGGGAACCCTCTTCCACCATTGGTGGGAATGCAAGTTGGTGCAGCCACTCTGGAAAACACAATGGAGGTGCCCCAAAAAGTTGAAAATAGAGTTCCCCTATGACCTAGCAATGCATTACTAAGTATTTACTCCAAAGATACAAATGTAATGATCTGAAGAGGCACCTGCATCCCAATGTTTATGGCAGCAATATTCACAATAGCCAAGCAATGGAAAGTGCCTAGATGTCCATCAACAGATGAATGGATAAAGAATATGTGGTGTATATATGTATACAATGGAAAACTACTCAACCATCAAAAAAACCTTGAAATCTTGCCATTTGCAATGACATGGATGGAACTAGAGGGTATTATGCTAAGCAAAATAAGTCAATCAGGGGCACCTGGGTGGCTCAGTCATTAAGCATCTGCCTTCAGCTCAGGTCATGACCCCAGGGTCCTGGGATCAAGCCCCACATCAGGCTCCCTGCTTGGTGGGAAGCCTGCTTTCTCTCACCCTCCCCCCCCGCTCGTGTTCCTGCTCTCGCTGTTTCTCTCTCTGTCAAATAAATAAATAAAATCTTAAAAAAAAAAGCCAATCAGAGAAAGACAATTATACAATTATCATACGATCTCACTCATAGGTGGAATTTAAGAAACAAAACAGGATCATAAAGGAAGAGATGGAAAAAAGAAAACAGGATGAAATCAGAGAAGACAAACCATAAGAGGCTCTTAATCATAGGAAACAAACTAAGGGTTGCTGGAGGGGAGAGGGTAAGGGATGGGTTAACTGCGTGATGGACATTAAGGAGGGCACGTGATATAATGAGCCCTGGGTATTACATAAGACTGATGCATCACTGATCTCTACCTCTGAAATTAATAATACACCATATGTTGATTAATGGGATTTTTAAAAAATAGCTACAATAATCTAATCACCTAGTGTTTTCTAAATTCACAAAATATATTAATTTTAGGGATAGTACCTTTAGGATTTGGGAATGAGACATCAGAATTCCCTGATATGCTCAGGAATTTCTAAAATCATATTACACTGAATTTTTCATAAAACTTCATTGACATCTTTCAAAATAATTATTGGTAACTATAATAACAAGCAGTGAATATTTTTTCTGAAACTAAAAGTTTTAGAAGTTTTCTATTAAAAAGATAGATAAATTGTTTATTATTATATAGAGAGACAATATTAGATATATATCAATGTATAAAAATCTCTATTTGGTTTTAAGATTAATAATAGGAAGCATTAAAAGAAAATAATCCTCACACAAAATAAATGCCAATAAAAAACATTGAGGGGCACTTGGGTGGCTCAGTCAGTTAAGCTGTCGATTTGGCTCAAGTCATGATCTCAGGGTCATGAGATTCAGCCCAACCTCAGGCTCTGCACTCAGCAGGGAGTCTGCTTGAGATTCTCTCTGTCCCTCTGCCCCTACCCCCATCTTGTGGGCTTGAGCACACACACTCTCACTCTCTCTCTAAAATAAATAAATAAATCTTTAAAAAAAATCATTTAAAACGGAAACATAATACCACAAATATTCAATATTTAAAAGTTATTCTTAAAATGAAATCTTAAAACAAAAAGCTAATCATTCTGATAGTTTTGGCCTTGTTTCATCACAGATATTACAAAACAAAACAAAACAAAATGCTTCTCTTTTGTTTTATTCATTTCTTTTTAAAGATGAAAATATTTTTGTCTACTTGCTTTGATTTTAGTTTTGCCATTGGAATTGATATTGCTTTGGCTAATTTAGATTTTAAATCAGCTGCTGATTTTACATCACAGTATCACTTATCAGTGCCATCTGTTCTTTGCATTTCTTCTCTTAAAGAACAAATATCTATGCTGAATATTCTTTTATTTTTTAAGATTTTATTTATTTATTTGACAGAGGGAGAGAGATCACAAGTAGGCAGAGAGGCAGGCAGAGAGAGAAGGGGAAGCAGGCTCCCTGCTGAACAGAGAGCCAGATGCAGGGCTTGATCCCAGGACCCTGAGATCATGACCTGAGCTGAAAGCAGAAGTTTTAACCCACTGAGCCACCCAGGCGCCCCTATGCTGAATATTCTAACATGAAAACACCAGCAAGCCTGAATGTCATCTGAATAATCATACATCCGGGTCCTCTAGCAAGGTCAGCAGCACTACACAGAATCAGAAGTTGAAATTGTCAAATTCAGGACTCGCTTTCAGTACTTATTTCTTAGAATATTACTGTGTTGATTGTTAACTTTTAATTCCCACAGGAGAGTTATGATACTTTTTTCATTTTTCTCATTTCTTGTTTTTTTTTTTCCAGAACTTGGAATTCTGAAAGACATAAATTTCCTGAGAAATACGAAGAAGAAATTTTCCCTTAGAAACACTACATTCACTTCGCCATATGCTATTCTATAAAAATCTTGAAATCTCAACTTTGCACTTTGAAACAATTATCAGGGTGGGGGTGTTTTTTTCTCTGTAAAGAATATTCATATGAGGCTATTCTGGAATAAAGTAAAGACCTATATTTTTTTTGCATGAGATTAAATATCTGTTATCTGCTATTTTATTTTCTCTCCAAGCTGCACCTTGCTTTGTAGAGATGAAGTCAATTTTCTGCCTTAATCTCAAATTTCTCAGATGTCTCCCAAGGTTCAGTCCAATATTTTAGTTCACATTTTATTGGCACTTATGTTATGATAATAGGTATTTGTCAGTTGGTGAACCCACTTTCAGCACCACAAATGGGTCAATGAAATGACTGAATAATAACAAAATCCCATCATTAACAGTTAAACAAAAGATTCTCAAACATTCTACTTGAGTATATAAAATGTAAGCATGATTTTTGTACCTATCTAAAGAGAGGCTCTTGTAACTTTTTTTTCTGGATTAAAAAAATCCTGTGCTATTTCTTCCTTTTCTTCTTTTGTTGTATTCTTTTATTCCCTTCTGTTAGTGAATATGTTACCAAAATGTCTTTTGGAATACTTAGTCTGTGTCATGGGAAATCTTCCTGAATCTGGTCAGGAAGGTTGTTCTTCTTTCTTCTATATTATAAAATGTGACATTTTGAGTTATGCAGATAGCTACTTGCCCAGGATTTCATTCTAACAACCCTTTTTAGATCCCAGGATATTTAGATGCTTCTCCTGACTCCAGTTGCCAAGAAACAGCCAAAGGCCAGAGCAGTGTCTCCTTTATGACATGTTCTTAGAGGGAGCAAAAGGAGAGACCCCTCTGGATAAAAAATGAAGGTCAGAGCCCAGATATGGACCCACAACTCTATGGTCAAATAATCTTTGACAAAGCAGGAAAAAATATACAGTGGAAAAAAAGACAGTCTCTTCAATAAGTGGTGCTGGGAAAATTGGACAGCTATATGTAGAAGAATGAAACTTGACCA
>CM052885.1:76509157-76528831 GCA_028534135.1 Potos flavus
CGAGGCTGGTGGTGGGTATTGAGGAGGGCATGTATTGCATGGAGCACTGGGTGCGGTACATGAACAATTGAATCTTGGAACACTGAAAAAATAAAATAAAAGTAATTGGGAAAAAAAAATGAAGGTCAATTTTTTTCCTGTCTTCCCCCATGATCCTCTGCCTTGTCTCTCAAATTCCATACATCTGTGAAATCATATGATAATTGTCTTTCTCTGATTGACATTTCATTTAGCATGAAAAAACGAAATGAGATGAAACCAGAGAGGGAGAGGGACAAACCATAAGAGACTCTTAATCTCAGGAAACAAACTGAGGGTTGCTGGAGTGGAGGGGGCTGGGAGGGATTTTAAAAATTTTTTTAAAGTTAAAAAAAGGTAAAAAACATGGGGATTAGAATTGTAAAAAATTAAAAAATAAAAATAACATTATTTTAACAATTAAAAAAATGAAGGTCAAAGCTCAAAGCATTGTTAGATCTCTGATTGTTCAAAAAATGCCTTTAGCTTGGTGCAAACAAGTAAGTCCCTTTATTTATTTGTCCTGATGTTGGAAATGGTGGAGAATAGGAGTGGGGTGTCCTCACGGCTCCATAATGGATGCAGAAGAGCTGGCACTTTACAAGGAGCACAGATTCTACACTTTCAGTGCCTCTCAATAACCGCACAACGCCAATAGACAAAGTTACTCCCACTTCCACTGCCCAGGTGCCTATATTTATTCTGCAGTTGTCTGTATCAGGAAGCCAGCAAGCCAGGCTCCCTCTGCATATGGAGCTCAGAATGCAGTCTTATCATTACGCCTGCAACTAGCCACAGATCTCCCACTTTCAGCTTCAGGAAGAGCCAAGCTCTGCCGCCCACACTTGTCCAGTTTGACAGCTAACATTCCATCCAGTCATGCCTTTTGTAGGGCAGCCTCTGAAAGGGTCACTGGGCTCCTACATAAGTTTTATTATCCTCCTGGTTATTGGCTTCCATTTTACTCTAGAATGTTATCCTTGGATTATTCTCATCTTCAAACTCAGAAGTCCTGTCACCCAGCTGGGCCCCCAGTTATCATCTTGACCAGAAGGAGATTTCAAATAGCAGGGGCAACTTGGTGACAATTCCACAGGCTCCATAACCCGCTGTGGCCAACCCCTCTGCACCATGTCTCCCCTCAACACAAAAGACCCAATTATCATTCTCAACAAACAAGGCAACTTCCAACTAAAGATCCTAATTTACGGACTGTGGTAGAATATGTGGTAGAACATGAATGCTATGAACATAATATATACAACAAATATTGATTAAGCAAAATATAGCGATTCTAACATCCCTATTAACAAACTTATGCAAATAGGATTCAGAGCAGAAGCCTCGCTGAAAGAATCACAAGATGCATTTTATGAAATAGTATAGAACAGTAAGTGCTCGTACATATACTGAAGATACATTATTTTAAAACTCAAATCCTTTTTTTTTAGAGCAATAGAAGTTTATTAAGTGAAGTCTTAAATATAGTTGCACCTTGCATTTTCTTCTTCAAATCATTCCCAAAGGTTACAAGTTCAATATAAGCCCCACCATATTCTGGAAGTTGGAAAGGCGATAGCCACTATATTGCTGTCAGTCTACATTCTTCTATAACTGTATTTAAATTTGGACTTACACCTGAATTACGTACACCCTCCATGTCCTCAGGTATCAAGGCTGCTTCTAGGTCACCAGGGAGTCTCCCCAACCTGAGGTCATTGCTGTGCCATCTCTCTTCCCACTTCTTACTAGAAAACGTAAGTTACCGAGAAATCAATGGGTATATTCCCCAATTGCTACTAGGAAGGAACACGATATTTTCATCTTATTTGGTGTTCATATCCAATAGAACACCTGTTTTACCTTTGATGCTTTGTTTTTGTTGACAAGATTTATGTAATAGCAAAAACAACAACAAAGCCCAAACGTGTCCTAAGGGCTAATACATGTACAAGCAGTTAGGAGAAAATAACACCACATATACAACTTGTAAATCAGCTTCTTTTAATTCTTCTTTCTTGATGCAATGAAATGAATCTCTTATAACAAAAAATTTTTCTCCTCCTCCTCCTTTTTCTTCTTCTTCCTCTTCTTCTTCATTTTTGGTTTTGGTTTTGGTTTAGTTAGTGCCTAAATGACCAGAATTCTATTTCCCCCAACTCCCCCGGGTGGGGGAGGTCAGGGGGTGGTAATAAGGACTGGGGTGTTACATTTTAAATAAATGGTTGCTTGGGAATAACCATGATACTGCCCCTCACTTGCAAAAATAAATTGTTTACTTAAATCAGTAAATGGGATGACTATTTTTAAATGCATCATTAAAAGCCAATATGCAAATAATCTCAGCAATTATAATGGCACCTGTGCCTCAGCCAACTGAAGAAAATAGACAGACACTTTTCACTTTATCATGCATCAGCATAATAAACAACATTCAGTACCACCAATATAAACCACACACACACACACACACAAATAGGTTAGTTGTCACAGAATATTCATGCCTCTTCCCTTCTCATCAGTAATTTCATCCCTTTGTTTCTGACTTAGTCACACATGACTCAGAGTAAGAAGGGTCTGCAAACAGCATGTTGTGTTGATGGATGACCCTGGAGCACACAGAGGTTACTTGTTGCAGAGTTGGGACTAAAACAAGGCTCTTTTTTGAAAAGCTAATGCTAACTTTGCTTCAAACCTTTCAGTGGTTTCCTGATTATTTTTTTTAAGATTTTATTTATTTATTTGAGAGAGAGAGTGAGAGCATGAGAGGGGAGAAGGTCAGAGGGAGAAGCAGACTCCCCATGGAGCTGGAGCCTGATGTGGGACTCAATCCCAGGACTCCGGGATCATGACCTGAGCCAAAGGCAGTCACCCAACCAACTGAGCCACGCAGGCACCCTCAGGGGTTTCCTGATAATCTGATAAAATTTCAAGTCCATGGTCAACCTCTCCAACTTCATTTCACTCAACACATTCCTGAATTCTCTGTGCTCTGGCCATATAGAATATTTATTTTCTATGCCTCAGAAATGCTGTCATTCCAAAAGGCCTTTCATATGTTGTTTTCTTGGCCCAAAATACTTTCCGTATGTCTTTGACCACTTAATATCTACTAACTTATAGGTCTCTAGCTAAATGTCACTCCTTAATAGAGTTTTTCCTGAGTTCTAGGAGTGAGTTACATTTTCTTGCTGTAAGTTCTTTTAGCCACACTGAACTTCCATTTTGTTAAGGCCCATCATATTTGTAATTGTTGATCCAGTGTGTGTCCCTCCTGTTAGTCCATAAGCACCTGGGAGGCAGGGATGACTTCTGCCTTATAATTACAGACTTCCGTTTTGAGGTAAGTATCTGGCACATACTACACTTTCAATTAAAATTGGATCATTTCTTGTTAATTGATTAATCAATGCATCTTGCTTCTACTGATTATTTCCAAATTTTATGAGATTGATTCCCCAATATAGATACATTTTACAAATATATAGCTTTATAAATGTTTACCATTATAACTAAAGATGATTTGAGATTTTTTTTCGGTAATTACAGTTACCACAATTTCCATGTAGTACATAGTGGAAGAAACCAGGGATTTGAAAGAGAAACAATAATGCAAGGTCCGACTTTGTCAGTTTAAGAGTTCTTCCTTTACATTATTCCATCAATGGTAGAGATAAAGGCAAATTTTTGATGATATCTTATTGTACTATCTCTCCTCATTTTCAGATCAAATCCTACCTATTGGCAAAGTTTGCCTAGGTATATTTTTAAATTGCTATTTAGAAAAAGTTTTCAAGTGTCCTATGCCCATTAGATAATCAATTAAAGCAAATGTCTCATGGGTTTCTATTATTGTTCATAGTATTTTGCTTTTCAAATCATGAGCCTACATTATTTCCAACAATTAATCTAACTGCCTTTTATTATTCTACTTGAGTCGTTTAGCTCAGGAGAAGACAAATTCTGACCTCGTACATCTAAGTCTGCCTTATCACACCCTAGTTCAAAAACATTAATGATAACTGCTAACTTATGAGCATTTTTGGATACCTAACTGTGTATGTAAAAGGTGTCCAGGAAAAAATTTTAGATAATATCTATTCTTATTTGCATATCTCTGGCTTTAAAAAAGTAAATATTTGTGGTCAAATAATCTGATGCTTTGCTATAATTATACTTTTTATCTCTATATGAGCTGGGAAAAATGCATTCTCAAATATCTTCAACTTGCAAAAAGCCTTAGAGCATTATCCTAAAAGTTTCACTGATTTATTTAGGGTCACTAAACACACAGCACAGTCTGACTGAAGCACAGAGGACAACATGCAGTGGGAATAAAAATGACAAAGGGAATGACTTGGAAATTTAACATGAAACCCTCATCACTGTTACCATCAGCATTGTTTTCAGCTTCACCATCAGGAATATCCAAAACTGAAAGTGATTGCCGCCAGCCCTACACTAGACATTGTCTACATAAATCATCCCTTACATTGTCATAAATGCCTAAAACTCCATATGGTCAAGTGACATTTTAAAATTTTCTAAAACTACACAATATCCCACATATTAATTGAGGTGTCTTATATTTTTAGTATTTATATTTTCATTATATGTAATGAAATTGTGTTAACAAAGTATATAATATACATTGTATGTCATGCATATTAAAATACCACATTAATATTGCTATATATTAGTATGTATTATTTAATATATATTAATAAATATACATTCTGTTGTTTTTAAGAGATTGTGCTTAATTTTTCTGGGCATTGAGCTCGATTTGGCTTAAATTGTATTTATTCATACGTATCATGTCCCAGATTGTTTTGAAATGGGTACTTATTAATTAGCATTATCATATGTAGCATAATTAAAACTGAACAGAGAGAGAGAGAGAGAACGGAAAATAGTTCCACCCACACCAGGAATGGTATGGCATGTGGTAAAAATCAAGTTGAATCACACTGAGAGTCAGTTGAAAGCCTGCCCTTACTTTCACATCACACCAGGAAGCCAAATTTCAAGCTGTATTGTTCAGTTCATTAGGTTCTTAAAGAACTAACTTCTTTTTAAAATCAAATTTGGATTCTAGCTCAGCCAATTAGGAAAAGACCAGTGGGCCTAATTCTCATTACAGACCCCTTACCTACCACTCCCAAGCAAGAAAGCTCATCAATTTCAAAGGCTTCCCTAGGAACCTGCACAAGGAGGGTCACAGGACACTGGGGTCACATGACCTCTTCTAGGGACATATTGGAAAATTCTGATGATATAAAGCAAGCAAAGTTTCCAAGAGTTTAAAATCTCTTTGATTAAAAGTGTCAGAAGTCGGGTGCCTGGGTGGCTCAGCTGGTTAAGCGTCTGACTCTTGATTTCCACTCAGGTCATGATCTCAGGGTCATGAGCTTGAGCCCCATGTCTGGTCTGCTTAAGATTCTCTCTCCCTCTCCTTCTGCCCCTTCTCCTCCCTCCCCCCTCCACCATGTGCGCTCACTCTCTCCCTTTCTCTCTCTCTAACCAAAAAAAAAAAAAAAAAAAAAGTGTAAGAAGTAAAACCCGTAGCAGTGGACATCAGGAAATTGCCCTCTAGGACTGCCAAATTATTTTACCAAGGTTAGCAGGTCTGTAATATTTTGAATTGGTTCATTTGTATCTTCCTCTTGTTAGTTAACTTTCCACAATTATACCAGACAGCCTCAGAATTCATGCTAATTGGTAATTCATGTATTGGTATAACTGTATACAAGTTCTTGTTGACTCTGGCTTGACTAATTTTAACACGTCTGTCGGACTTTCACTGACTCAGTCAGGTTTCTGTCCTGTACCTGAGTAAATGTCGCATAAAGGGAAGGGCAATTGTTCCATATCGGGGCCTAAGCAGAAGAAATCTTCCTTGTTCTCTGGAAAAAATTACTGGAAGCCAATTTTTGATATGGTAGTTCTAGAGGTTTCTCTGGTTTGTTTTGTCATTTGTGTCACAGAGGGGTAAGAAGAGAGAAACTTTTGTTCAAAAGTGACACTACCCATTTTTCTGCCTGAAATGTTTGAAAATTTCATCTTTCTCTTACTGCTTTGATAATGAATGCCTGGATTCAATGAGAGGGAAAATTTGTTTATATCACCTTTGTTTTCTCAATGAAGATATATTTGAGGGATATTGCAGAGAAATAATGAAACACCACAATTTTAATTATTTACTTAATGAGGATAAACAAGCACCTTGATTTCTATACAAGTAGAAGCAGAAAAATAGCTCCAATAAAATAAATCATTTCCCAAAATGAGTTTTTATGATCCTTTCCAGAGATTTACAACCAAAGGACCACAACTTCCAGGATAAAGTACCCACCAAAGATATGAATAAAAAGAAATTGAAGAAGTCACAGTATTTTATCAAGATCATTCTTGATAAAGAATGAGCCCCTATGGCTCAGGCACAAGGGAACACATCAGCTCCAGTAACTGACACACCCAGACACACCCACAGTAGCTCTGCTGTCGGATGGATGAGGCCAGGGCTCTGCTGGCCTCCGTGGGCTGGTTCCCCAAACACAGCTTCTCTCCTTGTACTTACAGATTCTGAGACAGAAGCTATAGATCTCACATTCTTTCAAGTTCATGTCCCTGTCACAGGAAAGTCCTTTTCAGAAATCTCTGATCGCCCACAAGTCAGCTCATGTGTTTTTCACCAATCAATCCCTGTAGCCCAGGAAATGCAACATCCAGGGTTCTTGCTGCAAACTTAGATTCTTAGCTAAGATGCTCCATTGAAGCCATGTGGTCTCTGAATGGAAGAGAGGGTAGCTTTCCACAGGAAAACAAAGGTATGATTACCAGAAAGCAAGCCTTTTCATGAGGACCCAAGACAAAAAAACAAAACAGAACGTGCCCACACAAAGACATTTTTTTCCCTTCTATGGAGAATTTGACATATAAATCAAGAAGAAATCTAACAGTATCCACTGCCCCAATATCCAGAAATAAATTCTATTAGTATTTTGATGTATTTCTTTTGAAGACACCTAAATTTTTTTTTCCAACATAGCCCAATCTGCTTTATTTTTTTTTTTGACAAAGTTAAAATCTACATGTTCTTGAATAATGTACTTTTCTTTATTTAACATTATTCTGTGAAGGCTTTTAGAAGTATCAACACAGTCCTCTTGTTAACTTCCCCTAGAGCAAAATGTATATCAGAAAATCTGATACTTAAGCTTATTCTGCTCTTAGGGCAAAGTAGTTGTGTGTGAGAAGGGTGCAGAAATGCCTCTTTACCAATCACATATATTTAACATAATTGAGAACCTGCTCTTGAAATAGCCCAACACCATGCAGCATTGTATTTTGATTGTTTTTACTATGTGGCACTGAATGGTATTGGCAACATGAATATTAATAGCACCTTGTATCCCTTTGTCTGGACGTTCCATAATTTATTTGGCTGATCTCTACTCTGGAGCTTCAATCATTACAACTTTTAACTATTATATATAAAAAAATAACTTCAATGAATATTCTTGAATACATATCTACACTTGCATCTCTAATTATTTCCTTAGGATAAATACTTCAAAGCAGAATTACTGGACAGGATGGCATAAAATGTTATAAGTCTTCTGGTACATATTGCCAACCAACATGCCCTCCAGAAAGATAGGTCCATTTACATGCACAATCCCACTCTTGCTAACACACAGTATTAAAATTGTTTTATTTTAAATTTAGAAATAGTGTATTCATATAGTTAAGAAATTCCAAAGAGTCCCATTATTTCAATAAATTCTACTTTCCATGCACCTGCTGGCTAACACTATAAATCAATGGAATCTGTTTCTGTTTCCTGATATATCGAATTTGAATTACATTTATTAACTTCTGTGCTATAAAATAAGAAAAGTAGTTTAACACATATACCACTCCCTCTCCACCCCTTCTAGCAATTTTTTATATTATCATATTTAGATCTCAATACAATTTGATCTAAAACCAACAGTTTTTATTTTTTATTTTTTTAAAGATTTTATTTATTTATTTAACAGAGAGCGAGACAGCAAGAGAGGGAACACAAGCAAGGGAAATGTGAGAGGGAAAAGCAGGCTTCCCACTGAGCAGGGAGCTCGATGCGGGGCTCGATGGGGGGCTCGATGGGGGGCTCGATGCGGGGCTCGATCCCAGGACCCTGGGATCATGCCCTCAGCAGAAGGCAGATGCTTAACCCACTGAGCCACCCAAGCGCCCCTAAAGACAATAGATTTTAGTGTTATCCTTTGTGATTTTATTAAATTTGGACAGAATCCTACACACACCCCCCACACTAAGGAAGGTGAAAAATTTGTTCAGAGTAACTACTCCCCACCACGAGCTCCCCTTTGCCTCCTGCCTCCATCCTTGCAGCATTGCTCCTCTATTAGGGAGGGACCATGCAGAAGGGTGGGGGTGATCAGAGGGACATGCTATAGACCACATCCTGAATACAGTGGAAGCCACAAGATCAAAGCATGAAGAGTGTAGTATAATATTCATAAGATAATATTTAAAGCCTTTTACTTTGTCCATAGCAGGGCTTTCCACCTTAGTGCAATCGACCTTTTGGACCAGAACTTCTTTGTTTGGGGGGTCTGTGTTGTCCCTGCAGGGTATTTCCAGTGTCCCTGGCCTCTGTCCCCCAGACACCAGTACTAACCCCTCCACTGTGACAACAGAACATGTCCCTGGGTATTGCATGTCCCCTGCTGGGGCAATATTGCTGGATGGCAGAGTGCTGGTCTATACGAGTCCCCCCATAGGTCTATCCATACTGCTATTTTTATTTCAGTGGGAAGAGTAGCCCGAATCAAAGCACACCAGGTGGACACCTGGTGGCTCAGTCAGTTAAGCATCAGCCTTAGGCTCAGGTCACGATCCCAGGGTCCTGGGATGGAGTCCCCCATTAGGCTCCTGCTCAGTGGGGATCCTGCATCTCCCTTTGCCTCTCCCCCCACTCGTGATCTCTCTCTCTCTCTCTCTCAAATAAATAAAATCTTAAAAAAAAAAAAAAAAAGCATACCAGATGCCGTTTGGGGACAGGTACAGTGATAGAGCAACAAAGGAGTGAAATAGGCAAGCTCCTCTGCTTGGTGCTTTTCCTTCCTGGGAAAAACTCACTGGTTTTTTTCTCTTTGCCTCTTCAGTTTTGCTGTGGACACCTCTGTTCTCCTTTCCCCTCAAGGGATACCCCAACCCTGGAGCCAGAGTGACAGCTCTCAATATTTAAGTTCTCTTTCAAATCTACGTGCAATGTTTACCTCCTAATGTTTTGCAGTTCCCTTACAGATTCAAGCCCTACCTTCAGCATTTTGAATAATTTAAGCACATGTCTTTAAAATTGTTTTCAAATTGCTCTGAATTTATAGTTCCTTCGTTGCGAATTCTCTCTGTTACATTTTTACTTTTAATTTTTGACTCTGAACTTATCTTTGATGTGAATCATTTTCTACGGGAGTCTTGCTAGGGTCTGGTGATGAAGATATTAGTGTAGAGAAGTTTTTGCCTCTCACTGGGTGCTCTGAGTTTTATCAGTTTCACTAATCAAGTATTTAAGGTTAATTTCTCAGTTCATTATTTCCTCACCATGTACAGAATTCAAGATTGGATCCCATCCTCCTGCAGAACACAAATTTGGGTATCTATTTTCTTGCTCCTGGAGGCTCTTTCCACATTCATGGTCCAAGGCAGATGGCATGCTCCATGGGACATCTCTGGCCTGGTGAGCACAATTTCATTTTAGTTCCCATTCCTGTATAGAACACCTCTTCCCAGCTCCCTCATTCAGGGACCTCAGTTCTGTTTCATACAGAGCACAGGGAATAAAGCCCTAACTCTTCAATAGAGAATCGGTGTTGAAATGCACTTTAAGATAGAGATCAAATTCTAAAATCTTTTTGGGTTAATGGACATTCTATTCTGGTCGTCAGTCACCTGAAGATGTCCCCTACTTAACTTTAAGCTCAGCCGTGCCTTTCATTTTATATTGTTTTATTTTGTGCTGTTGTTATAAAGTGTTCAACTCCTCTCTGTGTTTAGAATGGAGGTAGGAGTCAGGCAGGGCACATCAGTCTAATCCGCCATCTTGACTCGGAGTCTCCTAGCAGTGGTCTAGCAAGCATGTTGGGGAAAGCCAGGTTAGCATAGGTAGAGACTAAGTGCATGAGGAATGTGATGTACGGGGACTGAAGTGGTGAGGTAGACACTGTGTCAAGGTTGTCACAAAGCACAAAAAGAAATCCATGTTTTTTTGTCCTTGTAGGACCAGAGGTCAGTGGAAATTTTAAGTAATTAACAATGTATAACCAAAGTTGTTTTGTTTTGTTTTGAAGCAAACTCTGACAATATGTGAGATTGATGACATGGAGTACAAAACATCTAGTGAGTGAAGACAATTAGAGGGTGGATGATAGTGTCAGGCTGAATAAGAAGATAAGGAAGAGCATTAATTCAGGGGTAGCCATGATGGATAGGAGAAAAATTTTAGCGAAACTTCCTGAAATAGACTTGTAATGTTTAGCAAGTAATGAAGGGTGAGAAAATATGGAACTTGTGAGGACATGGTGGTTGCTGTGCGGGATACATGGACTTACAAAGGACCAGCAGATGTAGGGGAGGCTGCACTATATCTGGAGATCTATGTCTAGTGCTCAGAGGAAAATGATGCACAGGAAAGATAGTCAAGACTGGAAACACAGATTTGAAAAATATGGGCACACAGAAAACAAAGGCAGGTGGACAGCATCATTAGATCCCAGGTAAAGCAGCAAGGCAGAACCAAGATTGAGTCCATGGCAATACCAACAATTAAGGGGCAGATGGGGAAGGAAGAATGAAAACCATGCATAAGACACAGACCCAGTAGGAGAAGAATACAGGAAACATGGCTACACTGAGGAGAAGCAGGATGTTCAGGAGGAAAGGCTCCATCAGCAGCATCAGTGTTGCAGGAAGTGAAGAGAGTGATACTGAAGTTAAGGAAAAAGGATGAGGTGAGGATTTAAATGGACTGAACCATTTTATTTCTTAAAAGGGGAATACTGAAGAAAATATGATTAAATACTAATGTAAGATAAAATCTAGATAGTACATTTGCGGATATATTATTTTGTATATTTCTTATACTTTCTACATGTATAGAAATATGTCATATGTGATTATTAAAATTTAATACAAATTTAAAGTGAAAACAGTTAAACCACTGATTAGATCAGGCAATTAGAAGGCATTAGCTACCTTATGAAAACTCTTTTCCACAATAGGAGTAGGCATGTGTGTCAAGTCATGGTAGATACGAGGAGATTGGCAGTAGAGTAAGTGAGGACCAGGAAGGCCAGTTATCCTTCCATAAAGTTTAGAAACATAGAAATGGTGGGAATTAGAGTAGTTCCTGAGGTGGCAACAGGATTGTGGAAAAGATTTTTAGAACAGGGCACTAGTTTGTGGACTCGTGGCAGAAGAAGAGAGGTGGAAGATTTAGTAGACAGAAGAAATTATTGAGGAAGAATCGTGGAGAAGATAGGCCTTCTGATTAATAACTAAAAGCCATGTGGAAAATTTTTAAATGCAGCATTCCAATCATTGGTTACTTCTGTGTAATAATTCGAACCTAAACACCAGTTTTCTTGGACACAGAATATATTTTTAATCGAGATATCCCACTCCAGCTTTACAGAAATAACTGCCAATGGGCTCACTCTCAGAAAACACCTCCACTTATCCTGGAGGTGAGCTGAAGAAGGCATGTTACACTGATGCTCCACACACCTGGGAGAGTGAGGGACAGAGTTAACACTGAAACAATGATCATCAACTAGTGTGCTGCTGAGTATCCCCTGTTTAGCAGACCCTCAGTGAATATAGGCATTCCAAATCCTCAAGATTCCAGGAAAATGGATCTTCCAAACCTCCTTCAATTGTAATTTCATCAACATATAAAGTTTATGTTAAGCATGAACTACAGTAAAAGGTATCTAGTTTCCACTATTTAGTTTCTTTTGATTCACATTTTTTGAATATTTGTCATAAAATTTTAGACTCATTCAAATTGAACAGATATCAATCTGGTAGAGTGTCCAGGGAAGATTATTTTATCTTTGCTTTGTAAACATCTTCATTGACAACCATTTTTTGAACATCAGCTATATCGGAAACACCAAAGTAGACATTGGAAAGACTATGAAAATAAAGGATATGCCTTCAAGGAGTCTACATTCTAGCAAAGCAGACCAGAGGTGCACTGCCAACGTAACAGACAGGTGAAGGCAAGCAGAGCTGAGTGTGGGCTGAGCGTGGAACTAACTTGTCAAAGTTTCAAAATGGAAACATTGTACCAATTTTATATTTCACCTCTATCTAGGTGTAGAGGTAAGAAAAAAGTAAGAATGTATGGGTTACCTATAAATGGGTGCATAGTCCTTGAGTTGAAGGGAAAGATGCATATGGTTAACATATGGTGCTCACCATGAGAAGGGTCTAAATGGCGACTGACATTTGGAGGGCTTGAATGATGCCAGACTCAACACCACGGACTTGAACTTGTGATTTGTATCCTACTTTGCCACTTACTACTTTACGTGAGTTTGGGAAAGAAATTTAATCTCTCCAAGTTACTGCTTCCTCATCTGTGAAAGGGGTAGTGATTCCTATCTCCGAAGTTATTCTGAAGATTAAGTGAGATAATGTATCTCAAACTGTCTAGTAAACACAAAGCTTTATGTAAATGTTAATTATACATAAACATTAAAGGAAGTTATAGAGACAAATGCCTTAAGTATGAATAAGCTCAATACGTCTGTAGAGAATATGTGTCTTACATGAAAGTGAACTCTCTATATGTTATTCAGAAGTAAAAAATTCATTAGCTTAATAAAAGCAATGAAATTTATGTCCTAGGATTTCTCTCAGTATCCCCAGAAATGATGCATGACTTTGGATTTGGTATGGTTCCATATAGCAGACGGTGTTTTTAATCTTCAGCTGCATTTTAAATTTTAGAGTTAGTTTACCAGGAGGCGGGGAAAGTGGGCTCTTTCCAATACATTTTACATTTGATAAACCTAGATGTAGCCGATAAAATTACAAACCTTCAAGCAAAGAAAACACATTTTCTTCTTTGAGATCATAAAAATAAAATTCTGATTACATTGACTAGTATTTAAATTAACTCACAGTTCTAGATTTAATCACATTTGATGATTATACGAATTATCATTTATTGTCTCTGTGCATGCCATTTTTTTCCTCCCTGAAAGCCATACATTTTCAAGTTTCCATGTATCATTTCTGCACAGAGCCAACTATTAATTTATTTATATTTTAAACAAACCCCAGCTTGCTTGCATAGGAAAGATAACAATATATCAAGCCATCCAACCTTCAATAAGCCACGGTGTCAGAGACAACTGAAGGATTCAAACTAGAATGGGCAAGCATAATTGGATAAATGGAGGGTAATTGTTCTCTGGATGAGGCCACATGTTCTTATTTGAATTAATGGCTAACTCATTTCTGCAGTCTAACAGGCTTGCTTTTTTTTCAGCATTGAAATGCAAGGATTTGTTACATATTACAATGGAATAACTTAAAACATCTTAAAAAGAGTCTTTGGAATGCATACTTTTGCTTTCCAGATCATAAAACCAACATGAGTAATTTAGGTCAGATTGGAAAGACTGTAGCTCACTGATCACCAGCAAAGCCCAGTGCTAATCCATATTTTATGGGACGTACATATTTAATGAAGCAGGAACAGTTTTCCATTTCAGAATGAAATGAAATGCTGGTTGTTCTGTAATTAAAGGAAAGGGTGAGGATGCCCACCGCTGCTTTTGCTTTTCCGCATCCATCTTCCCAGCGGCAATGCACCCTAGGGAAAGCCCTGCTGGGGTCCCCTTCTGCCACAGTTCTTTCCATCTTTTATTAAAGCTACAGGGCAGGTGGCAGGGACTGTGTTCACTTCTTCAAGTGCAGTAGACCTTTGCACATACCTGTCAGCAAATATTTAAAGACCATTCCAGATGTGTTTGCCTTACTACCCCAGGGAGATCATACCAGAAGACCACGTGGCTTCTCTCTCGAAGGGCCAATTTTGTATTCAGCTGTATGTAGGTTTTGGCCCACACTTGAGACAGAACTGGTCAAAGGATTGCCAGTGCCTGAGTGTGGGAAGAAGGACAAGATTTTGTCATACAGAACAACTCATTTCTGGATCTCACAGAGTGAGACCTGTCAAAAAAAAATGGACCAAGGCTTAGTTTGGATATAGAAACAGAAGATAAACAGTCTCAGTAACCTGACTCAAAGAACCGCTCTCAGTGGCTTGACCCAGTGTCCAGAATGTCACCTTTACTGTTTTGGCCCTCTGTGTAAACATGCATGTGTGTCCAGAAAGATCCCAGAAATGTACAAAACCTCTAAAAAACATTTCCTTTTCTTTTTAATTAATTTATTTTAGAGAGAGAGAGAGGGAGCAAGTGAGCGGGGAAAAGGGGCAGAGTCAGAAAGAGAGAGAATCAGCTTAACCAACTGAGCCACCCAGGCACCCCTAAAAACAACATTTCAAAGATGAGTCATTTATACCTCAGTATGTGTTCATGATCAGGTTCCTTACTGGATTCTGGGAGAATAGAAACTGCTCCATCTGTCAGTACCTAGGAGGAGAAAAAGAAGCAGGTATTTCTGAAGAGAAATGTCACCTCCTTTAGATCCTTGCCTAAAGTCAACTAGTTACTCCATTTGGAATAAGTATAGTCCGTGCTACTCATTTATCTATTTTTCTTTTTAAGGAATGGAGTCACCCTATTGTTTTCAATTGCACATGTCCTCTTCAGAGAGAGAAGGGTGTGTGGGGGAAGGAATGGCAGGAGGATGAAAGGAGGGGCAAAACAACAAGGGTGCTCAATCCCAGACACCAACTCTTAAAGCTAGCCAAATTAAGGTCTCTTTCCTTTCAAAATACACTCAGTCATTCAATCCCCAAAAGGGATAAGGGGAACGATGTAACTGACAAGTTCCCATATTATTTAATATTGTGAGTGCACAGAAACCGTATTTACATTTTCATTCCTTACAATGTTCATGGCTAAGCACCAACTCAAAACTTTAAATGCCATTCTACAATCTATAAGCAAGACGAAATTTGGGGCACTAGTAAGGAAGTGATTTCATTAGGATATTTCCAGCAAAAATCTAGGGAAGGAAGAGCAGAAGAAAAAAATACTTGTGAATGCTTTTAATTAACATAAAAATAGAAGGCATCAAATTCAATCAGTAATCAGCTCCTAGCCAATGGATGCATTGACTGAATTATCCATAATAAGTTTATCCTCAAGATGAGGGCACAGAAAAACAAGCATCTTAATTTACTTCATCATTAAATTTGACATTTGGACCTAAGTTGTTTTTAGAAAAGTATGGAACACTAACCCCAATAGGTATCGGGTTCTCTATGTAATTTCTGGCTTTGCTTCTTTGAAACCTTTTCCTCTACCCCCCTCTAGTGAGTCAAAAGCAATAAAACAGAAGAAACCTTAGCAACTCATTCTGTTAAAAGTTTAAATTGTGGGGGAAAAAATAAAAACAGAGAATCCTCAGGACCCTTATGCTAAAGATCAAAGTAACTTGCTTTTAAGCCTACATTATTTTCAGTTTGGATTAACTCTATTTTTGTGGAGATTTTTTTCAGAATAGCCATGATTGAGATATTTTAAAATGCTATTTAATAAGTCAGGACTAGGAAAACTTCACCAAGGCAGAGTGGGCTTTGTCAGAACAAGATGGTTTCCATACAGGGAACATGTTTTGAACACCCAGGCAGATATGTGAGACTGGAAGACATGCTCTTGGGTCCATCACCTAAATGACCAAGAAATCACAGAGAGGGGACCTTGAAAAATCAGTAAGATAATCCTGGCACCAGGTTTCTACCAAGCTCCTCAGAACCTGAGATCCCATGAGAACAAATCCACCAAAGGAGAAGTGGAACTCTATGCCAATTAAATTCAACAAGTTCTTAATGTCTGTGCTTCAAGTTGAAAGAAAGGGGAAAAAATGGAACAGAAAAGGACTTGTATCATGTCTGTGGTTGCTGAGCTTTGTCAATCAGGGAGGGAAGGTGAAAACACTGCCACTTTAACTGTGGAGTTTGTTCTCGGAGGATATGGAGGGTTGAGTTACAAGCAAGGATGGGATGGATTTTTTTCCTACTCTCTCTGAGTCTGAACTTGGAGTCTTCTTGGTGGCTTGTTTAGCAAATAGGTTGCTCTAGGGGCACCTGGGTGGCTCAGTCAGTTAGCGGCTACCTTCAGCTCAGGTCATGATCCCAGGGTCCTGGGATCAAGTCCCTCATTGGGCTCCCTGCTCAGCAGAGAGCCTGATTTTCCCTCTATCTCTCTGCCTACTTGTGCTCTCTATCTCTCTGTCAAATAAATGAATAAAAATCTTTAAGAAAATAGGTTGCTCTAGATGCTCCCACCTGGCACTGAGCAAAGAGAGAGTAGCCCTCTAAAATAGAAATGTCCAGTTACATAAATATGGTTTTCTATTTATATGGCTATATATCTTAAATTTAAAAAAGGAAAAAAGGAAAAAATAGATTTGCAGTATTTTAAAACCTAGAGATCTACTAAGCCCTCTAATTCATTTTTTTTTATAAATAAGGGAATACAGATCCAGAGACACTAATTATTTGTTAAAATGACAATGTGCCACTGTCCCTGTTGCTAAGAGAGTTTTTAATCTTATCTGATTCTGAAGGCTTAGGCATGTTCTTCACACTTCTGAGTCTCAAACCAATGTTAAGTAGAAGCTAAGTCTTTGCTAATACACCAAGCCAAATGACATGATCGAAGGTGAATTGGGAAAGACTTCTCCTCCCATTGACACTTAAATATGCCAACTCGAGGTATCTGTTTGTGAAGGATGAACTTATTGGGATGAAAGCTAGGCTATAAAAAGGCTAAGCATCTAAGTTTAGAATAAATATAGTAAACAGATAAAATTTGAAATTATTTTGACATAATTAAGTGGGACCACCAGAAACTTCGATTTACTGAGCAGCAACAAATATGTCATTTTGGATGTCACCCAGATAGTGACCTAAGAGACTCTTGAATTTTCCTCCTGCCACAGACCCACCAAATATACAGCTACAAAAAGAGCAATTTCCTCTGAAGGAAATCTGGAAACCAGTTGAATGACTCCTATACCTCAGGTAACAGAAAATATCCACATTGAAATGGATAGGAAAGGCTGAGAGGCACTCTTGCTATAAACCTGATGCCCTGCATGGTGCCTTATCACAGGGAGGGACGCTCCAACTCCCAGCTTCTCCTTGAGGAGCAAAGGGTTTGGGCCTTATATCCAGTGCCCCAGCTTTTAAGGCTGATAGATAAGTGTCCAAATCACTTAGCTCCGAAAGCCAATGGGACTTGTGGTTACAAATCCCATAGGAGTATACAAAACAACAGGCAGTTGTTAATGGGCACATGAGCACTCACCAGAGCTGTCCTCCCAGGGCTCTGCACAGAAGGAAAAGGCAAAAAAAAAAAAAAAAACAAAAAAAAAAACAAAAAAAAAAAACCTGGAAGTCCAAGCAAGAACAATTAGGTAAGAAAAATAATTAAAAGGCATGCAAATGAGAAGGGCAGAAGTAAAATTGTATCTGATTGCAGATGACACAATCTTATGCATATATAGGAAACCTTAAAGACTCCATCAAAATAACTGTTAGAACTAATAAACCACTTCAATAAAGTTTCAAGATAGAAGATAAACATACTAAAATCAATTGTGCTTCTATACACTAATAATAAACTGTAAAAATAAAACTGAAAAACTGTAAAAATAAACTGAAAGAGAAATTAAGAAAACAATCCCATTTGCAGTAGCATCTAAAACAATAAACTACTCAGGAATAAATTTAACCAAGGAAGTGAAAGAACTATGCACTGAACACTAGAAGACATTAATGAAAGAAATTGAAGAAGACACAAATAAATGGAAAGATAATTTCACGCTCATGAATCAGAAGAATTAATATTGCTAAAATGTCCATACAGATTCAAAAGAATCTCTGCCAAAATACCAATGGCATTTTTCACAGAAATAGAAATAACAGTCCTAAAATTCATGTGAGCCCCAAAGACTTCGAATAACCAAAGCAATCTTGAGGAAGGAAATAAAGAAAGCTGGAGGCATCACACTTCCTAATTCCAAACTATATTACAAAGTTATCATAATCAAAACAGTATGGTACTGGCATAAAAGCAGGCACAAAGGTCAATAGAACAGAATAGAGAGCCCAGAAATAAGCCTATCTACATATGGTCAAATAATTTCCAACAAAGGAGCCATAAATATACAATGAGGAAATGACCACTATCTTACACAGTACACAAAATTAACTCAAAATGGGGTCAAAGACTTGAACATAAGACCTGAAACTGTAAAATCCCAGAGGAAATCATAAGGGGTAAGTTCCTTTACACTGGTCTTGGCAATGAGTTTTTGGATTTGATAACAAAAGCAAAGGCAAATATAAATAAGTGGAACCACATCAAATTAAAAAGTTCACAGCAAAAGAAACAACAAAACAAAAAATCTATAAGATGGGAGAAGATATTTGCAAACCACATATCTGATAGGGGGTTAATATCAGAAATATATAAGAAACTCATCTAACCCAATAGTAAAAAATCAAACAATTCAAATTTTTTTTATGGGCAAAGACCTGAATAGACATTTCTCCAAAGAAGACATACAAATCATCAACAGGTACAAAGATGCTCAGTATCATTAATAATCAGGGAAATAGGGGTGCCTTGGTGGCTCAGTGGGTTAAGCCTCTGCCTTCGGCTCAGGTCATGATCTCAGGGTCCTGGGATCGAGACCCGCATCAGGCTCTCTGCTTAGCAGGGAGCCTGCTTCCCCCTCTCCCTCTGCCTGCCTCTCTGCCTACTTGTGATCTCTTTCTCTCTGTCAAATAAATAAATAAATAAAATCTTAAAAAAATTAATAATAATCAGGGAAATGTAAATCAAAACCACAATGAGATATCCCTTCCATCCTATTAGGACATTTCCTAACAAGAATACAAAGATTACAAAAGATAAAAAAAATATTGAGAATATGGGGAAAAAAGAATCCTTGTACATTGTTGATAAGAATATAAACTGTACAGCCTAAATGGAAAACAGTATGGAAATTCCTCAAGAAATTAAAAATAGCGCTACCATATAGTCCAGCAATCCCACTTCTGGGTTCGAATGCAAAGGAAATGAAATTATTATCTTGAAAAGATATCTGTATTACCGTGTTTATTGCAGCATTATTCACAATAGCCAAGGTATGAAAATAACCTAAGTGTCCACTGAGAGATGAATAAAGAAGATGTGGTGTATACATACAATGGTATAATATTCAGCCTTAAAAGAGAATGGAATCCTGCCATTTGTAACAACATGGATGAGATTGGAGAGCATCATGCTAGGTGAAATAAGACAGACAAAGAAAGATGTAAACTGCATGGTATCACTTACATGTCAAATCTCAAAAAGAAAAGAAAGGAAGGAAGGAAGGAAGGAAGGAAGGAAGGAAGGAAGGAAGGAAGGAAGGAAGGGAGGGAGG
>CM052885.1:76529331-76602076 GCA_028534135.1 Potos flavus
AACATGGAGGACATTAGGAGAAGGAAAGGAAAAGTCAGTTGGGGGAAATCGGAGGGGGAGATGAAGCATGAGAGACTGTGGACTCTGAGAAACAATCTGAGTGTTTTAGAGGAGGAGGGGGTAGGAGGATGGGTGAGCCTGGTGGTGGGTATTAAGGGGGGCACGTATTGCATGGAGCACTGGGTGTGGTGCATAATCAATGAATCTTGGAACACTGAAAAAATAATATTAAATTTAAAAAAACAAAGAAAATTTCTAAACAATATTTTTCTAAACAATATTTTCTAAACAATATTCAGTATCTCAAAACATGATGATGAATCCTGCAGTCTCGTGAATACAGTTTTTGGTAAAGGTTAAAGATTAAGATATTGTACTGGAGTTTATTACTGATAGTTTCTAACTTTGAGCCAGTTTTTTTTTTTCTATAGATTCTATTCCTATCTGTAGAAAAACTGCTTCCATACATTGTCACAGAGGTCTATTGAGAAGATAGTAAGTTGATGATGAAAAAGATTTGTGGTTTCCTCAGTTGCTTGCTTTCAATGCCATCATGCAACTGATGATTCTTATTCAACAAATGAAAATATTTTATCACATCATGGTAAGTCTGGCTTATAGTTAATCCACATAACCCAGAGCAGTCAATAGAAGAAGATGTCAACACTTAGAATCTAATGAAGGGGAGCAGATTGCCTTCATTTGGTGTCTTTACAATAAAACGAAGGCTTCTGCAAGTTATAAAAATGCAATTCATTAAGTAATTTTTCTGTTGATGCCCACTAGGTTCTTTCTTCTAAAAAATGGCAAGCAGATTTCAGAATAAGGTCATAAATTGTATGGGAATCAAATGAGAGATTGTAGGGAGAAGTTGTAATTTTCAGCAACTAGATTTTGTTGTGTAAAAGGCAAAGACAGACAGAAGCTTATGGTTTTTCTTTTTGTTAGCATACGCCAGTGTTTCCTAAAGAGTGGTTAGGGAGCACCTATTCAGACTTTTTGAGACCAGAATTCCTAAACTTGCGTGGCCACAAGACTGTTTAATTATTCTCATATTACAAATCAGTTTGAGAAAACTGGCATAAACTTTCACTTTCTTTCTCATTCTCAAGCTTCAACAAATGGACATCTATTGAACTAATTCTTTTTATTGTACTTATATTTATTATTTATTAAATATTGACCTATAATGTCCCCCATATAAGTATATTCTACAAGATATGCTTATCTCAGGTGAATTTTTATGTGACATTCCCTGTGAAGCTATTTAGAAGTTTCCATCCCTGTGGTGGGGGGCAAAGGCCTGAATATGATATCCACTGAGTGGTCAGACAAGTAGAGTGGTAGCTCAGGTGCCATGTATCTTAGAGCTTATCCTGTTGAGTGAGGAGGAACCCAAGGAAGAAAGAGGAAATGCTCCATTCGGTGTATTCAGAGACATGAGAGCATGGTCTTCAGAGTTAGGGGAACTCACAACTGGATCTTGGTTCCAACACTCACTTACCAGCTGTGTGACTTCAGGCAAATGATTTACTCTCAAGAGAGAGTTGGTGGACTCATCTACAGAATCAGAATAACGATACTACCTCATGTTGCTTTAGGAAGACTAAAAGGATTAATAAATATAAAGCTGATAAGTAGTCGATTCTTTCTTCTCATTCCTTCTCCACTTTTTTCCCGGGCATGCAGAACATAGAACAATAGTCAGCAGGCTCAATATTGTGCTGGTTCATATCACCTGGATAATCAGGTCATGGTCAATCTAGTAGTAATGATGATAAAATGGAAAACATGGATATTCAAGAAAATGTTGAGCCTTAAAGGAGTTTTGTAATATTCCTCAGGGAAGAAAGAATAAGTGCATTAAGAAGTCCTGTCTTTGAATAGTGGTTAATCACTCAGCCTTTAATATGACATTTTATTCAGGTGGTACTTTTAACTCATCACCCAGAAATCTAATAATAACTTAATTAATGTAGCTATGAAATGCAGATAATTCATACATGAGACTGAGTATAAAGGTAAATTACTTAAAAGATCATTTGCTTGAAGAGAAGTACAAAGAAATCATTTCCCAGTGTGGTTAGAGGCAGTGTGGGGAAAAGATTTTACACAATAAATTAGGAAATCTTTACAAGATTTTTAATATTTTCCATTTTCAGACATGAGAAATGACATTTTAGTCATATTATTTTAAAAAGTTTTAACGTGATCTGTGTTCTAAAGACAAAAAGACTGCCAGCAGTAACAAGTAATCAAATCATAGCATTCTTTTCCTTCCAGAAGGATTAAGGCATCAGATTAAATGTGTGCTTTTTTCACATGCTCTTCAATTATGACAACTGTTTTGCTTTAACCATTTTCAAACAGGAAAAGTTTTAAGAGAAAAAAAAAGGAAACAGGGATACAGCTGTGCTGTGGGGAAGGCATATTTCTAATGTCTTTCCTAAGAATTTATTAAATGTCCACCCTTGTTACCTTACAGCTAGTTTACAAATCAAGCCATAGGATTTTTCTTTAGCTTCATTCCATTTCTCCATAATGGAGAGTCTCTAGCCTCACCTTTAATAGTCCATCAACCATCCTATAGTCACCTCGAGTATTATCAAACTCTCTACAGGGCAATCACTTATGACTAAATTGTAAGGGTATCAGCTAAAGCCACTGCCATTGTGATTTATGAATTGACTTCCCTCCAGTGAGCCTTTTCTGGTGGATGGATTACGAAACAGACACCATCATTTCTTGAACTGCCAGTGTGTGCAACAAAATTATTGAAAGTTAGTGATGGTGAAACCTGCCTGAAGTTATAGATGTTTATTTGTTATTTTTTTTACTTTCTCTCTCAGACAATATTATAAATCCATTCATAGATTTGACTGGTGTTCAAGTAATGACAGATGAATTGTTTTATTTTTCTTCAAAGGATATTTTCCTTTGGTCTAAGTGCACTCTATAATTCTTACCAGGAATTACTTTTGCCTCACTAAAAATAATCTTACCTTCCTTAAAAAATCAGTTATCAAAATTTTTTTCACTGTACACTATCAGTAAGTTTTGGGAAATTTGTTTGCAGACTTAAATGGAGAGTATCTTTGAAATATGTGTTTTGATTTTAGCTGCTTTCTAAAGACTAGTATATATTTGCACTAACTAATGACATGGGGAATTCAACTCTGGCTCAAGGGATTATCATGCAACACACAATAAAAGGAAGTACGTTTTAAAGAATGTAAAATGAGTTAGGAAACAATTATTATGGACTTCCACTGTAGTTGTCTGAACTATGCAGTCTTTTATAATAATGTCTCCCTCATTTATGTAAATTCAGTTCCTAACAAAGTACATAGTATCTCATTAATTCAATGGCCACTGTACAGAATTTGGCTAGTGAAAACCCCAACATACATATATACACAAGTGCATACTTATTCTAAATAATGTTCAAGTACATAAGAGGTCACAAACTTAAGTGTGTGTGGGCTCCAGGCAGATAATCCAATAAGGGAGAGAGAAATGGTGAAACAATTGACCATCTCTATCTTTCATTTTCCCACTTTTGACAGAGATATTAATTCAATAACTACTTTATTTTTCTCCTAGCCCTCACTCTGAGACAGGCAAAGTAAATATTCAAAAGTAAAGGCAAGGTGACACGTGCCCTTGGTCTCAGGAAAGCCAGAGCGGTCACTAAGATCTATGGTTCCACATGTAAAGGGAGCAGTGATCACTCAGCCAGGCCCAGCATTTTCCTATGGGAACTAACAATCAGCCAGGCCGGCTTTTCAACCTTCATGGAAAATCCAAATTTTTATGTGAAATCTGATTTTAAGATGTTTGGATAGGCCAAAAACAGATCTTCAGATTGAATCCAGCTCATGGAACACTACTTCACTGCCAGAAGAGCCAGATGGCAACCTGGTAATGCCAGAGAACTGAGTGAGAAAGAGTTGAAGCCTCAGTGAAACTACATCACCAAGGCCAATAACGACAATAACAATAAACCCTGTGAGACGGCTGGGTGGCTCAGTCAGTTAAGCGTCTGCCTTTGGGTCAGTTCATGATCTCAGGGTCCTAGGATCGAGGCCCGCGTCAGGCTCCCCATTCAGTGGGCTGTCTGTTTCCCCCTCTCCCTGTGCCCCTCTGCCTGTTTGTGCTCTCTCTCTCTCAAATAAATAAATAAAATCTAAAAAAAAAAATAATAAACCTTGTGCATTTCCATTTGTAATATACAAGATGTAGACTCTTTGCTAGGAGAATTATTAGGAAGAAAGGAAAAAGAAAGTCATATCCATCTCCAGATTTTTACTCTTCAGATACAATGACCTACCCCGGAGAGGCAGAGAAAAGAGAACAGGCAAGTAGGTCCCAACTATACCTTAGTCACAGCCCAACAGTATCTAATAAGAGAAAGAATCATTATTATTTTTTTTAATAAAAGGCTGTTCTTTTTATAATACTGCCATATTTATTTTTATTTGAAATACTTTCTTTTTGTTGTGTGCATCAGTGATTTTAATAAAGAAAAATGTGCTTCTGAGAGATAATAACCGAGGGGCTGGTCTGTAATCCTTTGAGTCGAGCAGTCTGATGTTGAGTTGAGAGTAAGTATTGCAATTGTCGGGGCACCTTGTCTTCAGTTTAGTTCACTGACTAACCATCTTTAGGTGCAGATAAGGCTTGTTCTTGTTTCCTGTTGGAAGCAATATATCCACTGAGGCCAGAGGCTAAACTCCACTGTTCACAAGATGGTTTTACTTCGAGCTTCATTTTCTTCTCATCAGGGTCCTGCACAGCAGCATGCCTAGTGAGATTTTGCTCCATTGCACGTGTTTTGCCACAGCTGGCATGTTCACATGTAAATGGGAGCCTTTCCTCATGAAAAGAGAGAGTGTGGCTCTGGAGGTTCAACACGGTTGTGCAGTTTCCACCATAGACTTCTCGTGGACACCGGCAAACATCCCTTTCTGGGGCGTGAGTTTTCATATGTTGCTTAAGATAATCTTTGTGTTTCTTTTTTTTTTTTTCAAATTTTTATTTACATTTCAGTTAGTTAACATATCATGTAATATTGGTTTCAGGAGTAGAATATCAGTGATTTATCACTTACATATAACACCCAGCGCTCATCACAAGTGTCGTCCTTAATTCCCATCCCCCACCCACTTCCCCTCCATCAACCCTCAGTTTGTTCTCTATTGTTAAGAGGGTCTTATGAGGTGCCTCTCTCTTTTTTCTTTCTTTTTCTATGTTCATCTGTTTTGTTTCTTAAATTCCACATATGAGTGAAATCATATGGTATTTGTCTCTGACTTCACTTAGCATAATACACTCTAGTCCATCCATGTTGTTGCAAATGGCAAGAGTTCATTCTTTTTGATGGCTGAGTAATATGCCATTACACACACACACATATGTGGTAGATCTTTATCCATTTATCACTTGGTAGACACATTTGGCTATTGTTGATAATTTGGCTATTGTTGATAATGCTATAAACATCGGAGGGCATGTGCCCCTTCAAATCAGTATTTTTGTATCTTTTGGTTAAATACCTAGTAGTGCAATTGCTGAGTCCTAGGGTAGTTCTCTTTTTAACTTTTTGAGGAACCTCCACACTGTTTTCAGAGTAGCTGCACCAGTTTGCATTCCCACCAACAGTGTAGGAGGGTTCCCCTTTCTCCACATCCTCCCCAACATCTGTTGTTTCATGACTTGTTAAGTTTAGCCATTCTGACAGATGTGAATGGGGTACCTTATTGCGGTTTTGATTTGTATTTCCTTAATGATGAGTAATGTTGAGCAACATTTCACGTCTGCTAGCCATCCAGATGTCTTCTCTGGAAAAATGTCTGTTCATGTCTTCTGCCCTTTTCTTAACTGCATTATCTTTTGGGGTGGAGTTGAGTTTGATAAGTTCTTTATAGGTTTTAGACACTAACCCTTTATCAGATATGTCATTGGCAAATATCTTCTCCCATTCTGTAGGTTGCCTTTTTTAAGTTTTGTTGATTGTTCCAACTTCACTGTGCAGAAGCCTTTTATCTTGATGAAGTTCCAGTAGTTCCTTTTTGCTTTTGTTTCCTTTGCCTCGGGAGATGTGTCTAGTAAGAAGTTGCTGTGGCCGAGGTCAGAGAGGTTTCTGCCTGTGTTCTCCTCTAGGATTTTGATGGTTTCCTGTCTCACATTTAGGTCTTTCATTCATTTTGAATTTATTTTTGTGCATGGTATAAGAGAGTGGTCCAGTTTCATTCTTCTCAATGTTGCTGTCCAGTTTTCCCAGCACCATTTGTTGAAAAGACTGCCTTTTTTCCATTGGATATTCTTTCCTGCTTTGTCAAAGATTAACTGATCATATAGTTGTGGGCCCAGGTAATCTTTGCATTTAAATGTTTTCTGGCATACCTGGCATTTTCTGTCCTCTTTATGGGTTTCTCTCACAAAAGCTCTGTCCCATTTTTGCCACAAAGGAACATTCTGTTTGACACATCCAGCCCTGTGGACTTCCCCATAGTTTCAGCCTGCTGGGTGAGGTGAAGCATTTCCCATATCCTTCAAGGACACACTGTGTGTGATGCTGACACTGGAATGTTGGCACTGAGGGATTCTCAGCTGCTGGTGTTTCTTCAAGGCCTTCTTACAACCTTCAAAAGTGCATACATATCATTTTTTGCTGATGTTCATGTCTGCATTCAAAGTGCTTGTTCGAATTTGATTTTGTGTTGAATTTGTGGTCACAACCACTAGCTGTACAAATGGCTTTCCCTCGGTGTGAATCAGGGCATGGCGGCTAAGATGACAGTCCCTGATGAAGTCCCTTTGCCACATCCTCCGTAGTCATACACAAAGGAGGTCTCCCCCTGTACTTGCACAGGTGCACGTCTAGCTTCCAGGCTTTACTGTGATTTGTGCTGCAGTTGGGGAAAGAGCAAATGAACCTCCTATTAAGCACCTAGGGCAGCAGGGTGGAGTGCTCATAAGCAGGCCAGGTGAAGACTGTGGCAGCGATGCTCAGGGATGTCACCAACAATGCAGGCTCTGCTCCAAGGCCCCCGGGGCCCACCCTCTCCTTCACCCTCGTGCTCAGCCAGGAGCAGAGCTAATTGCCACAAGCCATTGTGCACTGCCAACTCTGCCATGCCTTCTGCTCCCAGAGCACCCTCCATGCGACTAAAAAATAGGAGTGCAGTTACAAATATTTAGCCAATCAGTGGGATTGCGCTGCTAATGTGAGATTCTATAGTCTGTGCTGCTCTGGTTCAGCAAAGACAAAAGACAAATGGTAATATGTGTTTTGTTTTGCTTATTCACAATGCCAGCACAATTTGAAGAAATATGTATTACCAGAGGGTCACAATGGCATAATTACAGGCATCTTTAAATAAAGTTTTCCTTTTACTATTCAACTTTCATGGCAAATACAAAAAATAATTAAAAAGCTATTATGCACATAAGCATGACACATGGTAGGTGATCAATATATAATTGCTGAAAGAATAAAGGGATTATTTTACCATGTTCGGCAAGAGCGCACACGTATGTCTAAATCATCATAACTAAAATTAACAGAAACATATAATTGGATCTGCTTATGTAACCATATAAAAACAATTAATTACAGACTTATTGCAGCTAATAAAATTTGATCTGAATAGAAACATAAAAGTATCCAAAATGGAAATTGTAGGTCAAATTGCTTTATTATTGTTTGGGTTAGTCTTTGCATGCAGAATAAATTTCCTTTTAATAACCCAGGATCTCTCTAAAACTATTTTGCATTGGAAATATAGGTAGAATATCTATACTTAATGAAATTTAAAAATCTTCTATTTGTTTCCTTAAAGAAGCCAGTAACATAAATGATTTCAGCAGTAATTCCTATTAATTTTTATGTCAAATATCTTCTGAACTTCCACACTTATTGAGTTTTTGAATCATTGGTTGACCAGTGGCAAAGATAATGTTCATTTTCATTTTCTTCCTCACTGAGCAGCAGTGCTTAATGTCAAAAACACTTACTACCAGAAGGTATTTACATTCAACATGAACAGAGCAAACAGATTCCAATCATCAATTACAATATGAAGAACATGATACACAATACAGATGATTCTGTGTGACTGAAGAATGACTAATGTCTCTTACTGTTAGGAACTAGAGAAGATTCACCAAATGGCCCATTAGATTCACATTCACAGACTTTTTTAAATTGAATTAAGTGAGGTGTAAATAGAGTTATAGAGTTTTTAATCTTTAAAATACCTAAATTAAATCAATACCAATCATCAGGAAAAAAATAAGCAAAGAGATCTGAGGTATACCTATAGTTTCCAGGTTTTAAAATAGTTGTCCTCTAAAAATCTAGGATTCTGTAATTCAAAACATAAGTGTCCCCAATAGATAGTATATATGTCCTAGATAAAATTAAGATGCTGGGAACAAAAGAAACTCTTTAATGCTTAAGAGGTAGGTATTTATGTCTGGTGGATTAAAGCTGGTTCTCTTCATCATAATATTACATTTCTCCCAACAGTAAACTAGGAACATTACTTCTTTTTGGCCCCAGAGTGATTGAAGAATTGGCTTATCTCTTTTCCTCTAATTACCTCTCCACCTTTAAGTAGCAAATACTAATAATAATTCCCATGAATTAGAGGCAAAAACTAAGATTCACTCTCAATTAGTCATCTTAACTGGATTTTAACTTCCTTAAATGCATAAAATATTTCTTGTAAGTCTTTAGTACAGAGTCTTTTATTTTACTGTAGAAAAATATAGAGTTCAAGAATGGCCTTGGCTAACGTGATTTAGTTTTATCATTAAAATGTAATGTTGAAATTCTGAAACTGCTACACAAGTATGCTGGAATTAAGTAAGTAAGTAGGTGGAAGATGACTGAACCCAGGTTTATCATTGTTCAAGTGAGAAGTTACGGAAAAGAGATAACAATGGCTAGAATGAGCCAACTGGTTCTGGATTTGAGTTGGAGACAACAGTATGAACTCATGTTTTAGTATAGATACAGATGGATATAAGTAAATGATTGATAGATATATACATACATGCATACTTACATATAGATGGATATAAGAAATGATGGATAATAGATGGATAGATAGGGAAGAATATATGTAGAATACTTATAAATATGTGTGTAAACATGGTTAGTGTTCATACATATTTCCAAACTCTTATCTGAGAGAAGTAGAAACAACGATGTTTCAGAAACAAGGAGACTATATCTTGCTTTGTAATACCATTCTCCATAAAAGGAACTAGAATTCCCTGGTAAACTGGCTTATTCTACAACTGGGGCAGGGAATCTATAAAATGAGCTTGGACCATCTTGCCATGGTAGAAGGTAAAGAAATGTTAACACACACACACACACACACACACACACACACACAGGATAATGGCAGTAAGTCAAAAGGACACAGTAGCCAATTGTAAAAGATCCAATTCCAAAGCTGGAACAATTTAAGCAACAAAATAAGTAATTTGGTTTTGGATCATAACCCCAGAGCATAAAATAAATATCCATGAGACAACACCAATATAAATGAATGATTAAACAAATAAAAGAATAAATTGCAAAGAATAGACTATTCTATTATTTCATGCAGAAGACTTCCCAGAAATTTATGTAAATATTCCCCCTCAAGGAATTGGAATGTAAGTCTCCAACCCTTAAATGTGGGTTGCACATAGTAACTTCCTTCCAGAAAGTATAGTATGGAAAGGGGGAAGGGAAGGGAAAGTAACTTTTCAGTGGAGATACATGAAAAACACTATCTCAGTCAAGTAAGAATCCATGTTCATAGCATGTACCCTTGATATGATATAAAAATGATATTATGCCTCTGTGCCCTTCCTCCCCCAAATCCATAATCATAGTCTAATTGTGAAGAAAGCTCAAACAAACCCAATCGAGGTACATTCTATAAAAAACCTGACTAGTACTCTATAAAACTGTTGGGACCATTAAATAAGGAAAATCTCAGACACTGTCACAGTCTAGTAGAACCTGAGGAGATATGATGACTTACTATAATATGGCATCTTGGCTAGGGTCCTGGGACAGAAAGGGACATTAGGTAAACACTAAAGACACCTGAATAAATGATGAGTTTTAGTTAATAATAATGTTTCAATATTAGTTAATGGTGACAAATGTACCATGCTATTGTAAGATATTAACAATAAGGGAAAATGAGCGTGGTATATATTCTCTACTACTCACTGTTTTTCCAGAATTTAAAAGTATTCTAAAATAAAAATTCATTGAAAAAAACACGTTGGTTTCTCTCCTATTGGAATAATTATAATTGTAGAATTTGTATTTGATTGGTTTACTTTTACATTAAAGCTCGCTTTCTCTCCATGTTCTTGGCACTTATAATCCCTTATTGACTTCAGTGCCATAAACTGGCTTGCACTGCCTACTATTCCCCAGATCTTTACTGATGATGATACCTGAAAGTGTATCCCATAATATGGTTTAAATTATATTTGCAATAATAAGAAATATTTTGGTGGTCAAGGCCAAAATCTGGTGGTGTTACTGCCATCACAAACCGGTCAAGGTCAAATGTACTCAGGCAGCTCACTGACTCATTTTGAAGTTGCTTTAGCAACAGTTTATTAAATTCATTTGACAGCCCATCCATCATATATCATGTTTCTATGTTCTTTGAAAATGGAAGGTTTTGCAATCAATGAAAACACACATCAAACTATTCTCTCAAAAGAGCATAATTTAAATTTAATGGAAAAACTTCTCAAAAGAATACAAGAAAAAATGTTACTCTAGTTTTGAAAAATAAAAGCCTTCTACCTTTTAAGTAACTCTATGTATAATAAAATATACATAGAGTTTCATGTATAGACAGAGAGAAAGAAACTAATATTATTATTAAGTATAACAGAAGCCTCTATTTTCTGTTGCATAGTTTCACTGCAAATTTTTTATGTCAAAGGACCAAGCAAATATAAAGGGGTGGAATGAAATATAATTATATCCTTCTAAGGTTAGGTAGCACTGAAATTCATTAAAATTACCTTTTTGGCAAGAAGACTAGAAAAGGTTTATAAAAGGAAAAGTGTCAAGTATTTTATGTAATGCAAGCATACAGTTTTGGTTAACTCACATGTTTTTCTTTGAATTGCAGCCAACTACCTTAATAATTTTTTGGTACTAGGCTACAATTTTTTAAAAAGACTTTATTTATTCATTTATTTGAGAGAAAGAGAGTACAGGGGGGAGGGGCAGAGGGCGAGAGAGAGAACCTCAAGCAGACCCTGTGCTGAGTTTGAAGCCCAACCTGGGGTTCAATCTCATGACTTGAGCTGAAACCAAGAGTCTAATGCTTAATGGACTGAGCCACCCAGGTGCCATTAGGCTACAATTTTTCAAGGAAAAAAGTTAAATAATTGTCCCCAAAATGTTTATTCCAGATATCACATTCCAGATATCACTTCAATTCTGTAAACCAAGAAGGCCCTAAAGCAGAAAACTAGGATCAGTTAGAGGATTCTGAAATTTTATCCTGTAGACCACCAAGCCATTTGCTGCTCCAACAGTCATCTTATTTCCATGGTTTATTTGGAATCTGGAATGAAAACAAAGACAAGTAGTGGGAATCCTAACTCTTCTTAAATATTTAAGTAACAGCAGTGAACAAACCTCTGGTGATATCAAGAATTTTGTAGAAATTCCAAGAGGTTCTTTCTCAATTAAAATGGGAAGATTCCTACACTGACCAAATATATTAAGGAATATGTTGGCCTTAAATATAATTGGCTTATGATTTTTACCAAATAATATTAGCAAGAACAGTATCTATGGGCTCATTTTCCATTATATTATGAGAATGTTCAGATATACAAATAAATTGAAAGAAGTGTACAGTAAACATGCACCGTCTCATCACCCAGATTCCGTACTTAACATCTTGCGATATTTGCAAATTCACACATCTACTCATCCTTTCCTCCATCAATCATTCTACCTTTTTTTTTTTCTGGATCTCACAGTAAGTTATAGACATATTTCACCCATAAACATTTCATTATGAATATCAATATTTGGTTATGTTTTTTGAGGTAGAATTTACAAAATGAAATATCTAAGTCTCAGGTGTACACTTAAAGAATTTTAGCAAATCTAGATACACGAACTACTAGCAAACTGCTGTCAAGATATCAAATATTACCATTGCACAGGATGTTTTCTTCATGTTCCTCTCAAGCCAGTGCCCACCCTACCCCAAAAGAGGGAATTAGTGCCCTATATTTTACCACAAATCAGTTCAGCCAGTTATAGAACTTCATGTAACTGCTCTCATACAGTCTGTACTCTTTTCTGAAGGCATGTTACACTCCACAAACCAATGTTGGAATTCATCATGTCGTTTCACAGATCAGTAATTTTACAACAGCTTCATTGAGGTATAATTTACATGTGATGAAATTCATCTTTTTTAATTTAAGCATAATTAACATGCAGTTATAGTAGTGTGAGGTGTAAAATATAATGATTCAACAATTCTATGCATTTCTCAGTGTTCATCAAGATAAGCGTACTGTTTATCCCTCTTATCTATATCACCCATCCTCCCACCTTGCCTCTGGCTGCCATCAGTTTGTTCTCTGTATTTAAGAAAAATACCTATTGTAAGTGTAAAATTCAATGATTTTTTTTGGTAAATATATAAAGTTGGGCAACAATACTGCATTTGAGTTTTAGAATATTTCCTTTAGCCCAACATTTCACTCATGCCAGTATGCAATTTATTCTTACTCACAGCCACCAGTCATAGGCAAATAATGATTTGCTTTCCGCCACTATTGATTTATTATTGCATGGAATCACAAATATATAGTCTTTTCGATCTGGCTTTCTTTCACTTACTATAATGTTTTTGAGGTTCGCACATGTAGTAGGATGCTTCAGTAGTTCATTCCTTTTTATTAAAAAGTAATATTCCATTGTATGGTCATACCACATCTTATTTATTCCTTCACCAGTTTACGGATATTCAAGTGTCTATCTTTAGACTATCATGAATAATGTTACTATGAACATTTACACATAAATTTTTGTGTGGATTCCTGAGTTCAGTTGTCTGAAGTTGCTGGGTTATATGTTATGATTATTACCTAAAGCTTTCAGAAACTGCCAAACTACTTTCCAAAGTGGCTAGATCATTCTACGCTCCCACCAGCAATGTATGAGACACCAGTTACTACACATCCTTCTCAACACTGGCTATTATCTTTATTACTGCCTATTATAGTAAGTGTGTATCTCATTGAGGTTTTAATTTGTATTTAATATGTATTTCTGTAATGACTAATTATGTAGAGCATCTTTTCATATGCTCATTAGTCATTCTTTGGTGAAATGCCTCTTTGGATACTTTGCCCATTTAAAAAATTGAGCTATTTGTTATTGAGTTGTTTAAGTGTGATGGTTAATTTTATGTGTCAGTTTGACTGGCCACAGAATGCCCATATAATGTGGGGTGTGTCTGTGGAGGTGTTTCCAAAGAAATTAGCTTTTGAATTGGTGAACTAAGTATAGTGGATAGTCCTCTCCAAATGGGTGGGCATCATCCAATTCACTGAAGGCCTGAATAGAGCAAGAAGGCAGAGGAAGATTGACTTTGCTTTTTGCCTGACTGCACGAGCTGGGATAGCAATCTATTTTTATATATATATAGAAAATGTATATAAAATATGTAATCATCCTTTTGGCTCATTATGTATAAATTTATATTTTATATATTATATATAATTATATATATGTATATGCATTATATACATATATATTACATATGATTATATATAAGTATATATAATATATAATTATATATTATATATGTTAATTATATATTATATATGTCCATGTATAATATATAACTGTATGTGTATATATACATTATATAGATATATCCTTTTGGTTCTGTTTCTCTCTCTTTGGGGAACTCTGACTAATATGTATTGGTTCTTTATATTCTGGACACAGGTCTTTAATCAGATATATGATTTACAAATTTTTTTAGTACCTGGACCATTTTTACTTTCCCACAAAAGAGTAAATTTTTAAAACTTTTTTGCCCTTTTTTTATCATATTTTAATTAACATATAATGTATTATTTGTTTCAGGGGTACAGGTCTGTGATTCCTCAGTCTTACACAATTCACAGCACTCACCATAGCACATACCCTCCCCAATGTCCATCACCCAGCCTCTCCATCCCTCCCACCACCCTCCCCTCCAGCAACCCTCAGTTTGTTTCCTGAGATTAAGAGTCTCTTATGGTTTGTCTCCCTTTCTGGTTTCGTCTTGTTTCATTTTTTCCTCTCTTCCTCCATGATCCTCTGTCTTGTTTCTCAAATTCCTCATATTAGCGAAATCATATGATAATTGTCTTTCATTGATTGACTTATTTCACTTAGCATAATGCCCTCTAGTTCCATTCACATCATCACATCATTGCAAATGGCAAGATTTCATTTTTTGATGGCTGCATAGTATTCCATTGTGTGTGTGTGTGTGTGTGTGTGTGTGTGTGTGTGTGTGTGTGTATATATATATATGTATATATATATATATATATACCACATCTTCTTTATCTATTCATCTGTTGATGGACATCTAGGCTCTTTACATAGTTTTGCTATTGTGGACATTGCTGCTATAAATATTGGGGTGCACGTGCCCCTTCAGATCACTGCATTTGTATCTTTTGGGTAAATACCCAGTAGTGCAATTGCTAGGTTGTAGGGTAGCTCTATTTTCAACTTTTGAGGAACCTCCATACTGTTTTCCAGAGTGACTACAGCTTGCAAATGGGGCTGCAGCTTGCAGTCCCAGCAAGAGTGTAGGAGGGTTCCCCTTTCTCCGCATCCTCGCCAACACCTGTCATTTCCTGACTTGTTATTTTTAGCCATTCTGACTGGTGTGAGTTGGTATCTCACTGTGGTTTTGATTTGTATTTCCCTGATGCCGAGTGATGCTGAGCACTTTTTCATGTGTCTGGTGGCTATTTGGATGTCTTCTTTGCAGAAATGTCTGTTCATGTCTTCGTAGCACATCTATTTCTAACTATGTTTGACTACATAAAGAAAATATGTCATGCTGACTAACTGGAAAGATATGAAATTCAGCAAAGATAACAATTTAAAGAAAACAAATAGAATTTTCAGAACTACAAAATACAATGTGTGAGTTTTAAGAATATTGGATAGGGTAAAAGCACAATGGAGATTATTGATCCCCCAAAATTTCAAAAGTCGGTGAGCTTAAATATGTCTCAATAAGAATGATCCAATCAGAAAAACATAGGGAAAAAGACTGAAAATACAACTGGAATCTTAAGAATCTGTGGGATGAATTCAAAAAGTCTTATACACATAAACATGGAGACACAGATGTGGTGAAAAGAGAGAATGGGGCAGAAACAGAATTTTTTAATGACACAAAATTTCCTGATACCATACACAAAAATTAATTTGAGATAGACTACAAAATTAAATGTAAAAGCTAAAGTTATAAAGTTTTTTAAAGAAAATATTGGAGAATAGTCTTTGACTCGAGCTAAAAAGTCTTAGAGAAATGAAAGAAACTAAACTTAAGAAACTGGAAACTAAAGAAACTACTCAATTACTTCAATAAAACTAAAGAAAATAATTAATTAGATTTGATCAGAATTAAAAACTTCTGATCCTCAATAAGTAGATATATAAAGAATGTCTACAACTAAATAATAATAAAAAAAAAACAAATAACTCATCACAAATGGGAAAAAAATTGAATATACACTTCACAAAAGAAGACATACTATTTTTTTAAGATTTTATTTTTTAAAGTAATCTCTGTACCCAACGTGGGGTTCAAACTCTCAAGCCCAAGATCAAGAGTCACATGCTCTACCCACTGAGCCAGGAGGGTGCCCCAAAAGACAACATAGTATTAATCATTAAGCACATCAGGAAAATGCAAATTAGACCCACAATGACATATCTCTACATAACAGCCAGACTGGCCAATTTAAAGGAAAAAAACATATATATAAATTATTATTTTTCTAGGATTCCACAAAAATTTATAATTTCTTTATTTTTTTATTATGTTCAGTTAACCAGCATACAGTACAGTACATCATAAGTTTTTGATGTAGTGTTCAACAATTCATTAGTTGTGTAGAACACCCAGTGCTCATCACATCATGTGCCCTCCTTAATAAATTATTTTAAAACAGGACTGATAATGCCAAATGCTGGCAAAGATATACAGCAAAATTTTATATGTCATTGGTGGGAATATAAAAATGGTGCCACTACTTTGGGAAAAGATCTGGCATTTAAAAAAATATAAACATACATTTTCTGTGACCCAGAAATATCACTTTAGGTATCTACACAAGAGGAATAAAAACTTGTGTCCACAAAAATAGTTGTTCATAGCGTACATAATAGCCAAAAATTGGACACAGCCATTTGCCTATAAATAAGAGCATAGATCACCAACTGTGATATATTCACACAATGGAAAATGACAGCAAAAAAGGAACACATTACCTATCCAGTCAGCAATGTGGATGAATCTCAAAACACTATGCTGGGTGCAAGTACATACTGTGTGATTCCATTTACATGAAATTCTAAAATAGGCAAGATTAATTTACATCAGAACATCATTTGCCTTTTAGGGACAATGTCAAAGATTGACTCAGAAGGGTTGTAAGAGACCTTCTGGGGGCACAAGTAATGTTTTTTATCTTGATCAGGGTTTGGGTTACACTGGTTCTTTTATTTACCAAAACTCAGCTAATACTCTCGAGATTCATGCATTTCATTGCATGTAAATTTTACCTCAATAGAAAAGAAAAAAAACTGTAAGTGATTATTGCTTGATATGCTTGCTCAGCATAAATGATATGCTTGCTCAGAGGTATTCTACTTATGTCATTTATTTCAAAATGCATCAAATAAATAAGATGAATTGATGAATAGATAGAAGATAGATACGAAAAAAAGAAAAGTGTTGATAGAATCTAAATGGTGGCTATACAAGTGCTAACTTTGATACATGTCTCAACTTTAATGTTTATTTGAATATGTTCATAATAAAATGTTAGGGAAAAAAAGAAGGAAAAATATCTTCAGCAACTACAAGAATGACAGCAATGGTTGCACAAAATGACTTTGAGGCCACCAATAGAGGGTGACCCTAAAATACATTATTCATTACTGTTATGCTTTCTGAAAAAACTGTGATGAAGGTATAAAATTATATAATTCCTATCTGACTTCTTGTTTTAAAAGTATGAAGATTTAGTCATCATATGCCATTTATCATAAGGACAGAAGAAAAAACTTGGCATTTGCTGGGCAATTGCATTTGAATCTAATTGATTTGTTTCCAAGTGATTAATTTTAGTGTTATTGTCAGTACTTTGAGGTCTATTGTAATGTGCTCAGGTCTTTATTTTGAATCTCAATTTTTCTTTCTGTAAAATAATAAGGCAGTTTAGCTCAACTAAGTTTTTGACTAGTGGTATTCCAGGCACAGTTCTAAGTGATGAGTATATAAAACGTATGGATTGTGATCTTTCCCTTCCCAGAGTTCACAGGGTAAAAGAGAAATCAACTCATGATCTGGAGAAAATCAGTAGGTAGTAGTAAGTGCCACAGGACAACAGACTGGAAGAGGGACACGTCACTCTGGCTGGGTGTAGACAGGCATCATGGAAATTTCTCCTGGATGCATGTCTGATCTGGATCTATATGAAAAGGTGTTAGCCTTATACAAGGTGAAGAGGGTGTCACTGAAGTTTCTGGGCACTGTTGGTGAGCACTGAGTGTCAGGCAGAGGAAGAAGCTGGATGTCTCTTCCACGTGTACCTCTATGAAAGTGAATTATTACCAGTCCTCCCAGCCCTACCTACAAAAGCATAAATTGAATTTAGTTAAAAATTGATCAAGAAGTAGCACCTAAACCTTAGTGTATGATGTGATTCATGGAATATATGAACTTCTGAAGCAGCCCTGAGGTTATTAGCAAAGTATTTCTTTGCTATTAGGTAAGAAAATGGGCAGAAACATTTATCCACCACATTGGTTGTGTAATTAACAGCCACCAGAGGCTGGAACATCAGCAGGCTTCAACAGTGAATCAAGCAACAATAACAGAAGTTACTGCTGAGGTAGCAATTACCTACTGTACACTGAGCAGCAGTGGGAAAACATGTGCTGCACATGTTTTAAAAAATACTGTCTCAATTAATCCTCACGTTCTTATGAGATCAACACTAACCTTGCACGGTTTTTATTTCCACTTTAGAGAAAAGAGAATTAAAACTCAGAGAAGGCAAAATAATTTTCTGAAGTTCCCATAACTAGCAAATATCAACTAAAGTTGTGTGTTTTGACTTCAAAACTTTTTCCACCCTGAAATACAGCAGGATCCCCAAACTTGGCTGATTATCATGTTTGCCAAGGAAGGTTTCAAAAAAAAAAAAGAAAAGAAAAGAAAAGATTCCACTTTCCTATTTACCTATATACACAATGAACAAGTAGAATCTGAAATTAGAAGCACAATAATACATTAGTACCCCCCAAAATAATACAGATATGAATATAACAAAACATGTACAGACTCTATGTGAGAAAAACTACATAACTGATGAAAGAATTAAATAAATGGAGAGATATTCCATGTTCATGGATAAGATAGGAAGACTCAATATTGTCAAGGTGTACTACATGGTGGCTAAATGAACATACTAAAAAAATATTGTCAAGATATCAGTTCTTCCCAAATTGATCTATAGAGTCAATAAAATTCCAATAAAAATCCCAGAAAGTTATTTCGGGTATTTTGAGAAACTGATTCTCGGGTTTACATGGAGAGACAAAGGACCCAGAATAGTCAACACAATATTGAAAGTTGGAGGACTCACGTTACTAAACTTTAAGATTTAGTATAAACCTACGGCAATGAGACAAAGTGGTATTGGTGAAAGAACAGATGACTACATTAATGGAAAAGAATAGAGAGCCCAGAAATAGACCCACATAAATGTAGTCAACTGATCTTTGACCAAGGAGTAAAAGCACTGTAATTGAGCAAAGAAAGTCTTTTCAACAAATGGTCCTAAAAGAACTGGACATCCTCATGCAAAAACTAAAATGAATGTAGACACAGACCTTACAGCCCTCACAAAAATTAACACAAATTGGATCTCAGGCCTAAATGTAAAACACAGAACTCTAAAGTCCTAGAAGATAACAGGGGAAAATAAAGATGATCTTGACTGTGAAGATGACTTTTTATATACAACTTCAAACACACAATCCATGAAAGAGGTAATTGATAAGCTGGACTTCATTAAATTAAAAATTGCTTCTCTGCAAAAGACAGTGTCAAGAGAATAAAAAGACAGGCCAGAGACTGGAAGAAAATATTTGCAAAACACATGAGAAATGACTTTTATCCAAAAGATACAGAAAACTCTTGAAATTCAACAACAAGATAATAACCTGATTTAAAAATGGACTAAAGCCTTAAAGGCACGTTATAAAGGAAGATAAACAGATGGAAATATGCATATGTGCTGTACATCATATGACATCAGGGAAATACAAATTAAAATAAAGATATAATACTATTACACATGTATTAGAAGGGCTAAACTTCAGAACATTGACAACACCAAATGTTACTGAGGGTGTGGAGGAATGGGAACTCTCATTCATTGCTGGCAGAAGTAAAAATTGGTGCAGACACTTGGAAGATAGTTTGACAGTTTCTTACAAAACTAAACATCCTCTTAACATGTGATCCTGCAATCATGCTCCTTGATATTTACCCAAAGGAGTTAAAAACTTATGTACACACACACACACACACACACACACACACTGCACACAGGTATTTATAGCAGCTTTACTCATATTTTTTCCTAAACTTGGAAGTAAAGAAGATGTTCTTTAGTAGGTGAATGGATAAATAAGCTGATACATCCAGGAAATGGAATATTATTTAGCATTAAAGAGTAGTGAGCTATCAAGCCATGAAAAGACATAGAGGAAACATAAATGCACATTACTAAGTGAACAAAACCAATCTGATAAGGCTACACATCATTTGATTCCAACTATATGACATTCTGAAAAAGGCAAAGCTATGAAGACAGCAAAGAGATTAGTGGTTGCCACAGGTTAGTAAGGAAGAAGGAATGAATCAGTGAAGTACAGACAATTTTTAGGGCAGTAAATCTAGTCTGTATGATATTATAATAGTGGATAAATGTCATTATACATTTGTCCAAACGCATAGAAAGTACACCAAGAGTGAAATCTAACATCAACTACAGACTCTGGGTGATAATGATCTGTCAGTGTAGGTCCATCCATTGTAATAAATGTACCACTGGGAGGGGTGAGGATGTGGGTGGTATTGATAACAGTAGGGACTATGCATGTGTTGGAGAGGAAGTATTTGGGAAATACATTCTATTCAAATTTTCTGTGAACTTAAGTTGCTCTTTAAAAAAGTAGTCTATTTAAAGAGAGACTTCTGAACTCTTGTCCAAGATTTACTAAATCAGAACTTTTGCCGTGGGGTCCTAGTATCTACAATTTTTAAAGTACTCTATGACTCCGATGATAACCCTGGTTTTCAAGTGACAGGCCAAATTGCAGTTGAAGCTGAAGGTAATCAATTAGAAATTATGAAACGTTCAAATACAAATTATATGAGGAAACTAGGACATTATGAAGGATAATGACTTAAGGAGAATGGATTCCCCCAAAATCTCATTATGCATTGTCATTCATATCTGAGTCATGTTCAATGTATGTATGAAAAGTGATGTCCTTCTCAAATGACCAAAGTTATTAAAAAAAAAAAAAAAGAGAGAGAGAGAGAGAGAAAGATGGAGTTTGACACTTGTTCCATGGACCATACTTTGAGTAGTAAGGTCATAGACTGTAAGCTCAATGAGGACAGGGCTCTCTTTGTTCCTGTCTATGTACCTGGCATCTCTCATAATTCCTGGCACACAGTAGGTCCTCACATTGCGTCTGTTGAATGAATGAATCTCCCCCTCCTCCAAGAATACCTGGGTCTGATTAAAGCCTTTTTGTGTACTTTTCATAAAATCTGTGTGTGCATATATAAAATATCTTTGCCAGCATTTATAATAGTATACTCAAGTAGAGCTTTTGTTTTGCTTTTTTTTTTTGTTCCTGCTTTCCTTTCACTAATGATAAATTGCCTGAGGGCAGGGACTATATAATTTTCCACACGTTTCTCGGTACTTAGAACAGTGCTTAGAACACCAGATGCACTTAAGAAATGTCTGTTAAATAAATACATTATTTAGAAAGGCAAAATCTGCTTTTTTGTCTTCCAAAGCTGCAGTTGAGCTTCCATTGCTATGTATTTCCCATATTCTCAGGAGAGTGGATGAAGGAGTGTGAACTGAAGACAAAACAGGAATGGGTGTCTGGGAAGGTACATCCTGGAGCAGAAATTCACAAGTGGCGTCATCATTAGATCAGATGCAGGAGCTCAAAGGGCTCTGCAAATGAGCAAATGTCTCCACAGAAGTACACTCAATACATCAGCAGTTGTTATTTTCAACTGGTGCCTTCTGTCATAAAGGATAGCTACTCTGCTGGGTCAGAATTGTTTTGGCCACCTTCAAGGTCATTGTACCTTCCCAGATCTGGCACTGAATCTAAAGGCTGGCAAATCTGTCTTCTTAAAGTGGATTAGATGGGCCCCACAGAAATCTTTGTGTCCTGGCTGCATTCCCGATTCTTTCAGCCTAAAGCCCTGGTGATGTTTCTCTGAGGATAGCCACCTCTTTTGTCCCACTTTGGAGTTGAGTCTAGCCCCCTGGACTTTAGCCTTGTGCACTACTTCATACGCTCTCATTGACCACGTCTGCTCTGCTACAGCCACAAGCTTTTTGTCATTATCACCTTAAGTGTATTCTGGTAGGGAAGACATTAAATTAACCTGTGGCCAAGGTCCAGAATCAGAAATTGACTTATATATAACTGTCAAAAGCAAAATCAAGAATGAATGAATGAATGAGTTTCTGTTGAAAAGTATTTGAGTAAAGATATGAAAGTCCATCTCTGTTTTCTCTATATCGGTTCCTTAAAATTGCTTAAATTCATAACCCTTCCATGTAAAAATGGGAGTTATATTGAAAGACTTTCTAAACCTTTTCCAGAAAATCAGTGAGCTAATCATTTGAACCAGATGGAAGAACTATCCATGCAGACCCTTCTCCTTTGTCCTAATTTCTGTTTGAATTCTATCAGCCTCTTATCTCTAACAAGGTGATTGGATGCAGTTACTGTTTATACAGAGAACAAAGAAAAGAAGTAGTGATATAAATTTGAAAGTTCATTTCCAAACCCAGCATAAGAAAATGGGGGATGGCCTAAAAATTTCACCTAGAGAGAGGTAACCAGTAATTAAGGAAGACTCTTACTTATTCTAAAACTACTAGATTTACATATTTCATTGTTCAATAGACTGGCATGGAGGAATATGGAAAAAAGGAAGAAAGTGACCAGAGGGAGTTGTGGCTTTGTGACTTGTGGCTCTTCTCTCTTTTTCTTTACACTCATGGATATATATAAATACACACAGATATCTATATCTATCAATCTATCTATTTAGATATATAAATAGAGTTATAGATGTGTAACTATATCCATGGATATATAAATAATCTAAGCATTAAATATAGATATCTAGGGATAGATATGATAGATGATAGACAATTTTAAACTTATACAGTAGATTCTTTGTGACGCTGAAATAGGATATTTTGGTGGCCAAGAAATACAGTTAGCTCTACAAGGAAAACTATCTTGTCTGGCTTGTGTGATAACTTTATTGTTGTTTTGGACAACTCTTAAGAGTCTTTCCTTTTAACCCCATTTTTAAGCGGAAGGGACATGAATTTAAAATGACTTTGGAAACCTTCCTGAAATATCTTCAGAGAACCCCTCACCAGGGTAGCCGGAACCAGCCTCCACCCAGGGCGCATGGGAGGCAGTGGGAGAGAGCTCCTCTACTCCGTGAGAGATGTAAGAAACCATTTCGGGCAGTCTTGAAAGCTAACTCTCGCCCCTTCCTCTCTGTGGGACTTCCAGTTGCTCCATCTGGAAACACGATGCTCTGAGACCCTCTCAGCCCCTGCATTCCCTGCTTTCAACTAGAGTCAAGGGAAAACAGATAGGAAATGACCCTCGGGAACACGCCCTCCTTCCCGGAGGAGAGGAGAGGGAGTGGCAGGGACTCAGCCGGCACCACCAGGGCGCGGGATACCGCGGCGGCGGTAGCCGGGAGCCCAGGCTCTCAGTCCCTCGGCCACCGTCCCTCCGCACCCCTACACCCACCCAGCGCTCGAGGGCACTGTACCCCGGCACCCGCCCCAGCACCACTTTGCTCTGACGTGCGCCTTCCCAGCTCTGACGATCGCCCCCGCCGGCCGCCCTTATAAAGGGGACTTTTGCCAATACTGGGATCGATCGCCACCTCACCCGCGTCCAGCGCCCTCCGCGCCAACTCACACACCTGTCAACTCCGCGCGCGCCCAGATTCTGGGAGACCAGGGGCTGGAACCCAGCTGCTTGGCCCTACTCCTCGCCCCTCGACACCCTTGACCCTCCCCCGCCCTCCGCACCCTTGGAGTCCCCAACCCCCGCGGTGCCTGGGCTGCAGTCCCGGGAGGAGCCCCAGACGGCGGAGCGCTTGTCCGCGCGGCAGCCACTCCAGGTAGGAACCGAGCGGGCATCCGGGGCGCCTCGGAGCCCGCACCCGGGGAACACCGTGGCCGCCCCGCCGGCGTTTTTAGGTCGAAGGGACGCGGCTTTTTCGCCTCTCGGTGGGGATGTGCGGGCGGGTCCACTGTTTGGCATCCATGGTGGCCCTCGGGGTGCTGCGGCGGGAAAGTCCGGGCGCTGTAGACGGACCGGGGATGACGGGAGGGATAGCGGGGAGCTGGGGATCCCCGGGCTGGGCGGGGGAAAGAAAGAACTTCCCTGCTCCGGTGCTCAAAAAAGCGGAGCGCATCCAGCCCGCTTTCTTCGCTTCCCCTGAATCCGAAGAAGGCTAGGATTTCGCCCAAGGTCTCATCACCCACCTGCAGACACAAATACTTATATTTCTCCCAGAAACGTGCTTGTGTGAACGCGAGTGCATGAAATAGCCATGACCGCGAGGGCTGAAAAATAACAGAGAACAGGAATTGCAGAAAGTGCAAGGCGTTAGAACTTGATGTCTGTCTCTTAAGAGTCTCGTTTTTAATACCTTTGACGCCCTCCTATATTTTAAGACGATTCTGTATTTTTAAATCGTTTTCTTGTATATACCATTAAGAGGGTGAGGGAGAGATGAAAGAGCAAAGAACAATGGATGAGGAAGAAAAGGTGGCCAAGAGGGTGTACTCTTTAAATAATGTAACATCTTTAGTTGTTTCAGTAACTTGAACCGCAAGCACTTGTTGAAAATTGGAATTGATGTGTTTTTGAAACTGATTTTCCTAAAGTTTTTTCCCCCCAGGTATTTGCATGTCACATTACTTTTGGAACCGTTCCCTGAAATTGTTTGAGAGGAGAGATAGAGGAATGAATGAATGGATGTAAGATTATGTTAGAATTCTCAGAGTAGTCTTACAATACCCTTTACATTACTGAATCATTCTAGATGGAATAGTAAATTAGTTCCAAAAACCAAGAACATAATCTTTGGAAATGATTTCTTGACCAAGTTACAAGGTTAATTTTAAATGGAAAGAATGTATTAAACACAAAAAGTGATGGTGGTTATATTTGTTAAGCAGCATTTTCTATTTTTTTTTCTTTTTCTTGAAAGCTCAAAATAATATTAAACTGTTAAATAGTAATTAGAATAAAATAGTGGGCATGTGTTGGCAACTGCTAGTGTCATATGTAATTTCAATGTGCTGTTCCTGTAAGTGGTACATGATCTCTCACGAGCCAGCTGGTTTATTCCCAGCTGCCTATGCATGCTTGGCTGGTTTATAATACATTACTGTATTTTCTTCAGAAATCTTAATGAAGTAGCTAACTGTGGAAGAATCTGGACCCCTAAATAAAAATGACTTTCCATGTGGAAGGACTGATAGCTATCATCGTGTTCTACCTTCTAATATTGCTGGTTGGAATATGGGCAGCCTGGAGAAGCAAAAACAGTGGCAGCTCAGAAGGGCGCAGCGAGGCCATCATAGTTGGTGGCCGAGACATTGGCCTGCTGGTGGGTGGATTTACCATGACAGGTAGGTTCTGATGCCTCCGCTCCGTGCTGCCTACCCCTCCTTGGCTTCTCAGAGTGACAAAGCAAACCTTAGCCTTTGTCCTTTGGGGATTCCTTATGTTCATTGCTTATATAGTCTAAAAAGAATTTTACACTTATTTAAAACAAAAACAAAATGGTTTCAACTCAGTAGCACTTGAACAAAATGATTTTATAATAAATCACTGGACAGAATGTAGATGAAATGAATCTGGGCTATCTGGACAGTTTGGTGGGTGGGAACAGAGTAAAAACAAAGAGGTAGAGAAAAGTGTCTTAGTCTTACAAGTTATGTGATAAAGTCAGCGTCTCATCATGTTCACTAACACAGGCACAAAGTTGTGACTTTGGGTTGTCTTAAATGATGAATGTCAGTGAACATTAACTCGTGATGGCTTTCAACCGAATAAATCAGTTAGGGACAACACAAGTCCAAATTGATAGATGCCCTGTTTTGAAACCTAATTCTCCCATTTAATAAACTAATTCCCTCAGAGGAAGACAATCGCATATTAGGAATCCACAGCACTGGGAAAAAAATTTCCAAGAACCTTGATATAAAAGGGGAAAACCTAGGGTGTGTCCTAACAGAAATGCCCTAGCCAGCATCTGCAGCCCCATTCAAACCACCTCTGGGCTCTAAGGGTCTGATGCCCCAAAGTAGTTTTGTTTAAGTGGTAACTTGTTTCTCTTTTATACTCTTCTTGGTTGTAGAAAATATTTCTGAAAAACAACAATTTAAAATTATATCTTTAATATTATTTGATACATATTCACTAACAACACACATTTCACTTCTGATTCTTACTAGGTTTTAAACATTAGCAATATAATCCACACTAACTGGAACTCTGAGAGCCCATTGGAAAATATCCCATCAGAAATCATATCCAAATGATTTCCAATTTCAGGCCTGATATGCTATTAAAATGATTCATCTGTAAATGGAGTAGTTTACCAAAGCAATCTGTGAAGACTATTTCACTGCTGGCCATCTGAAACCTATCGTGTTCTAGAATAGTTTACGGACTATAGGTTTTATTTTTCAGATATAAACATTTTATGTTCTTTAACTCTTTGTCAACTGTATATGGTTTCATATGATCTTCATGAAGTTCTTTATATTTGAGCACCGTGAAAGGACTCTAGGGTAAGGAGTAAGGACACAGAGTTACGTGGTTAACAAGGACCAGAGTCAGCACCAAACACAGGTCTTCAGGCAGCCACGCCCTGAGTCTCCTGCACATTACGCTGCATGCAGACCTCCAGCTGACTTCATTTCCTTTCTTTATAAAGGCACATCGTTTGTAAAGAGGTCCTTTTTTACCCTCTGTTTCTTAGTTTTTCTACATAAACACATATATAGAGCAAATTGTACCATGGAAAATATTTTCTGTGATATGTAGTCTGCACAGTTAGATAAGTACAAAAACAGAGTAAGAATCATCCATAAGCCTACCACTTGCATATACATTTACTGAAATGTTGGTATACATTTCCAAGTGTTGTTTCTCTTATTATCCGCCTATTGATGAACACCATACCCAACTTTACATCTTCATTTTCATTGTTTATTATACCACAAACATTTCTTTTTTACCCTAAAGATCCAGATGTGATACTGGCATCTGAAGTGAATTAAAATATTGTGATGATATTCCCTTCAGGTTTTTTCTGTACAAAGAAAATGAGAAGAAAAACAAAATAAAACAATGAAAGTTGATCTCACTCAAAAAACTGTTGAAAAGAATAGATGAGCTGCTCTTTATCAAAGTCTTTGTTCACTGTCAAGTTTTTTTCATTCTTATAATGTTCTATTACTCAGATTTAATGTTATATCTATTGTGTTCATAAAGATAATATTTCAGAATTCATTCTTTTATCATCTAGAATTATTTTATCAGTGTAACAGTCTCTTAAAGTATACAGAAAAATTTGAATCATGATATTTCATATGAAGTGTCATGGTCTAGCTCATTTTTTAAAGATTTTTTTCAGTCTTTCAGAACTGAAAAGAATCTTGGTCAATATTGTAATACATTTAAAATCTGAACCATATTATCTAAACCTTGTCAGATTCATTGATTGTATATATTTGATAAAGAATAAAGATTAAAAAATAAGAAATGTACATTGTTTGAAAGAATTCTTGTTTTCTCTAGTGAGTCTGACGAAATATACAGACATGCAGAGCAAATTCTGGTGTAAAAGAGATGAGACTGGTAAAAATGGGAGGACTTTAACATGATAAGCAACCAAGTCTTCACTTCTGTATTATAATGTTGATAATCATTTAGTCACCAAGTTGTTTTGGACAAAGGAGAGGAGACCTACACAATGAAAAATGATCACTAATAAGCTTTGTGCTCGTAAGACCATTTACTTTACGCAATGAAACATTGCAGGCATGTTGTTAGCAGTTCCAGTTGCCTGGCAGGAGAATCAGGTCTGAGAATCATTTCTTCAAGTCCCAGTTAGACACCCAGTGGAGAGGGGGAACCCTATTTTTATTTTTTAAATTTTTATTTATTTTATTTTTTGTTTTTTAATTAAAATATATATTTTTATTAATATAATGTATTATTTGTTTCAGGGGTACAGGTCTGTGATTCAAAAGTCTTACATAATACCCAGTGCTCATTATATCACATACCCTCCCCAGTGTCCATCACCCACTTACCCCATCCCTCGAACCCCTTCCCTCCAGCAACCTTCGGTTTGTTTCCTATGATTAAAAGTCTCTTATGGTTTGTCTCCCTCTCTGGTTTCGTCTTGTTTTATTTTTTTCTTCTCTTTCCTTGATCTCTTGTTTTGTTTCTTAAATTCCACATATCTGTGAGATCATATGATAATTGTCGTTCTCTGACTTATTTCTTTTTTTTAAAGATTTATTTTATTTACTTGACACAGAGGAAGATCACAAGTAGGCAGAGGCAGGCAGAGAGAGAGAGGGAGAGAGCAGGCTCCCCGCTGAGCAGAGAGCCCGATATGGGACTCGATCCCAGGACCCTGAGATCATGACCTGAGCTGAAGGCAGAGGCTTTAACCCACTGAGCCACCCAGGCGCCCTCTGATTGACTTATTTCGCTTAGCATAATATCCTCTAGTTTCATCCAAGTCATTGCAAATGGCAAGATTCCAATTTTTTAATGGCTGTGTAATATTCCATTGTATATATATTCCACATGTTTTTATGTTCATCTGTCAATGGACATCTGGGCTCTTTCCATAGTTTGGCTATTGTGGACATTGCTGCTATAAACATTGGGGTGCATGTGCTCCTTCGGATCACTACTTTGGGATAAAAACCCAGTAGTGCAATTGCTGGGTCATAGGGTAGCTCTATTTCCAACTTTTTGAGGAACCTCCACACTGTTTTCCAGAGTGGCTGCACCAGCTTGCATTCTCATCAACAGTGTAAGAGGGTTCCCCTTTCTCTGCATCCTCGCCAACATTTATCGTTTGCTGACTTGTTAATTTTAGCCTTTCTGACTGGTGTGAGGTGGTATCTCATTGTGGTTTTGATTTGTATTTCCCTGATGCCAAGTGATATTGAGCATTTTTTCATGTGTCTGTTGGCCATTTGGATGTCTTCTTAGGAGAAATGTCTGTTCATGTCTTCTGCCCCGGGAAAGCCTGTTTAAGTTTTCATGAAGGCTTAGAATGAGAAAAAAAAATAGCATTCGTTATTTGTTAACACCCATGTAAAAGCTTCCAAGCAGATGCGAGTGGCTGCTAAGTACATATTCGCCCACTTTAGGATTTTGTATATAAACTCTCCACTTAAATGTGCTTAAAATTCCTTTGCAAGGAGGTCTTTTCATGTTAACCTTTAAACAATAGTACTAACCCCAGAACATTCTCTTCTTTGCTTTGTATTTGGATCAAAAGTCAGATAAATTTTGGCATGAGCACAATAGAGACACCTGTCTTTGACAGTTTCATATACATATTACTTATTTTACTTACATTCTATGAGATTTCAGATAACTTTTCAGAGTCAAATTTTATTCCCAGTTGGATGATATAGCCTAGAATTCAGGCTCATATCTGATAAGTCAGCCTATGTTCCTCATAATTTTACACAAATTCTACAATGGATTCTTTTAAATATTTTGGCAATACTCTTCAAAGGATATAAACTATAAAGATTTAAGTATTCCATTAACTTTAGCTTTATCATAATCAAATAATTGAATAATCAAATGGAATAATCGAATGTGATATTGCCTTCTCACTGAAAATGGTAGTTTATAGATCCTTCTTGGTCCAACCTTGTTTAACCAACATGTGTTTTCTTTGGTTCCTTGACTTCCTCCTTCAACTACTATGCTTCAGATATTCTATTAAATAATATCTGAAGAAGATAGTATTTCTTATTATGCTTCATGAAATATCAAATATCTTACTAAAAGACCCAGATTAAAATAAGGAATGCAAGTGGGTATGCAGTCTACATCAAATACGAAATGCTATTTCTTATGCCTAAGTGTATGTTGGACACCTGGGAAGAGGAAGGGAAAACCCACTTTAGGACACCTTGGAGTAGAAGTATCCTCTCTTCTTTAACAATTTAAAAAAGTAAGTAATATGTTACGATAGAGAACAGATCTGCCAAAATCCCAGGGTGTTTAAGAAGTGGCCCTATCAATAAAAATAAAATTAAAAAATAAAAGCACATACATCCACAGCTGCGCATGCATGCCCTCCCCCCATTCCCACCCTACCCCACCCCACCCCAACCCCTCTCCTCCCCCTGCCCAGGAAGATAATTGTGATCAATGTGAGAAGATCAATACCATTAAAACAGAAGGACCTTAAAATAAAGAAACTTGCCCTCATGTTATGGAAGCTGGGGGGAAAGTTGTACTACTATTGATAATAGAAATAGTCATATAATATTTTGTATATAATGTCAGACTTTGGGATATAACAATATTGTTTGAAAGTATTGATGACTAAATGGACTCAGAAAACACCCAGGGCAACACTGTCTAAGAGAAATATGATGTGAGCCATAAAAAGAATGTTAAATTTTCTACAAACTACTTTAAAGAACATGAAAAAATAGAGGAATAAATGTAAACAACAGAATGTATTTAACTCAATACATTGAAAATGTTTTCATTTCACCAGGTAATTAACACAAAAAAAATTACTGAGACAGCTTACATTTACTTTTGCATACTCAGTCTTTGAAATCCAATGTGTATTTTACACTCAGAACATTTCAAACTAGACTAGCCATATTTCAGGAGCTCAATAGTCACAGGAGGCTAATGGGACTGTGTTAAACTGAGCAGGTCTAAGGTATGGTAGGTATGGTGGTGTCTTTCCCTCACTGTTCATTCTATTTCAGCCACCTGGGTCGGAGGAGGTTACATCAACGGGACAGCTGAAGCAGTGTATGTCCCAGATTATGGTCTAGCTTGGGCTCAGGCACCAATTGGATATTCTCTTAGTCTGATTTTAGGTAAGTGAAAGTTAAACCTTCGTGACCCACCAGTAAAGCATAAAAGAACAGGAGTACAAATAACAAGTGAAATAACAAGTCAAACTATGAATAACTATTTTTTATAAAAAAAGCTATCAGAGATCTCTCAAGTAGATGTTACCAGAAATCAGTACCATTAATGCTTAAGATTATTTGATCCCTTGATTGTGGAATATGCTTTTTTAAAATCCCTTGATCTATGGAAAGAGTGAATTTCTTAACATATGATATTTTTTTCTTTCAAAAATAGTGTAGAGGTATATGTACCCCGGGGCAAATAATACATTATGTGTTAATTAAAAAATTAAAAAATAATAAAAAATTTAAAAAAATAAAATAGAGGTATCATTAACAATGAATCAACTTGAATTGTACCTGAATTTCTTTTTGTAAATCAAACTAAGGAAAGGTCAAGAATATTATATAATATAACAGAGTTCCTAATTTTTTTTGCACTTAAAATACATTCATTGGATCTTGTGCTTGCTTAATCAGTGTCTGAATGCTATGCTGGGTGACACAAAGGCATTTCAGTGAGTGCCACACTGGTCCATGTTTTTCAATCCACATGCCTTAGATATACCATTCAATGGCCCTTTGGATGCATACGATGACAAATGTATTAAGAAATACATGTTTGGTTGCTAAATATGTCTTGGTTCTGTACTCACAGCATATTTCAGACTGGTTCTTCCACACATATCAGTGTCCTAAAAAAATTATTTCCCTTGAGAAATTATAGCATAGTAAAAAGTTGGCAAAGACTATTATATTATTAATTTTTATTTTCTCATAAACACTTGTTTAATTTATTTTAGGTGGTTTGTTCTTTGCAAAGCCCATGCGTTCCAAAGGATATGTGACCATGTTGGACCCGTTTCAGCAGATCTATGGGAAACGCATGGGTGGGCTCCTATTTATTCCTGCGCTAATGGGAGAGATGTTTTGGGCTGCTGCCATTTTCTCTGCCTTAGGTAAAGACCTCTGCCTTTCTCTGGTTAATGGAATGTCAAATTTCCAACTTTACTCGCTTAAGCCACAGGCCAGGACACCTGCAGCCTCCCTCACCTCGATGATTGCAACCATCTCCCTGCTTATTGTGCAGGGCTCCTCCTCTAGTCTACGCATAGTACAGACTCATCCTTCTAAAATGCAAATCTGGTCATGTCCCTTTACTGTTCATTTCTAAACTTTTAAGTGAGTGCGTAAAGCTTTCTATAACTAAAAAAAAAAGAAAAAAGAAAAAAAGCTTTTTATAACAAGCTCTGATTCCTCTCATTATCCTCCCTCCTCCTTCCTTTTCCCAGAGCTCTAGACCTCACCTCCTCTCTTGCCTGTGAAAATCCACTGTGCAAATCCAGGTGCCCTCTACTTTGGGCTTGTTCTCCCCCTGCCCTTTTGACTTCTGCCTAACTAGCCAGGAAATGTCCTTCAGTCTTCTCTTAGACGTCATTTACTCAAACCAATAATACTGACCTTGGTGGATGCCTTTTCTGTGAGCTTCCCTAGGCACCTGGAATTTTCTTTTCATTGGACTTGTCACTTTGTATGATTATGTGCCTGTTTATCTATATCACGCCCAAATCCAACCTCACAAAAGGGATTGTAAGTTTCTGGAAGGCAGGATTTGTGCCTTGTTAATAGTTGTAATTTTATCACAAATCAATGAATGGGTGACTGAATCATCTCTACTTTCTTCAAAAGAGAAGAAAAACATTACTTCTTTTCTCAATGTAATCCTGAAGTACCGAGCTGTAGACATGTTTAGGGCTCTAGAAAATGAACTTAGACTCCGATTAATGCTAAGGACAACCTATCCTGGGCTCACTGATTCTCAGCCCACTTTTAAGGTTTAGAAAATGAGAGATTTCAGTGGGATTTTGGGAGATCTTCAGTCAGGCTTCATAACCTGCCTTTTGATCAAGGGGAAATATAAACCATTTCACTGAGCGTTGAGTTTCTTCTTGAAGATCAACAGAGTTGGAAGTTCCACAGCCTTCCTCAGTGAACTATGTGCATGTTTGATATCCAGGCATCTATGTATGTTTCTCTCCATCTCTTCTTACAAATGAAGATAAAGGGCTTTAGTCTACAGTTAGACCCAAAGTGGTCAAAGCAAAAGTAAGATAAGATGAATGTCATTCTACAGTATATATTCCAGACCACAAACTTGTCTTCTGGCTTCAGTATTATCATTAGATCTGACCTCTGTAATATCAGATATTAGTTTATGTTACCTTTCACTCCTTTCTTTTTTGAACTCCCATATAATCTTCCCTTCTTGGTCTTCAACTGTAAAATGAAGGGATGATTTGATGTAGAAAAGAAGAGAGTTTGATAACTGTAAAATACTGTATAACTCAGTGAAAAACGTTGCATATTCTTGGTGCAATATAATAATACTCCACAATTACCACTGCACTTATATCCTAATGAAATTATGTGTAAAAATACACCTCCCTTCCCACCTTGCTCTCATTAGCCAAGAAGCAATGGGTAATTTATTTGTCATTGGTTTCAACACTAAAAAATGCTGGTTTTAAGACAAGCTGCCCGCTGAGATATTAGAAAAGGAGTGGACTGAATAGCTAACAGAATACAAAATGTTCACTCTCATGGAATAAAGATCAATTTATATAATAGAGCCCTAACGGGAGAACTGAATTAATAAACTAATATTTCTTTTTTTAAAAAAGATTTATTTTTTTTAGAGATAGAGAGAGCATGAGCTGGGGGGAGGGTCAGAGGGAGAGAGAGAGAGAAGCAGACTCCCTGCTGAGCATGGAGCCCGCCATAAGTCTCAATCTCAAGACCCTGAGATCATGATCTGAGCCTAAATCAAGAGTCACTTGACTCACTGAGCCACACAGGTGCACCAACTAATATTTCTAAAGTATTTTGGAAATATAAACTAATATAAACTTGAACTACTCTGAACTTTGCTGCAGTTAGTTATTTTTGTATATGTATGTGTGTCTATGTCTGTGTGTGTGACAATATATATGTAAAATATGTTGCTATATGTATCTCTCTCTACTTAGATGCATACACATATCAAACAACATGTATAAAAACATTGCTGCTATTGCTCGAAATATATGCTCTGGTAAAGAGAATGTGCATTTTTTAAATTAACACATATTTTCTTCAAAAATAAAGGTTGGACATAATTCAAAATTAGCGTTTATTAAAAATAACTTGGAATGCTTAAGAGTAGACAAATATAAGATCTATTACCACCTTCCTGTGAATGTGCTTAGTTCACCGCTGAAACATAGGAGAATTTTAAACTGTTTGGCATAAATGGACATCCTTTACATGCACTTTTTTTTAAGAAATACATATTTAGGAGTGCCTGGATGGCTCAGTCAGTTAAGCATCCGACTCTTGATTTCGGCCCAGGTCATGATCTCGGGGACATGGGATCAAGCCCTGCATCAAGCTGCACACTCAGCACAGGGTCTGCTTAGGATTTCTCTCTCCCTCTTCTTCCTCCCTTCTCCCAACTCATGCACTATAAATAAATAAATAAATAAATAAATAAATAAATAAATAAATAAATCCTAAAATATGTATGTTTACACTTCTCACAACACAAATTCAGTGAATTTGTATAACTTTATAGTATGTTTATTTTTATGGCTGCATGAATAAAGTAATATTTCATAACAGATCTGGAAGTATAACTTATTTTATTCACTACAAGTGATGGAACCATTCAGAAAATATTTTCGAGAAAAAACTCATCCCAATCTTAATAGCGATAGAAAAGTGGGTGACTTCTTTAAAACCATGAGTTGCAACCAAATGGTAGTATTTACCAGTATCCAAATCTTTAGAATCCTAGTCTAATGCTCTTTCTTCTACAGTATACAGCCGCCCTCCCCACCTTTTGGAGGTGTAGAATTAATAAAACTTGTACTAATGGATAAAAAATTAAATAGCAGCTCAAAGAGGCAAGGTAATAATTGTACTTTTCAAAATTCATGAGATATGACTTAAAAATGTTGTTATTAAAGGAGAAAACCAGACTAAAAGAAGAATGGCAAAGAAGTGCAACTAAAGTTTCAACATGAAGTAAATAATTGCAGGGAAAAAAAACTTGTTAAATATCTATACAACAATAACTCAGTCAATTATCCAAAGTCACTTATAAGTAATTGAAATAATTGACTGCCTTCCCTTGTCTTCATCCTCCAATTCCTTACCAGACTTTTCCTTTTATTAATTGGCATTACTCAAGAAAATAATTTTGTTACCAAATCGAAAGTACTAAGAACAAAAATCTTGAAAAATATTTTATATTGTTATCTTTGATCAAAATATTTTATGCTGCTCCTTCAGAAAATGGATTTTCATCTCTGGTAGGTTGCATACACTGTTAGTATGCCATTGAGAAGTGGTAGCAGAACGTCAGATTGCAATTAGTGTTACAAAAAATCATAGATTTGTTCTGTATATCTTAACATTCTTATATTTGCTGTGTTTAATAATATAACATATAAACTATATAACTTTTGAGAACAATGGGGAAAGGGTTCGTAAAGCAGCAAATGAATTATGAACTGGAGGTCCAAGAACCATAGTGATCCAACTGTCCATTCTCTAATATTTTCATTGGAAATATAGACACCAACAAACACAATAAACAAAGTCATAACATAGGAAAAACATTAATTTTATTTCTAAGGAAGGTTTAAAACTGCGATAATGTAAATTACTTAAAAAGATGATGTTGAGGGATGCCTGGGTGGCTCAGTTGGTTAAGCGGCTGCCTTCAGCTCAGGTCATGATCCTAGGGTCTTGGGATCGAGTCCCACATCAGGCTCCTTTCTTGGCAGGGAGCCTGCTTCTCCCTCTGCCTCTGCCTGCCTGCTTGTGCTCTGTCTCTCTAACAAAAAAAAAAAAAAAAAAAAGATGATGTTGAAATACAGGGCCCTTCAACACACTGGTGTCCTAGCAATGGGACTGGAATAAAATTTACCAATTTTATGATTTTCTTCTACAAAATTGTCTTAAACCTCGGTACCTTATACCATCTGTCATCTAAAGAAAGCTAACAAGTAGGTACCTATGTGGCTCATTGGTTAAGTGTCTGAATCTTGGTTTCAGCTCAGGTCCTGATCTCACGGATCAGGAGATCGAGCCTCGAGTTGGGCTCTGCACTCAGTGGGAGTCTGCTTGGATATTTTCTCCTTCTGCCCTTTCCCCTGTTTGCTTTCTCTCTATTTCTCTCTCTCAAAAATAAATAAATAAATCTTTAAAAGAATAAAAATAAATTTAAAAAGCTAATAGGGTCAGAGTTAATGCAAAATGGAAAATGGGTGATTGTGCTTATATCGAGGATATGAATAAATATATTACATATAGCTAGTAAAAGTATTGCAAGTTCTTATATTAGTATTAAATTTAGTATATATCATGGAATTCTAAAATCATGTAGAGGATTTTGGGTGTTCTACATAAACAAGTTACCAAAGCATCAATTTTAGAAAGAAAGAATAATTTTAAATATATGCGTATTTATATACGTGTGTGTATATATATGTATATATACACACATATGCAAGTTATAGAGATTTTAAGATTTTTATATGAAAACTTACATTAACTGTTATCATCCAATACATTTCACATGACATTGGGAAATACGTACTGTCATTGAACATTCAGTATATCCTTGAACAGGAAGTGGAATCCATTTGAGTACGTTGACCACAGCATTCTCTTGTCCGCTTTCTTCAGGAGCCACCATCAGCGTGATCATTAACGTCAACGTGCAAGCTTCTGTCATCGTCTCTGCACTGATCGCCACTCTATACACGCTGGTGGGTGGTCTCTACTCCGTGGCCTACACTGATGTAGTTCAGCTTTTCTGCATCTTCATAGGTCTGGTAAGTGGAGTCATTCACAGACTTTCTTCTTTTACTTTCTTCTCCTTCTTTCTAAAAGGTAATGTGGCATTTTATATGAACTCAGCAAAAATTAATAGAAATGTTATTTTCCATCATGAGTAATAATAGTAAGTCTTGTACCATCTGAAATTTTAAATTTCTCAGTGAATTAATTGGATAAAAAAAAAACTGTAGTCATTTTGTTAGATTTTGACAGCAAATATGCCCTCAATTTAATTCTTAGAAAGGTCTAGGGCTTCCTTTCCTTCATGCCTACATTTGATGGAAACCTTTGTGTGTTCTTCCTTGAGTTTGAAGGCAACACACTTTCCTCAGAATTAAAATGTAACTGAGCAAGGAGCCCAATGTGGGGCTCAATCCAAGGACCCAAGGATCATGATCTGAGCTGAAGGCAGACACTTAACTGACTGAGCCACCCAGGCACTCCCAGCATTGGTCTCTTAACCTTAATCCTCCATAATCGTTTTTGATTGATCCATAAGACTGCTCATAAGACAGAAACGATCCCATTAAAAAAACTGTGAGTTTCAATATTAATCATTACTATTTGGGGTCTAAAAACAAAGAAAAGCTATTTACTGATTATATATGTAATTTCTCATTGCTTTTCATGAGACCAGAACTTAGAATTAAACTTAAAACAGAGCATAAATCAAGCATGCCAGTATAAAGATGATAGGACAAATATATGTGCGGATAGACGTTAGAGTGGTTTTCTACTACAAAATGTAACTAAACTGATGAGGAATCGAGTTGTCTTGGTTACTAGTTAAGAGCCTATTGACTTGACTGAGTAAAAGGCCGAGCTTGGTTTGTTTTCCAAGCTTCAAATGGCTATACATGCATACATAATTAATGAATCAATTCACACCTTAAACTATCTCTTTTTCTCAAATTCTCCAATTCTGTTGATTTTATCACCATCCTTGGAGCTCCACAACTGTAAACTTGCAGTTCATCTATTCCTTTTCTCTCTCTGACCTTTCCCTGCTATAATCTAAGGGCTGCTCAATCTCCCATCAGAGCCCTTTCCAGTACCAATGTCTTTCCATTTCCAACATTATGGCTCTATTTAAGGCCTTTATCTGGGTCATATCAGTGCACTTACTATTTTTCTTGACTCCTCCTTCTCCTAAGCTCACTGTTCACATCTATGATATTAAAATGTGGAAGAAATCTAAAATCTTTTTACAACTCAGAAGAAATGCCTCTAGCTTAAATTGCTAGAACAAAATATGGAACAAAATATAAACCCCTTTGCTTGCAATTCAAATTTCTTGCCATGTATTTATGTTTCTCTCTCCCATTTCCCTATGCCACTCCCATGTCAGCACAACTTGTCATGCAAAAGATCTGTGGGCACACCCTGTATGTTCTTCTCCTCTTTGCCTTGTTCCACGCAGAAGGCCTCCCCATTCTCTTCCTTATTTTTTTATTAGCGCTGGGATCACCCTTGAAGTTTTGTCTCACCCACCAAATTCTCAATCAGATCTTTCCTTGTCATTTTAATAAATGGACATCTTTCTCTAATTCAAAGAAAACATGAAAAGTTTATATATCGATATACTTAATGTTCTCACATTTAATGTTTTCTTCCCAAAGGTTGGCTGCTGCTCCTATAATTGATATGACATGGTATAATTAAGCACAAGCATAGGTAATGTTATTCTAACTTTTGTAAATCAATATTTCACGGCATCCCACAGAGAACGTGATTCCAGGTTCTTCTCTGACTGAACAAGAGGAACAACTGAACTGTGTGGTCTATGAAAAAACAAAACGTGTGGCAAAAGCCGTAGCTTAACTCTGTCACGTCCCTCTTTGGTTGCAGTGGATCAGCGTCCCTTTCGCCCTGTCACATTCTGCAGTTACTGACATTGGGTACACTGCTCTGCATACCAAATACCAAAAGCCTTGGCTGGGGACCATTGAATCATTTGAAGTCTGCACTTGGCTTGATAGTTTTCTGCTCTTGGTAAGTAATATCCTTACCTGAGGAATGCAATCTCATTTTTCCTAAAATCAAATGCATTTTTAAGGTTTAAGGTTTATATGCAAATTTCGCCTACTGGCTCATGCCTATTTCTGCATTGACTGCTTCCTGTTGGAAGGATGGAGCCACTTACGGACTATGGTAGCTGACTAGTGTCAAAGTGGAGAGAGAGTGAAGCCTTAAAGGGAGAATGTCTACAGGGTGATGTATGGTGTATCCATATTTCCATTGTGCTATGAGTAAGGAACACCAAGCCCTACCCCAAGGGACTTCCCCAATCTGAGACCAAGCCATCTGCAAGTTTTAATTTGTATTTGGGATTAAGGCAATAAAAGTAGCTTCTTCTGAAATAAGTAATGCATTCAGTCTCTAATTGCTGATAAGTAAATTATTGTCAAAAGGCCTTTAGTGCAGATAGAAGTTGGGAAAGGTGTCATTCAAGAAAGATGCCAAGAAAGAAGCGCTGGGAAGTCAGAGACAGCTTAGGAACTTGCAGAACTTCGGGATGAAAGTGTTGGTAGTGAGACGTGGGGCACAGAAGAAATTAAGTCAGATCACAGATTGACAGAAGAGAAGAAAGCCAAAAGAACCTGCCAGACTTTGTGATTTTGCTAACTGGAGGAGTTACTTACAAAAATGAAACATTGTATTTAATTTCAAAATAAATAGATTAACGTTTATATCAAAATGAAGGGGAGATTATTTTTGTTTCCTTTTTAGAGGGTTCACAATATTTTGTAATTTCACTTTATATTTGTGGCACTTTGCTAAATTTCAGGACTAAAAGTAGATGTGTCTGTCCCAGTAGAAAAATTCCTGGTAAGAGGACAGGAAAACATGCAAACAAGTTGTTTCCAATGATGGGGTGGGGGCAGGGCTTCTTTCCCAAGGATTGTTAAGAAATGTATTGGCTGATATTTTTCTAGAATGGCTTATAATTATGAATTGAATGGAGAAAGGGGTTAAATATCACAAGTATGTGAAATTATATCTGCCTGGCAGGTATATTTATGATGACGTGGAGGAGATTATGGCACTCAGGGAAGAAAGGCAGTCTGTTGATAATCACACCCTTGTCTGAGAGAGGAACTGAAATAAAGCATCAAGACCCTAAAGTCATTTCTCCTACATTACATTTTAGTTCTCAGACTTATTAATCTTCAAAATAATGCGTTATAGCCAATGACTGCTAAAGTTTCTTCCATCCCCCCAAATTTATATGGCTAAGTCATGTTCATACTTCAAAATGTAGCCAAAGGGGTAGTGAAATGGTAGATGTTGAATGAACGAATGAGTGAACTGTAGAAGTATGCCTTGAAATGTTTCACCAAGGGTCTCTGATCTTCCAACTGTCTCTCTGAACTTCCACTTGTCATAAGTGACTTATGGAGTCCTGCTCTGGCTACCTCCGAGGGATCTCCCAGCCCCACCCTGAACCTGCTCGCTAACAGCATTCCTCAGCTGGTCTATTGTGATGGCCCTTCACAGTCTCCATGTGGCAGCCCACCCACATCTCACTTGTCCAAACCCATCTTCCACCTTTCCCGTCAGGGCTTCTGTATGTCTGTGGAGGTCAGATTTTACCTTACTTACAAAGCTCTGATGACTTAAATGTCCAGAGAGATTGGCATGTAAATTATAGTGTATCAATTCATACAGGCATTGAAATTATTGGTGAATATTCATTGGCATAGAAAATGTTAATGATATTCAGACAGTTTTGACTTATAATGGTTTGACTTAACAGGTTTTCAACTTTGCAATGGTGAGAAGGTGATAGCATTCAGTAGAAACCATACTTTGAATTTTGGTCTTTTCCTGGGCTGACAATATGTGGTATGTGGTATGATCCTCTCTCATTGTTCTGGGCAGCGGCAGCCAGCCACAGCTCCCAGTCAGCCATGAGGGTGACCAACGGATACACTGACAAACATTCTGAACCTATACACCATGCTGATGTTCACTTTAGGTATAGTATTCAATAAATTATATAAGATATTCAACACTTTGTTATAAAGTATCTAACATTTATGTTAGATGACTTGCCCAACTATAGGCTAATGTCAGTGTTCTAAGCATGTTTAAGGTAGGCTAGGTTGAGCTATGATGTTCAGTAGTTTAGGTGTATTAAATGCATTTTGGATTTTGACTTCAGATTTTTTCAATTTATGATGAGTTTATTGAGATGTAACCCCAACATAAGTCAAGGAAGATCTCTATTGATTAACGAGTTACAAACCAAAGGAAAAGTTTTGGAAGAATATAGACTTGAGGCATGGATTATGAATTTTAGAATTTCTTCTCTTATTTTTTTAACTTTTGGATATGTATAGCTTTTATATGGAGGAGATTATCCTGAAATCAATATGGAACAAGCACTCTGATTAGCACAGAGGAAAATGATCAACGATACATCCCAGAATTTAGAGCCCAGTGAGAGAGACAGGCAATTAAAGAAACAACTTCAGTACATTGTAATATGGAAAATTCATTCACCAGTTCCCTCACTGATATGATAAATATTTATTGAACACCGACTCTATGCAAGTCAAAGAACCATAGCGGTAATCATGGGGGAGGTATTCCCCAGCTTCCTCTTTAGCCACTCCCACACACCCTAACCTTTAATTAAACCAAAGAAACAGTGGTCTCAGAGCTACTTCATTGGTTTTTTTTTCCTTCTTTTCTCACACTGCATTCTCTGGTAGATGCTCTCTTCTCTCTCCATCTCTACCTTGTGATACTGTCTCAACACTTAAGAACTGACTCCGTGTCAATTCTGTAGGTTTTCCTGATTACTATGCAGTTGTCCTTCCTCCCACTTTTCCCCCTCCCTCTGTTACCCTGAATAATTAATTGTTCTCTATTTTCTTCCCATTCATACCTCCTTATAGCAGGTAACAAATTACTTTACAGTTCACTGTCTCCAAAACTTTTATGATTGTATATCCTCAATAAGAATTTGAAGCACAAAAAAAAAAAAAAAAAAAAGAATTTGAAGCACACTCCCAATGTAGGTATATGTAGTTATGAATTACTTATACATAGTGTATTAATACGTTATATCATTTAATAAAAAGAATGCAACATGTAAGTATGAGGTAAAGTTGAGTAAAAATAGAAATTCTAATATTTTCTTTGACGCTCTTCTAGATCGTCTTGAGCACTCTGCACACCCCACTTTGGAAAACACTGCTTTTCATTGACTCTCCTAGTGAACAGGGAGCTCCAGAGCAAGAACCATTCCCCTCAAAACCATCCTACTATCTGGTCCAGAAATATTTACGGGGTTTTATTAATTCAGATTAAAGTTACTCCTTTCAGAATCTTAATTTTTTTGAAACAATTTTGTGATGGTTAAAACCTCCAAATGAAAACAAATTGAAGGCTTCTGGATAGTTGTAATGCAGTTTAAAGTAGGTAAATTAAAGAACAGAAAAGATTGGGCTATGTAATGATGAAAGAAAAAACTTGAGGAAATTCTGCACAGTTGAAAACGTGACAATGACGTGATTACAAATGAGGTATTTGTCAGGTAGGACCATTTATGGCACATCAGAACCATACATATGTCTATTCTGAATGTGACTATTGGAAAAATCTTATTTAAAAATACCTAATACAAAAAAATAAATAAAAATAAAAATACCTAATACGTATTGTTTGCCTCTAATTCATTCTGAGTCCCTGTTGTTCCCATGCAGATGCTGGGTGGAATCCCATGGCAAGCCTACTTCCAGAGGGTCCTCTCTTCATCCTCAGCCACCTATGCTCAAGTGTTGTCTTTCCTGGCAGCTTTTGGATGCCTGGTGATGGCTCTACCAGCCATACTCATTGGGGCCATTGGAGCATCAACAGGTACATCTCTTGCAGCTTCACTAGTTGACCCACTGAGACTTCACTGAAATGACCAATTACCTCCCAGCTGCCCTCGCTCCCCCACTTGCCCTCTTACCCCCACTTAGTTGAATGTTTCTCATCGTATTCATGTAGAGACATTTATTATAGCATTCAAATAATTGTATTATAGCTCAGTGTCTCCAAACAGTTTTTGATGCTCTCCCCACCAATAAAACATGCTAGCATACCCCTCCATGTTGATATACTTGTCAATTGTGTATATGTAATCCTGTCAGCAGCGGTTCTCAACAAAGGTACACATTGACATCATCTGGGGAGAAGAAGAGATGCTTTAAAAAATGCCTATTCTATCCTACCCCACAGGGATTTTATTTTAATAATCTAAGGTGGAGCCAGAAGACCAGGGTTTTTTTAAAGCCCCTTGGTTGGTCAAAGTCGGCCTGAGTTGAAATCTCCTGGCTTAGAAATTGAACGACACCTAAGGGCCACTTTGAACTTGAGATTCCTGCTTTACATTTCTAATAGTTTATTAATTAAAAGTTTTCTTTCTTGGAGAAATAAATCAATAAGCGTGTAGGTAAAGGTAAAATTAAGGCACTGAGACTTAGAATAATTTACTCAAATTTGGTAAAAAGAGCATCATGAGATGCTTATCCCCTAGTTAGCCTCTATCTAAAACATTTTTAAAATCTCACCATTAATTTAATTGAAATTGTTAATTATTCCTGACACATATCTATGCTATACAGCTTCCAAGAACATTCATGAAAATACATCACAGTAATCCAAATTCAAAAAAGTCCTGTAGGTAGACGTCATTGAAACAGACTAAAGAAATTTACCTTTCACTCCACTGTGTTCTATAAAGATGATACAGGATGATACACCCATCGCTATTTTGATTTTCAATTAGTAGAGCTACTTATTGGATTACGTAACTTTTACAAGAACAGTCATGTTTCATAGTGTCCGTTCTCCATTCCAGTTGTTCATCCATGACATAAACAAACACTTAAAAAGATGACTGACAGAGGTGATTGTGTGCCTTTGAATAAAAGATAACACTTATGTCACAATCAGAAAACAGATCTGGTTTCTGTAAGAGTGTGTGTGTGTGTGTGTGTGTGTGTGTGTGTGTGTGTTGTAGGACAACAGACTGAAAAATCCAATGTGAACTCTATTTTTTTCTTGGATTGGGTACACATTCTTGGTTGTTATTTCTGGTACCATAATGGTCTCAATGAGTGCTATAAAACTGGCTTCAACAAAGCATAGCTTTGAACAACTGTAATAGAAAATGGAGGAAGAAAAAAGTGATAGGATCCAAGGGAAACTACTCCTATTTGGTCCTGGAATTATGCCATCAAAGTTCAGCAAATAAAAAAGGAGCTACACTAATGTACATTTAAAGATTCCATTGTATTTTTCAGTATATGATGGTATGAGTAAACAGCACTGGGTGTTACACCCAAACAATGAATCATGGAACACTATATCAAAAACTAATGATGTACTGTATGGTGACAATTATAACGGAATAAAAAAAGAACTATATATTCAAAGATAAACTTATTTTTTGTTTGTTTTCACCATGATTTTTTCTATCTTGCATGGTGCACAAGATATTTTTGTACTCTTTGCAATGAAGCCTTAGTATCCATTTTCTAAATAATAAGAAAAAAACAGATTAATTAGCACAATGCAGAATTTCACTTTCTAAAACATCAATTTGAAGATGTAATTCCTTCTATGAATTCTAGAGTTCAGCAGACCAACTCATCATAAAATCTAAATAATCTTACAGTTTATTTTACTAGTGGCTCATCTCAGATACTGTTAAAAAAATAATATTAATATTAATGTTGGTGAGTCTTCGACTGCTAATGGATAGGTTTGTATAAGTCAAAACACTCAGGTTTTTGGCTTCATTTAAAAAAATAATGGAAATTTTCAGAAAATAATGCTGACATTGTTTAATTGATCATACAACTCCTTCAATTATGATAAAAAGACATAAACTTTCTGAAATAAAAATACAGTGTCTTATTTTCTTTATAGTATCAATATCAGATATAATTTCTAAGTTTCAAGTTTAAAAACTTGAAAGCACATTTTCTTACTTTATTTTTTTCCAAAAAACCTTTTATATATTTGAAGAAACTGCATGTTGTTTACTTTGGCTTTGTGGTTTTAAAAAATATTTTCAGATACTTATATATATTATTTATTGTATAAAAATGTAGTGGTTGTATAATTTATGTATGTAGTTTTTCTAAATCAGTTTCACAGTGTTATTTTGTGAGATAAAATAAATTGCAAACACTCTGTAATGAAATTTTACTCCACTGAAATTTTACTCCAGTGAAATTTTATTGCACTAACTATAATTTGGTGACTTCCCAGATCTGGCTGAATATTATCATCATTCAGACCTATGCAATCAGAATCTTTCAGGATACTCTGCACTGTAAAGGCATGCCTGAGAGATCCCAATGTTCATTAAGGTTTGCAAACCACTGAATGAATCCAATGACGATTCTTCTTTTTATTTCTTGCTTTAATAAAATCAAGCACTTGCCATTTTCTGCCCATTTCTTTCTTATCTTCACAATGTCAAACTTGCTTTTAACATTGCTTTTAACAGCCTGGCCCACAGACTTAGCCAGAGGTGTGCTGCAAACTGTTGCCTGTGCATCTCTGGTACCCACGCCCTCCTGTTTCCTTGAGACTCTTTCTATCTTTTGTGTTTTGAGTCCTATTACACAAAGTCCAAAATCTTCCTGAAGTGCAGTCTTATACCTGCACTTTCTACTCAATAAACAAGGACTTTCCGTTACCTACCATGCCTTCTGTTTCCAGTAAGTGGAATCCAATGCAAGAAGGAATTTAGTTGGGGGAAAAATAATGCTGATGGTGCTCCAAAACCAAGTTCATATACAGGAAGAGGATGGGTGAGAATATCTCCACTATCATCTATACATTAATGCATGTATGACTGAGGACTGAAACACTAAGTGTTCTCTCACATCTCCAACTGATTGAAGAAATACTCTATGCTTTTGTTTTATAACAATTTGTGTTCTGTGATTCAGTACAATTCGATGTCGTAATTACAGAAGAGAAATAGGTAATAGGTAGGTAGGTAAGTAGATAGATGATTGATGATTGATAGATAGGCAGATAGATGATAGATGATGATAGGTAGATAGATGATTAGATAGATAGATAGATGATAGATAGATGGATAGATAGATAGATAATGGGTCTTATGAACAAGGCTAAGTGTAACCAAAACCCACTAGAAGCCAGAATTGCATATAAGACAATGGACTTCCCACCCACTTAGACCAACATACCTAGTTAGATTTCTAGACTGAATTATAGACTTCTCCTGTAATTAGACTTATTGATATATTCTGAATTTATGTCAAAAGCTTCTAGTAAATAGGATGACCCCCAGATTGATAAAGAACATATGGTTCTTTGGTAGTTTTTATAATTTGTTTTTTTCTATTCAACAGACTGGAACCAGACTTTATACAGGCCTCTAGATCCCAAAGACAAAAATGAAGCGGACATGATTTTACCAATTGTTCTGAAGTACCTCTGCCCTGTGTACATTTCTTTCTTTGGTCTTGGTGCAGTTTCTGCTGCTGTTATGTCATCAGCAGATTCTTCCATCTTGTCAGCAAGTTCCATGTTTGCCCGGAACATCTACCAGCTTTCGTTCAGACAAAACGTAAGAATGGCTTTTTAAGACATAACATTATTGTTATTGTTGTTGTCATCATTGTATTTATTGTGTCTGTAGTATTATATATTTAGTAATATCCTATATTAAAATCAGACCCTAGTTTGATTAAGCACACAAGGCTAAATAATGCTGAATTTCATTTAAGCTGTACATAAACATTTTTAATGCATGTTATCATTCATCTTGGTATGGAAGGGAACATATCAATACGAGTATTTTTGAGAGGTACAGTCATATTGCTATAATTTACACTTCTTGTCCTTCTAATGAAAGATTCATGAAACTTAAAATATCAAAAAACTTTTGAGTTTAATCAAGTATGATAAAAAACTTGAAGCAGAACATAGTGAGTAAGGGATTTCATGGGCATTTGTGCAGTTGAATTCCCAAGTCTACATTGGTAAGAAAATTGCCTCTCGGTATGACTGACCTTATTGAATCAAGTTGGTGCAGAACAGCACCACTGTGCCACTGAGGAGCCAATAGCCCCTATTCAGCTTCCTCCTTCACTAAGGCTTTTCTTTTTCTAGTTTTTCTAGGTCATAGTGAACAAAAGGGTCCCACTTGTTTGCAAGGTGGCTGGATTAAAGATGGTAGGACTCCCAGGAGACAGCAAGGCTGGGCCATGCCTCCTCACAGCCACCTAGGAATTGTTCCTTAATGTGTAAAGTATGTGAAATCCTTTCTTGCATTATTATTCCCCTATGACAGCATAGTAGCTCACCTCACCTCTCCCATGCACATTCAGGGAAAGGTGTAGCTGCCCGTGGTTCTGCACATGGCACACAGAAACCCCTCCCAAAGGCCCACCAGGGAGGCCACCTAGATGGCTTGCTTCCTATGCTTGGTTTAGGCTGATTTTGCCCACACTGAACTGTATGAACCAGGGGAATTGTTTAGACCCGTTTTAAAGCACAGAGAAGTATCTCTCTCTTTGCCTAAATGAGTCAACGCACTGTGTGAAAAGCTGTCACTGTGGCAATTTCTTGCAGGCCTCAGACAAGGAAATCATCTGGGTCATGCGAATCACCGTGTTTGTGTTTGGAGCGTCCGCCACAGCCATGGCCTTACTAACGAAGACCGTGTACGGGCTCTGGTACCTCAGCTCAGACCTTGTTTACATCATCATCTTCCCCCAGCTGCTCTGTGTGCTCTTCGTCAAGGGAACTAACACCTATGGGGCTGTGGCAGGTTATGTGTCTGGCCTTTTCCTGAGAATCACCGGTGGAGAGCCATATCTGCACCTGCAGCCCTTGATCTTTTACCCCGGTTATTACTCTGATAAGAATGGCATATATAACCAGAGATTCCCATTTAAAACCCTCTCCATGGTTACCTCATTCTTATCCAACATTTGCATCTCCTATCTAGCCAAATACCTATTTGAAAGTGGAAGCTTGCCGCCCAAATTAGATGTGTTTGATGCTGTTGTCGCAAGGCACAGTGAAGAAAACATGGATAAGACAATTCTGGTCAAAAATGAAAATATTAAATTGGATGAACTTGCACCTGTGAAGCCCCGACAGAGCATAACTCTCAGCTCCACTTTTACCAATAAGGAGGCCTTCGTCAACATGGACTCCAGCCCGGAAGGGTCTGGGACTGAAGATAACGCATGATGACCCCATCCAGATAAAATACTGCTTTCACAAACAAAGAACCACAGCAGGCTAGTCTGGGAGGGATGGGTTGCAGAATATAAAAAATATACATTAAAAACAAACAGCATTCAGGAGGACAAAAATCCTTACAAAAGTGCAATTGCACAAATGCAAGCCAAGCGAGAAGGAAGCATCTGTGAAAGCAACAGCTTGCTTCTTCATCGATATTTCTCATTCTCATTCAATTCTGACAGTTTTGTTAAGTATTCAAAATTGAATTAAGCCCCCTCAAAGAAAAGAGGGCCAAACAGAGTATTTGTCTTTATTCTGAAAAAATAAAAAAGAAGTAGATACGAAAGAGCCAAGGAAGTTAGGTGGACTGGATCAAGACCTTCTCTGCTAATGCACTAGTGGGTCTAGTTTATTGTCACAGTGAAGTCAGGAGAGGAGCTTGCCATCACTCCAATGAATGATGCAACAATTAACCACTGATTGTCCTGATGTGATGATTAATTCCTTCTTTCACGTTCTTAACAAGAACATTTGCTGAATATGCAATTCATTTCTCTTTTCGTAGTGGCATGTATTGTTCTGAGCACAGACAAAGCAAACACACACAAAATTTTGTGTTGTGTCATTTTTTTAGGTACAAGGTAATAGGAAAGTAGAATCTATCTTCATAGAGGAGTACTGGTTCCTTTGAGTGTGTCTAACGGCTACCATATGCATTGAGACATGTACCTGGAGGATGGAAGTCATGATTATTAGGCAACCTTAAAGCAATAAATCAAGAAGGCCATTAAGTAGAAAGTGACAGGAAGAAGAGTGGGTTTTTACCTTCATCTGAAGCTCATGTAGTTTTGCTTCATGATAAAAGAAGTAATGTCTTGGCTTCCTATCTAACCTGGTATTGGAAGTGAAATTGAGCCATATAGAAGGTGAGGTAGCAGCATAGCACCAATTAAGCTTAATGAGAGATAAACTGCACCTCCTGATAAAACTAGAAAAACAAAACCCTCTTAATTTTGGACATTCATTCATGAGGATGATTTAGTGTCAAGAGAGTGACTCTGCAGTACTTTTTGCAAAAGCCAGTCTTAGGTACTAGACAAATCACCACTACAGAGAGTAGATAGTGAATTTTGAAATGCAGAAGAAAGCAGAGAGTAAAAATAAATCCTAAAGGGAAAAAGCCATCAATTTTAACATTTCGTGTCCACATAACTTGGTCGTTAAATATTATTTTTCTCCTTTTCTGGAGTTAAAAAATACATTTGTCTGTATCCATATATATATATATATATATATATATATATATATATACACACACACACACACACACATATATATATGTATATATATATGCAATGGTTTGTATCCACTTTAGAATTTTAAATTCTTTCTCAGAGGTTACATTATAGAAATAACCAGAGTTGTGTCTATAAAAACAGAGTGAATTTATGAGCTAAAAAATTATCTGAGCATTTGATCCAATAAGGAAAGGCAACATGACTTATTTAAACCAAAGCACATTGTCCAAAAACACTTGTTTTGCAATTCATAGACAAAATGAAGTTAATTCAGTGTTCAACATTAAGTATAAAAGTTGTGTTCAGGAAGGTGGAATTCCTTTTTTAAAAAAAATTATAATTGTCTAAAACCATCAAATAATGCATCTCTTTGTTATTAAACATGAATTAAATAAATTCACAGAGTAATTTTTTAAATATGAATTAAATAATTTTACATGTTGTAATGTCCCATATTTTAATGCTTTATCAAAACTTGATGGAGAATATGATGTTGTATTCAGAATCTTTATAGAACATCATCTATGCTTAAGTGAAAAGAGAATTCTTTTCACTCATCTATTTGCTCAGAATTTTCTTTATGCCTAGTACCTAATGGAGTATTTGGAAGGAGCACATTTTTGGAACTGCTAAGTGTGGGAATCCCAAGATTCTCAGACATGGATGGAGAGAAGAACCCAGGGCAGGAAGCTTATGAAGGACAAAGTACAATGATGGAAACATTCGGCATGGAAAAGTGATGACTTGTTGGGGACTGCAGTTCCTGGTACCTCTGCTCTTTCAGATGTGCCATGCTCTACAGCACACTGCCTCAATAATTGTTTTTATGCACTCCATCACCCTGAGTTTTTGTTTCAAACTACTTAGGAGCCAACTTCCATGGAAGATATCACCCATATTGTAATAAAATACAACAGGGATTTAGTCTCTTTGAAGTTGTTATAGTTTACAATTTTCCTGGGCAACAGTTGTCCAAATATGTTCAGATACGTGAAATAACCGTATTTAAATACAGTGAAATAGAATAAATATTAATAGTGAAAATTTCTTCCATTCCATTCACTTTGTAATAATAGAAATATAAGGTCTCTGAAGGACCTCGTGGGATTGGGGGGTGGGGAGGGTCAGAAAAAGAAAAAGAAAGAAAGATAAGGAGGGGGGAAGGGTTTACCTTGTCCAAACTATTAAAAACTATATCACTTAAATAATATAAGCCAATAAATAATGTCCTATTTTTATTTCACGTGTTATTTCATACCTACTCTCTAACTAGATTTACAAAAAAGCTAGTTTAGTATAAAATTCCCTAATAAATGTGCTAAATATTAGTAAGATGACTTTTTAAAAGGAGAAAAAATGTTAATGATCAAAAGGAATGAAACAATGATCACAGGATTGTTAGGCACATTCACACGCACATTTCCCCATTTCCAAGGAAGGAACAAAGTTATGACTTTCAGAAGACAATGCCTTATGCTCATCTCTGCTCTGTTTTGACATCATGGGTAATGCTGGTGGCTTTGTATTCTTCCAGCTTCACTCAGTGGATCTAATTTTCAAAAACCCATTCTCGATGAAATAAAAACAAGAAAAACATGTTAGACACTGGCTATATTAACCTCTGGAGGCAATACCTGTGGATAAAGCATTAGGGTAAAACACATATTTTATTTTCATACTTCTACAATAATTGTAACATGGTTTCTTGGGTAATTTTAATGTGCTTTTTCCCCCCATATATATTTTCCAAAATATAAAGCTTGTAGCTGGACTGGAAAGCCAACAAGCTTTCAGACACTCAATGTCAAAATTCAACTTTGTCGCTACTGTTAAAAGTAATGAATTTTATGTGAATGTCAAATGAATGTAAGCTTGAATCTAATGTAATGGCTATTAGCTGTTTTATTTGGAAATAACGAATTGGCATTGTATTTGAAACATAAAGTGTGACTTTTTCTTTTTAGTCTCTGAGAAAATTTATTCCCGCATAATGTATAATTTATTGTAAGTTTGCTACTGAACAGACAGATACATATAATGGTTCTAAACATATATTTTGTCTGTCAAAATATTATATAATCTATGCTTAAAATAAGTAGATTTGCAGCTATTCATGTAAATGTTTTCAATGTAATGGTATTGTATTAAATTGTGCTGGTGCAATTCGGGAGATCATTGTCTAGGTTTGACTTTTTGCGGCCCTCTCTTAAAAAAAATATAAGTGGTGCTTGGACACAACTATACAATGGAATTAAAATGAACCATATCACTGCTGGAACATATAAAAATATGAAATGGAAATGTTATACCTTGCATCTTAGGGCAATATATGATATCATATCTCAAAAAATATGAATTATTATTCCTGGAAAAGAAGTTCTGCCACTGCACACAGGCCTTTCTTTGAGTCAAGCAAATCAGTAGGCAGAATATCTATTCCATTAATATCAAAATATCTGCATCTTAAAAACCAAATAGCTGTCTGATAATTATTGATCTAGGATACACAAGCAATTACTAAATAAAGAACTGTCCTCATTATGCTCTACATATATACTTTATATCTCTTACTAACTCTCTCAAAGTGTCTTGAAAGTATAATTATATATATCCTCAGAAGAACTTTGGCCTCTTACACCTTAATCATAAACATTTCTGCCTTTGGATATATAGAGAGGAGGGACCTAGAATGAGCTCATGGATGAATGAGGAAAGAATGAGTAGTTACAGGAAGAAATATACCAGTTTGTCTGCTATTATGGACACATTCCTGAAGATCCTGTATTTTGCTTTATCACAAAGCTATTTGTGGAAAGTATTAGGAGCTAGAAAAGACAATGTGTATTGGAGCCTGTGTATGCTTTCTTCATTTTAACCCTAGTGTTAAGAGAGTTTAATTTGATCATTAGCATTCTCCTCTAAGGCAGATATTCTGAGAGAGGTCCAAAGAGTTACAAGATCACGACAAATGATTGCGTCTTCATATTTTATACAATCACCCAAAGAACTCCAAAACAGTAAAAACAGCCATCGCTTAGTATTTAAATTCTTTATAATCAAGAAGTATGTGGTAATTTTGTTTTGGTTTTTGGTTGGAAAGCCATGGTTATCTACTTAAAATAAGTACCACCTATGTATTTTGAAGCTGTTGATTTATGAATTTTAGAACTAGGAGTAGTTAAAAACATAAACCAGATAGGACCAAAGGCTAATAATGATAGAGTAGTGGATATTAATGAAATAAATAACTGAAAATGGCCTCCCAGTGGTGCTGCAAAATGCAGCTGGAGTGAGTGAACCACAGCACAAGAATGGCTTGGACTCACTGACCTCTGGCCTGATTGTAGCATGACTTGGAAGACAGTAGGTAAGATTAGAAATGCAGAGGAAGGATGTATGGCTTCAAACAGCTGCTCTGCCTCCAGTTGAGGATCTCAACAGTCATAATCTTAGTCAAGGCACTTAACCTCTACAGCCTCAGTTTCCCAAATGAGAATTGTATTTATCTGTTACTAGGCCAAAATTATAGGATACCTTAAAGGCTAGGTGGTAGATAGAACACACTTAACAATTGTAAACACATGGAACTATAAACATGGATTTCCAACTGGGACAACTGGACAAAACACATCCAGCTAGTTGGGAAGTTATTTTGCCTGTGAATCTTGTCATCTTCAACTAGTTTTAAGCTGGATCCTAAATTAGGGATAAAGAAAGAAGAGTCATGTTTTAAAGTACATTGATATATAGGTTATATTTGCTTTATTTGGCTTTCCAAGGACCTAGAGTAACAGAATTTTAGTGCTGCCCTGCATGCACCCCAGTTGTGGTCCATGTATGAATATGAACTTAACAAGGAGTGACGTAGTCTGTGGGAAAGTTTATCTCATTATTCATGTGGGAATTTTCAGGCAATACCACCACCAAGAGTACTTTGTGCTCAGAGTAAGAAATAGAAAGTCTATGGGCGGTTTGAAAAAGTCAGTCAAAAGTTTCTTTAGTTTGGCTGTTTTGTGTATTTCTGGTCATCCTATTTAAAAGCATCACATGACTCAAACAATTTTTTAAAGATTAAAAAAATGATAGGAGATTGAAAAAGCAAATTTTGAAAACCACCCGAAGCTGGCCTTCAAAGCTCATAAATGTTTGTAGAGGGTAGAATTGGAAATGTGCTGATGGACACCAGTAGAAATTAACATGAAATTTAAAAATATCAGGATCGAGAAAGCACTGCAAACCATATTACTCTATATAGGTTAAGATGTCCTGAGCACAGATGGCCATGGGCATAAAATATAAGCTATGACTTAAGTGCAGGGAGCACTTTGGATTGAATGCATGCAAAGCAATTGCAGCCCCAACCATGGTTGTCTGTGTTCACAGAGCGTGATTACATACAATGGATGCCACATGATCTATTTTCTGCTACTCAATATTGAGTTGACATTTAGCCTTCAGAAATAATCTAACCCACATAGGCTTCCATTTCATAACAACTTGTTTTTCATTTCATTTTAGTTTTTAGAATAAAATTTCTATTAAGTAACACTATGTTTAGTAAGTATTTTCCACATTTCACTTTTCAGAGAAAGCTATAAAGCTCCAGTAAACCAATTTCTACTAGATATTTTAAAACATAATATAAAATAAAACCCTCTATCTGACTATGTAGCCTTATGCATATTTGATTCACTCTTCTATTGTTTTTACACCTATTATCTACAAAGTAATTCTAAGATCACTTTTTTTAGAAAGATGGCTAGAAAAAAACCTTAAAATTAATTTTAGCTCATTCTAACTTCTAATTTAAGGAAAAAAAATAGAGAATTTTAAACAATAAAGCCTGAAGTGAAACAAGCTTTCAAAATTCATGATCCTGACCTATTGGGAATTCTACTTTCTTACCTTCATCCCCAATTGAACGAGAAGTTAGGAGATATTACCCTTCATTCATGGTTTAATCTTAGATCAAGTAATCGACCTTTCTTGATGTTGAGTAATTTTCTATAAACAATGATTTTAGAGCGTCTCTCTGACTTGGAATTTAACAACTACATGAGTATACATCTCTCCTCTAAATCAATCCAAACATACTTCATTACTCATCCTGGAACTATTCAAATTATTGAATTTCCTGGATCTCAAATTCTTCATTTGCTGTGAACCAAAGCATTATGGGAATGGCAAGAGAAAATTGTGGTGATGAACCTGTTTTCTAACTTGATTGTGGCACTGGTTATGCAAATCTATACATCTGACACAACTGCATAGAACAATGGAAACAAGACTTTCCTTCTCTCAGTGTTCCTGTGAGAGCCCAGGTTTTCTGAAACTCAGAGCGTTTGCTCTGAGGCCATTTTTCTAGTTAGATCTGACCCAAAGTGTTAGAAAACTTCTCTTATACCAAATGACCAAAACTTCTCCTATACCAAATGAATACCCACAGTAGGGCTCTGGATTACACCCAAGGATGTCAGAAACACTGAAGTGTTCTCTTACTACATATTCACATTTCAGGAGAAATGAAGCTCAGAACTTGGAAAAGTCTCTAGGTCACAAAGGCCAAATTTTGAGTTTTTCTGAATGTTGGAGAGATTTTCTTTAAGTATCGAAAGGGTTGGAATCAGGACCCATGCCTGTTAATTTCTTCCAAGGAGACAGCTGCATTCTTCACCTCTATAAGCAAAGAAAAGTCATTTTCTTCATCTCTCATCTGTAGAGGATTCACTGCTCAGTAACTTTATGTGCCATACATCATTGCCATACTTTTTATGAATGAGGTACCCTTAATGACCTCCCAGTCTTATTGCCTATTACAATAATTGTGTCTCCTGCCTCCTGATAATTGAGTACCTCCATTTGGACTCTGCTGTTTCTGGTTGCTCCTCCAACACAGGATCCCTCATAACCTCACATCAAACCAAGGGACCTACTTTATAACAAAAGGGGTATGCAAGTCCATGGAATTCTTTAATCAAGTTCTACAACATATAACCCAGAAGCTCCCTGCCTATCAGAGTATAACAACCTTCTGAAAGTACAATTGAAACACTGCTTCAGAGGAAAGACTTTATGATAATGCAGTGCCATCTTCTAGGATGCAGTATACACCTTGAATTAAAGAACTTTACCTGGTGTGTGTGCCCAGTAGGAAAAACAAATGTGTCTGGGAACCAAGAAATGGGGAAGCAAAACTGATCCTACTAACCAACACTCCTACTGACCCAATAGGGTATTTGTGCTACTTATCCCTATAGCTCTGAGCTCTGCATAGTTGGAAATCCTGACCCCAAAGAGGAATCACTTCTACCAATGAAACCAGCAAGAATCTCATTGTATTAAAAACTACCACTGTCACCTGGGCACTTTGAGCTCATTTACCAAGGCTCTAGCAGGCAAGAAGAAAAGTTCCCATCTTAATGGGGATATTGATCCTGATTGTGGGACGGAGCTAGAACTGCTTTTATCCAGTGAGACAGGGGAGGAATACATTTAGCACCCAAGCGACTGCTCTGTGCTTTTTGGTATTCTCTTGCTTACTTGAGAGGATAAAAATGGACAAGTTCAGCAAATATGCCTGAAAAGGGACATGGTGTCCCATCCTTAGACCCTTCAGGAATGAAGTTTGCATGAGTCACCGCCAGCAGACTTGCTAGTGAGGGAATTTAGGATGTCTAGCAGAGAAGGGAGCAATGAGTGTTAGTCATGGCCCTGAAAGTGGGTGCCCTGGTAGGGCTGTAGTTGTTTCCCTTTGCTTTCCTTTTCCAAGTTTTCCAAGGAAAAGAGATCCACTGGAATCTTGTAAAGTCAGTTAAAATTTCTGGACTTCTAAGTAATGTTTGCCTATTCCCTCCTTCCTGGTGGTCCTTCAATCCACCTTGGAACATACTGGTGAAGGATACTCACCAACTCCTGAGTCAGCCTACTCAAATATTACAAAGTTCCTACTATTTAACACATAATCATTTTACTGAACAAAATTTGCATTTCCCTTAAACTTGAAACAAAAATGTTATGTATACCACAAAGTGGTATAACCTCCCTACCCACAATTCTGATGGAAGAATGTAACAGAAGATTCACACTCTTGCCACTCAAATAGGTACAGATGATGCCATAAGGGCAGTAACAAATAATCTGATTAATATAGTAAATTCCTGTCACCTTTTGTCCTCATGGAAAAAAGGTAGTAGAAAAGTGATGAACTGTAAAATAGCAATTCAGAAAGAGAAGTAAGTCTTTGTTATATGTGCCATTCAGAGCAAATACAAATTCAAGTCTAATATGCTTTCATATAATTTGCCATCTTAAAGAGGTGACAAAGGAAAATTCCACCACACCACATGAAGTCAAAAGTTATCCACACAAGTCTTTCAAAATCCCACTGTGCTGGTCCTACCCTATATCCCTTCTCTGTCTTTGTCTCCCAAAATTTCTGGTCATGATCTCTGAATCCCTCTTGCCTTTTCTTCCTCATGGAGAAAGAGATTCACCTTTTTTTTTTTTTTTGCCCTCCTGAGGCCTACATCTTCTCTCTGTACTTGGATGAATGGAACAAAGGTGGCAAACCTACAAAAGCCCTTTTTAGACCAGGAGAAGGTAGAAGCTATACACACTTCCGTTTTTAAAAATGCATTTTCCCAATATTTGGCCATGTCATGGCCATGGCCATGTCAACTCTGTTAATATTCTAAGAGCACAACATTCTCATGGTCTCTAAAACCATAAACTAAGATGACAGAAAAAAAGAGGATGCTTTTAATTTTACAGGCAAAAACCATTGTTTATCAAAGACCACAGTCATAATGCACATGGTTATAAGAGACCATATTCTGTGAATTAATCTCTCCCTTTTCACTGAAGGAATAACTTCCATGAGAGCATGAACTCATCTATCATTTATGTGGAAGCTATTTATCTTATCTGGCCTCGTGCCTATAGAAAAATGTTGTTGATTTCAGACATATCTTACAAAGGACTTCAGATAATTCAGGGTAAGTGTCCAAATTTATGTTCCTTATAAATACGTCAATAAAAATTGAATAGAGAGGAAGCAAACCATGAGATTCCTTGCCTTTGGTCTTTGCAGTTCCCTTACTAGAGATATTTCAGCTAATTAAGGGTATGGAAGAAACAAAACTGTACACATATTCCATTCTTGTTTTTATTATAGGAGAACAGATGTGAACAGAAGCCAATCTAATTCCCTAAAAACACTATTTTGTCCATACTAATCCAGTTGTTATACAAAGAAAATTTACAGATGCTTAGAGAATTATGGAACTCAGAAATCTTTCCTCTGAGAATATTAATAAGCCCACAGGTCAGAAGTATCATTCCAGATATTACCTAGTACAAAAATAGTATGCTTGGTTAGCCAACAAAAAGGCTCTGAGGCTCTTAAGGCTATTTCTGGGGTGGAAATAGAATCATTTATTCGATTTTAAGAGACAAGGCAACAAATTTATTGGGTGCTAGTAGAAATCAAAGGCTAAGCTATGGTAATACTTCTAACTATAATTATTAGGAAGCAGAGGGTTCATATTTTTGGGAAACACATTCTGATTTCATTTAATAAACCATATTACAAAAAGACTCCTGGACATCCCCAGGGTGGCAAAGTAGGAAACTCCAACCTCCAACCCCCAAAAAGATCAATAATTAAGCAGCTATCTAAGAACAAGAACATCTTGGAAGAGCTCGGGAGTCCACTTAAGAAACGTCAGGAACATGGTGGGAAAGCCTGAGAATAACTGCAAAAAAGGTAAGGAAGAACAATTTCATTTTTGCCTGCAATAGCCCATTCCCCAGGCCAGCACTGCTGAGCACCATATGGGAACTCCCCAGCTAGAAAGAATACCCATCACTGAGAAAGGCAGAGCAGGAGGAACAACCAGCTTCCCCAGCCTTTGGGGCACCACATGAAGGCCGCACTTCAAATTTACCCCACTCAGAGACTGGTAAAGCTAAGATGAACAGAGATCAAGGAATAAAAGCTAGGGTCAAGGAATAAAAGCAAGGACTACTGGTACCAGCCATGTTGAATGACTGAGGTTCCCATAACCTCTGCAGAAGACCCCAGCAGCTTTCATCTCTGATGAAACATATAGCCAGCACAGCAGTCATGAACCCACTGCAGATTTTACCAGTTGTTCTCCTCACAAGTATTTGCATTCTCAGATGCCAGTCATTTGAGTTCCTCCCGACTCCCATCCATTCCCACCATATCAGAGCCCAGGAACTGCACCAGTAGCCAGCCCAGGCCTCTGCAGCTGTGTGAGCACAAAACACCAGCCTAGACTTTTGCACGTAATCCCCATCTTCATGTATTTGCTTAGGACCAACCCCTCCAGCTGTGTATTTACACGTCACCAGACTCTACCACCATGTATGTGCCCATGGAAAGGTCCTTCAGACACAGAAGTACACCCAAAATGCCTAGGTCCTAACAGATGCTTGTGGGGCTAGATCTGGCTCTGTCTCCCATACCTGGCCTGCACCACTGGTTCATCTGCCGCTAGCCCACACAGTTGTTTATAGGCCTGGCTCCAGCCTGGTTCCTGTCACTGGCCTGTACCACTGGACTTGTCTCCAGCAAGCCCCTCCAGCTATGCACCTTCACGCCAGCAGCCCAACTCCTTTCACCACCTTCCACTGCCGTGCATGCACCCATGAGGAGACTCTGCAGTCCATCGAGTACATACTGACAAGTAAGGTCCCCACAGCTGCCAGCATACCCACAGTTGACCCAGGCTCTTGTGTTTGCAATCAGCCCCTACTACTACACAGGCATCTGCAGCTGACCCCCTCAACCAAGTATGTACAGAACACCAGCATCAGCCATCAATGCCACTTGCCATTGCTCCTAGCCACTGGACTGGAGGTATATAGCCCTACAGCCACTTCAGGCTCCTGTAGTGCTCACCAAGGACCATGCAGTTATTGATAATGTGGACTCCAGAGGCCTGGACCCATTAGACATCATGCCACCCCAGACTTGGAGCCAACATATGGCCCTGCTTGACTAGATCCAGTCCTACAGTACACTGCAGGATTCTCCTACTTGCAGGTGAAGGGGTTCCTTTACTAAAGTCAGTCCATGAAGTCTGGAAGAAGTGATGGCTTCTTCAAATGTGCAGACACTTGCACAAGGCTATGGGGATCATGAAAAATTAGGGAAATATGATATCACCAAAGAGACATGGTAAACTTCCACTTACAGATGCCAAAGAGATAGAGATACATGAATTACCTGACAAATAATTCAAAATACTTCTTCTGAAGATGCTCAGAGAGCTATAAAGGAACACAGATAAAGAATTTAACAAAATTGGAAGAAAAATATAACAAAGTATGAATTTCAACAAAAATATAGAAAATAAAAAAGAACCAAACAGAATTTTGGATCTGAAGAATACAGTATGGGACTAAGAATGCAATAGAGCTTCAATAACTAACTGTAGCAACAGAAGAAAGAATCAGTGAGCTTGGAAATAGATCATTTTCAGTTGTTCAGTCAGAGAAGCAAACAGGAAAAAAGGATGGAAAGGAATAAAGAAAGCCTATGGCACTCATAGGAAGAGAAACAAGAGAAATAAGAGAAACAATCTACATATCACGAGAGTCCCAAATGGAGAAGAAAGGGCTAAAGAGAAAGCTTACATAGAGAAATAACAGCCAAGAACTTCCCAATCCTAGAGAGAGATTTGGACATCCAAGTTTAATAAGCTAGTAGATGCCCCCATAATTTCAATCCACAATGACCTTCTACAGTGACTATTATAATAAAATTATCTAAAATCAAAGACAAAAATAAACTTTAAAACAACAAAAGAAAAACATAATCTCTCTTATAAGGGAACCCCCATAAGGTTATAAACAGATTTTTCAGCAAAAAAGTGGGATGATACAATGTGTTGAAAGAATAAACTACCAACCAAGAATACTTTAGCACAAAGTCAGATTTATCATACTTTAATACTGTAGTATGGTGGAGAATTAACCACTTAACTCTGATATAAAGGTTAAAGGACAAAAGTATTAAAAATAGCTATGCAATAACTTGTTAAACAATACACAATATAAAGAGGTGTAAATTGTGACATCAAAAATATAAAATGGGTGCAGGAGGATAAGAATGAAGAGTTTTTATGCAACCAAAGTTAAGTTGTTAGCTTAAAATAGACTGTTATATTAGTAAGAGGGGTCAAGTAAGCCTCAGGCTAACCACAAAACAGAAACCTATAGTAAATATGTACAAGATAAAGAGAAGGTAATCAAAGTATATGACTACAGAAACTCATCAATTCACAAAGAAACATGTCCAGAGAGAAAGAAAGGAACAAAAAAACTACAAAACAGAAAAAAATTAACAAGATAATAATTGTAAGTCTTTACCTATCAGTAATTACATCAAGTATAAATGGATTAATTCTAATCAGAAGACACAGAGTAGTAGAATGGATAAAAAAAAAAAAATAAGACTTACCTATATGCTGCCCACAAGAAACTCACTTCAGCCTCAAGAACATACATAGGCTCAAAGAAAAAGGATGGAAAATTATATTCCATGCAAATGGAAACCAAAAGAGAGCAAGGGTAGCTATACTTATAACAGAAGAAATAGACATTAAGTCAAAAACCGTAAGAAGAGACAAAGAAGGTCATTAGATAATGATAAAGTGGTCAATTCATCAAGAGGATATAATATATCTCCAATATCAGAGCATCTAAACATATTAAGCAAATACTAACAGACCAGAAGAGAATAATAAACAGTAATACAATAATAGGGAACTTCAATACCCCACCTTCAATAATGGATCCAGATAGAAAATCAAAAAAGGAAACAATGGACTTGACATATAATTTATACCAAAGGAAAATAACACACCAAACAGAACCTAACTAATAGAACCCAACAGATTGTTCCATCCCAAAGGAGCAGAATACAGGCACACCTTGTTTTATTGCACTTTGCTTTACTGTAATTCAGATACTGTGTTTTTTGCGTACTGAAGGTTTCGGGCATCCCTGCACTGAACAAGTTCATCAGTGACATTTTTACAACAGCATTTTCTGACTTCATCTCTCTGTGTCTCATTTTGGCAATTCTCACAATGGTTCAAACTTTCTCATTATTATTGTGTTTGTTATGATGATCTGTGGTCAGTGATTATGACTTGTTGAAAGTTCATATAATGGTGAGCACTCTTTAGCAATAACATTTTTTAATTAAAATATGTACATTGTTTTTTTAGACATAATGTTACTACACACTTAATAGACTACAATATAGTAGTAAATTTTACATGTACTGTAAAATAAAAAAAAAATTCATTTGACTTGCTTTATTGCAATATTTGCTCTATTGTGGTGTTCTGGAACTAAACCCTCAGTTTCTCATAAGTGTGCCTGTATATATTTTTCTCAAGTCCAGAGGGAACATTTTCTAGGATACACCATACCTTAGCTCATTAATAATGTCTTAGCAAATTTAAGAAGATTGAAATCATATCAAGTATCTTTTCTGACAATGACATGAAGCTGGCAATCAATGACAAGAAGAAAAGCTGGAAAACCATAAATATGTGATTAAGTAACATTCTAAAGCAACTAGTGGACCAAAGATGAAATCAAAAGAGAAATTTAAAAAAATGAAACAGATGGGACTGGGGAGGGAGACAAACCATAAGAGATTCTTAATCCCAGGAAACAAACTGAGGGTTGCTGGGGGGTGGGAGGGGAGGGATGGGGTAGCTGGGTGTTGGACATTGGGGAGGGTATGTGCTATGGTGAGTGCTGTGAATTGTGTAAGACTGATAGTTCACAAATTATCTTAATGACTTAATATCATTATCTAATGACTTTCTTTGTCTCTTCTTATGGTTTTTGACTTAATGTCTATTTCTTCTGTTATAAGTATAGCTACCCTTGCTCTCTTTTGGTTTCCATTCCAATACCCCTAAAGCAAATAATACATTATATGTTAATTTTTTAAAAGTAAAAACAAAAACAAAAACACAATACTTTGAGACAAATGAAAACGAAAGCACAACATACTAAAAGTCTGGAGTACAACAAAAGCAGTTCTAATAGAGAAGTTCATAATGATACAAGCTTACCTCAAGAAATAAGAAAAATCTCAAATAAACAATCTAACTTTATACCTCAAGGAACTACAAAAAGAAAACAAACTAAGCCCAAAGCTAGTGGAAAGAAAGAAGAAACACAGATCAGAGTAGAAATAAATGAAATAGAGACAAAAAAGATAATAGACAAGATCAATGAAACTAAGAATTTGATTTTTTTCTTTTTTATATTTTTTTGGTTTTTGTTTTTGAAAAGATAAAATTGACAAACCTTTAACTAGATTCACCGAGAAAAAAAGAGAGAGGATTCAAATAAGATTAGAAATGAAAGGAAATTTTACAACTGATAGCACAGAAATGCAGAAGATCCCAAGAGACAACTATGAACTATTATCTACCAACAAATTGGACAATCTATAAGAAATGGATAAATCCTAGAAACATAAAACCTATCACAACCGAATCATGAAAAAATAGAAAATCTGAATAGACCAATTACCAGTAAGGAGATTAAATCAGTAATCAAAAACCTCCAAACAAACAAAAGTACAGGACCAGATGGCTTCACTAGTGAATTCTACTAATCATTAACATATAATGTATTATTCGTTTCAGGGGTACAGGTCTGTGAATCATCAGTCTTACACAATTCACAGCACTCACCATAGCACATACCCTCCCCAATGTCCATCACCCAGCCACCCTATCCCTCCCACACCCCTCCCCTCCAGCAACCCTCAGTTTGTTTCCTGAGATTGAGTCTTATGGTTAGTCATTCAAAAAAGAATTCATACCAATCCTTCTCAAATTTTTGCAAAACATAAACGAGTAAACACTTCCAAACACATTTTATGAGGCCAGCATTACTGTGATACCAAAAGCAGACAAGGATGCCTGAAAAAATAAAATCAAAATATTCATAAGCTTTCTTATGAATTAAAATTTTTAATTTTAATAAGATTTTTTAATTTTTATTTTTCACTTCTGTTTCAATAATACCTATTGGTGGGGCACCTGGGTGGCTCAGTGGGTTAAAGCCTCTGCCTTCGGCTCAGGTCATGATCTCAGGGTCCTGGGATCGAGCCCCGCATCCGGCTCTCTGCGCAGCAAGAAGCCTGTTTCCCCTTCTCTCTCTGCCTGCTTCTCTGCCTACTTGTGATCTCTCTCCCTCTCTCTCTCTGTCAAATAAATAAATAAATAAATAAATAATCTTAAAAAAATAATAATACCTATTGGTGATTAATGTACAAGCAGCTCATAGTTTCTTAGTTTTACTGTCTATAAAATGAGATGCCATGAAGATTAATTAAGAAGATAGTATTAAATGGATAGCATTTGTAAACTATAAAGAATCACAGATGACAAGACTCTTTTATTGGTTCTCTATTTCTTTTTCAAGAAAAATTTTTTAAAGTAGAAGATTATAATTTTTACTGTAGAAGAAATGTAATAATACATTTAAGAACAAATTGGAAACTAGGAACTCTGTATGTGTGTGTATTTTCTTCTCTTTTGTCTAGAATTCTAGTTTCATAAAGGAATATTCTGCTTATTTAATCTGAAGAGTTTCATATCACAATTCTTATCTTGGCTGCACATTAAAATTTCCTGGGAACACTTTTAAGAACCCAAAGCCCAGTCGCCTCTCCAGAAGGCATTAAGTCAGAGTCTCCTACCTGGGGCCCAGGCGTTAGGTTTTATCAGTCTCAAATATTTTCATTAACATTGTCACTTACTTCCATAAAATTCATATAATAAATAACAATTTACATATCAACAGACTCATTTTATCTTCAAGGATTCCAAAAGACTTTTCTCTAAAGAGGAAATTCTTTAGAGAAAAAACAGTCATCAATGAAGCACTCTTAGTATATATTTCTTCACTTGAGGCAGAGTGACAAAAAGTGACTCTAGCCAAATCTTGAGTGAAAGTATTTGCTCTTTAAATGTACAACCTTAGATGAACTATTCTGTAGGTCACTCACTCATTTCAGGTAGAGGTGGAGTGAAAAGAAGATCAGGGCATATCCATCAATCCCGGTGTTAAAGGCAAGGTTATTGACAAAAAGGAGCCGATCCGCACAGAGCACTGCCCTTCAAATAAAATGCCTTCTCTTCGTCACGTGGACGTGTTGCACAGATATAGCCACTGGGTGGATGCACTTATTAATGCACATGATGGATATTTTCTATTTTATCCTTTCCTTTTCACTTGTTCTGGTCTACTTCTGATTATAATTTTTTAAGAGGCATAAAATGAACACAATTTTTAGAAACTTTTAGTGTCAACCTTTATAAAATGACCAGCTTCAAAAATTAGCTTGGTTTATGTTTTTTAAATTTAAAAATGGTGTGCTTTTCTTCTTTTCCATAGGCATAGTGGTTAAGATCAAGGATGCTGGAGCATCATGATTCAAACCCTTGTTAGCAGTTGGTAAGTTTCTTCACCATTCGGAGCCCCACTTTCTGTATTGATCATGAGTGAAACACTCAAAATATTGCCTGGCACACTGTAAGCTCCATTTTATGTTCTGTAATGTTCATCACATGCACGTTTATTTACGAGTGAGGTGATATTTTTGCAGTAAGAAAACAAAACAAAGCACCAATGGTTGTAAAGTGTTTCAAAGAGAAGCCGAAGTCTGTTGTTTAGACCCGCTGTGTGCTCTGGGACTGGCATCTTAGCTTGTTAGCTCTTTGATGAAGATGAGTCCTATTTTAACTCCCACTGTTAGCCTAATCCAAAGTTACAAGGACAGGTGACTGGCACGACACTGTGAATTTGATTATTAAATGACACTGCTTGTGGTGTATCTATGATTAGGCTATGTGCTCAACAGAAAGCTCAAAGTTCAGAGAAGATAACTACTTTAGGTTGAGCCAGACTTTGATGGCTTCTCTTGAATTGCGAATTTTCCTTATCAGAACAGAAATCTAAAGCTCGCTTCTTCTGCATTACTAAATGTCAATTGCACTGTGTCTGAGGCATCTCTGATCCTGTCACTGTTGAGGCCAAAGGCTTCTTCTCAGGCGTGAGGAACTCTACTAACTAGCCATTGCATAGCGGGGCCAGGAATGACTTTTGCAAAGACAGGTCATGGTCTGCAGAGGCTCTGGAAATTGCTCATAGCGTCACAGCCCTTTCCTATTATCCTCCAGGGTAGAAGTGCTTTGAAAGTACCTCCCAAGTGGCCAGCTCTTTTTAGCATAAAACCCTAAATTCACGACTATTGAAAATAGACTTGATTAAAACCATTAGAGAAATAGCCCTAAGATTAAAGCCTTAAATAAATATACATGTTATATAAAATATAATATTTATAATTACATATAAATATGTATGATTAAATTTAGTTAATAAATATTATGTTTATATATAAATGATTACTTAATTTTAATAATGATTAAGTAACATATATGTTACTTACATACTTATATATATAATATATATACTTACATATTACTGTCCCCTCCACTTCCCCTAACCTCATGCTTCTGGTTCCAGGTTCCATTTCCCAGCAGGAATTTGTAAAACTCCCCAAACAAAATTAACCTCCAGTTAATTCAAGAAAGGTCTGCAACTCACAATTTGGTTGAAAAGAAAAAAAAATTTTAACCTTGCCTCTTCAGTTAAATCTTTAGAAAATACTATAGCTTCCTACAGGCCAACTCCTCACATTTTAAAATCTGCTCTATCAAAATAGAGCCCTGAGATATATCTCACTACTTTGGGCTCACAAATGCCCTTAGTTCAGATGCTATTCCTTCTTAGAACATTTCTTTCCATTTACAGGGAGATTAAGATTGCATGATCAAAAAAAAAAAAAAAGATTGCATGGTCAATTCCCATTTGGTAAATAGAAGTTGTAAGCTTCCTTTGAATTCTATTCACCACATTGGCTGTAACTAATCTTAATTTTCAGCCTTCTACTAATTTTTTCTATATTAAAAGCTCACTCTTTTGTTACATATAATTTGCTATAAAAATTGCACACATAATCTCAACTGGAAACCAAAGAAATATATAACTACAAATATATAAACATTTCAACATATATGCACATATACTTGCATTTCCTTATTTTCAGTAATGCAAGAGATAAAGTGTTAGAGATGTGACTGTAATTATTTGCAAGTCTTAGGCTGTCATCTTATTGACAATAAATCAGAATGTGGATGGTGATAATATGTTCTCTTCCACAAGGGTAATTTACTGAAAAAAAAATGAAACCATCTAAAGGAGAAAATATTAAGGATCCAGCTGCTTCTGCAGCCAATTTTGCCATATGTTAATACTGGATGTGTTTTTTTGACACCTGATATATTTCAAAAAAATTGACATAACCCTCCTGCTGAAAGCCATATAGTATGGCTTCCTGAGGTTCTAGTAACAATGTACCTACTCCAACTTCTGGAAATCTACCAAGCATTAAGCAGTGACACTTTGAGGAGGCAGGGGATATCAACACCAAACTGAAACCCACAGATGGCTCCAAACTCTAACTGGAGTTGGTAGGGTCAATGTCTTCCACTTCCAAGTATTTACTGAACTGCATTACTTTGAAATTTCTTCCATTTAATATTTTCTGCCCACCTTGAAGTCAGCCAGGCCAAGGAAGAAGGACCTGCATGAATTACACACTGGCCCACCAGCCTCCATTTCTAAGACTTCACTTACTGAAGGGCACCTTCACCGATCAGACCTAGTGTGCCGGCTAAAACAAAGGACACAGCTGAACGCAACCAGAAGCTTAGCTAAACAGGGACTGCTTGACAGCTACATACTGAGCACAGAATGCCAAAGAGACAGAAAACTGTCCCCTGGGGGACTTTGAAAGAGCAGAACCTTAATAAGTTCATCACTTACAGAGGCTGAGCACCTGCCTACGGACAGACAAAGAAATGGCAGAGCTATCACATGAACCCATTTCTCTTCCTGTGGAACTTCCCAGGACCGGAGCCGATATTTTTCTGTGAGCGCTGCCCATGAGGCGTTAGGTGGCAGAGAAGGACAGAGTGAAACTAAAGCTGCATTAGCCCAAACCAACATCTTATGTTAACAGAGTTGAGAATAGAGCGCAAATTTCTCAGGGAAGCCAGCCTTCTTTATTAGGATTCCTTACTGGAATTTGAACTCTATTCTTTCAGGGTAGCAAAAGAATGATTCTCTTCAAAATGTGATTTCCCTCTAGTTCTGTCACAAATGATGAATCACTGAACTCTACCTCTAAAACCAATACTATTCTATATGTTAATTAATTGATTTTAAGTAAAATATAATAAAATTTTTAAAAATGACAAAAAATGAAATAAATAAAATTTTAAAAAATTAAAAAAATAAAAATGTTTTTTATGAGAATTTAGTTCAGGATAGACAGGAAAAGACCCCAAGGGTAAGGTGAGGAAGCATAATTAAAATAAAATAAAAAAATAAAATAAAATAAAAAATGTGATTTCCTCTGCAGAGTGTATTATAAATATATGTTACTTATATATGTTATACATATGTTACACACACATACATGTTACATATATATTACACACACGCACACTCCAGAGGAAACCTTTTAGTAGGTATGAATATCTGTGTTATGGAAACATACTTCAAGTTGCTTTCAAAATTTGCAGGTGATGGGGCGCCTAAGTGGCTCAGTCAGTTAAGTGTCCCGCTGTCAATGATATCAGGGTCCTGAAATCGAGCTCCATGTCAGCTCTGTCTTCAGCGGAGAGTCTGCTTGAGATTCCTTCTCCCTCTCCCTCTGCCCCTCCCCACCCCTCACTCTCTCTCTCTCTAAAGTAAATAGATAAATATTTGTTAAAAATTTGTGGGTGAAGGGCATCACCTTTCAGCATACATTAATTGTCTTTGATATTTGCTTATCCCAGGTGAAATAAGCAAAATGAGAAAAAAAACCATATTTGGCTCTGTTTTTGTTTTTTCTACTCTACAGACTATAAAACTAGTACATAAAACAGGAAGAAAAATGATACATAAACATTGGCAATAGGCCTTAAGGAATGAGTTTCTCCGGGGCTTTAAAATAAGTCTGTTTTGTTCCTGAAAGAAAAATATTATTTGTATCTTCAAATATAATGTGGAAGTTAATTATCGTACAGATGTTATTTTTGTTCAGTGTTTACAATCTCCAAGTAGAATGATAGTTTGCAGACAGATGGCAAGAAAGGTTGACATTTGAAAAAACAATTTGGCCATGCACTGTTTCAGTGTAGAGGTCTAAGCTAAGAAGCTCTGCCAAAGGTCTGCATCATTAAAAATCCAGAACGTAGCTGTGGGAGTGGGAGGCAACAATTAAATAATATGAAAGTTAAAATGAAGGCATAATTTGGAGCATTAAAGAAAGGTGGAGCATAAGGAATAAAATGGAGGACATTAGGAAAAGGAAAAGAAAATGAACTGGGGCAAATCGGAGGGGGAGACGAAGCATGAGAGACTATGAAACAAACTGAGAAACAAACTGAAGGTTTTGGAAGGGAGGGGGTACGGGGATGGGTTAGCCTCCTGGTGGATGTTAAGGAGGGCACATACTGCATGGAGCACTGGGTGTGGTGCATAAACAATGAATCTTGGAACATTGAAAAGTAAAAGAAAAAAAAAAAAGAAAGTAAAAAAAAAAAAAGAAAGAAAGGTGGAGAGTCCTCTACATAAGTCCTCAATAAGGGGCACCTGGATGGCTTAGTCGATTGAGTGTCTGTCTGCCATTAGCTTGGGTGGTCATCCAAGGGTACTGGGATCAAGCTCTGCATCAGGCTCCCTGCTCAACAGGGAGTCTGCTTCTCCTTCTCTCTCTGCCCCTCAACCAGCTTGTGCTAGCTCTCATGCTCTCTCTCAAATAGATAAATAAAATCTTTAAAAAAGAAAGTCCTCAATGAATAAAGAGGAGTTCCAGAAAGTTGTGCCGATTACAGAAACAAAAAGAGGGGATGATGATAAGAGGTAGCTTTTGACCTTCAAAGAGAAAGTTTCCAAGAGAAGAAAAAATGTTTCAAAGTAGCAATGGAGGGTGGGAGAATGCTAATGGATTCTCTATGCTTTATCTCATGAGGTGCGTGAGTTAATAAGGAGTTTCCAATCTAGAAAACCAAAAAGAATGTAGGGTCTTTCAAGGAGAACCAGGAATCAAAAATTAAGTAGAAAAAACATCTTCTGAACATATAAAGGATTCAAAAGAATGATAACTTTAAAAGGCATAGAGAAGTAGAAGCAGGATTTTGTTGGAGGAATCACAAAGCCTCAGGGCAATGAGATTTCAGGTGTCAAAAGCCTAAGGAGCTTGAGGGGCACGCCAATGGAGTTCTAAGAAGAGTGCATCTGTGAGGCTTCATTTCAGCACCCCAGAAGAGAGAAATGGGAGATATTCCATTTGTGGGAAGAGCAAATTCTCCAACTATTCCCAGGGAAGTCAGAAAGAAGATGTATGTTTGCAGGAAGGCTGGAAAACATAGTTTAGATTCCATATTACTACTATTGTTACAGAAGGATCTGCTGCATAGGGTGAGGTGTAGATTATCAAAGGTATAGGCAATATGCAAAAGATGTGCAGCAGCCATAGATGACCCACATCCTCCCGATCTTCATTACTCATGTCCTGCCACAATGCCTGACACAAGTAGATGTTCTACAGCTATTGAATTGACCATGAATGAGCATAACATCAACAAGTAGGACTTCAGATCCATTTCAACAAGAAGTTCACCTGGTGACAAAGTCTACCCCCAGGAAACCTGAGCTGTTACCCACACAGCCACGTGAATCACAGCCAAGGGTGGCCAGGACAAAAGTGGACCATATCCTAAATGTGGACAGAAATGGGGACATATTTTTATAAGAATAAATTAATTTCTCATCACTAGGGTCTGAACTTGTCAATGTCGATGAGAAATATACATTATAATGCAAATAGTTTAACAAATTATCTGAAGAAGACCAACTGGCTTCTGTGAGAAAACCAGCTGGTTATTGCATATGTGCCATCCCGACTGTGTAACCGCTGTGGCTTTGGAGTGGTGCTGATAGGATAGTTTCTGTGGCCTCAGTGGAATTGCACGGTAGTATTGTAGTATGGAACCCTTACATAGAGAAATAGCTCAGAATGAAAGAGAGAATGTGGGGGGAACCCCGGGTGGGTGGGAGAGACAAATGTAAGCACCTGGGAGGGAACTTGGGGAGACATGTGTTAGAGAGGGGAGACAGGGCAGGAATAAGGAACCTCAGCAGGAGGATCTCTCTCTTTTCCTGAGAGCTCATTCAGAATGGTGGGACTTAAGAGTTCCAGAGAGAAAATTATACTTATAAGATATTTTATCTTTATTTCTTGATTTTTCTCCTAATTGTCTCCCTTTGTTGTTCCTTTGCTGCAGCTTTCGTAGGTTATTACTATTTCTGCCAAGAGGAATCCAGGAATTTTAGATTCCCTCTTGGCTCATGTGTTGAGGGTACAAACACTATCCCTACTCAACTCCTACCAGGGGCCAAAGTGAGGATGGAGGTGAGCTCAGGGGGAAGAAATACTGGGCACAGAATGGCACCTGTCATTCAGCTTTCCTTTCCTGATCGGAGAGCCTTCCTCCATCGGCAAGCTTAGAGGTTTAGGGTTTTATTTTGTGAAGCAAGAGCACAATCCATTGGCCATAATAACCAATAGTAGATAGTATTTATCCCTTGAAAAAAAAAATCAAAATAACAACTTGTATTTATTAAGCAAATTATTAAATAATGCGAGACTCTATGCCACATCATTTACATATTTTAATTATGAATATTCCCCTAACATCTCCTGCTTCATGTCACAGAGGTTAAAATTAGCAAGTCACAGAGGTTAAAGAAATCCCCCATGACCCCACAGCTAGGAGGTGAGGGAATCAGAATTAGCCTTGGGAGTAGTCACTGAATGTACCACCATGTTTGCTATAAAGATGCGCAGTGGGTGTCAGCTTACTTTTTCTTGTCCGTTTTTAAGCTGAGGGCTTTACCAGACCCCTGTACTCTTATGAGAGAGAGGGGTCAACTTGCCCCCCTCCCTGACCCCAAGGAACCGCCCAAGTGTCACTGTAGGATCATGTCCTGCCTCATTTGCTCTGGGTCTGGCTCTTGAATAAGCTCCCTTAGATGTCATCCTTGACATCTAGCAGCTACTGTTCAGAACTGCTTTTGACCAAATCTCAGACATCCTGTTTCTTTTTCTCTTTGGTGAGCACACCCCAACCACCTCAGGCTACTCCTACCCATGGCTCTGACTTGAAGTGCAACAGTAGCTAGGTTGCTGAGTTCCTAAAGGCATTGCTTTGAGTCCTCTCCATAATTTTAGGTACCTAGTCACTCCCTTATTAGCATAGACAAGTAAGTATTGCCTACAGAAATTCCCATGTAAGTCTAAACCTCCCTACCCTAATAAATTTCAACATGGCTAAAATCTATCTCAGTTAGTACACAGGCAATCAATAAGAATATAGTTTCTCTCCCTTACTCTCTATTAACGCTTGCTAGCACGAGCTGGAACCCTGGGAGTAAATGAGGCAGGTTGCAATTGATTTTCACCTCCCACCTGGAGTCACTAAGCAGTCCCCACTGATGCAGACACAGGGTGCCAGTGGGACTGAGTTTACATCTTTTCCAGGGAGAAAACAGAGTAGAATTAAAACTGTGTGCTTCCAGAGTCTTTGCTTGTGGAATACAGAAGCACAGGCGAGCTCTTAAGAACCCACCTGACCGAGATATTGAGACAGCTTCCTCTGTCCTAAGTTTGGGAGAAGATGCTCCCCAGTGATGATGAGAGTGTGAAAGAATTGCTGCTCTGAGCCTCATTTAAGGCAGGCCCTGCCCACTGTGGGCCTGTGCTCTGATGTTAGCCACGAGCTGCTCCAATTAAGGGATTTTTTTTTAAAGATTTTATTTATTTATTTGACAGAGAGAGAGCACAAGTAGGCAGAGTGGCAGGCAGAAGCAGTCTCTCCACTGAGCAGGGAGCCCAATGCGGGGCTCGATCCTAGGACCCTGGGATCATGACCTGAGTGGAAGGCAGATGCTTAACCAACCGAGCCACCCAGGCATCCCAATGGTTAAGGGACTTTTTTTAAAAGATAGGTCTGTAGACAGAGGTGGGGACAGCCACAGTGTGAAAAAGCTATGATCCAGCTACTTCCCTTGAACAGCAAAGCTCAACTCTGCCCTTTGTCCAAAGCAGAAAGAGCTTGCCTTGGATTAGTGTCCAGAACCAGAGAAAACAGTAAAGTCCCTTTACCTGCACAAGAAAATTCTATGATGACCTTCATGTCTATAGCAACTAAGAGAAAAAGGCACTGATTTTCTGTAGCAACAATAATAGGGCATTCCAGCTCTAATGTTCTTGT
>CM052885.1:76602576-76688900 GCA_028534135.1 Potos flavus
GACAGATCACGGTAAGGGAAGATTTAGAGTGAACAGTGTTTAAGGAGATTTGTAAGGGCACACAGATAAGGTGTCCCCTGTGTAAGCTTTTCTAAGGAGAGCTATCAGATCCTTAGTGCTTCTTTTGATCAGACAATTAAAATTCATGGTCTAAAATCTGGGAAAACTCTGAAGGAATTTCATGACCATCCCTCCTTTGTCAATGAAGCAACTTTTAGACAAGATGGACATTATATTATTGGGGCATCCACAGATGGCACTGTGAAGATCTGGAATATGAAGACCGCAGAATGTTCAAATATCTTTAAATCCCTGGGCAGGACTGCAGGGACAGATACCACTGCCAACAGTGTGGTCCTGCTTCCTAAAAACCCAGAGCACTTGGTGGTGTGCCACAGATCAAATGCAGGGTCATCACGAATAGGCAGGGCAGACTGTCAGAAGCTTCAGGTCTGCTAAGAGGGAAGGTGGGAATTTTGTTTACTGTGCTCTCTTTCCCCATGGCAAATGATTCTTCTGTGCAAGGGAAGCCTGCTCTCCTGTCTTAGAATAGTCACTGGCAAACTGAGGCCAACTCTGACAGTTCACAGGAAGGATGTGATTGGTATCACACCTCGCCCTCATCAGAACCTGATTGCCACCTACGGTGAAAGTGGACTCCTAAAGCTCTGGAAACCCTAATTCCTCTTTTCTTTTAAAACTTGTCTGAAAGCACGTGCTTGGGGTGCCTGAGTGACTCAGTCGGCTGAGTATAGGACTTGATTTTGGCTCAGGTCATGATCTCAGAGTCCCTGGATTGAGCCCTGCCTCAGGCTCCATGCTCAGCAGGGAGCCTGCTTGAGCTTCTCTTTCTCCTTCTGCCTCTGCCCCTCCTTTCTGGCCTTGCACGCTCTCCTTTTCTCCAAAATAAATAAATAAATCTTGAAAAATAAAAAATAAAACTCACTTGAGAGCATGTACTTGAATGAAAACTATTCAAGTATGGCTTTTTTTGGGGGGGGGCTACATTTTCTAAGCAATTGTCTGAATTAGGCACAAGAATAATTTGGGGACAATTCATGTTCAAGTAGCAGTTACCCTTTTTTTAATATTTGTTTAAGGTATTTGTTTATCTGTTTCTAAGTGGGGCAGTCACTCAATGTTTTCAGTAGACTTCTACCTAGAGAGTGAAATACTGCTGTTTCTAGGGTAAAAAAAAAAAATGTACTCCTCTGATTATTTGGAAATGGTGATTAAAACATACTTCTTAGGATACCTGGGTGGCTCAGTAGGTTGAGTGTCTGCCTTTGGCTCAGACACTCAGTTCCCAGGGTCCTGAGATCAAGTCCCTGCGTCGGGCTCCTTGCTTAGCAGGGAACCTACTTCTCCCTCTGCCTGATGGTCCCCCTGCTGTGCGTTCTCTCTCTCTCTGACAATAAATAAATAAAATCTTAAAAAACAATACCTCCTGCACTAAAACTTATCAATAAGGAACTATCCCATATTCAGTAGCCCTTTGCCGTTCCTTTGTTTTTAGATGTTAATAAATTTCATACCTTTAAAAAAAATCCTGATCTTGAACCTCTTCAACCAGAGATTCTGATTAACTGGTCTGGGATACAAAGTGAGCCCTGGGATTTTCCAAAGCACCTCACCTCATTCTAATTTGAAACAAATATTGAGAGCCATGTTCTATCCAGATAGATGGTCTTCTCTACAAGAAGAACCAGCAAGAAAGAGCAAGCTGGAAGGGTGGAGGCGATATTTTCAGACTCAAACAGACAAGCAGGTGAGCAGTGAGAATCACAGCCCCCAGAAGGAATTGCTAGGGCCCTAGCTAATCAAGACAGTCACATGGTGTGTCAAAAATGTGTAAGTTGGAGGACATGTGAAGGAACAGGGCAGAACCTTAGTAACAAAGATTGTGGCAGGAGTCAGAGAAAAATTACAGTCAGTTCTGCTGTTACTTAGGTTTTAAAAACACAAGTTTATTCCAATGTGATTGATACATCAGGGAACCCAGCACAAGACAAGTTTTATTTTGCTTATACAAAAACTGCCCCCAGCTGAAAGGAGCCACACCGGAATACACACAATGCATACATATGCACGTCTCAGATGCCCTCGGCTCACCATGTGTCCACATTGTGTTACAACTTTCCTACTAATCTCCCATCACCCTTCTACTCCATCACTCTCCTGTTCCAACTCACAAAACTACACTCCCATCTACCTTTGCCTGGGAATTTTTCAAGGCATAATGCCATATTTATTGTGGTTTTTATGTTTTTCTTGACCACTGAACATGTACCCTAACCCTAACCCTAACCCTAACCCTAATCCTACTTTTTTCCTCCTACCCTTTTGAGATGAATGTTTTGAGTGTTGTGTCCCTAATCCCATTATTCCCATAAACCCTGTGGAATTTGTTGTGCAGTTTCTCATAGCACTGTTTTTTGAATTTCTTTAGAGCAGAAGGGACTGTAAAATCAAGTGGATTTGATGTAGACTCATTTCACTTCTAAATCAATACTCTGGAAATTCCCCTTAAAGACGGGATTAAGTAACAGCTATGAATGGGGTCATTCTCAGCTCTAGAGAGAGGAAAGAGAAGGTAATGTGGGACAGGTTGTCAGGAAGTTCTTTGAAATGCCCAGTGGAGGGAATGATTCGATGTGGGTGCAGAGGGAAGAGCATGCCAACTGATCAGAGAATGGAAAGGAGACCTCCTTGGTGACCTCACATGCTTACAGAAGAGAGAAGTTACCAGAAATCTAGAGAAGTGGAGTGCAGCTAAGCTCACTGAGAAGCTGAAGAGTTTGGCCCGTCTTCTCCATGTAACGAATGTACTTTGTGAAGGTTTGGAGCAGGAAAATTACTTGCTTATTTTAGAAATAATAATATGATGCTGTCATACAGGCTGGATTTGGGGGGCAGGGAGAGCAGAAGTGGGAGATTAGTGGGATGGTCTTTGTGGAGGTAACTGGCACTGAGTTTGGGGATGCTCGTGGAAATAGGATCCTGCTCTCTCCTTGCCTCCTCATCAAAGCCTCCCAGAGAATTAGCTTATTCTGACTCTGCTTCATTAACTCTTCATGCCTGAAACTGCCATGCAATGTCATGCCCTGAAAACACCTCTTAGGAAGGCCACCGATAACTTCTTTCAACCAGATCTCATCATACTTCCAATCTTTGCCTTCCTTGGTCTTTTTCAGGGATTTCGTTTTGTGGCACCCCAACCCAATTCTCACAGTGGACCCCTCCTTTGCACTCCAGGACAGCACTGTTTTCTGACTCTCTTCCTAGTTTTGTGTCCATCCTATATTTGCTTGAGTCCCTGCCTCTCCCACTCTTAAACACAGGATTCTGTCATCAGCCTTTTCCCTTGTATATATCCTAACTAGGTCTTTGTACCCATTTTTTTGGTTTTAACAACCAGCTACGCTACAATATTCCTCAAATCCTTATTTTTAATCCAGATGTCTCCTTGGTAGTTCCATTTCCACTGATAACTCCCACGGACATCTCAAATACTTCCTATTCAAAGCAGAAGACATCGTGTAACTTCTCCTACTCAAACATACTCTTCCTGGGTATTTTTTCCTACTTTGTGGCACCAACATCCATGCAAGTGCCCAAGTCAGAGCCTTGGGGTCATCATCCCACACCTGCAGCCACCAAGCCCTTCCTGTCTTTCTGTCCTAAATTCCTCAGTTGTCCTTGCTTCTCCAGCCCCCCTGCCACTGATTTAATTCCACTTGTTACCATCACACACCTGGGCCATTTTCTCCAGTTTCAACTTTCTCAGACCCATACACTAGACCCCTCAAGAGACAGCTTTCAAAAATTCATATCTGATTATGTCACTCATCTGATCAATCTGTCCAAAAGCTCCAAATCTTGAGAATAAACACCCAAGTTTTTTTGCTTATTCCAGAAATTCTGCCATTTCACACCCCCAGGCAGTATTCCCCATCATTTCCTTCCACAAACTTTACTAAGCAGAAAACCTAAACAATTGGTAGTTCCCCAAACAGTCTGCTCTTCTGTGCCTCTGTACCTTTCACATGTTATTCCCTTGTCCAGGGGTGTCTTGTCCTTCTCTGCTCTTTGCCAAAGAATGTATTCTTACCTTAAACTTTTCTAAAAACATTACTTGAATCTCCCAGGCGTAATTAATTTCTCATTTATACTTATGATTTATTTTTAATATAATTTTATTTGTGTATAAACATAGTTTACCTGTTTACTTGTCTATATCCTATACTGGTCTGTAAGTTTCTCATGAACAATATCAATACTAGATATATTCAGAGAAAAATCGTACACTGTGTTTCTCAAAAGTTGTAGATTATGTCTAGCGCTAATAAGTTTTCTTCCTGTGGATTAATTAAAATGATTGCCTTTATAATTTTACATCCCTCTTCTCAGAAAAATATACTTTGGGGACTTTTAAACCATTGAAGAAAATGTATGTGTAACACTCATATTCAATCAGATGAGAAAAAAATTAATTAAAAGCATCAGAACAGGAAAGCAAGGAGTAAAGTTATCTCTATGACATAATTTTATATGAGGAAAATCCAAAAGACTCAACCCAAAAGCTGTTATATCTAATCAGTGAATTCAGTAAAGTCACAGGTTACAAAATTAACATACAAAAATCAGTAACATTTCTATACATTAACAATGAAATTTTTGAAAAAACAATAAAGAAATTGGTCTTTACAACAGCATCAAAAACAATAGGATGCTTAGGAATAAATTTAATCAAGGATGTAAAAAATTTCCATGCTAAAAACTATAAGAGCTTGATGAAAATCAAAGAACACAAATAAATGGAAAGTCTTATTGAGATCATGAATTGGAAGAATTAATACCGTTAAAATTTCAATACTGCCAAAAGTCATCTACAGATTGAGGGTAATCCATGTCATGATTCCAGTGGCATTTTTTTATAGATGTAGAAAAAAACACTCTTAAATTCATGTGGAGCCACAAAAGAGCCTAAATAGCCAAAGATTTCTTCGAGCCTGATAGTCAACTAAGGCTGCTGTACAAATGCCATATCCTGAGTGACTTAAACAAAAATTTATTTCTCATAGATCTGTCTAGGTGCTGGCCATTTCAATTCTTGGGGAGAGCTCTCTTCCTGGCTTGTCCATGACCTTCTTCTCACAATCCTCACATGGCAGAGACCAGAGAAGAAAACAAGCTCTCTCCTGTCTCTTTTTATTAGGGCATTAATCCCATCATGATGGCTCCACCCTCACAAAGACCCCACTTCCTAATGTCATTACTTGGGGATTATAGTTTCAACATATGAATTTTGGAGGCAGGGGACTCTGACATTCAGACCATAGCAAGGATCTTGGTAAGAACCAGTGAATCCCCATGGTTGTAAGAACCAGTGTATTCCACGGGGCGCCTGGGTGGTTCAGTGGGTTCAAGCCTCTGCCTTCGGCTCAGGTCATGATCTCAGGGTCCTGGGATCGAGCCCCACATTGGGCTCTCTGCTCAGCAGGGACCTGCTTCCCCCTCTCTCTCTGCCTGCCTCTCTGCCTACTTGTGATCTCTCTCCTCTCTGTAAAATAAATAAATAAAATCTTTAAAAAAAAAAAAAAAGAACCAGTATATCCCATGGTTGGGAGCCCATCCATGTTATACTTTCTTTGTCATAAAGTGCATCCCTTGGTCAGAGGTAGTGTAGTATGGCAATGAATAAGGATTCCTTTAAATGTGAGAATAGTGTTTCTAACGGGACACCTATGATAGAGAAGTCAATTCCACAACCGAAGAGTGTGTCCATCCACAAAAGGCAGTGTGTTGGGGTCTATATGCCCAGTGGCCACCATGTGGCTGGGTGGTTCCTCTGAGGAATGGTGTCGGAAGGGATTTCAATGTTTTTTGTGCTGTTGGCTTGATGGTCATCCTTCTCCCTGCCTGTTATTTCCTCCTGCTGCTCCCCATTGTTCAAAGCCCACTGGAGATCAGTGTCAAGACATTCAGGCTTTCTTATTTGCAGATGAGGAATTCCCACAGGACACAGTCCTGTTCCTTTCCTCTCTATCCTTCACTCCCTCTGAACTCCAGCATCAGACCTTTTTCCTATTTTCATTTGATACCTCTTTTTCATAGACACAACAAAGTGTCATTGTGAACTTCACAATCATATGAGTGAGAATAAATGATTACTTTCACTTTACAACATTTAATTTATCTTGCATTTGATTACCGGGGCACTATCTCTTGATGGTTGTATGCTTTTTATGCATTTCCATCTGCCACATCCCACCTGCCCACCTCTCACTGTCACAAGGTTAGAAATTGTCCATCCCCAGCTCCAGGAAGGTTAGTTATGGCTAAAAATCTAAACCCCTCCAATACTCCACACACAAACATCAGCCAGTAAATAAAATGTATTTTCTCATTACCTGTGTCTAGTTCTCTCTCTTTATTATCAAGAATAAAGCCAGCATGTAAATCACAGGGAGCTAGAATTCTACTGGCATTCCATTATACAAGGCCTCCCATTGGAAATCAGGCCTGAGGCACAGTAATAAAACAGAGCTAACAGTAGCAATGAAAGAGCCAAGAATGTACAGGCTATCATGAGGAAAAGGAGCGACTATTTCTTTACTGTTGCTTGGTTATATTTTGCTGTTTTATTTGTATGGAAACTATTTACGTGATAGAGAACACTCAAGATGCAGCAACTTCCCTTTTGTTGCTTCAACAGGAGATAAGATAAAATTCAAATGCACACATTAGATCATTACTTTCTTGATAGAGCTTCATCGCTGGAGAAATAAATATCAAGATTTTTAATTATTTGTAAGAAATGCAAAAAAGAATGTCAACATCAGTGTCTTGGATTGCAATAAACCTGTGATTAACCTTTCAAGACCTAGAGCCTACAGCTCCAGATAGAAATTATATTTCTCACCCAGCAGGGTGTTTTCCATTAAATTAAAATGTTCGATATTTCCGCACGCATTAGCTTTACTAATTGAGACTAATCTAATGCTCTCAAAAGGCTGAAAAGCAAATATGCAGAAGCACAGATATTACAGGATTTTACTGACTGATTAGCACTGTGTTTCTATAAACAGGTGGCACAGTGGTTGGCCTGTTTGGTGGCACACTATTAGACCTTGATAAAATATGTTAATTTTCATTTGTGTTAATGGCCTTTGACATCAGTGCTTCACACACTGCTCACTGGCCTTCTCAGTGGGTACGGATGCCAGCCTCTCTCAGGATGGCTTGCCATTTGCATTAAGTATTCATCACAGAGATAAATAGTCATGGCCTGGCACAACACAAATTGTGGATTTGGAGAAATCTGAGCAAGCCCTTAGGGATGGCAAAGAAAGGAATGTGAGGGATTTGCTTTCTTGAAATTCAACGGAGTCTTTGCAAAGTTGCTGGATGATCATCATATACAGATGGCACAAATGCAGATAGACCACATCTGTTCATATCAAGCTGTAAAACTCATCATGTCTATCTGTGTGGGCATTCAGTATCTATTCATTTATTCCACGCATATTCTTTCAGTGGCCATACATACTAGGCACCGTTCTAGAAACTGCTCTGGTGTAGCTTATAAGTCCAGTGGTAAGAATCAGATAATAAACACATAACTCTGTGTAAGCATAATCTCATGAAGAAAACTCCTGTGCCTTCATAGAAAGAGGATTTCTTTAACAGGTGTATACTAAATGTAAAGCTGAGCATCCTCCTCTATGACTGAACTCTGCGTGGGTTTTTTTGGAGGTGGGGAGCAAAAGTTGGGGTATTCCAGAATAGACCTGAATTTAAAAGGAAAATAGAATAAAGAAGAAAGAAAAATTAAAATGAAGAGCATGAAAATGAGAGGAAAAGTGAGAAAAATAAATGAGAAGAAAGTAAAGGGGAAGCAATCTCTGGTAAATGAACAGTGACAGAGCCCCTGTGACTGGTGCCAGAGATTATTCCATTCATCCTATAGCTCTGTGAGGTACACGACATGAGTCTCATTCATTCCTCACACACACACAGAATGATGAATATAAGGTGCATATTTCATATCATACAATGAAAATGCTTTCAATATGTGCCTGCGGGCATTATTGTACAAACACACCTTGTATGGAAAAGACAAGTATGACATAGGTTTTGATGTCTGTTAGCTTCCTAAGGAAGTGCAGCAACAGATCTGCTTATGTATAAAAGGGGAGACTATTTCTCCTTGGCTCCTTTTAGAATCTCTCCAGAGATGGATAATGATCTTAAGGTATGCTTTTTTATTGGGTCTACTACAAACGATAACCTTACGCTGGTAATGGAAGGAATCAGTAAGGGTGGAAGGAAAGCCATTTTGGTAAAACTCAAGTAAGTAAATCTGTCCACACAGGTTCCTGTCAGCCTTTAGGAGAAAGAGATCATTCATTCAAAATGTAACCAAATGCTCATTATGGGCCTCCCATGTGTTAGGATCTGGGTTTGGCTCTTGTGATAGAACAATTGAACAAGATTGGCAAGGTCTCTGCCCCATTCAACTCCAATCTTCCATATTTGTCACCCTGCCCTAGCTCTCAGTAGGAATCCATCCACAGTTAGGATCAGTTTTCGATCTCAGTGTTCTAGGGTTTAACCTGGAAAGCATAATTAGTGAGTCCTCTTCCACTTCTCTTTCTACTTCTTATGCTTTTTATTCTGCCAGGATGGATGAAGCTCTTCCCTTGGGGCCACTCCAAACACTGGAGGGAAACAAGATCCGTTCTGCTGTCTGCCCCTCTCACTTCTTTTTCTCTCATGCCAGGAAATGCTGCAGACGATCCTGCTCCCCTCGTCCCTCATCTATAGTAAATTTTACAGTTGAGATGGTAATTAGAAGCAGTCTGGTGCTGACATTTTGTTGAAGAGAACCAGGAATGCCTAAATCCTAGTGTGATCTGACTGCGCCCTCCTTCCCATGAGCTTTCTGAGAGCCATTACGCACCAAGGAAAGCAACCACAGCAAAGAAACATTTTATGTGCAGTTGTGATATTGGTCCCTAGATTCATTGCAAAACTCCTACAACTTGTAGAGGGACACATGCTGGCTCCATTTTTCTAGGTTAAGGATACTGAAGGATGCAGACCACATCTGGTCATCCCCCCCTAGGTTGAGTGGAGATTCAGAGGACTTCCCTCTCTTGAAGGCATCACTACCAACCTCTCTGCCTAAAACCCTCCTTAGTTAATTTTCTTAAGGTGGAGTGAGCATTGTAAACATACTCAGATGAAGGTTGGGAAGTATCTGACTGTATTTAAACTGCATCTGTCTACATCCCACATACTTCTATCAGTATCCCTCCAAGGCTTAGTTCTAATCTTTGACTCAGACCTTAATACTGCAGTAATGAGTAATATGGGTTCCCATATTAGTCTCTAAGGGGTCTTTTCTGCTGCATGTCCCACCTGTAACCATTTGGATCTGTGACATCACTTAGTTGTCATTTCTGTGATACTGTAGTCTTGTATTCACCCCTCGTGGTGTTTGGAGCCCAGTCCTTAAGAGGCTACTTGGTGAAAAATACCATTGGTCTCCAAAAACAGATTTCCTGGATGATGATCTGAAGCCCACAGGATTCCCTAATTTCCCATATCTTCATGCCTCTCTACTTCTGTGTTAAGTGTCATGGCCACATTGGAGCTCCAGAGCCAACCACGGCCTCAAACATTCATGTTTTGGCAATCAAGCTTCCCCTGAATGGCTGAATGCCTGCCTTCATGTCCATCCACTATCCCTCACTTTCCTGTTCTGCTGAGGAGTGTTCACCTAAAAAATAGAATAGTGAGTTATTTTACCAGAAAATATGTGTCTATTTGAGAATTGGAATTAAAGATAAGCAAGCTATGGCAAAACCATAGCCAAGTCCAAGGGTAGGAGAGGAATGTTATTTTATAGAGAAGGAGGAAGTTGGGAGGAGTTCTTTTGAATGAAAGTTCATTGGAAAAAAGCAAGACTTCAGGGTGATGACAGTTTCTCATGGATCAAGCTATAGGGAGAGTCCATGTCTTATAAGAGATACATGTACACCTCTCCCTGCTGGGGCTTGTAATTGCTGATTCTTTCCCCTTGAGGATTATTCTATTGGGTCTGTAATTGACAATTGTACCTATAATTGATACTGAGTGGCAGGGTTACCTGTTCCAGTCTCCCCTTCCAGCATCAGGAGTCCACTTTAGTTGGGTTCCCCTTTATTAATTTCCTCAGTGGTGACATCCTATAGACAAGCTCCTGCCTCCTCCCCTCCATTCTATGTTGACACAGAACAATCAAACCTCATATGGAAATGACTTTCCTCCCTTCCTGTAACTTTCCTCCTTTCTATGGTGCTCTCTTCATGTTTCAGATTCCCTGTACTTCATACCTTGTCAACTTCTCCCCTGATCAGGATGTTTCTTCAAGAAGAGAAGACAAGAGATGTGTTACTTCCAAATGGCATTAAGCCAATCTGGTTTCATTTAAAAACCGGAATTCTCCATAGTGAAAGGCAAGCTCTTTTCATTATAGGAACATAAAGCATTGAGGATCAGGTATGAGAAATGTTTGTGAACATAAGGACCTCCAGTAAGGCAGAATCAGGGTTACTGCACTATACCCTGAGATTCCTCTTCCCTGAAGTTTCCTTCCAGCTTTCTGTCCTCAACCTACTTTCTCTGTTATGCAGAAGCAGCCAGATCCTCCTTGGAGCCTCAGGAAGCTCCCTGCCCTACACATGCCTGTGCAGATGCAGAGTGAGAAACTAAGGTGGCATACCTCACAGTTTCCAATCTTTACAGAGACTCAGGAGTCCTCCTTACTTTTGACGTTCTTCAGATCCACACATGACAATAGCCATAGTATTTTTATTATCTGTTGATTGAGGAAAAACATAATGAGGAAAAAATATGAGATGTATTAAAAATTCTCTTTTAAATGTTGAATTGATTAAGCGTAACAATCCGCACACATTTAGAAATAGTCCTACATATGGCCAAGAAAAGTTATGTGTTCAATCCACTGAAAATCCCCTGAAAATTCCTGCATGGTGCACATTTGGGGTCCAGATGCCTGGTTTTGATTCCACAGCCCTACAAGTGTCTACCTCACTGGGTCTATGTGCTTAAACTGTGGACAGATTTCCCATTAGTAATATGAACTTCTTGGTTTATCCCAAGATGTTTGGCATCATGAAGACAGTCTTAGTCTTCTTTCCCCTGCTGCAAACAGGATTTTTGAGAAATGACAAAAGGCTCATGTGGCCAATTTTGGATACATGTCCCAGATGAGAACAGTGGGCAGGAGCTGAGGTCAGTCTCCAGAGAAGAGGAAAGCCATTTTTCTCCCCAGAACAAAGCCAAGTAACACTGCACTCTGCATCTTGCACATTTATTTAGTCTGAATTGCTAAGGAATAACTGATCTTCCCCAAGGGGAGAAAAGCAATTTGGTCATCTTTCAAATGAACAGTGTTTTCTTTTGACCATCTGAACAATGTCATATTCTTATTAAGTGAGGATCAGAATTTTCTTCTCTCCGCGATGAAATGTAAAAACTCCATTTATAAAATAGAAACCATATTTTCACATTTCCCCTTTATGCCTAAGGGGGAAAAAGGAAGTTCTGATTAAAACCTTATCTATTCCCTTGATGAGGCAGTCACTGGTATTTCCTTACCCCTTGCTAATTTTGGAGAAACTATTGCATACATCAGTTTACACTCTTAGTAAGTCTTCTGTGAGTCATCAGAATCATGACTTGTCAAAGACAAATCTTCTAAAGCAATATATCTTAAAGATATGAAAAGCTCCCAAAGATTTATACATCCACCTTTAAGGAAAAGATACAAAACAAATCTTCAGTTTCTTTTCTGAAGTTCATGAATAAAATTCACTTCATGAGTAAGTTCTATCGCTGAGAATTGCACAGGGTCTAAACATACTGTGGTTTATTAATTTCATTTTCTTACAAAGGAAGCATTTTTTCCAAAGGGGCAATGAATCTAATTAATGTCAGGAATGATCCTATCCTAAGTTCAGGTAATCATGGAGTTGAACAATGGGCACCTCAATTCTCTCCTTACTTGAGAGAAATATGTCCTTCCAGTATTTATTATTGAGCATCCACTGTGCATCAGATTTTGGTAGCAGCGAAAACAAGAAGATGAATAAGACAAATTCCTGTAAGCTTGGGAGAAGCACAGGGGGCAAAAGAAGCACACAGAAGGTAAACTAGTCCAATCTGGGGAGAGCAAAGAAAGCTTTCCAAGGAAGGAACATCTCAATTGAGACCTGAAGAAAGAATAGGGGTTATGGGGAAGTTATGCCAGTGATCCTCAAAACAGGGACTACTCATTGGTGCCAATCACTGTCTGTGGTCAAGGCAAGATAAGTACAAACTTGAGAGAAGGCACTGAGAAGCTTTTATAGCAATTTACATTACCGTGACATCCAAGCATGTGATAAGCAGGCTTACATTTTGTCTTTTTTATTTGTTATTTTCTAATAATGTTTTTTATTGTACTTTATAAAAGTATTTGTCTGCCATGAATTGGAGGTTTGGTCTTTTCCACACCATTGATTTGAGAAGCAGTGATCTAGTCAATGATGTGTGAATGAGGGAGATTCAGGTAAAGTGTACAAGACAGCAGATTCTGAGGCTACAGAGTTGGTAGACAATTCTGGGAGCTCAGGTTCCTCCAGGAGCTTCCCCCATCTCCAAGTACATCTGCTTCATTGTATAATCCAGAAGCACTCCTTTCTGTAATTTTCATAATTTATAACGTTGTGCATGCTTTCTATGTTTCTGGCGCTAGGTTAAACCCTTTACTGTGTTACCTATTCTTTACAACCCTCTGATAAGTTAGATACTATTATCCTTGTTTTGTAAATGAGAGAAATAAGATTTAACAGGAGGTAAGCAACTTGGCTGGGGTCCAGATTCCAGACTCTAGCCCAGAAATCTCTGATTCCCCTCATTCTTCTAGTCCAGACTAGAATTGGTTATGCCCCAACCCCATAGAGTCTCCACATTCAGGACATCCCATTGTCTCCTAAGAATTTGCTGAGAAGTTTCCAATTCTCTCCCCTCCATTGTTACCCTCAGAATTGTCTCTCCTTCAAACAACTTTGCTTGCTCAACACTACTCCAAAAAGAAATATGTCTATAACCCTAGAGTTGTTTCCTTTCCCTGCACAAGAACAAAGCTTTCAACTTGTTTACCTTAGATCTTCAGTGAAAGATGATCATGGTTTGTTTTATCAAGAAACACACATATCATTTTGATTTCTGACCCATTTCCCCCAAGAACACTTGCTAGTGTAATTCTCAACCACTAGATTTTTGAAAACTTTTATGAGGATTCTTTTTTTTTTTTTCTTCCTTTCTGATCATTCTAAACCAAATCAGGGATGATGATGACTGCAATAAACTCTGCTGTGATGGCTGGTGCTCCCTGAAATGAGGCTTTCTCTGACAGTGGGGTGCTGCTAGCTCATTACACAGCTGCTTTGCTTTGTACTTTGTTACCACCCCCTACAACTGTTCTTCAGGTTGCAAGGTGCTTGCCAGCTGACAGAGTAAACAAACAGCCATGCACTCTGATTGCAAAACTTTCTAAAATGCAAACATCTCTTGCAAGTACCAAGACAGAAAGCTTTTTTTGTTTTGTTTTCTTTGAATATATTCCAGTCATCAGAGAGGCAAACTCCCCATGAGTGCCTGTGGTGATAAAAGGCTTTGAGTCTATTGCATGAGGGGATGACCATATGGACAGTTACTCTGAAGGCAACAATGAACAGAGTTTTATTTCAGAGAATTTCAGGGGGAGAAAAAGGAATTGGGGATTATCTAAAATAATCTGAGCTATTTTATAAATTTAATTTAAAAGTCTTCCCTTATACTCCCATCTCAAACACACTATGATATCAGCATATTCAGCCTGAGATCTATAGTTTTACCCTCAATTCTTTATTCTCTGGATTAAGTGGCCAGAGTGAGGGGAAGAGGTGATGTGAGGAGAATAATTAGCACTGGGAGAGGGAACATTTTGACTTACTGCTGAATCAGATGGGAGCTCCAAACTCCATTTAATAAGATGATTTTCTTCCATTTCTATTTTGACCTTTACTTGGCTTCATTTCATCCTTTGAAGCCATATATCATGCTCACTGCTTTAGTCAGTTTATGGGATTTCTTTGTTGCTCTTGAATATCTCATTTCAATGATATTTAAGTCTAGGACTTTACTACCTACATAACTAAAGTAAAAAGTGAGCTAATTCTAATAAATTAGCATTATTTGCTCTTATTTTCCAGATTTCTGCTTTAATAGTTTGCTTTTTCTTTGGCCTCAATTATCTGGTATTCCTGGGTTGTTTAGTTGATTTGATAATTAGTTGATTAAAATAATTTTCTTTCCATGTCTGAAATACAACAAAAATTGTTAATGTTAAAAATTGCCTTCTTAAGATCACTCACTGCAATACCCTCATTTTAAGTTGGGTCTGGAACACTTAGACAACTCTGCAAGTGTTGACCGACTGGCTTCGACAGGAACCGTGTCCTTGCACTTCCTCGTTTTCTCCTTCACAGATTCAATAATTCTGCCTTCCTAAGTGCTTGATTCCTTTTTTAAAAAAAAACAATAGTTAGTAATAGGAGGATTGAGGCAACTCTGTGAAGGGGGAGGGACTTATTTTTATTATTTTCACTAATATTTTGTGATTTATAAAATTAATACTTAGTGTATCTTATATTTATCTTCAGAGTATCTTGTAGTTTATAATACCCATTTGTGTACATTATTTAATTTATCTTCAGAATAACCATATGAAAATATTTTGTAATCCGTACGTGTGTTCCAGTTAATTTTGTCTAAAACACAAACATTGAATTTTCACTTCATAATGGAGATTCCGAGTACAAATGTCTTTCATGTGACCTGCTTTCCACAATTGTTTCAACAAAGAGTGGTTCCATTTTTGTCCTCTCTGACCTGCTATGTAGAATGCTATAGGGCAGTTTTGGATTACTAACCGGGTACCAGATACCTATCAGGTGATAAGGAGTCCTCATCCTTATCACAAGCCCATTTTCAAATTTCTAAAAAATACTTTTATTTTGAAATTTTCACCAACTAATAATGTTCAATAATACTATTCTTCCAGAAGTAGTAGAGTGGAGGGCAACCACATGCTCATTAGACCCACTCGGACATGAGGCACTGTGTTAAAATGTGCCCTGTTCCAAAGCCAAGTGCCAGAGGCTCCTACTTTGAAGCCAAATAAATCCAAATTGCTGAGGGTGGAGCCTAACAATAGTCATTTTTTTTGTAAAGACTCCCCAGATATTTGTAATGTACAACCATGTTTGAGAACCACTATGCAGTAGAAAGGTCTCCAGCTTTTAATTCAAAAACATCTGGCTACTTACCTGTGGTATAAATTAAGGTAATTTACTAATTTCTCGGAACCTTAATTTTCTTTTCCATAAAAATTGGAATAATGGTTCTTGTCTCACAAGGTTAATGAAAGAAATACATGAAAGAGAGTATATGAATGAGCCCAGCACACTAATGGTCAAATAATAACTTTTCAATAAATAATAGATTCCCTCCCCTGTCCTATCTAACATTTGAACCTGCATTTCTCTGAGACTCACAGTATTAGAAACATGATGCCTTATGTCACGTAATCAAAGATAATCATATCTGTTTATGTTTTCCATGTAACAAGACTTGGGGTTTTCTAGAAAAGAAGAAAAGACACTTTTGCACATATTATGTTCACATATGATGGACTACTAGAAATGACCCCCAAACAACCAACTTAGCGTATGATTTTCCCAGTGGACAACAGCAGATCTAGTGCTTAAACACTAACATTTACGAGCTTTTGCGACTGCTTTTATCAATAGCGTATTTAAATTCAAGGCTAAGTATCATTTTGGAAAAGTTCCAGAAATGTATAATAAGTCTTCATCCTACGAGAACCTGTCACAAAGCACATAAGGCTTAAAATAACCAGACTGAAACCAAATGGAACTTCAAGGCCAAAGTCAAATTTTGAATTATTCCTTGGCCAACTACTAACAAGCGCTTATGTGTCTAACTTGAGAGGCCACAACACATTTCATCATCCACTATCTCATTTTTATTTTGTTATTTGACATTTAAAATCTACAGCATGAAGGCAAGTTAAATGTCCCAGAAGAGGGAATAAACTCAGAAATTAGAAATATAAGAAACCAATAAAATATAATTTTTCTGACTTCATGGTTTGGGAGTAAGTAATAATTACATCTAGGAATGACCAGAGACAATAAACAGATCAATAACGTAATTGAGATGAATGAAAAACGTTTCACCTATTTAAGAAGACAAGGTGATTTTGAAGCTATTGGTAAGCACGCTGCCATGCTTCAATCCACCTGATGTATTTCTTGGACTGATGTAACATTTGTTATTGCATATTGAATTGCATTCCTCAAAATTTCTATAACTTGGACTTTACATTAACTTAGGGAAACCCTTTACCCCACCTAGTCCAAATGCGTGATCCTTTGGTGTTGGTAATAATTCCGGTCACTCAGTGCCATGGAACAAATGATTTGCCCCACCCCCCAATCCTTATGTTGCAGCCTTAGTTTCCAGTGTGATGGTGCTTGGATATGGGGCCTTTGGAAGATAATCAAGCAATGGTGGCAACTCGTGATGGGATTTATGTCTTCAGAAGAGACACCGTAGAGTCCAATCTCTCTCTTTCTCTGCCATGTAAGCACACAGTAAGAAAGTGGCACCTATAAGTCAATAAAAGAATATTTATTTTTTTTTAAGATTTCATTTATTTATCTGATAGAGGAAGACACAGAGAGAGCAGAAACACAAACAGGGAGAGTGAGAGAGGGAGAATCAGGCTCCCTGTGGAGCAAGGAGCCTGATGTGGGGCTCGATCCCAGGACCCTGAGATCATGACCTGAGCCGAAGGCAGACGCTTAATGACTGAGCCGCCCAGGTGCCCCAAGAAAAGAGGATTTAGAATGAAACCTGCTTTGCCACACTTTGTCTTGGACTTTCCAGCTTCCTGAACTGTGAGAAATAAATGTCTGTTGTCTAAGCCTCCCACTCCTTAATATTTTGTTATAGTTGCCAAGCAGACTGATACAAATGGGTAAATGGTGACACAGGGAAGCAAAGAGCCTAGAGGGAATCCAGGGGTGCTCTTTGTGGTTGGACTCCTCTACCCCAGCTGACGCTACTCAGTGTAATTAATAGAGATAATTACTTCTGGTTGGATGCACTACTGCCCATCCTAAATTATAGTCACATCTTTCATTAATATTGGCAATATATTACTTGTGATTACCTGTATCTAGAAGAGATTGTCCTAAATGTAGGTTAGTGAAGAGCGGGGCAGGCTCTTGCTAATAGAATTACATGTTTCAGAATGAATTAACAATTAATCAACCATCCTTATCATTTACTAAAGGGCAAGCCATCTATTTCATATGGAACAATAATTACATACCTTAATTATAAGAACCTAGTAATGAATACATAACTTCTGAAGAGAGGAACCCAATAAGCTTCTATGTTTGTTTTTAAATTACTTGCTAGCCAACCTTGAGTTCCTATTATCTCATATGCTGAGCTTACTCCCTAAAGCAGCGGTTCTTAAAGGTGTGGTCCCCTAACCAGAAGTATCGGCACCTCTGGGGAATTTACTAGATATGTCCTACCCCAGAAACTGAACCAGAAACTCTGGGTGTGGGGCTAGAAAGGTGAGTCTTAATATCTCTAGGTAATTGCATGCACACTAAACATGAAGACCACTGCCCTAGAGCAAGGTGATACCTAAAAACATGCATTAACTACGTCGGACACTGTAGATGATCACAGGAAACTGTTTACAGACACTGTTATGGCAGACTCCCTCCAATATTATCCAATGTCCCACTCTGAAGGAAGATGACCTATTATTCAAAAACCATTTTTAAGCACCCATTTATTACTACATATAAAAGAAATAAGGATTATTCTGACAAATCCTTGCACTTAGAAAAATGAGAAATCATTGTAGAGGACAATAAACACATCAGTCACTACCCAAATCTGTCCAAATAAATAAACAATTTAGAGCCAGTAAACAAACAAACCTTTAGAAGAAACCGAAGTATTCACCTGGGGTAGTTGCACACAAAATTTAAGGGGTTATGTGAGATATGGGGATTCATCTTCTATTCATTTAGGCACACGGAATGCATGCTGGGGAGCTAGGGAGCAGCCTAGTTTAGTGGTCAGTTTCTGTATCCAGAAGGAAGGTGATCTGGGTTTGTGAATCAATCCACTGCAGGGTTGTCATGGCTGACATGTACCCCCAAGCCCACCTCACTTCTTGGCCATTCTTGACCATCACAGGAAGTACTATCAGGCTCAGCTTCAGCCCCAATGCCTTGGAGACTGAAAACAGGCCTGTCTGATGCCCTGAAACTATTTTCTGCTATAGGAGAGCACTAGTGTCTCCATTATGTGACATGGTACAGTCTTTTTTGCCCTGAAATACACTTCTCCCCACCACCACTACATCATTTACGATCTCAAATAGACTTGAGCCTGAACCACACTTTATCCCATGCAGCTGCAGCCCTGTTCAGGTCCCCAGGCCCTAGCCTATCTGGGCTTGGTTTGCTCTTCTTCTCAATCTGCCCATAATGTGGGCATTTCCAAGTTACTTGTGCCCAAGACTATGTTTGTTCAAATATATATTCCTTGCAAGGCTTATCTGGTCATCTGAAATTTCTACATTACTAACTTTATTTGGAGTTACTGAAATTCCCTGTCTTCCTGAAAATGTTATCAAGGAATATAACCCATTAAACAATTTTCAGCCACTAAAATCTTTTTCTTTGTTTTGGTTTTCATTGTGTTTTATTTGAGACTAACTAGAGACACCATTCTTTATTTGAAATATCATCCCTGAGTCAACAAAGATATTTCTACCATTTCGACCATTCCTGAATCAACAGACATTTCTAGAACAAACCATTTACAATTTGCCCCAGATAAAATAAAAATAAGCATTATTAAAAATTCAATTTTTAAAAACTGTATTTCTCCCTCTAAAAATATGGTCATCAGATTATATAAATCCTCTCTCATCATTTGTATATATTAACATAATATACGTAATACATTTTATATATATAAACACATATAACATATATAAACACATATATAAAACATACATAACAATATATAACAAAACATATGTTACATATTATATCTTCTATATATTATGTATTTGTGTGCAACTTCATTACCTCTCAATCTCTATGAATTCCTCTATGAATTTTCTGTCATTGTGTATTGTTGTGTATCTGAAAAGCTCCCATTAAAATCTCAATTCAAATGAAATTATTAGGTAACAGTCCAGTTAGTACCTAGAGAGAATGGAACTTTAGACAATATTTTCTCTGGAAGCAGTCCCCAATCTAGAACTTAAAATTCAGGGTGGTACAAAGTGTAAAGACTACAAGAGAGAATCTTCAGGTGAACAGTACTTCATGGCCACTAAGGGATCGAAAGTTCCTGAGAGTCATATGTATTATTTCAAGAGCAACGTGGAAAAAAAATACAGACCTCAGCATCAGATAAACTTTGCAGTATGATCTTTAATTTTTTTAAGCCTTGGTTTCCTTTCCTTATCTGTAAAAGTATATATCATAATATCTACTTTGCAGTGTTTGTGTCCAAATTAAAAAGAAAAATGTTGAACTGTACCAAGAACAAGAAAAGAAAAGAAAAACAGTTTCTTTCAACCAAAAAATCTGTTAGCTATCAACTTTTCTACCTTCTGTAGCTTGTACCTGTAGGCCCCTAAGGCCAGTAATGAAATGGGTTAATTGGAGAATCAGGACAAGTAAGGGAAAGACAAAGAGCTCAACTACTGAGAATTCTGCACAAACAAAGCAGAACCATGAAAATAACTCATGGATCATTTTAGGAACCACAAAGCCTCCCATTGAACAGGACCTAGCAGGTCATCTCACACTAATTTAGAAACTCTGGTGAGATTTTTCTCCCCACATTCTCTGTCAAAAAAGAGCTACACTGGGGCTGTCGACGGCTTTCCTGCTGAAATAGATGCTTCGGCAGAGTTAACTTCAAAATAATCCAGGCAAAGGGGAAATGCACATTACAAGCACCTGAGATGGATTTGATCTATATACATATCATCTCCCTCCAATACTATACTTTTATGACTTGGCAGTGGAAGTCATTTTGACACAAGTTCTTTAATAACATCGGTATTCATTCTTTCGCTCTTCGATACACCCAATTAATATATTCTGCAGATGATCTGTCACCCTGTGAGGCTGCTAAATGAATCAAGCTCATTAAGTGCTCCTCTTTTATTAAAAGCACAGTCACATGTCTGCAATGTAGAAAAGCTATTAGCGAGGCCTCTTTCTGCCTCTTGTTTGAACACATCTTATAAATAAGTCAGCATGGAAAAGGATATGAATCAAGATAACTGGAGCCTGTCATGTAAGCCTGGAACAAATGACTTCAAGCCTCCTCTGAGGGACAGCCGATGCACTGTTGGTGCGCTCCTGGCAAAACAGGTATCAAAGGGGCAAAGCTTACCTGCCATCGGGTCAGGTTTCTCAAACCACTTCTCAGCCTGAAAAACCATTATTTAAAAACCTCTTTCTAACAAAAGAAAGCAGGGAATCCTAGATTATGAAAGAAGACCCCCAAAAATGATCTAGCCCAGTGGTCCTCAACCCTTATCATAAATAAGAATCATCTGGAATCTTGTAAAAAATAGCAAAGTCTATTATCAGACAAAGTGCCAATAAATCTCAAAGGACTAAAAGAGAACAGAGTCTGTTCTGTGACCACAGCTGAATTAAATTAAAAGAGAGATCTCGAAAGTCCCAAACAGAAAGCAAGCCAAAGATTTTTAAATAAGCCACAGGTCAAAGAACAAATTATATGTAAATTATAAAGTATTTTGAACTGAATGATAATGGAAATATAATTATTCATATTTGTGGGATATAGCAAAAGAAGTGTTTAGATATAAGTTTATAGCTTTAAATGAATATAATAAAAAAGAAGAAAAATTTTAAATCAGTCTGTGACTCTACCTTAATAAATTAAGGAAAGAAGAGAAATTAAGCCCCAAACAAGCAAAAGACAGGAAATACTAAAATTGAGAAAAAATCAATCCAATAGACTATGGATAAACAATAGGGAAAATAAATGAAATAAAAATATTTGTTGTTTCAGTTCCTCAAAAAGATCAGTAAACCTCTAGAAAAACTGACCAAGAAAAAGAGGCAAAGAGATCCAAATTATTACATCAGAATTAAGAAAGAGAGACATCACAGAGATCTCAAAGATATTAAAGAGAAAACAGGGAGATATTATGAACACTTATGACAATAAACTTTAAAACTTAAATAAGATTTATAAATTCCTTGAAAGACAAAATGAATCAAAATTGACAGAAAAAGAAATAGAAACCCTTAACAGCACTATCTGTCAAAGAAATCTAGTGAGCAACTAACAACAGTCTAGTGAAGAAACCTCCAGGCTGTGATGGTGTCACTGGTAGATTTTATCAAGCATGTAAGGGAAAAATACTACCAGTCTTACACAAAGACTTTCAGATCATGGAGGAAGAGGTATCACTACCCAACATATATTCTGAAGCCACAACCAATACCAAAACAACACAATGTCATTACAAAAGAGAAAATTATGATCAACACCCCTCATAAATACAGACACAAAAATAGTCCACAAAGTACTTGAAAATCAAACCGATTAAAAAATAATCAATGTATGGGGTGCCTGGTGGCTCAGTCAGTTAACCTTCTGACTTCGGCTCAGGTCATGGTCTCGGGGTTTCGGGATCAAGCCTTTCATTGGGTTCTGTGCTCAGGGGGGAGTCTGTTTGTCCCTCTCCCTTTGCTCTTCTCCTCTGCTTATGCACTCTCTCTCTCTCTCAAATGAATAAAATCTTTGAAAAAACTAATATAATATACTGACCAAATTTATCAGGTAAAGAGAATAGAGAAGAAAATCATATGACCTTTTTCAGATCATATAGATACAGAAAAAGCATTTGACAACATTCAATATCCTTTTACCATGAAAATTCTCAGCAAATGAGTAATAGAAGAAAATTTCCCCAATCTGTCAAAGGGAACTTTAAAAAACTTACATCATACTTATTGGTGAAGACTAAATGTTTTTTTCACTAAATTTGGATATACAAGTAGAATTTAATTAAACAGGTGGGAAATTACTTCTCTCAGAAGCTTCAAGCACTATTTAAAATATCTCAGGCCCACACAGAGAGTAGATAAGCCACCTGTAACCAAAATGGTCAGCCAGAGCTGGTAGAGGGGATACCCATCCAGTTACAGGGTTTATAAAATGGAGCCTCAGCAACATCAGGTATTTTCAGGACTCTTCACATAGGGCAAGGCAACCCGTGGAGTGACCAGACTGCCCCAATATTTCATATACATCAGAAAATCTCAGAAACCAGGGCAGTTGTCGCAAGTAGGTAAAAGCCCATGAAAGGACTGGCTGTGGATTAAAGACATGAGAGTGATTCCAAGAAGAAAACTCCTTAAGGAAAACTCCCAGAGTCAGACCCCGAGCCCAACCACAGGGTAGTCTAAAGGGCTCGGCAGCTGGCACAAGGAGGGAAGGCCAGGTTTCTAGATCTAGAGCAATCAGAGCAGAGAGCAAGGGCAGCCCGGACCTAAGGAGTAGTTACTATCTATGAGTCTTCCCTAAGAAGACCAATCAGCTTGTCTTTACTCCTAGGGAGACTGAGTCAACACTCAGCCTCTTCTCCACCTTTGACTACCCTAAATATCCCGGGAGGCATGAGATGTGAGGCAGCCAGGAGAGACGCTTGCCTGTCTCTTGGTGTCTTCCTGTCCCTTGGGACACAGCAGGTGGCAGCTACTTCAGAAGGTGTTTCCCAGTGGGCCCTGGGATGCTATAGAAGCCTCAGAAGGTGGAAGGAGAACCTAAGGGATCACCTAGACATTGCCTCTGGAGAGAACGGCATGGGTAGGCAGTTGGAAGAAAGGGGCAGCTCTGGATTTGTGCTGGCCAGAATTTTCTACATCATTTAAAGCCATCAAAATACCTTTTTTCTAGGGTACCAGATAAGGAAAACCCCAGTAGGGTTTTACCAATCATATTTTTAGCCGACCTATGATGCAACTTAATCTCTAACTAGTCTTATTCCATAACTTTGTAAAAAGGCCCCCAAATCTCTGAGGCTCCAGTACCTGGGAATGGCTGTAGACCCGCAGCAGATCCTCAGCCAAACTTTTCAACATGAACCACTATGTCTTAAATCCTCATGGCAATTTGTGTAGCCTTTAATACGGTTTATAGAATAGCATCGAAAAGGCAGAATCCTTCAGGCCTGAGCATGAGTACAGATACTTCTTCCCCCACCATCCCTGCAGGAAACTTTGTGCTTTGGACATGGAGTGATATGGATAGAATCTTTAGGGTGAGGATCACTGGGGTGGGTGTGAGGGTAAGGAGGGTACAAGATGCAGGTACTTCTATTTGTCATCCTGATCCTTCACTGTGCCCTAGGACAGGGCTACTCCATCCAAACCCTCACCTGGAATTCTAACCCAGGTGACATACAAGCACAAGTGGGAGAAAGAGAGAGAAGAGAAGGAATATTAGAGGAATAGAGCCAAGTGAGAGAGCTCGGAAAGGGGAAAAGAGGTTGGGCTTTTTGACATGTTTTCAAATGTAAAATTACCAAGAAAGAAGCCACAATCAACCACAGTGGACGTATTAAAAGATCAAAGGAAATTTAGAAACATATACTTGGCGGAAAGCCATGCTTTGCAAGCTGGACATAATCAAAAGTTGACAGGTTCCTGCAGGAGGTGAGAAGGTCTTAGGAGGCTGATGACTGCAAGGTAAGGTCTGGCTGAGCTACCCCAAACTGCACATATTATGTGGTGGCTGTTGCTGATGTTTACTTTCTATCTTAATGCATTTTTTTGTGATAGTGTAAAAAAAAATCTATCAAAAATCAAATTGAACTATAACTTAGCAGTAAACAAATTTTCCAACAAATGTCATGTGCTTTTCACGGTTCTTTTTTTTTTTAAGATTTTATTTATTTATCTGACAGACAAACAGGGAGAGAGAGAACACAAGCAGGGGGATTGTGAGAGAGAGAAGCAGGCTTCCCACTGACCAGGGAGCCTGATGCGGGGCTCGATGCAGGTCTAGATCCCAGGATCCTGGGATCATGACCCCAGCCTAAGGGAAACGCTTAACGACTGAGCCACCCAGGCACCCCATGCTTTTCAAGGTTTTATCTTGTCTTCTCTGCCTCCTTTTTTTAACCATTGGGATGTGAGAAAAATGTGTGTGTCCTTCTTCCCTCCCTTCCAAGCTGACTTAGCAATGCCAATGTCAGTGCATTCTCCTTAGAATCTGAAAGCGATCACCTAGCTGGGGTCAATTCATGAAAGAGGTTTTTGTTTTTTTTTTTAAGATTTTATTTATTTATTTGACAGAGAGAGACTCAGCGAGAGAGGGAACACAAGCAGGGAGAGTGGGAGAGGGAGAAGCAGGCTCCCCGCTGAGCAGGGAGCCCAATGCGGGGCTTGATCCCAGGACCCCGGATCACTTAACGACTGAACCATCCAGGCACCCCTCCTTAAAGTTATTTCATGCTGACTCTGAGGATGGCTGACTGAAGAGAAAGAGATTGCAAAGTGTTATTATTATTTTATTCCTTTTACATTCAGTGATCCTATAAACCTTTATCCTCTCATCTCCACAATGTTAGAGACCTACCCTCACAGGTTCCTGTTGTTCCTCTCTGTATGCTTTGGGTGTCTAGCTCCAAAGCTTCAGGAACAGCCACATCCCCGACAACAAAATATCGACACCAGGGAAATTGACTAGGGCTGCCAGGGAGCCAAGATGGCACCTGAGTGCTTGCTGCTGGATCGGACAGGGCACCTGTCACTCTGCAGAGCACCATGCCAAAGCATTCAGAGGCCAGCCATTGTGCATGTTATGTTAGTTATCAAGGATTTCGCAGGCCACAGTTTGGGGTGGTGGAGGGCGATTAGTTAACCGTTCAGGACTTGCTAGAAAATGTTAGAAGCTACTCAATGAGATCTGTGAACCTGAAGTGCATCAAAAACAGAATAGGCAGAGTTCCAAAGACAACATCTGTATTGGGTGAACCTATCCCCAAGATCAAGAGTCGCACGTTCTACCAACTGAGCCAGCCAGGTGCCCCTGAGAAGTATTTAATATAATGAAATAGCCTTATCAATAACATTTACTAAGTTTCAGCTAACATGTTTTCTTTCTGACTATATAGGATACATATTCAGCTATTGAAAATCAGAGTAAAGTAATTTTGTTCCCTGATGCTAATTATTTGTATATTTTGTTTCAATTTTTTTTAATTTGCTTAAAATGAATAGGAAAAAATGCTTTCCCTAGTGATGAATAAAATTAAAATTATTTGTGCACATGATAAACCCAGTAAAGTACTAAATTATAGATTCACTATCTTGCTTGAAATACTGGTATTTGAAACCAAAGAGACCACTTCCAAATTATCATAAGTGAGTTTGAAATTCTGTGGCTGATGTCCACAACCTTCGACCAAGTAATTCCATTTCTGGGAAGTCATTTTAAAGAATAAGATGGAAAAACTTAGACACAAAAAGGACACTCTACCCGTATTTAAAAGGATTTATCTACATAATAAATATAGATTAGATAATTAATGCAGTTGGAAAATTAATATTTATCAAGGCTTTTCAAAATTCACTAATTTTTATAATATTCAGCAAAATGGCAGAACACAATTTTTATGTAGTGTAATCAAACACTAAAATGTTAATAGTGAAAGCCTTTGGGTAGTGGGTGATTTTTGCCTTTTTACATTTTCTCTAATTTCCATATTTTATACAGTGAACATGCATTCTCTTCAAAATGAGGAGGGGAAGATTAAAATGAACATCTCATGCAAATATTTTCAGTGTCTTGGGCTTCTATTATTCCTAAGTCATTTTTATACTCCCTGTGGCTTAGCTTCTACTTTGTCCAGACACACAGGCCCTCTGCATGCAGACCAACCATGCTTGCTTGCATGGAGAAGAGATAACTGTCCTTAGATAATTTCTAATGAGTGGTAATTTATAGATATGAGAAAACTTTATCCTTGAAGCCTTCCTGGATGGAATAGGACTGTCATCACTGTTGAGGGATGAAGAAAGTGAGCCTGGGAGTTGGTTGCTGCTCACAGAGCCGGTTCCTGCTGGCAAGAACCAGAACTGCAATTGGGTCAACCTCACTTCAGAGCCCTGTGCCTTCCTCCACCCAGTTATGAGGCCAAGCAAGACGCTGTGCATAAGATGCTTTGAGAATTAGAAATGCTATCAAAATAAAAGGACAAGAATGTCCCTGTGCTATTGCCAGATCAAAAAAAGAGACACAGCTCTCAAAAGCAAGTGTACCAAAATTTAATTAAATCATTTATATTTAAAGAGATACTTTTATTCAGAAATTTCAAGATGTATTTTCTAAGTCTCTTTAGAATGTCTACATTAACATTAAAAGTACATCACAGTATATTTCTACATTAACGGTAAGGTCTAAACAAAAAATAAATAAAATAGAAAATCTGAAAATTTCTATTTTGTGAGGGCAGTACCTTCTTTTTTTTTACTTTATTTTATTTTATTTTATTTTTTTAATTAACACATAATGTATGAGGGCAGTACCTTTTAAATCTTTGGACAATAGCAGTGTCAACCGTACAATGAGCAATACACCACCATTAAGAATAATGTATCATCTCTAAGAAGTAAAATGTATCTTCACACATGGATGGGATGCTTTGAAATAGTCTTTCCACACTTACCACTTCTCAATGTGCAAATGGAATGAGGTATGTAAAGAGGGTAAAGTTGTTTAAAACTACCTTAAGTGAAGACTGAATAATATTCCATTTTATATGTGTATATATATATATATATATATAATGTTATATTATATATTGTATAATATATTGTTAATATAGGTATATGCATTCTTTTTTATCCATTCATCTACTGATAGACTCTTAGGTTGTTTCCATATCTTGGCTAATAATGCTGCAATTAACAGAGGGGTGCATGTAAGTTTTAGAATTAGTGTTTTCATTTTCTTTGGATAAATACCCAAGTGGAATTGTTGGATCATATGGTAGTTCCATTTTTAATGTTTTGAGGAACCTCCATATTGCTTTCCGTAGTGGCTGCACCAATTTAATTCCTACCAACAGTGAACAAGATTTTCCTTTTCTCCACATCCTCTCCAACACTTATTTCCTGTCTTTTTGATACTGGCCATTCTAATGGGTGTGAGGTGATATGTCACTGTGGTTTCGATTCGCATTTCCCTGATGATGAGAGATGTTGAGCATATTTTCATGTGTCTGTTAGCCATCTGTATGCGTTCTTTGGGAAAAGGTCTCTTCAGGGGATGGAGGGATGGGCAAAATAGGTGAAGAAGATTAAGAAATACAAACTTTCAATTATAAAATTAATAAGCCATAAGAATAAAAAGTACAGCATAGGGAATATGGTCAATGATATTATAATAATGTATGGTGACAGATGGTGTCTACACTCATCGTGGTGATCATTGGGTAATGTATAGAATTGTCAAATTATATATTGTACATCTAAAACTAATATAACATTATATGGCAACTATACTTCGATTAAAAATAAAAACATAAAAAAATGGGGAAAATACTTTTTTTTGAAAAATGAAGGCAAATTAAAAGAATGTTGAAAATAAAGCCTGTCTCTCTTTGCTGCCCCCCTGGAATTGTAACACATAAATTCAGTGGTCTCCAAACTATTGATCACATACCTCTATCATTAAGAAATTGGGAACACACATTCTCAAAGTTATGAATTTATAAATTGCAAATCTACACTACTATCATTAATCAAAATCTCAAGACGTAATGCACACTTGAGGTGTGATTCATTGATAATATTGGATGTAAATACACATATCAGTCTCTTTGGTTATTTAGAATTCCTTTTGATCCAATTCTTGCAGACATTGCTAGATTGTCACAGTTTTTATCCATAATGAAGCTGATGAAATTTCCTACTAGGAGTGGGGGAGGGGTGGTGCTGCCACTTTCTCTTTGCTTTTGGGGCTTTGCCAGAAGTTCTGGTACTATCCCCAATCTGCAGCTTTCTTGGAGGAATCTACTGTAAGCCTCATCCACGTTTTGAAGATTAATTTAGTCAAAAGTAGGCCACATAATGCATAAAAATGCTTTATTAGACACATACATATCACAATGCATACATACTACAATATGTTGATACATAGTATAAAGGATGTGTGATATATCACATAACATGCAACAGCTGGACATATGAACCAAATGAAAAAGTAGTGTCAAACATATTTTGAATATTTTACATAATTTATTTAAATTACTTTTATTTTCTAGTTATACATTAATATATTGCACATTCCTCTAAAACTCCTCACTTTGGAGACCAACCTGACCTACATGTCCATGTGATGTCTCTCCTTCCTGCATTGCAAGGTCATAGAGAACACAGCTTATTAATTTTTGCATCCACTGTGCTTCATGCATGGACTTAATACATTTTTTTGGATGAGTGAATCGGAAGCACTGACATTTTATTCTATTGAAAATATCTACTTAAAACTATTAATCTTTAATCAAACAAGAGTTTATTGAAAATAATATATTTCAGGACTAGCTTCCGGGGGTATGGTATTGATTTTTCTCAATTTTCGTCATTCCCTGATGGACATCACATTATAGGGCACTGCCTAAGCCACTTTATGTCAGGTCCCCTGAGCATTTCTTTAGAGATTTCCACCCTCGATGGTCTCTTTGTTATTTATTTATTTATCTATTTTTTTTCCGTATGGACTCATTGAGCAGAAATATTATAGTTTTCTTTTTGATTATATAAAGATACGTATATTCTTATCATAAATAAGACTAAGTGTTCTTAGGGCACCCATGGCTCAGTCATTAAGTGTCTGCCTTTGGATCAGGTCATGATCCCAGGGTCCTGGGATCAAGTTCCACAGTGGGGAGTCTGCTTCTCCCTCTGCCCTTCTCCTTGCTTGTTTACTCTCTCACGTGTGCACAAAAGTAAATAAATAAAATTTAAAAAAATAAACCTAAGTGTTCGAAGTACTTTCTAGAAATATTTCAGTGTATGTAAAATGAAAATTTTAACAGCACCATGTGATTTTTCAGGTACTTTGTCAATTTACCAGACACCTGTTTAGACATAGACCAGTCTTTAGTCTCCGAAAATACTGGTAATAATAGTGACAGCTGATATTCAGTGACTATTATCTGAAGTCATATTAAATGCCTTACAATCTCTAGTATAGATCCTGTTACTATTTACACTTCTCATGCACAGAAACTGAATCCCAGAAAAGTTAAGTCACTTGCCAAAGGCCACACAATTACCACGTGGTAGAAGAAACTTTCACACTCAAGATATCTGCTTCTAAAATCTGTGCTTTTGGATGTTTTGTTCTCCTGTCTCCTTTCAAAGACCCTTGTAAACTGGTACTCCCAATAAACACCAAAGAGTACCTGATGTACTCGTCAAAATCTGTGAGCAGTTCTACCGAGGATAAGCTTCTTTTAGGCCACATAGAGTCTTCTGACAGTCTGAAGATGACCACGACATAAAAATACTGAGTAAAACTAGCCCTCTGCCCGGGGTGCTCACTAGCAAGACCGGGAATTCAAGCAATTGTTCCAACTGACAGTGGAAAAGTAACAAAATTTTAAATAACAAATTCACTGAGAAGAATTTCATATGTTTACTGAAATAAAGCCAAAATTTTAATTAGTGGCATTTTATTGATTCTACCCCTTCATTCTCCCATGGGATGCCACACCCCTGCAGACGCAGATATAGTTTTTACCTCTTTTTGTGTCACTCGTTTCCCAACACAGCACAAAGCACACTATTTGGCACATTCTCAAATGTTTAGAGATGGATTATCCATTTTTACTTTGTCTTCTTTCATTTCTTTTGCAGTCATATTAAGAGAAGCCAGTATGTTCACGGAGAGTTCCTGACAATGGATGAATGAATGAGTGATAACCAAATGAATGATTTTTCCAAAATCAGCTTTAAAACCTAGTTATCACAAGTTTGGTGAACCAAGTTAAACTTTATTATTCATATATGAGTGGACATAAGAAAATCAACCACTTCTTCAGCCATGTAAAATAAAAATAGACAGCCAGAGGCAGTCTCTTCAGCTCTCAGCTAACGATGACTGTGGGGAAAACTGGCTTCGGTGGAAGATGTGAGAAAATTACAAGCCAGGGTAGGGAGGTCAGCTGCCTGCACAATTTTATATTTCTCCAGACAGTGAGTATTAGATATATTTATGGTCTTTCAGAGCAGAGTAGTCTGTAATGCAATTTTAGCTCATCTAATTGAGAAAGAAAAATGTGAAATGTTTTCCAGACATGTCTGCTTAAGCCTTCCCTGGGTCCATGGCATTTGTATCAATACAGGAAGTCATGGGGATAAATTGAATTTATAGACTTGTGAAGAATAAATCAATTTCCCATGGAAAAACCCTAGTACCAGAGCTTATACGTAAGCTTCCTCCTTGGCTATTTTTATTTGTACTTGCTTAGAGCATGGTACAAAAACAAAGAACTGTAACAGGTCTAAATGAGTCATTTTGGGCAATGGAAACACTTGAGAGATTTTGCTCTAATAACGGAACTTTCCTATTTCTACATTTGCCTTGATTACACAGCGAGCTATGGAATTCCAATAACACTTATTGTTTTTTTTTTAATCACTCTTAAGATAGTGAAATAGGACAAAGGACAGAATTTTTAGTCATTTGTCTTGTAACATAAGTTCAAATTCCTTCTTATATTTCTCTCTTTAGAGTAAAAGATGCATTTAAAAATACTAAGAAATTTTTATGGTTTAGAGAGACCCATATAAATCCAAGTGATTAAAACAATGTTCACATCTTAAATAAGTTAGATATCTTTCCATGTTGTACCAGGAAAAGTAGCAGGAAACAGATGGCCATTCACATAAGCAAATACAAGAAGTTCAATGGTAGGATTAATCCCAACAGTGTGGGAAGCCTAAGAAGAGGGTGGTGAAAGTCACCAGAACTAACATCATTCTAGGTTCTTAGGGGCGAGAGAAAGGACTGAGATGCCACAGATTGTCACCATAGGAGGGCCAGGTAGAAGAAAGAGGGCCAGGACCAGACCCAAGATGCCCCAGGGAGATGGGAAAATATGCCCCCTCCTTTCTGTCTGTCCCCTTTGTAGTCTCTCACTGGTACAAACAAAACCAGAAATTAACAAGTAAGAGGTAAAGTTAACTTGTCCAAGAGTGATCCCTGCAGACTGATATCCAAGCAAAATAGTCGGTCTCCTTCTAACTTCCATGGAAAGCTGCTATAGCCCATGCTTAAGGCCACATATCCTGGACAACATCATGGATTTGACCCCCAAAGCTGGTGCCCTTTCCACACACACTGAAACACTCAACTGAAAGGAAAACACTAAACTCAAAGTGTTTGCCACATTTTGCAGCCCCTAATCACAGTGAAGAGATCTGTACCTCCCTAACCAGGCAGCTAAAAACGCCACAACCGAAGGTTGTATAACAACATCCAACCATGTTAGACTTCTGTATATTGCTTGAGAATGGACGGGAAATGAGGTACCCACACGGGTCCTACTGATGTCATTTCTCCGAGTTTTCCCCAATGAATGTCTGATATGGATGCTGTCATTCACTTCTCTGAAGTGAGGAAGGAAGCCAGGTTGATGCAATGCAAAGAGGTCAGCCTCCACACACACATACAAGATGGAAAAGTGTGCAGATTTCATTTTGGGGGGAGGCCGTGCTGGACACTCTACTGGATTTTAGGATCTCTTGTTCTCTCTCTCATGTGTTCCATCTGTAATTGATTTCACCTTTGTGGCAGTACTGACCAGGACTGAGGGAGAACACTGCTGATGAATTGATTTCTGCCCATCTCTGTTAAGGAGGGTGCACTTCATACTTTCCATCAACTTTATGTCCAGCAAGGTTTCAGGGAATTTTAGGCATGTGCTCCCTCTTCTGCTGAACACGAGCCAGGAATAGCAATATTAGCAATTGTACTAGTAGCTACCAAGGCTACCACTTATAAATTTTCCTTATGTGTGCACTGTTTTTCACATTTCTCACTTAATTCTCTCAACAACCTCCATTTGACATTTTAAGTATGAAAAAAATGGAAGTTTTAGAGAAGATAAGTAATTTGCCTCTATTCACACAGCTGGTAAGTGGCAGAGCATACTTCAAATCTAGGTTCAAACCTTATTACTAAACTATACTCCAGCACACTAATTGTAGTATTTTGAAATGACACTGACCTTGAAGCCAAAAGACCCTCCTCTTAGTCCTGGAGACAAACAGGTGACACCCTGGTGTCTGGGGCCATCTGCAAAGGAGAAAAAGTTTTGGAGGTCATAAGATGTTGAAACTGAAGAAATCTTTAGAGATATGAGGTCCAATTGTTTGGAACAACCGTCTTCATTTCCTGTCATGATACCAGGGAACCTAGAACCCTGCCAGCCCAGGCTCCCGAGCCTAGTTAAGACAGATACTTCTAGAATAACTAGGAGACCCGTGGCCCAGCATCACTGATGAAGACTACAGTCTGCAGAGACTCTTGTCTCTGAGGAAGGAAGTATGAAGCAGTGTAGACTCTTTTTCTCAGCGTCTGCCAATAACCAAACCATTTTGCCTGCTAATTGCCCACCCAATTAATACAAAGTAAGATCCCTCCACTTCCCTTTTTGACTCATGGTGTGACAGTAATGCAGAGAGATCAGACCCCTGTAAGCATGCTGCCCCGAATCTCAGCATAGATGCCCAATCTCTCTGCATCCACATCTTCATTTGTAACATGGTGATGACAACAACTTTTCTGTCACCTAAGGACCGTTATGTAGATGGAACAAGAGAAGGTATGAAAAGTCTACAGCACGCAAAGTTGTATGTCTCTGATCAGATAGTTCATATGTATAATGGTCTTGCTCTGTGCCCAGCAGAGTGTTGAGAGAGACAACAGTAAGGATTGGAGCTGTTAAAGACCCTTGAAGTCTTTGAAGAAAGGAAGGTGTTGCTTCTTAAAATGGGTGCTTAATATAAACTGTCTTCCCATGCTGAATGAATTTAACCTGTTGCTCAGTCCCCAGCAGGCTTCTCTATGGCTGTCCCCATATGGAACGGTTTCAGCAGAGCAGCTGTGTAAAAGACCAGAGCTCTGCAATGTCATGTCTCCGGGGGTCAATATGCTCCCTTATACTTTTATTTTTTTCTTAAAATCTTAATTTTATTTTATTTTTTTCAGTGTTCCAAGATTCAAAATGGATGTCAACGTATTTCAAATTTGACTTTAGTAGTTTGACTTGTGATCAAACATATGACGATCCACAATTACTTGAGGAATATCTAGGAAGACAAGGGCCACTGAAACAGGCTGTGTTTGGAAACTATGAAACCCAATGAGCTTCAATACTGGCTAGTTCTCAAGAGAGAAATTGCCCATCCAACTCCACTGATTAAATCCTGCTGTTTATTTAAAGATGGACATAAAAACCTTCGGGAAAGAAATAAATGATTAAAAATCACTCTAAGTTTCCAAGCCATTAACAGCAGAGTGATGACTACAACTGTTTCCACTAAGACTATTTTTAATCAACTCTTCATTTTAAAATTCACTTAGCTCTGATTTTCATTTTAAAAAATGGACACCATTGATCGTGTTGCTTTTCCAGATTATAAATCCATGTATGTGAGGGGAAATTCTTTATTGAGTAGTGTTGGAGATTAGATTTCAATTGGCTAGCAACCAGAAGGACTGTTGTTTTCATTATCTGCAGGTAACCAAGTGACTTTCCTTTCAGTAGGTGGCATAAACCCCTCTAAGCTTGGGTTTCATTATTGAACAAGTGAAGGAGAGGAATCAGATGACTTGCCAGTTCCCTTCCAACCCTGACATTGTTGGGCTCTAGGATTCTTCCAAGACCAGTTATTTTTAGTCAACAGAGAAAGAAGTAAAGATAACCAGAGTAGGATCTGTGGCATTGTGATGTCAGTCGACTTATGACAATGTTTCCCTGTGCACGGGGCTTTCCTGAAAGGTGCTGTAACTGACTTGTGCTCTGTTCATATTTTCGCAGTTCTTGCATGTTCAATGGCTCCTCTGCCTTTCTTTGCCCCATTAGCTCAGTTGGGCCCTGAGAACCTGCAGCCAGTTCTCTCCAGCTGCGGCCTCTGAGGCACAGCTGATGATAAAAAGTCTCGATTCATCCACAGAACCACCTCTCTGTCTGCCCCATCGCACAGGGGTACAGCTGGGTTCAGTCAACCAGCATGTGGTAAAGCATTCTGTGCTCATGAGGGAAGATCCTCTTTGGCAAAGAAATTGCTACTAGCATCTTATTGACCAAAACTCAAAACAATTTCCCTTGGATTTTTTTCAATTATGATTAAAATAATAACCCAAGTCTTCCACCTGTCTTTCCTTGATAGATACGTGTTGTCTTTTCTAATTATATAATTAAATGGAAAAGTATAGTTTCCCAAAAAGGAGGGATGTGGGAAGGAAATGAAATGAGACCTCCCAAGGCTGTGCTTAAGACACAAGAGACTGACTTACAGGCCCACCTTGGGGTTTTGCTTTGTTGTGGGAAGTATGCAGAGTATGGGCAGGGCCTGAATTATCCTGGAGCAACACGATTTTAGAGGCCACAGTGAGGGGTGAAAGGGGTGGGAAAAATGACATCAAGACAGGGACACCTAGAGGAGAAGAATAGAGCCATCTCTTGGAACAGTTCCTTGAGTACCTGCTATGAGATTTGCAGTGTGATTTCCCCTTCTTCAAGAATCCATGGTATCTTTGGTAAAATATTAATTTAGTGATATGTGATGGAGGGGGTCTATTTTTCAGACTTCTTGAAATGCATGGTCTTGCTTCAAAATGCACACAGGATAAAAAAAAAAATAAGCCACCTAATGGATAGCAGCTCATATGGTTACAGACATTTCTGTGCCCATAGTTCTCCCTAGAATGTGATTCTTGGGAGGGAGGATTGAGTCATTCAGTTTGATTTGCTGAAAGAATCGTAATGCAAGCAAAGGAAGGGACCAATTATTCCAGGTACTTGCAATGTGATTTGATTAAATACATGTTATAGAAAATAGGGCCATCTGGCCATTTTGCCGTGGAACTATTGTGACTGTGGAAACAGACATTATAACCATAAGACGGTAAAAAAGAGACATTCATTCAACAAATAACTCATGCACACTTACTTTGTGGGCAGGCACTGTGCCAAGTGCTGGGGACCATGTTAAAGAATCCCACGTGCATGTGGTCCCCACTTGAGGTGTTTATACCTCAGCCAGAGAGACACACATTGAATAACATAATTACTATTCTAACAGGTGTCATAAAGAAATGTACAAATAAAATAAGAAAGAATATCACAGAAAGATCTGCCCTGGTCTGGGGTATCTGGGAAATTTCTCTAAGGAAATAATATACAGCTAAAATCTGATGGTTGGGAAGAGATCATCAATCTGCAGGAGAGGAAAAGCAACAGAAAAAGCATAAATAAAGGCCCTGAGGTGGAAAATCAGGATGACAAGTTCATAGAATGGGACTTGGAGAACAGAGGGAAGAGGGATGGGGGGCGGGGTTTTAGGAAAGTTAACCGCTTAGTCCTAAAACTAAGGTGAACAACTTGCCCCAGTTTGCTTTAGATTTTTCAACATTGTGCACTGAGAGTACTACATCCCCAGAAACCCCTCTATCTCAAGCAAATGGGGACCAGTTTCCCAAGATCATCCCAATTTTAAGGTTAACAAGCCACATGTTGGGAACCCCCTCTGCCTTGGGGACACCAAGACGGCTGGTCACCACACCTCATGGTAACAGAAAGCCATAAGTGGAAATGGCACAACCTGATTTGAGCTATATTTTTTTCAATTCTGATTAAAATAATAACCCAAGTCTTCCACCTGTCTTTCCACCAGTCTAATGGATAGCAGCTCATATGGTTACAGACATTTCTGCACCCATAGTTTTTCCTAGAATGTGATTCTTGGGAGGGAGTGAAGCAAATGACAGATGTACTGCCACCTACCCATGGCCAGATGGCCCTATTTTCTATAACATATATTTAATCAAATCACATTGCAAGTACCTGGAATAATTGGTCCCTTCCTTTGCTTGCATTACGATTCTTTCAGTAAATCAAATTGAATGACCCAATCCTCCCTCCCAAGAATCACATTCTAGGGAAAACTATGGGCACAGAACTGTCTGTAACCATATGAGCTGCTATCCATTAGATTGGCTATGGGGGCAATTCCCAAGTGTGTCACTTGCACAACTGAGTGACTAAGGGGACCTTTTACTGAGACAAGAACCAAGAAGAGGAAGTTGGTATGGGAGGTGAACTATCATGAGGTAGGTGTGGATATGTGAGTTAGTTTTTGTAAAACAGATCTATGAATAAAAAAATTGATTTGGGGATAGAAGGAAAGCTAACTGAGGTTCAAAGCTAAGTTTTCAGAAACTCTGCTGCCGCTTCCACCACAGTGTGAAGAAAACAGATGTGAAACAAGGTCTTGCCCCCAGAGACTTCTGAACCTGGGGACAGCCGGATCTCCAAACATCAAGTCCAGCTTTATTGGCCACCCTGCCTGACATGTCAGACCCATGCCAACACTGACAATGCAAATAGTCAAAAAGTTGTTAAAATTCTCAATCCAGGGCACCTGGGTGGCTCTGTTGGTTAAATGTCTGCCTTTAGCTCAGATGATGATCCCAGGGTCCTGGGACTGAGGCCCACATCAGGCTCCCTGCTCACTAGGGAGTCTGCTTCTCCTTTTGCTCCTCCCCCACTGCTTGTGCTTGCTCTATCGCTCTCATTCTCTCTTACAAATAAATAAATAAAATCTTTAAAAAAAAAAAAGCATCTGCCTTTGGCTCACATCATGACCCCAGGGTCCTGGGATCAAGCCCTTGTCAGGCTACCTGCTCAGCGAGAGGTCTGCTTCTCCCTCTCCCTCTACCCCTCCTCCGTGCTTGTGTTCCCTCTCTGTCTCAAATAAATAAATAAATAAATAAATAAATAAATAAATAAATAAATCTTTAAAAAACTTTCTCAATGCAATAAAGACAAAGAAAATCAAGTGTGAAATAAAAATTTTGGAGAATTTATGAAGTGATCCCAAAATCCTCACACTGGCAGGCATTATGAAGCACCCTGTGTCACGAAACCCTGCCTCCATTTTTGAACATGTGAAAAACGTATTCAAGCAATTGTACCAGATGTTAGCAGACTACGATACTTGGTTTTACATGCGTGAGATTCTGAAGGCCCCAGAGTATTGTCACAGCATGGGAACTATGCACAGAGAAATGAAACTCCATAATGTCATGACTGGTCATGAGCACAGAAAGCTACAGAGAATAGACTGGGGTTTGGCTGAGTTTTACCATCCTGGTCAAGAATATAATGTCCAAGTTGCTTCCTGATATTTCAAGGGTCTTGAGCTACTTTAGACTATCAGATGTACAATTATACATAGGTTGGATATGTGGAGCTTGGGTTGTATGTGGCAAGTATGGTCTTCGGGAAGCAGCCATTATTCCATGGACATAATTACAATCAGTCGGTGAAGATAGCCAAGGTTCTGGAGTCAGATTATGTATGTTGTATTACTATACTGGCAAATACAACATGGAATTAGATCCACCTTTCAATGATACCTTGGGCAGATGCTCCTGTATGTGATGGGAACACATTGTCCATAAATTTGCAAACCAGAACCTTGTCAGCCCTGAGGTGTTGGATTTCCTGGACAAGCTTTGGCAATGTGACTTCAAGTCACAGCTCACCACAGGAGAGGCCATTGAGCACCTCTATTTCCACACTGTTATGAAGGACCAGGCTTGAATGAGCTCATCCAGCACGTGGAAAGGGTGGGTAGGTGGCAGTACATCTGTCAGTAGTGCTAATATGACGTCAGGGATTTCTTTAGTGCCATTTGCTTCACCCCTTGGACCTCTGGCAGGCTCACCAGTGATTGTGGCTGCCAATCTCCTTAGGATGCTTCTTCCTGGCACTCGCATCCAGCAGTAATGACCCCTTCTGTCTCCTGATCCCTAAACAGAGGTAGGGGAATCCATTCCCTCCTCCATGCAGCTTAGGCCTGGTAGGGAGGGGTAAAATGGTTCAGAAGCACCAGGTTTGAACCATTGCTTGTGGATTTATAGTAGTTCAAATCATTTTTTTTTTTTTTATGTTGAGGAAGTATTTTTATTTTTTTAAGAAAGCAATATTTCTTTTTTAAATTTAAATTAAATTAGCCAATGATTCATCAGTTGTGTATAACACACAGTGCTCATCACATCACAACCCCTCCTTAATGCCCATCACCCAATTACCCCATCCCCCCCCCACCTACCCTTCTGCAACCCTCAGTTTGTTTCCCAGACTCAAGAGTTTCTCATGGCTTGTCTCTGTCTCTGACCTCTTCCCATTCAGTTTTCCCTCCCTTCCTTTATGATCCTCTGCACTATTTCTTATATCCCACATATGAGTGAAACCATATGATAATTGTCTTTCTCTGACTAACTTATTTCAGTTAGCATAATACCCTCCAGTTCCAACCATGTCGACGTAAATGGTAGGTATTCATCCTTTCTGATGGCTGAGTAATATTGCATTGCATATATGAACCAAATCATTTTTAAAAAGTGTAATAGGCTGGTTTTTTTCTTAACTCTAACTTTTCATAACTCAGGGATCCCCTGAAAAATTACTTACAGGTAGAATATTTCACAGACAATTTTTTTTTCTTCCCTTCCAAATTCAGTTCCTCATCACTAAAGGACAGAGATAAACTAGTCTCAATCTCTTTGGCTGTGATTGGGTGGAGATTTCTTCCCATGTCCACCATTGCCCCTCCACCATCCCATACATAGGGGGATTAGTATCTCATACCCTTCTCTGGAGATCACAAAAATGTAGCTTCTTCAGGGAAGGTGGGAAGGAGGAAGAGAGGATCCAACCTGTAAGACCAGTGTACTGCTAACCACTTATATCACTGTGCTCCAAAGGTGCTTCAGTGGGGTTGTCTTGGTAAATCTAGTGGAAATATGTCTTCATTTCACTGAGCTGCTGAAAATCTACACAGTGTAGACAAGACCTGAAAACATCTGTTGAGTAGTAGAAATCATGTCTTATTGACCTAACCCTAAATCCAGCTCACTTACAATTTCAGTTACAGCTTACTTAAAAAAATTAATACCAGGGAGTCCAAGATAGCTGAGGAGTAGGAGACCTTAATTTTGTATGGTCCCAGGAATTCAGCTAGATAGCTATCAAACCATTCTGAATACCTGCAAATTCAACCAGAGGTTGAAGAAAAGAATAGCTACAACTCTACAAATAGAAAAGCGACCACTTTCTGCAAGGGAGGAGGTACAGAGTAGTGAATCTGAGGCAACATGGGAACATAGACCTTGGGGAGAAGAAACTCTGTAAGCCGGCTGCTGGCAAGTGATAGAGTAGTGGAGCACAAAATCAGAACTTTTAGAAGTCTGCTCTGATGAGAGACATTGCTCAGTCAACTAAGTGGGGGTGGGGGTTGGAACACTCACTGGGACAGTGTGGTATCAGGATCCTCAGGGTCACAGGAAGATGAGGGGTGCCTGAATGTGGCAGAGCTCCCAGGCTTTGGAGCAGGGAAGCCACTGCAAAGAGTGAGCCCAGCAATGGGCTTTCAGCTCAGGTTGCTGTAAATGGTAAGGCAGAACAAGGGAGATCACCTTTCCTCCCCCAGGAGGAGCAGCACAGGAGCGCACCACAGGAGTCTGCTGGGTTTGGAGACTCGAAAGGGGTTCATATGCCTGAGATAGAAACACTCAGTCACAGGCCTGGTGAGCATGGAGTATGGTCAGAGACCAGGGAGCCAGGAGTGATTAATTGCTTTTCTCTGATGACACACTGAGGAGTGGGACCTCCAGCTTTCTGTTCTGGGGCCAAAGATTGGGAGGCGACCATTTTCATTCTCATCCTCCAAGGCTACGCAGAAAGCCTTCAGGGAACAAAAGCCACCTACAGCAAACTGGAGCAGATTGCTTAGCCTGGCCCCTGGCAAGGGCACTGCAAATCTGCCTGGGGCAAAGACATTTGAGAATAAACCCAACAGGCCCCTCTCCCAGAAGATCAGCAAGCACATTCAGCCAAGACGAAGTTTACTGATCAAAGAGAACTGCAAAACTCCAGCACTAAGGAATACAGCACATAGAATTCATGGCTTTTATCCCATGATTCCTTAGTCTTTCAATTTTAATTTTCTTTATTTTTTTTCTTTTTTTAAAATTTTTCTTCTTGCCTTTTTCAACCAACTTCTTATTTTATCAACTCCTTTTCATTTTCATAGTCACATTCTATCTACCCTTCCTCGTATTTAATCTTATTTATACATATAATTTTTCTTTCTTTAAAATTTTGGAATGCAGTTTCTCCTAACAGACCAAAATACACCCAAAATCTAGTGTATGGCTCTGTAACCTACAAGGGTAGAAACATTAGACTAGCGGAAGATCCACCGAGACCTGGGAGGCCAGAAAAGACTGGTATGATATATTCAGGTGTTAAATGAGAAAAATATGCAGCCAAAAACACTTTATCCAGCAAGGCTGTCATTCAAAATAGAAGGAGAGATAAATAGCTTCCAAGACAGAAAGAAACTAAAAGAATTTGTGATCACTAAGCCAGCCCTGCAAGAAATATTGAAGGGGATTCTGTAAGGGAAGAGAGAGCCCAAAAGTAACATAGAAGAGAAAGGAACAGAGAAAATATACAGTAACAGTCGCCTTACAGACAATACAATGGCACTAAATTCATATCTTTCAATAGTTACTCGGAATGCACATGGGCTAAACGCCCCAATCAAAAGACACAGTGTATCAGGTTGGATAAAAGAGCAAGACCCATTGATATGCTGTCTGCAAGAGACTCATTTTAGACCCAAAGACACTTATAGATTTAAAGTGAGGAGGTGGAAAACAATTTATCATGCTAATAGACATCAAAAGGAAGCTGGGGTGGCAATCCTTATATGAGAAAAATTAAATTTTAAACTAAGACTGTAATAAGAGAGGAGGAAGGACACTATATCATAATTAAAGGGCCCATCCAACAAGAAGATCTAACAATTGTAAATATTTATGCCCCTAACATGGGGCAGTTATATAAGCCAATTAATAACAAAATCAAAGAAACACATAGACAATAATATAATAGTTGTAGGGGATTTTAACACCCCCTCACTTCAATGGACAGATCATCTAAACAGAAGATCAACAAGGAAAGAAGGGCTTTGAATGACACGCTGGACCAGATGGACTTCATAGATATATTCAGGACATTCCATCCTAAAGCAACAGAATACACATTCTTCTTTAGTGCACATGCAACATTCTCCAGAATAGATCACATCCTGGGTCATAAATCAGGTCTCAATCAGTACCAAAAGATTAGGATCATTCCCTGCATATTTTTGGGCCACAATGCTTTGAAACTGTAACTCAATCATAAGAGGAAATTTAGAAAGAATTCAAATATATGGAGATTAAAGAGCATCCTACTAAAGAATGAATGGGTCAACGAGAAAATTAAAGAAGAATTTAAAAAATTCATGGAAACAGATGAAAATGAAAACATAACTGTTCAAAACCATTGGGATGCAGCAAAGGCAGTCCTAAGAGGGCAGTATACAGCACTGCAAGCCTTTCTCAAGAAACAAGAAAGGTAAAAAAAAAAAAAAAAAAAGAAACAAGAAAGGTCTCAAATATACAACTTAACCCTACACCTAAAGGAGCTGGAGAAAGAATAGCAAATAAAGCTTGAACCCAGCAGGAGAAGAGAAATAATAAAGATCAGAGCAGAAAGCAATGAAATAGAAACCAAAAGAACAGTAGAACAGATCAATGAAACTAGGAGTTGGTTCTTTGAAAAAATTAATAAAATTGATAAACCTCTCACCAGATTTATCAGGAAGAAAAAGAGAAAGGACCCAAATAAATAAAATCATGAATAAAAAAGGAGAGATCACAACCAACACCAAAGAAATGCAAACAATTTTAAGAACATATTATGAACAACTATATGCCTACAAATTAGACAATCTAGAAGAAATGGATGCATTCCTAGAAATGTATAAACTACAAAAACTGACCAGGAAGAAATAGAAAACCTGAACAGACCAATAACTAGCAAGGAAATTGAAGCTGTAATCAAAAATCTCTCAACAAACAAGAGCCTACGGCCAGATGGCATCCGAGGGGAAGTCAACCAAATATTTAAAGAAAAATTAAGACCTATTCTTCTGAAGCTGTTTCAAAAAATAGAAATGGAAGGAAAACTTCCAAACTCTTTCTATAAGGTCAGCATTACCTTGATCACAAAACCAGACAAAGACTAAAATGAACAACTGAGAAAACACCAGATGTTGGCGAGGATGCAGAGAAAGGCGAACACTCTTACTCCGTTGGTGGGAATGCAAATTGGTACAGCCATTCTAGGAAACAGTATGGAAGTTCCTCAAAAACTTAAGCATAGAACTACCCTACCCAGAAATAACAGTACTAGGTATTTGTCCAAAGGATACAAACATAGTGATTCAAAGGGGCACATGCACTCCAATGTTTATAGCAGCAATGTCCACAAGGGCCGAACTGTGGAAAGAGCCCAGATGTCCATCAACAGATGAATGGATAAAAAAGATGTGGTATATATATACAACAGAAAATTATGCAGCCATCAAAAAAATGAAATCTTGCCATCTGCAATGACATGGGTGGAACTAGAGGGTATTATGCTAAGTGAAATAAGTCAATCAGAGAAAGACAATTATCATATGATCTCACTCATATGTGGAATTTAAAAAACAAGGCAGAGGCTCATAGGGGAAGAGAGGTAAAATGAAACAAGACAAAACCAGAAAGGAGAGAAACCATAAGAGACTCTTAATCTTGGGAAACAAACTGAAGGTTGCTGGAGGGGAGGAGGGTGATGGACATTGGTGAGGGTATGTGTTGTAATGAGCAGTGGGTATTATATAAGACTGATGAATCACAGACCTATACCCCTGAAACAAATAATACATTATACATTAATTAATTGAATTTAAATTTTTTAAAAAAATTTTAATACCTTCCCTTCCAGGCTCCTCACCTTGGTCTTATCCACTTTCACCTCCCATATAGCTGGTAAGAAGGGGAAGGCAAAATCTTTTTCAGTGTTGTCTGATTTGGTTATTTTGAATTATTAGTTACTGGGCATAACATAATTCTTTTTAAAAAAGAAATAAATTACAAAAGAAACATTCTCTATGTAGGTTTCAAGTTAGCAATGCTTTAAGACCTGATGGGAGATGTGTCCACACAGAAGTTCATTTTAAGCTTTCTACGTTCTTTTCCTCCTACCCTCCCCTTTCCTCACAGCCATCCAAGGGGAAGACTTGCCCCTCAGTCCTATAAATTCATCTGACAGATAGGAGCAAAACCTCTACCTCCAGTGAGTCTGAAATGGTAACCCTGTCATTGTGGGAAAACTACAAACTCTCTTCTCACAGCCAGGCCTCCCCTTACTGTGCATCTGTATAGACTACTCTTGTCCTTCATGTGTGAAAGTTCTTCGTATGTGAAACTTCAGTGCTGGAATTCCTTGTTGTAAAAACAAATTTGGCTTTATTATCAAGATGAGGTGTAAAGTCCCCATGTAAAATTTTCACTGGGTGGGTGTCTCATGTTCACATCTGAGGGGCCTGCAGTCCTGTTTAGTGGAGGCCCCCCATGGCTCTCACTTTTATACACCCCTGGTACCGCCCACGGCACCAGGAAGGGTCAAAAGGCCTTTAAAAACACCACAGACAAAGTATCTCTAGGGATTAAGGAATCTTCACCATTTTCCTTTGTGTCTCAATAGTGTCAGGAATTGAGGTTAGGAAAGTTGCCAGCTTTTGTGTATTTACAGTGGATTTGCCACTGTAATTCAACCATCTAAGTTTATCAGGTACTTTACTGAGTGAAGCCTAGCTTTTCAAGTACCATAGTAGAACGATCAGCTCTATGTTTTCTGCCATTATTTGATTAACAGAGCTGCTCATAGGAATTAGGAAAAATTCTTCCAACTCATTTTAAGGTCTGAAGTCTTCGTTCCATTCCCCCACCTTTATGGATTCACAAGCCTTTCTCACCTGGTGTCATGGGTACACGTAACCCTTCTTGGCTCTAGCAACTTTATCACGGTGATGGCTTGAATAAATACAATGGTAAACTTCAGAGGAAGATAAAGCCACATTTTAAATTGCTTCTCAACACAGGGAAAAGATTTGGACTGTGTGGCAGGATGATTTTCTTCCTTTCTTCCCCTTATGGTGGATATTTACTGGTCTTAACATGTGTATGCCCTAAAATACTGTGGGGGCTACCATATTGAATTTGTGCAGAAGCTAAAAGCAAGAGATGTGCAAGAGATGCAATTTGTAATCACATGTGCGCTGGATTGGAATTTGAATGGAACACTTTGGGCTAATGAATTCTTTCTTTTGAAAGGGGGAGAAGGGGTGTAAATCAAGATTTCACCCTTGTAGCTCAGAGAATCTAGGTGTGGCTGAGGCTGATGTGAGGTGCTATGGAAGCTGGACATATTAACACACATCAGATCTTGCAAGAAACTGAAGGTGAACACAGAAGACTCTGACATGCCACTCAAGAGCCTTTTAAAACACATATGGAGAGGTTTTTTTAAATTCTACTTAGGAAGTCACTACAGAAGCATGAAAAAAAAAAAAGAAAAAAAAAGACCCAACTGGGTGATGGGGAGGTGCAAGGGTTCATAGAGTTACAACTTTTTTTTAATTAAAATTTTAGTCAGTTAACATATCCTGCAATATTGGTTTCTGGAGTAGAATTCAGTGATTCATCACTTACATAGAACACCCAGTGCTCATCATAACATAAGGAGTGCCCTCCTTAATACCCATCACTCATCTATTCCATCTCTCACCCACCTCCCTCCATCAATCCTCAGTTTGTTCTGTATCATTAAGAGTCTCTTATGGTGGGTGCCTGGGTGGCTCAGTTGGTTAACCAACTGCCTTTGGCTCAGGTCATGATCCTGGAGTCAGGATAGAGTGCCATGTGGGGCTCCCTGCTCAGCAGAGAGTCAGCTTCTTTCTCCCTCTGACCCTCTCCCTCCTCATGTTCTCTCTCACTCTTTCTCTCTCAAATAAATAAATAAAATCTTAAAAAAAAAAAGAGAGAGTCTCTTATGGTTTGCTTTCCTCTCCATTTTTTTCCTTTTCCCAGATGTTCATCTGTTTTCTTTCTTAAATTCCACATATGAGTGACAACATATGGTATTTGTCTTTCACAGAGTAACAACTTCTGTGTTCTTGTAAATTACCTCTTTGGTATCCTTTGTGTTGGGACACTATTTCTCAGCTCTTCCCTGTGTGTGCAGTGATTAGATGGCAGGAAATGGAATGCCAATATAAAACAGCTGTGTGGGCATTGGCAATTACTCTGAAAGATTTTTTAAGTACCTTTTAACTTTTTTTTAAGTGGTCCCTTTTTTTTTTTTTTTTTGAAGTATAAAATCGGAAGTTTCCCCTCCCCTGCCTGATTTATTGGTTGTGCAGTTGGCATAACAAAGCCTATCGGTGCTGGGAAGAAGTTGTGTCATAAAGATCTTTAATTTTTTTAAATAAAATCTTTAAAACAAATGAGAAAAGTTAATATTCTTTATTATCATATTGATTGTTAATGAACATCTCTAAAATTCATTGTTAGTTTGTGGGCCATACAAATACTGGATTTGGCTGAATTTGGCCCATGGGCTAGATTTGCCAACTGCTGTGTTACTTACACACACACACACACACACACACACACACACACACACACACATAATATTTGTATAGATTTTTTGCTGAGTAACAACAGTTTTTATCCAAGACCTCAAAATCTCCACTGACATGAAGAAATTTTTTTAAAGACTGAATTCATGAAAATGGGATTCCAATGTCCCACTATAGATAAAATACAACCAAGGCAATTTAGGAAAATGACAAACATGATTATGGGGGAAATTATTTGGGTAAGTGGTGTTCCATTTTTCAGTTTGCTTTATCTTATTTTAAAAGACCATCACTTTTACTACATATATACCTCAATATAATACACTGTCTTATATCCTAAAAAATTCTATAATTTGATAGCATTTGCATCATTCTATTTTTTTAATCTCTTAATTATGATATTTTCTATCTTTTACTTAAAAATATCTAAGGAGAAAGTGACAGAATAGCAATACTTGTTAATTCTGGTTTTAGTATGAATATCATTTGCCTTTATTTGGCATAATGAAATTTGTTTGCTTGTACTTATAAGGACACTCAAGCTTCCTGTTCTGAAAGGTCTCAGAAAGAATTAATTCCCATCTTCATTTTCAGTTTATGACTAAGATATGTGACCATGATTTAATTGTATTAAATAAATGTTGGCAAATCTGAATGGAAGACATTTGAATTTGAATGGAAGATATTTGTATCCACTTGTCTTTATTCCCATTCAACAATTAACAGGAATGCCCCCACCCCTCAAAGGATAACCATTGTCTCAGGGAACTATGAGTTTCACTTTTTGTCATTATCAGGGCCTAAGTAAAACCACAAGTTTTAGATGGACAGCTGGAATATTATGATAAAGATGCCTGTGTCACTGAAATATTTTAGGCTTTTAATAACATTGAGGTTTCCCATAGATCCCAAGAGAAAGGTTTTGTACATGTAAGTTATTTAGGAAAGTAATTCACGGGAAGCAGAAATAAGATTGGCAGACTGAAATATGGAAAGGGGGTAAAGCTAATATAAGGATTAATGGAGTTGGCTCCCGTTATGGGTTGTCCCATCTTGCAGGACTGTATGAAATATATCTGAGGTTGCCTTCCCCAGGGTAAGAAAGGGGAAGAATTGTGCACTGGGGCCTGGTCCCATTAGTTAGTGAGTCAGTGGTGACTACACAGTCACACATGCTTAAAATCCTAACAGCACCCATGCTATGGTGACAGAGAAGCTCCATAGCAAGGAAACAACGGGTTTGAAGTGCGTTGTACCTGTGTGAAAGTGGGGAAGACTTCCCGCTCTCAAGAAGCTAATCATGGTTCTTTCTTATAGGATAAGACAAACTAAAATTTCTTCAAATGAAGTTTCTGAGCTTGAGTACATATAGATTCCTAAGACATGGTCATGTATACCGTAATGTCCCATGAGGCTTCCTTTATATTAAACAATTTCTTATTCCAGGCTGGAGAAATTCCTGGAGTGCCAAAATGTAAGTCAGAATTTTAAGGTTTGCAAAATACTGTGTTTATTCTCCTTCTTCCCAAAATTGTAGGGGTTGGGGGAGAGGGTGGGGACAGAGGCCACATTCTTTATCTCCAGCTGATATTAGGAAAAAAAGTCTAAACACCATCTGGACATGAACATAATTAGAAATTAATGCCATCACTTTTAAGGCATTAAATCCAATTTATGAATAAACACTAAAACTTGCCCAATGTAACAGTCATCCATCCCATAGTCACTTAAGGAGACTGTTTTGTCTGTTGTCAAATGGAGCTGAATTTAACCTTCATAAAGTCATTTCCCTATGAACCTGGAGGAGATAGAACAGGTAATATAGACTAACATCTCACTTTGCAAATGAAGAAAGGGAGGATCACAGAGATAAAGTAACTCGTCGAATGTCAGTCAAAAAAATTCAAGCTCAGGTGTTCAGACTTCTAGACTACTCTTTCTCCTCTATCATTCCAATAGAATAATTTCGTCTTCCTGATACTCATTTCATGTAGCAGTATTTTCTATTTCCATGGGAAGCACTGCCACCTCCATTTCTCTGAATTCTTCTGTACTCCCCACAAAATATATCTAGGGCCTAAACCTGCAGGTCCTCATGATGAAGAGGCACATAAGCAGGGCCATTTCTGTATGGACATAAGGGCCCTGAGGTCTTCACAGTGTACCCCTCACCCGGAAGGCTCCCCTTAGCCTGTGCAGAAAAGTAAGAATGTGAATGTGTGGGCCCCAAGTGTGAAGATGCCCACCTTTAAACTAATGTAGTCAGGACTGCTTTATGAGTAGATGAAAATTTCACCTACAGTATGACTGGAGAAGACTTGGACTCCTGCTCATAAGTATCTTCCTCAGTGATCTTTACTGGCAGAAACTTCTACATTTCATGTCTCTCCTTAAAGGCCCCTTAGAAGAGTACTTGTGCTCAACTGATTTAACATTAGATTCATTTATTTATTATATTAATGTATAATTACATTAATTTATTATATTAAATTATTATTCATAATTCATTAAACATTAATATTCGCTTGTCAGGTATAAATTAAGGCTCCTCAGTGCTGGATCTAGGAAGGATAACTTAGCTAATAACTTTCTTATTGTTGACTCTCCCATGCCTGGAACTAGGGCACTAATGTCTCAAAACCCATGAGGTAACTAACAAGACTGCAGAACTGGGGGGCTAGGAAACCTGGACTGCAGTCCTTCAGCACCAAGGCATCTGTGAAGGAGACAATCACCCCTCTCCAACCTCAGGTCAGTTCCAGTGCTTACAGGCCCTGATCCCAGCATGAGTCAATGGGCTAGTTGTAGGCAGAAAGGTGTGGGGTTTTAGGCTTTGCCTGCCTAGATAAGGTGATCCTTGGTAGGACAATCTTGTGGTTGAGAGTGTGGTCCTAAAGAAACTGAGTGTTTAGAGAGGGCTTTTTTTTTTCTATATTTGAAAGTCCAAAAGGAAAGGTAGAAATAGGGGCACCGAGGTGGCTTAGTCATTAAGCCTCTGCTTTGGCTCAGGTCAAGATCCCAGGGCCCTGGGACTGAGCCCCATATCGGGCTCCCTGCTCATCGGGAAGCCTGATTCTCTCTCTCCCACTCCTCCTGCTTGTGTTCCCTCTCTCACTGTGTCTCTCCCTGTCAAATAAATAAATAAATCTTTAAAAAAAAAAAAAAAGGAAAGGAAAGGTAGAAATAGATGATCAACTATGTCCAGAGACCCCTGACTAGGGATCTTCCCATATTTGGTTGAATCTACTCACCAAAGTGGCCCAGACAGAACATACAGACACAGAGGATGGGAGTTGTGTGAACCACTAGAGAAGACCCTGGGAGCTTCTCCTCTTATTCTTACTTTTCCCTTCTACTTATGTTGAGTTATTTTGCTCTTCTCCTAGATTGTTAAGATAACTTATTTTAAACATTTTTTGTTTTAATCATTTAAAAATACAAATTCAAGTTTTGATATGGTTGAGTTTTAATTCTCAACTCAAAATATGTTCTTAATTTCTCTTGTGATTTCTTCCTTGGACCATAGATTACTTAGAAGTGTCTTACTTGACTATCACATATTTGTAATTTTCCAGGTATCTTTCTGTTATTGCATTTATTTTAATTTTTCTACAAGCAGTGAACAAATCCTCTATGATTTCAATCCTTTTTCATTTACCAAGTTGTGTTTTATGTCCTAGGGTAATGATGTATCCTTGTAAACTAGAAAAAATATATAGTGCTGGACGATTTTCAGTTAGGTCAAGGTGGTAGGTGGTGTGGTTCAGATTCTCAGATTCTTTACTGAATTTATTATCTACATACTTCATTCATGACAGAGAACAGGGTACAAAAACTCTCCCACCATGTTTTTGAATTTGTCTTTCGTAGACCTACCAAAGCTTTCCTCATGCGTGCTTGCTATGTTATTAGGTGCTAACACATTTAGGAATTTTTTTCTTTTTTCACTAATTGCCCCTTTTATAATAATGACATATCTCTCTATCTCTAGAAATTTTTCTTGTTTTGAATTTTGTCATAAAAATAAAATCAGTCCAAAACTTTTATGGCTGGTTTTTGCATGGTGTTTTTTCTGTCCTTTCACTCCTGACAATCAATCTGTGTCTTTTTATTTAAAGTACATATATGCTAAGTGAAATAAGTCAAGCAGAGAAAGTCAATTATCATATGGTTTCACTTATTTGTAGAGCATAAGGAATAACATGGAGGCCATTAAGGGAAGGAAAGGAAAAGCGAATTGGGGGAAATTGGAGGGGGAGGCAAACCATGAAAGACTGTGGACTCTGAGAAACAAACTGAGGGTTTTGGAAGGGAGGGGAGTGGGGGGATGGATGAGCCTGGTGGTGGGTAGTAAGGGGGGCACTACTGCATGGAGCACTGGGTGTGGTGCATAAACAATAAATCTTGGAGCACTGAAAAAATAAAATAAAATTTTAAAAATTTTAAAAAATAAAGTATATATATTTTCAAATAGCTTTTTTTTAGATTTTATTTATTTATCTGGCAGATATAGAGAAAAAGAGAGAGCGAGCACAAGGAGGGGGAGCAGCAGGCAAAGGGAGAGGGAGAAGCCAGCTCCCCACTGAGCAGGGAGCCTGATACAAGGCTCGATCCCAGGACCTCCGGATCATGACCTGAGCCAAAGGCAGACACTTAATGACTGAGCCACCCAAGGACCCCTCAAATAACATTTAATTGTCCCACTTTTTTATCTAGTCTGATAATCACTGCTTTTTAAATGGCGTATTTAGTCCATTTGTATTCAATGTGATTTTTATATACCTTTATATGTTTTAAGTCTGCTATCTTTCTTTTATTGTTTTATATTTATTTACTATTTTCTCTTTCCCCTGCCTTCCTTTGACCAATTTTTGTAAGATTTATTTATTTATTTTAGAGAGAGAGAGAGAGCAGGAAGAGAGACAGAGGGAGAAGGAGAGAGAGAATCCTCAAGCAGACTCCCCGCTGAGTGTGGAGCCCAAATCAGGGCTTGATCCCAGGACATCAAGATCATGACCTGAGCCAAAATTAAGAGCTGGCTATTCAATTCACTGAGCCACACAGGTGTCCCTGAAATAATTTTTAATATTTCATTTTATGACATCTATTGGCTTTTAAGCTATACTTCTTTGCTTTAAATTTTTAGATTGTTCTAGAGATTACAACATGCATATTTAATTTATTATAGTTCACCTTTAATTCATATTATTGCTGTAACTTAAAACTTACGGAAGTGTACTTTCTTCTGCCTCTTATATATGTATTTTATCTCTACCTATGTTAAAAACTCCAGAATAGTGTTTAATATTTGCTTTAAATGGTCAATTTTCCTTTAAAGACAGTCAGAAATAAGGAAAAGGGTTATTTTGTATTTGCTTGCATATTTATCATTTCTAGTGTTCTTTGCTTCTCTCTGTAGATCCAATTTTCAATTTGCTATAATTTCCCTTAGGTTTAGCAACTTCTTTTTGGATTTCTTATAGTGGAGGTTTCCCAAAGACAAATGATCTCAGCCTTTGTTTGTCTGAAATGTTCTTATTTTAACTTCACTTTTTAAAGTCATTTTTTGCAAGATAGAGAATTTTAGGTTAATAAAATCATTTTAAAGGAGTAATTCTACTTTCTTCCTGATCATTCTGCTTGTGATGAATGTTCAGCAATTATTTTTATCATTGTTCCCCTATACCAAATATCAATGTGGCTTTTTTCTCTGTTTTTAAGATTTCCTTTTGCTTCTGGTTTAACATCAGTCTAAAATGATGTGGTTTGCTTTGTTTTTCCTTGCTTTTCAATTTCACAGGTTTATGTTTTTCATTAAATATGAAGTTTTTTCTGTCATTATTTCTATAAATATTCTTTAAAGATTTTATTTATTTATTTGACAGAGAGAGATCACAAGTAGACGGAGAGGCAGGCAGAGAGAGAGGCAGAGAGAGGGGGAAGCAGGCTCCCTGCTGAGCAGAGAGCCTGATGCGGGGCTCAATCCCAGGACCCCAAGACCATGACCTGAGTCAAAGGCAGAGGCTTTAATCCACTGAGCCACCGAAGCACCCCTATAAATATTTTTTTCTACCCCAATTTTCTCTCCTTTCTTTCTGGCACTCCAATCATAAATATGTTAGATGATGTGCCACTGACTTTTCCAGTCATTTTTCTCTCTGTCTTTCAGTTTTTGTTACCCCATCTCAAATCCCATTAATCTGTCTTCTGTACTATCTAATCTGGTGTTAAGCCTGTCAGAAAAATTTTCAATTAACATAATAAAAAAAATTTCAAATAAACATCAATTAAGATGTTTTGTTTTGCTGATGCAGAATTTTTATAGGTTTTTCTTTTAAATGTGAATTTCTGTGCTGAGTCCCTGTCATTCTTTTTATCCTTCTTTCTCTTAAACCTTGAATATACTGATGATAATTGTTTTGTTTTATATATTTATTTAATTTTTTTTTTATAGACAGAGATAACAGGGGTTTGGAAAGGGGCAAAGGGAGAGAGACAGAGAGAAAATTAAGCAGGCTCCATGCCCAGTGGAGCCTGACTCAGGGCTCAATCTCACTACCTTGAGATCATGACCTGAGCTAAACCAAGAGTCAGATGCTTAACCTACTGATCCACCCAGGTGCCCCAATAATAACTGTTTAGAAACCCCTACCTTATAATTCGAACATCTCTTGGTATAGTCATTTTCTTTGGCTTTTCGAAAATTGTAGATATTAAGTTTATGTTAGTTTCCTCAGAACAATATTGAACTGTGTTTAACTCATTTACTAGCTGATCAGCTTCATTCTAGTCTTGCCTATTTTTAGGCCGGTCTAGAGCATTCTTTATTCTGTGGCTAGTATAGCCCTGTGCTCTGTCCTTTCTGTGCTCTCAACTGGATACCTGTGGTGTTCACTATGGCAGGGCAGCTCTCCAATGCCTGCCAGCATTGTGTGACCCTGCCATCCCCTAGTAGCTCTTCCCTGAGGGACTTCAGGAAGTCTTATCCCATATATGTAGCACTTAGTATTTGGGTAGAGATTCAAGGAAACTCCTATACAGAACTCGTCCTCTGGACACCTTCTTCTTTTATATCATGTCCTTCATAATCCAGCCACCTCAGTGGCCCTGACTCCACCCAGTATTGCCACTAGACTCTGGACTCAAATTCCCTGTGGCATGACTTCCAAAGTACCCCCAGTAAGAAAGCCAGGTTCTTGTGAAACTTGTCTAGATTCCCTTCTCCCAAGAACCCCAGCCCTATACTGTCTTTCCTCCAAGGCCAGAATATGGTTGTTTTATAGTGGTCTATATTGGGAAGATAATTCTGATTCCATTACTGCCTCATGGCTCAAACCAGAAGCACCTGCATTACTTTCAATATAAGGAAAGTAAACTTCTTATAAATATGCATTGAATGAATTGAGAAATATGATGCAGCAACACGTTATAATGGAATAAGGCTTCTTAAGGGTTTTGGAAGTTTGGGATTAAGTTCCCAGCTCTGTGACTTCAAGTAATTATTTAATCAGTCTAAACCTTATATTTCTTATTTGTAAATTAATTAGATTATCTGTAAAGTGTTTCCTAGATAAATCTTTGTATTCTGTGGCACAAAGATAAAATTACGGATTTTTCAGTTTCAAAGAAATCCAAAAATCATCCCCTTTATATTAGCTGTGATGGTAGTTCATAAATGGTCTGATTGGAGAGGTAAAAGGTGGAGAGAAAAACTGAATGTTTAATGTACTATCAAATTGTCTTTTATATGCTATGTCTAAGGCTTGCACATTATAGGCATTTAAATTTCCAATAAGAATAAATGTAACATATCAAATAACTCAGCAAATGGTGCCATCAAGAAATCATTCCTCCAAGTGGAACAGATATGTTGTATATTAATTCTAAGAAAGCATTGAATAATAGCTGCCAATTTACTCATTTAGACTTCCTTCTTTATTGTAGACTGTTTGGGTTTAGTGACCAGACTTAAATAAAATTGGAATAGTTGCTGTAATTTGAGGATTGAAGATTCACATCCTTTACTTCCATTTATACATGTATTATACAAACATCTATAGAGACCTTTTTATGTGCCAAGAACCCTACTTGCTTCTGGAGACAAAATAATAATCAAAATAAACTTGGTTCCTGCTATCACAATTTACAGTCTGGCAGAGAAGATAGGCATTAATAAGATAATCAGAAATAAATGTATTGTTTCAACTGTGAAATGCTCTATTAAAGAGAAGAATGTGGTTCAATAAGGGATTATAATGTGGATTTTAGCTAGCGGGGAAACAGCATGCCAGGAAGAAACAGCAGACTATATTAAGTCCATTATTGAGAGGAAGTTGGGCAAATCTGAGGGAATAAAAGAAAGCAGTATGGCATAAGCAATTAGAGTAAGTGGAGTTAGGAACAAAATAAAACTAGAGGAGTAGTTAAGGGCCATGTTATTTATTTTGATGGGACATGTTAAGATGTTTGTCTTTTTCCTAAAAATAATGGGACACATGGAACATTCTAGAGATTAGACCATATATTAGGCCACAAAGTAAGCCTCAACAAATGTAAAAAATAATTGAAATCATCCAAACAATGAAGTGAAAATAGAAATCAATCCAGGAACACTGAAAAATTTATAAATATGTAGATATTAACAATATTCTCTTAAACCACCAATGAATCAAAGAAGAAATCATTAAGAGAAATCAGCAAATACCTTCAGATGAATGAAAATGAATGCACAGAAACACATAACAAAACTTATGGGATGCAGCACAAGCAGAGCTCACAGAGAAATTTAGAGTTGTAAACACCTACGTTAAAAAAGAAGGCCTCAAATTGATTATCTAACTTTACACCTTAAGAAAATAGAAAAAAAAAGAACAAATTAAAATTCAATCCAGTAAAAAGAAGGAAATAATAAAAGTTAGATCAGAGATAAATAAAATAGACAATACCAAAAAAAAAGAGAAAAACAAAAGTTGTTCCTTTGAAAGATTAATAAAATTGACAAGCTGTTAGCTATACTGACTAGGAAAAAACACAGAAGACTAACCTGAATAAGATCAAAAATGAAAGCAAAAGCATTACTACCAATCTTGCATAAATAGAAGTATAAAGGATTATAAGAGAATATTATGAATAGTTGTCTACCAACATAGACGAATCGGACAAATTCCCAGAAACACACAAACTACATAAACAGGCTCAAGAAGAACCAGACAATCTAAGTAACCTATAACTAGAACAGAGATGGAATTGGTAATCAAAAGTTTCCCAACAAAGAAAAACCCAGGAATAGATGACTTCCCTGAAGAATTCTACTGATCATTTAATGAATAATTACTACCAGGTCTTCTCAAATTCTTCTAAAACATAGTGGAAGAGAGAATGCTTCCTAAATCATTCCATGAGGTCAGCATTATCTTAATAGTTGTCAGACAAAGACATCATAAGAAAACTACAGATCAAATCCCTTACAAATATAGATATAAAAATCCTCACCAAATACTAGCAAAGCATATCCAGCATTATCTTAAAAACCTTAGTAGAATGTTTTTAACTATCTTAGCTCAGGCTGCTATCACAAAATACTGTAAACTGGGTAGCTTCTCACAGTTCTGGAGATTAGAAGTCTGAGGTCTGGGTGCCATCAGGGTCAGGTTCTCGTGAGGTCCTATTTCCTGGTTTGCACATGACTATCTTTCATTGTACCCTCACGTAGTAGCAGAATGAGACAGAAAGCCAGCTTCTCAGTGTCTTTTATAAGGACACTAATCTCATTCGTGAGGCTGTACCCTAATGATTTAATTACCTCCTAAAAGCCTTGCCTCCAAATACCAACACATTGAGATTAGTGTCTCACACGTGAATTCTCAACACGTGAATTTGGGGATAAGAGGAAATACAAATATTCAAAGACATTGCAAATAGGACTTATCCCATGAGTGTAAGGGTGGTTCGCCACATGAAAACTAATCCATGTAATATACCACATTAATAGAATCAATATTTTAAATAGAATAACCATCCCAATTGAGGCAGAAAAAGAATTTGGTCAAATCCAACAATCTTTTATGATAAATACACTTAACAAACTAGAAATAGAAAGAAATTTCCTCCATCTGGGAAAGGACATTAATGAAAAGTCCACAACTAACTTCATGCTCAGTGTTGAAAGCCTGAAAGGCTTCCCCCTAAAATTAGGAACAAAACAAGAATGCTTGTTTTTGCCAAGGTAATTAGTTAAGAAAAAAGTGAAAAGCCATCCAAATTGGAAAGGAAAAAGTAAAAGTATCCTTATTTGAAGATGTCATGAGCTTATATCTGGAATATAAATGCACAAAGATAATGTTAGAGCTAAAAATAATTCAAGCCAAGTTACAGCATTCAAAAGTCAGTTGCATTTCTAAACACCAGTAATGGACAATCTGAAAAGGAACTTAAGAAAATAATTGCATTTACAACAGCATCCAAAAGAATAAAATGTCTGAGAATAAATTTAAAAGGAAGTGGATGACTTACCCACTGAAAACTCCAAAACAATGATGATCTAAATTAAAGAAAACTTAAATAATGTAAATGCACCTGGTGTTTGTGTTTGGAAGATAATCTTGTTAAGATTACAATAGTACTCTAAGGAATTTACAGATGCAATTAAAATTCCAATGGACTTTTTGTAGGAACCAAAAGCCTATCCTTAGATTCCTATGGAATTACAAAGGGCTCTGAGGAGCCAAAACAATTTTGAAAAAGAAGAACCAAGATAGAGGAGTCATACTTCCTGATTTAAAAACTTACCACAAAGCAACAAAGAGCGATCAACAAAAAGTGATCAAACTGGCATAAGGATAGGCCTATGAACCAATAGAATAAATTCATTCATTCATTTGCTCATCCCAGAATAAGCTCAAATGATTTTAGATGAAGCCGCTAAGTTCATTCAAAGAGGAATGAATAGTCTCTTCTACAAATGGTGCTGAGAACACAGGATATTCGTATGTAGAAAAACGAATTTACATGCAACCTCACACCATCTATAAAAATTCATTAAAAATGAGTCGATGATACAAGAGCTAAAACTATCAAACTCTTAGAAGAAAGTATAAGTGTAAATCTTAATGTTGCTGGGTTGGCCATGGATTCTTCATATGACACCAAAAAGCAAGAGCAGCAATAGAAGAAATAAATATATTGGTCTCTATCAAAATGTAAAACTTTTGTGCATCCAAATACATTATCAAGAAAGTGAGGGGCCCCTGGGTGGCTCAGTCAGTTAAGCCTCTGCCTTCAGCTCAGGTCATGATCTCAGGGTCCTGGGATCAAGCCCCACATTGGGCTCCCTGTTCAGATGGAGTTCATTTCTCCATCTACCCACCCACACACACACACTCACACTCACTCTGAGGATCACGCACGCGTGCTCTCTCTCTCTCCAATAATTAAAAATAAAATCTTAAAGAAAAAAAGAAAAAAGAAAGTGAAAAATACCCTATGGAATGGGAGAGAATATTTGCAAACCATGTGTTTGATAAGGGTCTAATATCCAGAATATATAAAGAATTCTCAGAACTCAACAACAAAAGACAAACCACTCAATTTAAAAATGAGCAAAGTACTTGAATTGACATTTCTTTAAATAAAATGTATAAATGACTACCAAGCACTCAGCATCATTAAGCATTTTTTAAAGATTTTATTTATTTATTTCAGACGGAATGAGAGAGAGAGAGAGAGAGAGCACAAGCAGTAGGGACGGGCAGAGGCAGAGGAAGAAGCAGACTCCCTGCTGAGCAGGGAGCCTGACCTGGGACTACATCCCAGAACGCTGGGATCATGACATGAGCCAAAGGCAGATGCTTAACTAACTGAGCCACCCAGGTGCCGCTCAACATCACTAATCATTAAGAAAATAAAAATAAAAGCTACAATGAGACACACTTTGCACCACTGAGATAGTTATAATTTAGAAAAGGGGAGATAACAAATGTTGGTGAGGATATAGAGAAATAAATTAGAACCCTTCTATACTGTTGGTGGGGATGTAACATGTCTCAAGCACTGTACAAAACACAGAATTGCCATATGATCCGGCAATTCCACTCAACAGATGGATGAATCAATATTATGTGGTATATACAATGGAATATTATTCATCCATAAAAAGAACCAAGTACTGACATATGCTACAACATGAATGAACCTTAAAAACTGTATGGTAAGTGAAAGAAACCAGACACAAAAGGTCACATATTTTATTATCCCATCTATGTGAAATAATCAGCATAGGAAAATCCAGAGATAGAAAGCAAATTGGTAGTTGCCAAGCACCAGGGGCAGGTAAAATGGGAATCGACTGCTTAATGCATTTGGAGTTTTCTTTTAGGGTGATGAAAATATTTTAGAATGTGATATTTAATGGTGGTTACATAACATTGTCAGTGTGCTGAATGCTGATGAATCGCACACTTCAAAATGGTTACTTTTATGTGAATTTCACCTCCCTAAGAAATTTACATGACTGAAATTATAACAACTCAAAAGAAGAATAAATTTTATGAAAAAAATATTCGCTTACATTATTGAGGACAAATTATAGCCAGGATTAACATAAATCACACTTAACCTTTTTCATATTCTCCAGTTTTACAGCAAATAGACTCTTTACTATTCAGTTGCAGCTTATTTTTCTAGTTTCATCAACATCCTAATCCTACCTTCTATAAAATATAATGATGTTACATATGCATTACAAACAATTCCTCAACATTGTGTTCATATATCATGCTGTATATTTGCATACACTACTCAAAATATTGCTTAAAGTGACAAAAATGCAGAAGACCCTATGATCTGACAGTATGAAGTCCCTAGCCATCAAACACTGTGATATTAATCCTATAAGCTATTGACACAGAAAATATTCCTAATGAATTGCTAAGCGTAAACATACAGGTTGACTTTCCTGCGGAATATACTGACTACTATCTAATTTGGAAATGTGTGCATATGTTAGTGTATAGAAAAACATAGAAAAACATTAAAAATATATACACTATAGTTTTAGCAATGGACGCTTCTACAATAGAATTTTTCCTTCTTTATACTTTTGTGCTTGATTTGTTAAAGCTTGTGTTAATTTTATAATTCAAAAAATATTTTGTTTTATTTTTTGAATGGGAATATATAAAGAAGTTATTTTAAAGGTTATTTTACACAAAAGTGAAGAGATAATATTTTCATCTGGAAAAATTTACTCTAACAGATGTGTAGGTGCAAAAAAGGTGCATGTGCACACGTTAAGAAGTTTCAACAGCAGTGCAGGCTGTTCATTATTCAGATTAGGGGTGTGGTGTGGTGACCATGAGAAGGTGATGAAATAGTAGAAAGAAACAGAAGAAACTGTTATATCTCAAGTAAATATCAATTTACTCTATGCTCTCTAAATGCTATGCACTTGAGACAAACATAAGTACATTTTTTGGTCATGCAAATATGGAAAATAGCCAGGAATGGGCAGCATTTTAAATCAGCAATAATGTGACCAACGTATCATCTATTATTCTCCAAGCAGTGAGCTCTCCCTAGGGCCCTAGAAGCAATGGTGACACCTGAAATAGAAATACAAAGAGGCTGGTGCATGAAGAAACAAATTGGATCCAGTTGACAATGGATTATAACTTTCCACAGATAATTCATTATTCACAAATATTTTGGTTTTTCACTTTATTTTTTTACTCTAGAAAATGTGTTGAAAATGGATTGCCTGGCACAAGTTAACAAAGTGTTAACTTCTGCATTTCAGGAGAAAAAACTGAAACTTTATGTCCCAGAATCTCTTTCCCCTTAGAATTAGTCAATAAGAGGGACATACATAATATGTGGAAAACAAAAGAGAAGGAAAAGCCATTGTTCAAAGGGAAGACAACACAAATCATTGGCAGTAGCTCCCCTTGGCCTTCAGGGCTTCTTCTGAGCGTCACTCACCATGGTGCTGCAGAAGCTAGGGTAATAGTTTGTGTACTTCCTATGACTCCCCTTAAAAAAAAGACAGTTCTCCCCCAGCCATTTCAATGGTTGTATAAACTTCTAATTCTCTCTGCTAACCACTGAGTGAACTGGGTCTCACTGTTCATTTCCTCCTTGAAATTATAATCACCCATGAGAGTTTTCTATTCTTATTTAAGGCTTTTTAAGCATTTAAAAAAACAAATCCATGTCATTATTTTCCATAGTAATCCTGAAATGTCAGAATGGTATTCATAAATAAAGTACATATTCTAAAACCAAACAGTATTGTGTGATATCTCCAATGGCTCCTAAGAAAATTATTTTAATAACATGATGAACTACATCAAACAGACACTGATAACTAGTAATGGAATTATTTGTCAAAAAATCTACTGAATACTTATTGTTCAGCCATGTACAAGATGGTGTGTTAGATAGTGATTATGATAAATTGAATAGGAAATGGTCTTTGTTCCCAAAAAATTCATCACCTGGGGAGGATACTGAAGGAACATATCATTAACTACATATCAAGGTAACAGTAATAATAGTAAAAACAACAGCAACAACAACTAGCACTTACCAAATACAGGAGCTAGATAAGCAATCTATATACATTATCTCACTTAAGTGTCACAACAATCTGATGAACTAGGCAGCGTTATTACCTCCATTTCACAGGGAGGAAATACTTTGAACGGTTATAAGAGTGGCTCAATATCAAACAGCTAGTAAATGATAACACAAAGATTCAAACCCAGATGTGTCTAACTCCAGAGCACGCCTACTACTACACTTTTATGCCAACTATATGAACGACTTCCAAAGGAAACACAGATGGAACAATTCATTCCTTTTCTGGAAAACTAATACTACACAGAGAAAGTGACTTTTGTGCCCAGGCTAGGAATTTTCCACATACTTAAGAATGTGTAGGGATTTAAGACAGAGAAATTAGAAGAGGCATATAGAAATAAAAATGAATGAAATATAGTCATATGTGACTAGAAAAGAGAATGTAGAAGGCTACTGACAGTTGACGAGGCTTCTAAGAAAGTAAAAGTACTTCCTGAATTTAAACTAAGGACCTTAAATGTCAAAGAGCTAAGAATAACATGTTTTCTATCTAGACAGAATCTCGTTAATTTTTAACTAATAAAAGCAATTTGATATGTACATAAAGTTATAAAATGCCCACAAGGGGATATATCATCAAATGGCTTGCATTCTTTAGTTAAATGTTGTCAGAAATTTAAAGGTTTGAATTTATTGTCATATATATGCATGTTTGTCAGCTGAGTTGCATATTGTTGACCAACAGTTCTTAATAACATGGAAATGAAACAGAATATATATCTTCTGTGATTTGAAATTCACTGCAAAGCCCTGTGTGTCAAAAGCTCCTTATACTAGCCCATCACTGAGGAAGAAATTCTCATATTCAGAATCACCCTTTGAGTTTAAGACAAATTTCTCCCCAGTGAAATGTCAAATGGAGAAAGACAAACATAGTATGGGGGAGAAGTCAAAGTGGTGGAGGAGTAAGGGGACCCTAGGCTTGCCTTGTCCCATGAACACAGCTAGATAAATATCAAACCATTTTGAACACCTAAGAAATTGATTTGAGGACTGAAAGAGAAAAATTGAACAATTAAAGACAGAAAAAAAGCCACCACATAGCAGAAGATAGGCACTGCAGAGAGTTGATTTGGGGGAGAGAAGAGCTGCTTGTGCTGCAAAGCAGAGGTAGCCTTGATTATGGAGAGAGGAGCAAGAGAGAAAGAGAGACAGAAAAGGAAAGAGTGAAATCACACACAGGGAACTGCACAAGAAAAATTCTTCCCCAAAACCACTGATTGGGAAAGAGGGAGGGGCTGAATACCACAGGTTTTTATAAATAGTGAAGCGTAGAGTCTGAAGTTTTGGAGGTCTGAGATTATGAATGTAGATTCAGGGAAATTATCAACTCCATAAAAACACTTGTATCATAGAAGTCCCAGAAGAAGAGAAAGAAAAAGAATCAGAAGGTTTATTTGAGTAAATAATAGCTAAAACTTTCCTAATCTGAGAAATGAAACAGACATCAAAATCCATGAAGTATAGAAAACTCCCATTAAGTTCAACAAAAGCCAGCCCTCACCAAGACATACCATAGTCAAATTCACTAAATACACAGACAAGGAAAGAACCTGAAAGCAGCAAGGGAAAAAAAGTCCTTAATCTACAAAGGAAGACTGATTAGATTCACAGCAGATTTGTCCACAGAAACTTAACAAGTCAGAAGTAAGTGGCATGATATATTCTTTGTGCTGAATGGGGAAAAGAATACTTTGTCCAGCAAGGCTCTCATTCAGAATAGGATAGATAAAGGGCTTCCCAGGCAAGCAAAAAACTAAAGGAGTTCATGATCACTAAACCAGCCCTGCCAGAAATATTAAGGGGGACTCTTTAAATGGGGGGAAAAGAGAACAAAAGCAACAAAGATTAGAAAGGAACAAAGGACATCGCCAGAAACACCAACTTTACAGGTAACACAATGGCACCAAATTCATATCTTTCAATAATCACTCTGAATGTAAATGAAGTAAATGTTTCAATCAAAAGACACAGGGGTATTGGAATGGTTAAAAAACAAGATCCATCTATATACTGCCTATAGAGACTCATTTTAGACCTAAAGACACCTGCAGATGGAAAGTGAGGGAGTGGGGAAACATCTATCATGCTAATGGACATCAAAAGAAAGCCAAAGTAGCCATACATATATCAGACAAACTAGATTTTTGTTTAGACTGTAAAAAAAGATAAAGAAGGCCATTATATTATACTTAAGAGATCTATCCATCAAGAAGATTTAACAATTATAAATTATTATGCCCCTACTTGAGAGCACCCAAATATATAAATCAATTAATAACAAACTTAAAGAAACTCACTGATAATAATACAGTTATAGTAGGGGACTTTAACACCCCGCTTCAGCAATGGACAGATATCTAAGCAGAAAATCAACAAGGAAACAAGAGCTTTGAATGACACACTGGACCAGATGGACTTAATAGATATATTCAGAATATTTCATCCTAAAGCAGTCTTTTGGAGACCACACAGAACAATTCTCCAGAATAGATCACATATTGAGTCACAAATCAGCCCTCAACAAGTACAAAAAGATTGAGATCATACTATGCATGTTTTCAGACCACAATGCTATGAAACTTGAAGTCAAACACACACACACACACACACACACATACTCGCAAAAAAAAAAAAAATGGAAAGACCACAAATACATGGGGGTTAAAGAGCATTTTACTAAAGAATGAATGGGTTAACCAAGAAGTAGGAAGTTAAGGATGAAATAAAAAAGTACATGGAAACAAATGAAAATGAAAACACAACAGTCCAAACCCTTTTGGATGTAGCAAAGGTGGTCCTAAGTGGGAAGTATATTGCAATTCAGGCCTACCTCAAGAAGCAAGAAAAGTCTCAAATAAACAACCCAAACTTACACCTAAAAGAGCTAGAAAAGGAATAGCAAATAAAGCCGAAAGCCAGCAGAAGAAATCAAATAATAAAGGTTAGAGCAGAAAATAATTGATACAGAAGCAACAACAAAAAACCCAGTAGAACAGATCAACAAAACTAAGAGCTGGTTCTTCAAAGGAATTAATAAAATTGATAAACTCCTAGACAGATTTATCAAAAAGAAAAAAGAAAGGACCCAGATAAAGTCGCCAATGAAAGAGGAGAGATCACAAACACAGGAATATAATGATAAGAGAATATTATGAAAAATTATATGCCAATTCAAATATGTTTTAAACTCAACCCAAGTCTCCAAGATTCCTAAACCACGCATGTGTGAGAAAAAGGGAAATTGATTTGCAATCAAGTGCAGGAAGAACTGAGCTAAGATATGAGCTGCTGCCACCCCTGCTGTGGAAGGATGCAAGTGAATATCTGAGTGCAAAACAGAGGCAAAACAGAGGTATTCCTCCAAGTAGAAAGAAAATCCAGAATTTCCACAACACAAATTTACAACATCAAAAACACAATCTGGAAGTACATGGTACACAGTGGATATAATTTCTAATGGAAAATTATAAGATGACTTTATAAGAAAAGACAACTAAGCAGCTATTATAACTAGATAGCTATGTATATTTTTTACCTCACTGAGCATAGTTAAAATAGCTGCTTTAAAGCTCTGTCTGATAATTACAAAATCTGATTAATCTAGGAGTTTGTATTCATTGTCTTTTGTATGTGTAAAGCACACTTATATTGTATTCTACATATACATAACACATATATATTATATGTGTATATAGCTATGTATATTTTTATATTTTATATATATTGAGTGAAAAGATTAAAAAATCTCATCAGGGAAGTAAAAAATATTTTTTGTAGAGCCCAAGTTTTAGAACTTAAGATCACAGTAGCTTTAAAAAAAAAAATTACTAGGGACGCCTGGGTGGCTCAGTGGGTTAAAGCCTCTGCCTTCGGCTCAAGTCATGATCTCAGGGTCCTGGGATCAAGCCCCCCCACCCCCATGGGGCTCTCTGTTCAGCAGGGAGCCTGCTTCCCCCCTCTTTCTGCCTGCCTCTCTGCCGACTTGTGACCTCTCTCTCTCTGTCAAATAAATAAAATCTTTAAAAAAATCACTAAATTGTGTAATAGAAGGATGGAGATGACAGAAGAAAAATCAATAAACTTGAAATCAGATCAATAAAAAGCATTCACTCTACATGAAAGAAGGAAAAAATGATATTTAAAAAACCCAGAGTCTCAAGTACCTCTAGAAGAAAGTGAATAATAAAAATAAGAGCTAGAGTTAAAAAAAAGTCATACAAGAGAGAAAATTAACAAAGTCATAATCTGATTCTTTGAAAAGTTCAACAAAATTAACAGCTGGTAGCTAGATTGATAAAGAAAATAAGACAGAGAGAATTACCAATTACCAATATTAAGGATGGAAAAGAGGGGACCACTACAGTTCCTAAAGACTTTAAAAGAATAGGGAAAAAATTATTAAAAATTCTATGCAAACAAATTTTACAATTTAAATTCAATGGACAAACTAGTGACTAATAAAACATATCATAAAATTCTCAACAAAACATAAGCAAAATAAATCCAGAAATATATAAAAAGGATAAAATATCATGACCAAGAGAGGTTTATACTTGGGATGCTAGGTTGTTTAACAGAAAGTTAGTCAATAAATTTACTATAGTAACAGAATAAAGGAGAAAAATATGGTAATTTAAATACAAACAGAGAAAATGCTGACTAAATTCAATCATCCATTCACATATAAATACAAATTTTCCTCTCTTCAGGAAACTAAGAAAGAAAGGGAACTAATCTGCTAAAGACCACCTACAAAAAAAAAAATGTTTAACCCCATGATATGTAACATTGACATGCTGAACATTTGCACCCTATGACTGGGAACAAGTTTGGGACGACTACTATCTCCATTTATATTTAACATTGTACTAACCTAAATCAGTACAAGGTCAAAAAAAAAAAGCATATAAATTGGTAAATAAGATATAGAGCTATATCTTTTTATGAATTACATATTTGTTCACATAGAAAACCCTTGGAAATCAACAAAACACTTGACAGAACTAATAGTAAACAGTAAGACACAAAATGTAAGATTAATAAGCAGAAACTAATTTTGGTACCTCATATTAGCAGCAAATGATTTAAAAAATAGAATTTGAAAATTTCATTTTAATTGAGTCTAGAAAAATACCTCATGAAAGGTATTTAACAACCTCTACTTTGAAAACTATGCAACATTGCTGAGAGTTCCATTGTTCATTTAATTAGCTCTTATTTAGCACACTATTTCAGCTTATAAATCTCTGTGCCTGATAATTCCATATGTCTAATAGAATAATACTTTATCAAATGACTTTTAGTCCCTCGTTACACAGCTCACAATCTGAGAAAAGGCAAATGAAGTAAATTTTATGTATTTTTCACCTCATTTTGCTTTATCGTTACATATAATAGCTTTCTAGAACAAAGTGGCTCAAACTGAGTGGGACAGAAAATGTAAGCAATATCCCAGCAGTATTCAGAGAGCTGTGAGTTGAGGTGCAGTCATTTTGTTGGGGTCAGAAAGACACCAATGTTGGTACTTTAAAGTATTCATTACTGCATTTAAAGAAATAATGAATGGTGGTGGTTTGGAAAGACTCAAGTCAGAAGCATAAGGGAAATATGATTTGCTTCAGTATGAAAAAGTTTATGGAGCTGGAGAATCACATTCTTCAATACAGTAACATTCATATAGACCAGGAATGAGACTCACAGGGTCCACCACGGAGGAGTCACGTGACACAGCAGCTTCTGCAAAAGCCGAAAACTTCATTGAAGTAAATTTTGAAGTAAGGGTTTAGCACAGGTGGGGAAAGGATAGAATAAAGGTTCGTAGGGCTAAAGATATTTCCAGTTAAGTGGAGATCGCTGGGGATCAGTCAGTACTGGGCGCAGTCAAGGTGTCCAGAGACAGATCACAGACCATCTAAGTAACAGGAGCACTGAAACAGTATTACATTCATTCTTTCCCTCTTTAACCATCCATCTTCCCATGTCCTTGTCAGCCTATGATTGGGGCAATTGCCCATTCATGGTTTTCACTGTAAATACAAGCACCAAGAAGTGTTCCAGTGAATCACTTATGTTTCTCCATATTCCTGCGCACCCACATTAAGTAGCAGAAATCTCCTGCTCATGATTATAAAGGTTCATTACCCCTGCCAATGTAACCTCTTTCATTGCCTACTGGTATAAGAAATGCAAAATGACCAGCCACAGTTTTAGGTTTAGTATAATCCCTTCTGTATTTTTTGGTTAGAAAGCAACCCCCACTCAAACTTGAAACAAAGATCTCTAATTCAATAGATTAAAGCTATAGGAACAAAAGCACAATTTTGAGATAAGATCATAAGAACTAATTCCATTCCATGGGTCCTGAATCCAGGTACTCTATCAGGGACACAATATTGTATAGAAGTTATTGGTTCAAAGTAGATACTATGTATAAAGAACAGAATCCAAATACTCATAGTATCATCTCTAAAGTGATATCGTGGCTGTACCTTAAGGAAACAATTCCAGTGTTCTATCAGGCCAGCAGCTTCTGGACAATGCAGTAAACAGTACAAACAATGTACAATACAATCATGTACCCATGCCAGGTTTACTGCTCCAGCTCCTGCTCATTGGAAGAACGTACCCTATATAGGGTCTCTCAGAGCTACTGCCAATATGAGTACAATGTGGAAGCAATCAATTTTCTGCTCACATCAATATATCAAACTGATTTATTCATGAACAAAGTGTAAAATTTTTAATCCTTTGTCAGCTGGTTATAGGGATATTCCATGAACCACAGCTGTTAGCTAAAGAAGTGTTTATTACTGGACAAGGGTCCTGCCCAATGCATAGTAAGCCAAACACCGACCGTGGCTCTTGAGGCAGAGAAAAAGTGTTTTATTGCAGGACACCAAGCAAGGAGCAGGGAGGAAATTTCTAAAATCTGCCTCCCCCAGGATAAGGGGAGCTGAGCATTTATGGGATTTTTAGGAGGGGGTGGGGATCTGGAAGGTGGATGGAGGTGACTAGACATTGGGAAAGGTGAGGTAAAGAGAAAGACATTGCTGCTTCTGTACAGGCACAGAAACAATGACAAGGATATCTGAGCTGCTATCACACAAAATGCTTGTGCCCCTGGCCCTGCCTAGACATGCTCCATAATATACCATTTCCAGTAAATAATGGACTGCTGGGCTCTCCCAACCTTATGACCTGGTGAAGAGGAGCACTCAGTGAGTAATGGCACAGTCGTAGTGACCTAGTCACTTAATGGCCAGTATCAGGCATTTAGTCTCTACTGAGTTCTGGTTGTATTCCAGGGACTACTTTTCAAACTGTTAGTTCTGACAGAATATGATCAGGGAAGAGATAGCTACAGTGATGGCATCCACAAAGAGACAGTCAACAGAAAACACTGTGTCCATTAACTATTTTAACGCCCATCATTTCAGCTTCCTCATGGGTGTCCTTCCTTCAGGGTCATCCCTCCACATTCCCTGGGAGGACAAGCAGTCTTGTGTAGTGGGTTCCCCTAGCACTAACAGAAAATAAAACCCCACAGTCAAGAAATTTAAAAGAGCAGTAGGGAAAAGAGCTGTTTGTCAAAGCATCAAACTTGCCATTTCTGTGCCTTTTCTGAATTGAAACGGTAATTAAAGTTGTCCAGATGCTGTCGTTTCAGGGGAACACTAAAGTAGAAAACACAAAATTGCTTTAATTGCCTTGAGGTGATTAAATTTGGAAGTAATGGGCTCTCCATCAATCTAGCCTCCTTTTTTTAGAAAAGAAAACACTAACCAGGTTGTATTTCCAAGAATATCGATCTGTAAGAGATGTGTGTGTATTTTTAAATAACTGTAGGCAGGTTATAAATCTAATCTACTTTCAGATCCTTAGTGAAGTGCCCCAGGCTTTCCTATTCATTCTGCAATAACATGTCAAGTTCCCTAGTTCTCTCTGTAGCTTAGAAACTTCTCACCTGGATGCACGCACAACAGCAAAACTATAAAGATGAACTCTCTGAAGTAGAAATTCTTATGGCATCTCTAATGTGGAAACAGACTAGATTGATGAGGTCAGTATTAAAGCGACTGTCTCTAATGAGTTGAAGACTCCCATTTGTGCTATATCCTGATGTAGAGGAAGCCAGGGAGAACAGAATCAATAAGATGTGATGACCTCTTCATCAACATTAAAGTAATAGTAGGGAAAACAGAGGGAGGGCTTGGAGGTGCAAGAGCCCTAAGGCATTGCAGTTTAACCTAATGACTGAAGAAAAAATTAAAGTGTTAATTCAAACAACGAGTCATAAATTTAGCTGTAAGAAATGTATTCCTTTGGATCTATAAGTATTAACAGAGAAATTCTAGTTTCCTGAAGGAAGGTATAGATCAGTTGGCAAGCTAAAGTTTCCTTGGAAAGTAGGACACACCATGTATTCTTCCCCATGTAAGTGGCACAGCGCCAGACGATCCATCACTGTTCTCCAAATGCTGGGAGATTTGGCTTCTGTTTCCACAGTTTGCTAACGTGGTGTAGGTGTGTTGTCTCTTCCCAACTGCAAAGCTAAGATGAATCCAAGAAAAAATTGGAGTTAGAAGTGCGATAGAAAGTAAATAATCATCGTGAAATGTTTATGTTTAAAATCTGTGCTGGAGCAAAGTCATACACTTGTGAAATGTTACCTGTGGAAAGCTTCAGGCAAAAAATGTTACACTTACCACTGACTTTAATAATTCGAGGCAAGTATTTCACTTTGCTGGCTAATATTCAGAATTCATTTGTTCCATTCCAATACACAGAACTGAAAATTGATTCTCAGAGCTGGAAAGAAATGGCATCCCTGAATTTTCTGCATTTTTTTCCTGTTGAAGTTCAACTAGACTAGTCTAACTTCACTCTGCAATCCCATCTAATGAAATATGCCAGTGAACATTAACATCTACTGCAAATTGATGAGGCTTTTCAAAATGGAGTGCCCTGGACAATAGTTAATTCAAAGTAAATGTTAATTGTCAAGGCAGACACAAAATATTCCTTTGTGAATCTGCCTCCAGATCTGTCAGCTTCAATAGAAATTATTCCTGAGATGGAATAAATGCATAGACCAGTAGGAAAAGGGAGAAGAAGGAGAATTTAACAAGAATTCCGTACTTGTGGGATACATCATGCTTACAGAGAGAAGGACACACTCTTTACTTCACTCTGAGATTAATGATATTTAAATTCAATATTAAGTTTCATGATCAAAATATTTTTCTGTTTATCACAATTAAACACATACAACTTTTAAAATTGAAAGTGAAGTGAACTTTTTTTTTTAATTTTATTTATTTATTTAACAGAGAGAGAGAGATCACAAGCAGGCAGAGAGGCAGGACGAGAGAGAGGCAGAGAGAGAGGCAGAGAGAGAGGCGTAGAGAGAGGCAGAGAGAGAGGGGGAGAGAGACGGGGAAGCAGGCTCCCCGCTGAGCAGAGAGCCCGATGCGGGTCTCTATCCCAGGACTCTGAGATCATGACCTGAGCCGAAGGCAGAGGCTTAACCCACTGAGCCACCCAGGTGCCCCGTGAAGTGAACTTTTATAATTGAACTATAAGCATATTAATGTTTACTTCAATAAATAGGAAATCACAAACTAGTGAAATATTTTTTAGGCATCTGTTTTTCAATTATATGATATAGATTGCACTTTTGCCTTGAGAATGTAATCACCAAATGACTTCATCATATCTCTATTTGATGAATGGAAATATTTCCTTTTACTCAAGGTCATGGCAAGACAAACAAACCTGTGGAAGGCAGTGACATGAAATTTGCCCAATGTTAAAATAAATTGTAGTTTTGTGGTTTAGCTCAATCAAGTAAAGCGTTGGAGAAAAAGAACAGTGAATATCTGTAAACAGGGCAAAAGACTGAACCCGATGTCAATCAAATGTCCTAGCCTCATAAATATAGATGATGCTGTCTCTAAGTTTTTTAAAAAGCTCTCTACTGAGGTATTTGGCAAGCACCTTCTTTAGGAAATGAATCTGGTGACCTGAGGCTAGAGAGATAATGACAATCATTTTAAGGGAAAGGATTCTACAACAATTCTAGTCTGGTCTTTTCATCTTTCAACTCCATTGTGACACTTAACATGTTTAAAGGATATTATTAATTAAATATTGCCCTTCTTTCACACCTCATCTGGTCTTCAGAGCAGCAGAATGTATAGTCATGTGTTCACATATAAAGAGATTTGTTAAATATTTTAAGGTGTTTGGTAGAAATCTGCCATAAACTATAGGAGGAAATATGGGGTGGTTTAAAAAACACTGGAGTACTTAGAGTAAGACATATCTGCATCTGAGACATGGACTCTCACAAGGTCATAGCCAAGGAATCTTTTTTTTTTAAAGATTTTATTTATTTATTTGGCAGAGAGAGAGAGAGATCACAAGTAGGCAGAGAGGCAGGCAGAGAGAGAGGGGGAAGCAGGCTCCCTGCTGAGCAGAGACCCCGATGCGGGGCCTTGATCCCAGGACCCTGAGATCATGACCTGAGCCGAAGACAGAGGCTTTAACCCACTGAGCAACCCAGGTACCCCTAGCCAAGGAATCTTATCTAAGGTTTAACTGGGGAAGGATCTGCTTCCAAGCTTATGTGGTTGCTGGCAGAATTCAATTCTTCAAGAGCTGTTAGACTGAGGGCTTCCATTCCTAGCTAACTTTTGACCAGCTTCTTTCCTCCATTCCTTGAGATATGAACTCCAATATGGCAGCTTGCTTTATCAAATTGTGCGAGCCAAGAAGGCAATAGAGTCAACTAGCAAAACGGAAGTCACAGTCTTATGTAATTTAATCACAAAGTGACATCCCATTACTCTTGACATATTCTGTTGGTTAGAAGCAAGTCAAGCTCAAGGGAAAGGATTTCACAAAGGTAAATACCAGTTGGTAATCATTTGGGACCATTTTAGAGTTTCCCTATCACAAATGGCTTCCTCCCTCATGGAATTACTGTGAATATTAAGTCATATATCTCATAGTAAGCACTTGGTAAATATTAATTCCCGCTCATTGTATAAATACCTTCTCTTCCTTGTCATTGTACCCAATTACTTTTGTTCGGGTTCTGTACCTACATTGTTTCAACCATGTGGGTTTCCTTGAATTATGTTTCAGAGACTGTTTCAGTCGATTGCTGAGACTCTTTTCCTAAAGATAACATTTGCCCTGATGGTTTCCCTAAATTGGAAAGGGAGCTCCTTAACGGAATGGAGAAGAGACAGTGGACAGATCATGAACAGAGACAGAAAGAACAAAGAGCTCATAGTATCTGGAGGAACAGTAGTCATGTACTGGAGGAGAATATTCTTGGAAGTCAGAAGTTGTAAGTAAGGAAGAATACAAAGAAGAAGAAAAAAAAAAAGAAGAAGAAGAAAAGAAATTAAAATGAAATAAATAAAAGAATAAATTGTAAAACCCATATCTGGGTTTGTATGTAAATCTACCACTTAATAGTTATATTCTTGGGCAAATTTTTATTTAATTTATGTGAACCTGTTTCTTCATCTATAAAAGAAATATAATAGAACTTCACTCATTTATAGGCATGCTGTGGAGCTCAAATGAGATCATCTTTGTAAACAGCTTCAGTAGTGCTTGAACATGGAAAACACTCAATAAATTATATTATCATCATCATATCATCATTGTCATCATTATTAGTGGTACAAATAGACAAGTTGGAATTAGATTATAAGGAACCTAAAATGCTGGGCCAAGTAAAGATTTGTATTCTTATTCAGAATGTGAAAACTTTGAAGTTTTCTCAGGTGCCTTTTGTCAGTGTGCCTCAAAAAATCACTATCTAAAAGGAAATGCAACAATATTTTTAAATATAAGTAGCAAAAACAACTCAAGGGAAAATCATCATTTTTATTAAAAGGCAGAAACTGGAATGGCACGAGGGAGGACCCAGTTATAATATTGGAATTAGTTAATAATTGCCCACTGGCATGGTTTATGTCTTTTTTTTGTCTTGCTTGTACATCTTCGTGAAAAGTGAAGGAAGACATAGAAAATGCAATGAAGTGAATCAGATGGCCAATTCGGTCATGCACAAAGACAAATAAGTAAGCAGAGTCAAACTCCCTGTATTTATTCTGAGTCTAAAAAGAATATCTGTTCAAAAACACAAACAAAATAAAACACTGTGCTTAGGTGTCTCCAGGTTTGTGAATGGTGGCAGAGGCAGAGATAATGGAAACCAGAGGAAAGTGACAACCCTGAGCAATTCGTCTTGGACAGCTGCTCCAGAAAATAACTACTACCCAAGCATATAGGGATGCTCAGAGGTTACTCACCTTCTTTCAAGTACGCTGTTACTGTGTTTCTCTTCTTTGTCTTGTAAAAATGTGCCAGAAAATATTAAGAAAACAGTGTACTTGTGCACACAAGTGAAGGCTGATTCTATTCCTTTTAGTTTTAAATCATTATGGTCTAGACTAGTGAGAGATCATAAAGTCTGTCTTTTCTCTGCTATGAGGGAGAATGGAGCTGAGAAACACTTACAGGTATGGGGCACTTCTTGAGAAGTAACTTCAGAGTACTTAGATCCAGTAAGGTCTTTTGAGAGATCTTGAGCTAAAATTCTACCATTTGCCTGAAATCCCTTTGCAGAATCAGCAACTGTAAAGCCCATTTCTACTTAAACACATGAAAGTAAGAAATTTGCTTCCAAAACAGCCAACTCCATTTTCAAGCAGTTAGGCTTTTCAAGCAGACCTACCAGGTACTGAGCTGCTATCAGCTCACCCACAACTTCCACTTCTGTGTTCCTGGTTATATACTTCAGACTCAAACAGTTCTGTGTTATTCTTTGTCACAGTGCAGTGTCCATGTTCATTTTTCACTGACATCTTTTCTAGAATATTATTTATATTGCTTTTATTTACACTTCCATATTCCTTTCATAACACATATATAAGACATTCTCCTCTGAGAATAAGAAGGAAAGTAGAAAACTTGTCCTGGAAGCTGGCAACTAGGAGGTAGGCTGTCATCTTCCATAATAAAGGTAAACAATCACAACAGTAAACAGACAAGGTCACCCCGTGACCATGATGAAACAAGCCAAAAACAAGACCGCTTCGTATTTGTGTCTGAACATAAAAGACAAGGCTTCTATAGCACCACAAAGTATCTAAAAAATCCTCTCCCCCTGCAAACATAAGTGATTATTGTTTTGTTTTTTTTTAATCAAAGACAACTCTAGCCCCACATTATTCATTCTGGCTCTTAAATAAAAATTAAGATTCCTCGGGGCACCTGGGTGGCTCAGTCATTCAGCGTCCGCCTTCAGCTCAGGTCATGATCCCAGGGATCGAGCCCCTCATCAGGCTTCCTACCTGGTGGGAAGCCTGCTTCTCCCTCTCCCACTCCCCGTGCTTGTGTTCCCTCTCTGGCTTTGTCTCTCTCTGTCAAATAAATAAATAAAATCTTTTTTAAAAAATTAAGATTTCTCAATGGTTATAACAGCATTATCTGTGTCTATTAAAGGACAAATGAAAAAATAAATAAATAAAAAATAAGGACAAATGAATCAACAAAATGTGGTTTATCCACACAATGCAATAGCATTCAGCCATAGAAAGAAATGTACTGATACATGTTACAACATGGATGAACCTTGAAAACATTCTAAGTGAAAGAAACCAAACACAAAAGACCCTGTATAGATAGATGATAGATAGAGATAGAGATTAGATATAGATACAGATATAGATACAGATACAGATATAGATACAGATATAGATAATATAATTCTATTCATGTAGAAATCCAGAATAGGGAAATCTATAGATACAGAAAGTAGATTAGTGGTTGCTTAGGACCTGGGAAAAGATTGAGATACGGAGGAGATAACTAAAAGCGCAGGGTTTGTTGGCGGAGGGGCAGTAATGAAAATGTCATAAAATTGATTGTGATGATGGATATAAATATCTGTTGTGAAAGTAAATGAAGACCAACTAGATTAAAATGGACAAAGCCTATTTATTCAGAGCTTAATAGATTAAGAGTGTCAGCCATTATCATCAGTGTTTGGTAGAGACTCAAAAGTAGTCAGAGATATGAGAAAGTTTTATCATGAAAAAGAAAGGGTGGTATGCCCTAATTGGAGGCTGTTGGCCTGGGGTAGTTATAGGTGGGCTAACTAGAAGTGGGGCGCATACTATGGGAGTGGTTAGGGGTGAATGTTTGGCTTTGTCTGGTTGCTCCTGAGTTGGAAGCAGGGATGAAAATTAGAGAAGCTGTCAGTTACTAATTAAGTCCTGGCCATTTGGGGTGATTTTTAAATTTGACTTTCTATACTGTCTGTTAGAAATTGTCATTTGATTTCCTACAAATCTGATAGAGAGAGTAGGCTGCTTTCTGGACTAGTTACTAGAGATAATGAATTGCCTTCCTAGACTGGTTGTTGAGGACTGTGGATCAAAATTTATTTATTTTTATTTTTTTTTTAAGATTTTATTAATTTGACAGAGAGAGACACAGTGAGAGAGGGATCACAAGCGGGGGGAGTGGTAGAGGGAGAAGTAGGCCTCCCTCCGAGCGGGGAGCCCCGCAAATGCGAGGCTCGATCCCAGGACTCCAGCATCATGACCTGAGCCGAAGACAGACGCCTAACGACTGAGCCACCCAGGAGCCCCTCAAAATTTTATTTTTTTATATGGTCTGACTATGGTCCACTTGTATGTCCAGTCTCTCACTGTGAATATACTAAAAGCCATTGAACTGTACATTTCTGTACATGGGTGAATTGTATGTTATGTGAATTATATCCCAATAAAACTTTCTTTTTAATTCAAAAGATACCTTCAAAAGATAATTCAAGATACCTTGACCATCAAATTGCACCTGCTTCCTGCAACACCCAATCCAGAATGAACACTTGCCTCCCCAAAGTCACCCAACACACACCTAATCCCTGCAATATACCCATACTTCCTTCCTCTTACTGAGATGCCTATGGTTTGTGTGCTATCTTGCTGTAACAAATTAATAAACTAAACTTTTTACTACAAGTGTATTCCTGAGACTCTTTTGGCACTGGGCTTTATCCCTACTCAGTTTCTCTTCTGTAATATCTAGGATCGTCCGCAATCTTCTTCCATCATGTTACTAAGAAATTCTTACATGTGGTCAGATCAGCACAAAAGCAAGCAACATCCTCATTTGCCCATGCTTGTCACTGAATTTCCATTATAAGAATGTAGTACGATTATTTTTCTTACTCAAAAAATGCAGATGGGGTGCCTGGGTGGCTCAGTGGGTTAAAGCCTCTGCCTTTGGCTCAGGTCATGATCTCAGGGTCCTGAGATCGAGCCCCGCATCAGGCTCTCTCCTCGGCAGGGAGCCTGTTTCCCTCACTCTCTCTCTGCCTGCCTCTCTGCCTACTCGTGATCTCTCTCTCTCTGTGTCAAATAAATAAATAAATAAATCTTAAAAAAAATTTTAAAAAATAAAAAAATGCAGAAACATCTATCCTCATAGGTAACAAGCATCTCAAGGAAGGGAGAGGCAGATTATTTTTCTTCAATAATCAGACCATTCTTTGAAGAATTGTTAGAACATCTCTCTCTCTCTCTCTCTCACACACACACATATTTCTAACACACATATGCATACATATACATGTTTTTGATGTGTATATGTGTATGTAACATATACATATATATGCGTGTATGTTATTTGGTACCCTTGAATTGGCTATGAGCTCATATGAACTCTCTTGAAACAGGCATTAATATGGAAATAGTCAAACATAAGGAAATTCAGGATCAATACTGAATAATTTTAGGCAGTCATTAACTTTATTACATTACCAGTAGCACATTTGTTTCAATTATTGATCTAACCTCCATAATTAGAGTGGGCAAAGCTTCTTGTATTGGCAACAAGCCAAATGGGAGAAGAGGAAAGGCAAAGAAAGGAAGGTATTCTTTACATCAGCATGGCCCCTTCAGGCTCTGGACTTGAGAATTTCATTTTTTTGGAACCATCAAGAGCTCCACAAGTTTTTCACATTCAAGCTGTCAGCAGTGTACACCCATGAAGAGAGGAGCCATTGTCACTGTGCTTCCTATATTTGGAGTGTCCATAAAAAGCTGTTATGATATCCAAGCTATAAGTGTTGATATCAACTAAATAAAGGGCATCTTATAGGAAAGCAGGGAGTAAGACACTAAAAGTGTGAACCTGCTCACATGCCACCATTCCCCTGTCCCTTCATATCCCAGACCAAGGTTCTGTCCTCACAGGAGATCTTCTGCAAATCCACAATGCCTCAGGCTCTAGCCCCATCCCATGCCCTGGACTTCAGCGGAGTAGCTGGGCCAAAGGGACATCTGAGTTCTAGAAGTAGGAAGAGGACGACAGAACACAAGTGTGTGCACACATGCACACACACACATTTACAATGAAACTTAACAAATCCTTAGACATGAACAAGGTTAAGTTTCCAATGAAAGGGAGCTCCTAAGTCTGTGTATAAGTTCAGACTAAGTCTCTATCTGACCCTTGAGCCACAGATGTGTGTGATAAACTGAAAGCAACTTGCTGCTAAAGCTAGAAGAGCTCATCCAATACCTGAAATTCCCACTTCTTTCCAATCTCTGCAGACATTACATGTTCAGCACTCAATTGCCTGCTTAAAACAATTATTAATCTTTGAAGATTATAACAGAATCCATAATTATATTACATGACAGTCACAAAGTCAGGAATTCAACCCAAAGTTTCTTAAACAGAATGATCAAGGAATATGTGACCCACTCCAAAGGAAAAGAAAATCAAAATAGTGAATCCTGAGATGACTTTGACGTTAGAATTATTAAACAAAAAATTTTAAGGAACTATTATAACTATATGAATGAAATAAGACAAATAAGCTCTGAATAAATGAAAAAAATAGAAAATTTCAATAGAGTATTAGAAAATATGAAAAGAATAAAACAAAAATTTTATCATTAAAAATTACAAGATCTGACATCTTTTAAAACTCTCAGGTGTGTTTAATAATGAAATGTATATGACTGAGAAGAGACTCAGTGAAGAATAAGACAGATAGAAATCATCCACTCTTAAGAAAGGAAAAAAAATTTTAATTAGCAAAATTTCAAACATTAGTGGGATTTTCAAAGACCTAACATGTTCAGTTGGAATTCCAAAAGAGATGATAAAGATAATGAGACAGAAATAAAAAAAAGATTGTAAAAAACAATGGTCATAACTTCCCAAATTTTGTGATCAACATAAATTTACAAATTTAAGAATCTCAACCAAACATAATCAGGATAAATTTGAAAAAAAGAAACAATGCCTAGGCACATTATAATCAATTGCTAACAATGGAAAAAAGAAATATTAAAGTGAAGAATATTACAAACAAGGAAACAATGATTCAAAAGTCCACTTACTATTCATCAGAAACTACAGAAGTCAAAGTAAAAAGAAATAATATCATTAAAGCTCTTTTTTAAAAAGTTAACCCAGAAATCTATAAGCAGCAAAAACATTCTTCGAGAACAAAGACAAGGAACACTTCTGGAATAAATAAATTAAGGACCTCCAAATATCTGCCCCTTTGTAAAAAAGAAAACACTGGAAAAATTATTAAAATCAACTTTTTCATAACTGTAAATTAACCCAAGGTTTGCAACAATCTGAGGAGTTTTTATTAAAAAATGGCAGCTAAATCTCAACAAAAGCTGTGAGCTTCCTGACATTCTAACTTACCCTTTCCTTATCCTTCTCTCTCCAACTAGCCTTGAAAACAAACAGCCTGGCAACTACAAGAACTTGCAACTAGTGGGAAACCTAGTAGTTCAACAAGCACTGGAGGGTGCATAAGACATTTGAAACTCACCAGAAACCCATCCCAGAGAATTCTCACTCTTTGAATAGTCAGGCAGCCCCTGAAAACTTCATCCTCAAAGCCTGTGTTTATTTCTACCTGACTTAGATGTCAGTAATTGTGATGAGCTCTATATCCAGAGCATCTATCAAAAAAGACCAGAGGCAATTACTTAGCATTGCAGCTACCCAAATGGTGTTGCCATTTTAGACTAATAAGAGGCTGACAAAAATTAACAAAAGTAAAATCTGGGGAATGATCTGTCCATGGGGCACTGACATGGACATCTGTCCATGAAAGCTCTGGCATGTTTCTAGAAGGGATCTAGAAGGCCACATTCATGTGCCAAGCCATCCACACGCCAAAAATGCCAAAGCCCAAATCTCTCACATCAGGCTGAGCTTGAGGCTCTGCACAAACAGGAAGTGAACGCTAAGGCAGAGTTGTAAACTACCTGATTGGAGTATTGAAAGAACACCCACCCCCATATATGTAAGTCCCTGGGCAAAGGGAGGCCTAGCATTCATAGCATTAAAGGAAATCTCCGTCTAACCCTTGGCTGACCACAAACTGAGCAGAGAATTCAGTGGCAGCAAACATGAAAGCATACATGTTACAAAATTAGTTGAGGAAAGTCACTAAACAAATATTGCCAAGAACAAAACCAAAACCAAACAACTACAACAAAAACCCTGGGGGACAGGGGCGGCTCTCCCCCAGAGATGCCATATTATGTCAACTTCAATGTCCAGGCATCAATGACAACAATAAAAAAATAAGAAATGCAAAGAAGAAAGAATTATGACCCCATGGGAGGAAAAAACAGGCAATGAAAACTATCCAAGAGGAAGCCCCAACAGTGAACTTATTAGAAAAAGATTTTAAATCAATTCTTGTAAATATAGTCAAAGAACTAAAGAAAATGATGTCTAAAGAACCAAAATGTAAAACTGATATCTTATGAATTAAAGAATACCCATAAAAGGCAAAAAATTATTTTAAAAAAATAAAAATTCTTACCTTGAAAACGACAATTACTAAAATGAAAAATTTACTAGAAGACTCATCAGCAGATTTGAAGTGGCAGAAGAAAGAATCAAGAAACTTGAAAATAAATGGGTGGAGATTGTCCAATCTGAAGAGAAGAAAAAAGAATGAAGAAAAATGCATGGAGCCACAGGGAACTGTAGAACATCTTCAAATGAACTAGCATGTAATAATGGGGATCCTAGGGAAAAGGGGGAGAATGAAATAGAAAGAATGCTGGAAGAAATAATGGCTCCAAATTTCCCCAAAATTGATGAAAACACTGCTCTACACATCCAAGAAACCTCAACATCTTCAAGTAGGATAACCTTAAAGAAATCTACAGCTGGACACATCACAAACTATTGAAAGCCAAAAACAAAGAGAGGATCTTGAAAGCAGCAAGAGAAAAACAGCTCATCCATATAAAGGAATCCTTAATAAGATAAACAATTTTGACTCTTCATCAGAAACTATGGGAAGGCAGTGGGAAGACATATTCACATTGATGAAAGGAAAAAATTATATTAAATCAAGAATTCCATATCCAACCAAACTACCAAAAATGAAAAGAAATTAAGACATGTCCGTATAAACAAAAATTGAGATAATTCATTGCTTGCATACCTGCCTTACAAAAAATAATAAAGTTTGTTCAGACTAAACGCACCTACATCCAGGTACCAAAGCATGTTTTATTCTGTTTTTGTTGCAACAAATTAGCACAAATTTTGTGGCTTGAAACAACATGAATTTATTTTCTCACAGTTCTGGAGGTTAGAAGCCTAAAATGAGTTTCACTGGGCTAAAGTCAAGGCATCAGCAGGGCTGGTTCCTTTTGGAGCTTCTAGGGGGACACTTTCCTGCCTTTTTCAGATTCCAGTGGCCACCAATATTCCTTGATTCATGGCCTTTTCCTCAATCTTCAAGTATGCCCTTCCAATCTCCATTTCCATCATCATATTGCCTTCACCTCTAATCTGATTCTTTTTGTGCCTTCTCATAAGGGCCTTTGTGACCACATAGAGCCCACACAGATAATCTAGGATGAACTCAAGATTTTTAACTTAATCACAACGTCAAAGTTCCTTTTCCCACCGAAGGTAATATTCAAAATCTATTGAGATTAAGACCCAGACATATTTAACAGCAATCATTCAGCTTCTCACACAATATATCACATTTTTGGGGATGGAACTGAAGCAGTACTTAAAACTTGGCAGCTCTAAATACTTACATTAGAAAAGAATATTCAAATATAATTTTCTAAATCTTGAATAAGTTATAAAAAGAGAAGCAAAATAAATCCAAAATAACAGGAAAAAAATGAAAGTGAAAATATCAGAAATTGATGAAATTGAAAATAAGCAATTGATAGAACAAAAATTACAATGCAAGAGCTGGTTAGTTGAAGCCATTCACAAAATTGATAAACTCCTGGCTAGACTGATCAAACAAAGAAAAAAAAACAGAAGTGAAATGCAAATTACCATTATCAAGAATGAAATAAGAGTTATAGCTAGAACTAAGGATATTAAGGGAACATTATCAATAAATTTATGCTAATAAATTTGAAAACCTAGATGAAATTTGGATGAATTTTTGAAAGGCACAAATTACCAAAAATTATAAAAAATAAATAGTTTTATATCTATTAAAGAAGTTGTTCACAATTTTAAAACTTCCTATAATAAAATCCCAGGCCTAAATGGCTTCACTAGTGAATTCTACCAAAAGTATAAGTAAAAAATAATGTCAGTTCTGCTGAAACTCTTAGAAAATAGGAAAGTATAGGACACTTCATAATTGGTTTTCTGAAGCCAACATTACCTAGATACCATCATCAAAGATATTAAAAGAAAACTACAGATCAGTATCCTAAAAATCATAGATGCAAAATTTCTAAACTAAATATATTCAACTAGATAATTTATTGTACGATGTTTAGTAGCATCTCTAGTCTCCACCCTACATGCCAGTAGAACTCCTCTAAGTTATGAAAAACAAAAAGTAAGACATTGCCAAGTGTTGCATAGGGGATAAAATCACCCCCAGTGTTAACCAATACAATAATATAAGAAATTAAATGCATTACAATTTGAAGATGAAAAGTAAAACTGTCTCCATTTTGCAAACAGTATGTTTATTTACTTTACAAATTAGCAGGTATATATGCAAAAATTACCAATGAATTTAGCAAAGCCATGGAAGCAAGGTTAATATAGAAAACTGTATTGCATTTATGTATGAGAAGCAAACAATTAGACACTAAAATTAGAATCTCAATTTATAGTAGTGGCAAAAAAAAAAACCATAAAATACTTAAGAATAAATCTAATAAGAGATATGGAAGTCCTGTACATGGAGAACTACAGAACATTGCTGAGAGATATTGAAGATCTAACTAAGTGAAACAATACGGCATGTTCATTGATTGGAACAGAACAAGCCGGTCACTCTTACAATGTGGTCAAGTTGTGTTCATATAGGAATTAAACCTGCCTGAAGGTTTACTGTGTGGTTTGATGATAAAATGCAAGCAAAGTGCTTAGCATAGTATCTGGTACATTGTAGGCACACAGTAGACATGCAAGAAATTATTTATTTTCTTTCTTTCTTTCTTTCTTTCTTTCTTTCTTTCTTTCTTTCTTTCTTTCTTTCTTCCTTCCTTCCTTCCTTCCTTCCTTCCTTTCTTTCTTTCTTTCTTTCTTTCTTTCTTTCTTTCTTTCTTTCTTTCTTTTTTCTTTCTTTCTTTCTTTCCAGCATTCTCCATTGTGGTTCTTTTTTATCCTTCTATTTCTTCCAATGTCAACTTTCTTTTTATCAAACTGATAGAAACCTGTACATCACTAGAGTAGTTGAAGCTTTTCTGGAGTCTAAACAGATAGACTTTTCTCATGTTTTTATGTACCAACTTGGAGCATATGGCCAACTGGCCATTTAAGGCCATATACATGGCCATATATATGGCCAACTGGCCATATGAGGCAGACTGATTAAGTGCTATGACTAAGTAAACAGGTTTGTCCTAACTTTCTTTGTAGGTGGAAATGAATGTCATAATAAAATCAACAGTCATTCTCCTTATCACACTTCTTGCCTACCACCACCTTCAGAGAAAAAAAGAAAGAACTCAAAAGGTGGCTCTCATAAACTAGAAGGACCATAAAAGCTTAAGAAACAAACAAAAAATTGAAACCACTCTTCTATTATGGTAATACAAGTACAACCCAAAAATATTGTTACATACATAAGTATATTTGAATAATGCACACAAATGTACATAAACAAAATATCCACAAAGAATTCTCTGAAGAGAGACTCAGCATAGACAATACCTTCCCCCACTTCTTTATAGAGCACACACTTTGTGGACTCTGGATTTATAGTGCCTAATTTCACTTCCAAAGGATTTTCTACATGCTCTGAAATAATGTTATGAACCAAGGTTTAATACAGAAAAGTAAAGAGAAATGAGAGTTCTAATGAAATAAGTTACAACCTGGAGGATGATCAAGAATTCAGTCTTGGTTAGCCTTTGTTGGGACCCTCTTTTGACCTTATTCAAGGAAACTGAAAAGGAACAAGTTGTGATGGATAATTCCTTTCAGAACTAAGAAATAGAGCCATTAGGCAATGATAAATCAGGGGAGGAGTCTTTTCCAGTAATGTGATCAGTAATTCCAGGGTCAGAGCAGAGTGCCAAGAACAGAATCTAATGACGTAAGTGTATAACCTTCATGGCCTAATCATGCCTGCTACTAAAGTAACTCAGATGCTATTATTTTTTATTATAATAGCAACCAACCAGCTGGGTCAAAAGGGGGAACAAACAAACCTGGGGCAATCATGTTCAGTCAGAAACTACCTTATTTGGTTTCATGGCAATTGAATCTCTGACAATATCTCTGGTGAGCTGTTAATGTAATCCTATTCTCTTAACATCCAATCAAAATTCACAGCCAGAAGCAACATAGAATGAGTGTCTTGGCTAAAACATTAATTATTCTAGTGATAAAACTGTCTCAACAGTGGGCTTCAAGCAGACACATTTTTTGTGACCAGAAATGCTTACAGCATCAACCCTTTGATGTTTGAGCATTTCAAATTAGGTAAGAGTGAGGGCAAATAAGCTATCCATTTCCCAGCAGGTCCTAGTGGGCAGCATAATAATCAGAGGGGAAAACATGTGAGTTTATATCTCTTGCCCTTCACATTCTGAGAAAAATGGAACATAGTTTCTAAAAGTATGAGCCTAGGATCACTGCTAAATTAAAGAGATTGATTGTTTCAGCCCCATTTAGTTAACAATAATAAGACTGTAGTTTTGCTGCAGAATTTATCTGACAGAATACCAGTATTTGTTAAAATTAGAACAACCTTGGACCTATTCATCTATTATAATGTTTTCTCTAAATGTAGAAGTGCCATTGGCCAGGCCGTGAACATAAAGTGCCACAGACATCATCACCATCAGAAGAAAGAAACTAGTTCTACACACTTAGTACTTTCAGAGCTCTGGGCATGGTAATCTGGAGAGAAATCCAGTATTTTTGCCAACCATATGGCCTATTTTCAGCTTGTTTTCTTATGCCAAGCATACATGGCCTTCAACTGTCATTTTGTCAGCAACTTATAAATTGTAGGATGTAAAGCTAATGAGTAATCTTACTTACTACTGGTTGGGAAATGTTTAGGCTAATATGAATGACAGTAACAATATTAATAACAATAATTTACATTTACTAAGTGCAAGATACTTTTATGACCACTTTCCATGGATTTAATTCTTTTAATCCTATGAACCCTGTGATATATTATTATATTAAGATATATTATTATACTAAGTTTAGAAATGAAGAAACTTGATGCTTAAAGGAATTTGTGATTTCCCCCTAGGTCACATAACTAGTAAGCTGAGGAGGAGCATTAGTAACCCATGGCCATATGGGTTCAGACCCTTTAATCCCTACCACCTTGGCAAACAAATAGCAGCACAAGCAAATCCAATAGTCATTAAGCTAAATATGCAGGCATTCTTCTAAGCCCTTTAAGTAACTTAAATTCTCACCTTCCATTCTGTCAGTTTTTATTTCATTTATTTTGGGGCTCTATTTGCAGGTGCATATATGTTTATAATTGTATCTTCTTTATGGATTGGTCCTTTTTTCATTATAAAATGCCCCCCTTTCCCTATAGTAACATATTTTGTTTTAAAGTTTATTTTGTCTGATATTAATATAGCTGTTGTTATTTCCATTTTACTGAGCAGAGGATCCAGAGACACAGAGTCTGTTAGGTGACCAAGGTACCACAGCTTTCTAGTTGCACTAATTTGCATTCCCACCAACAGTGTAAGACAGTTCCCCTTTCACCACAACTTCTCATTTCATTCTTCTGTAAATAGCTGTCCAATTTTCCTAGCACTATTTATTGAAGAGACTGTCTTTTTTCCATCGGATATTTTTTCCTGCTTTATTGAAGATTAGTTGACCATAAAGTTGAGAGTCCATATCTGAGCTCTCTATTCTGTTCTATGGGTCTATGTGTCTGTTTTTGTGCCAGTACCATGCTGTCTTGGTGATCACAGCTTTGTAATGTAGCTTGAGATCAGGCAACATGATGCCCCCAGCTTTGGTTTTCTTTTTCAACATTTCCTTGGCTATTTGGGGCCTTTTCTGGTTCCATACAAATTTTAGGATCATTTGTTCCAACACTTTGAAAAAAATGCCATTGGTATTTTGATTGGGATGGTGTTGAAAGTATAGATTATTCTGGGCAGCAAAGTCATTTTAATGAAGTTTAATCTTCCAATCCATGAGCACGGAATGTTTTTCCATATTTTTGTGTCTTCTTCAATTTCTTTCATGAGTATTTTGTAGTTCCTAGAGTATAGATCCTTTACATCTTTGGTTAGGTTTATAACAAGGTATCTTATGGTTTTTGGTACTATTGTAAATGGAATCAATTCTCTAATTTCTCTTTCTACAGTTTCATTGTTAGTGTATAGGAAAGCAACTGATTTCTGGGCATTGATTTTGTATCCTGCCACATTACTGAATTTCTGTATGAGTTCTAGTGGAGACTTTTGGGTTTCCACATAGAATATCATGTCACCTGTGAAGAGAGAGTTTGACTTCTTCTTTGCCAATTCGAATACCTTTTATTTCTTCTTGTTGTCTGATTGCTGTTTCTAGGACTTCTAGTAGTATGTTGAACAACAGTGGTGAGAGTGGGCATCCTTGTCGTGTTCCTGATCTCAATGGGAAGGCTGTCAGCTTTTCTCCATTGAGAATGATATTCGCTGTGGGTTTTCATAGATGGATTTTATGAAGTTGAGGAAGGTTCCCTATATCCCTATACTCTGAATCATTTTAATTAGGAAAGGATGCTGTAGTTTGTCAAATGCTTTTTCTGCATCATGGTCCATGAGAGGACCATGTGGTTCTTGTCTCTTCTCTTATTTATGTGTTTTATCACATTGATTGATTTGCAAATGTTGAACCACCCTTGCATCCCAGGGATAAATCCCACTTGGTCCTGATGGATAATCCTTTTCATGTACTGTTGGATCCTACTAGCTAGGATCTTGTTGAGAATTTTGGCATCTATATTCATCAGGGATACTAGTATGAAATTCTCCTTTTTTTTTTTTTTTTTATTGA
>CM052885.1:76706032-76727772 GCA_028534135.1 Potos flavus
TCTTATTTCACTCAACATAATCTCTTCCAGTCGAGTCCATGTTAAAATAAAAGTTGGAGATCCAATTTATTTTAAGAAAAAGCCAGGAGATTACCATTGCCCACAAATTTGATGGTGGTTTTTTAAGTCTCTGATGAGTAGAACAGGTTATAATTACGTAACTATTGCTTTTGACTGTTCTTGACTGCCACATGCAGATAAGGAACTAGAAATTGCTGAGTGTACAGTAAGTCCTCAATAAACATCTGCAGGGGTGAATAAGAACAATCCCACCAGGAGGTAAACGGGCATGGGGTGAATTCTCTTTAGCACATGCCGGAGGAAGCCATGGAGTTCCCCTTGCTGGAAAGGGGACTTTATCCCAAGTCACTTTATCCCAACCTGGAATTCTGGGAATTGCTGGCTGGTCTGGAAAGTAGTGTCCCACCAATTTGTGCATCATTACTTTCCTTCTTTAATTTTCCAAAGTTCTTATTTGGCTCCTGGAGCAAAATACTTTTGTGATAAATTGACCTTAATTAAGCCTAAGTGATATTAAAAGAGCATTTCATTGCCAGCAAATCCATTTAGAGATTTAGAAATATTTACCTCTTCCTAAATATGGCAGGCTTTACATATTTAGTCAGAATGATAAAGTTTTCTCAGGAGTTGCAACCAGAGTTAGTTAGAGTAGTTTCCATAGTATGAACTAAAACTTAATATTATTATCAAAGGAAACCTGGGAGGTATTTATCATTCCCTCTCCTGCCCACTACAGACTGATTCATCATGCAGGACCCAAGTTAATCCTGATGTGAACTTCCCAACTGCTCTCCATCCTCTCTCATCAGGGCCTGGTTATGCTGCACACTGTGGAAATTTTGATTGAAGTGCTTCCTTTTTATACAACTAATTTTTTATGGGTAACAAATAGGAGAATTCATTTGGGGATCAAAATAGAACATTCTGATGCTAGACTCAACATCATTGTCTGTAACTGTCAAAACAAAAACTGATGGGATGGCAGATCATCTTGTTAAGAGAGCTTCACTTCAGTGGGTAGGCACTGACAGGCAATTTAGTCCCACTGGCCGCTAGTTCCATCTCACATCAGGGCATCATCCAAAACCACACGTACACATTCAATATGTTTTTTATTTATGAAAGAAATTCTATGAGCTAATTCACATGAGCAGTCATTGGGTCTCACAAGTAAGATCACTAAGTAAGTTCAACTCTAACATTAAATCTATACGGATATACAGAATAAAATTGTTCTTGGACAAAACTCTCTTCCATGATTCAAGGAGCTTATATAGGATACACTTTATTTTACCACTGGAAATAACTATTGGAAGTATAAAAATGAAATACTTTGGTATTTCATTATTGCAAATTTACGGTCATCTTAATCTTGATTCAAATTCTTCATCCTATTTACAGATATTATAATAAAATCAAGTAAAGATTTCACAATGAGACATTATATATATGGCCCATGTTCTCTTTTCACACGCAAAAGGACAAGCAAAATAGGAGCATCATCTCAGGCCAACTACTCTGCATAATGGCATCACAATGTGAGAAGATTTTTATATTTCCATGAAGCAGACCTGTAAGAATGTTCATTCGTTCAGCCCACAAATATTTATTGTGTGCCAATGTTATGGGAACCACGGACAGAATTCTATGAGACTGACTAGGGGCAATATTATGCATTAGGTAACAGATTTCAGAACTCCTCACTCCACTTTTTTTCTATCCCTCTGTCTTCCAGAAGTACACCCTCTCCCTGCACTATTCCAAGGGAGAAAGAAGAACATTAATGATACTTAGAAGCCTGTGTGATTTAAGATTTTAATCCCCTCTCATGATACTTATATTTCTTAAAAAAAAAAAAAAAAAAAAAACACTATAGGAGAGGATTCTGAGGGAATAAAAACTTTGATGCCCAAAGTTCTGGCCATGAACTATTTCACCATGAACTAAAATTTTTCTGAATTTTTCCAGTAATTCTCAAATCACCATACAAAGATCACTTGTCATTATTCTCCCAAGATAGTCCATTTTGCTAAGTTAATAAAATATCAAAAACCAGTCCCATTATTTACATATGATGGCATTTAAAGAGGCTCAACAATACATTATTCTCCACTGGGCTCAGATAAATTGAAGGCTATACATGAATATTAGACAGAAGAAGTCAAAATAAAAGGCTTATTACTTATGAAACCTTGAGTGGAAATGTAGTTTAGGTGTATTAGCCATAGTGGGCTGTATTAAATGTGTGTCTCCAATCTGTAGGCAAGGCAAGAAAGTAAATCCTTACAGGCAGATTGACTTAGAGAAAAGAAGCAGGAGTTGAAGACAGCATGCTCAGCCTGTTTTCCTAAATTTACCAATCTAGGGTAATTTGTGGATAATTCACTTTTCTCTCCAACAGGGGGAGAGTGTGTATAGAAGTTAGGAGTATAGTCTAGCTCATAAGATCAATTAGCAAAATTGCATTGGTGTAACATTTAATGAGCACTTACTTAGAGCCAGAACCATGGTTCCACACTTCACCTTTATCGTGATTCATTTTTGTTAAACTTGTATGAACTACATATTATTATTCCCTATTATACTTTCGGAAAGAGAAGCTATAAGATATGGTGAACTGCCCAAGTGGCAGAGCTGGGACTCAAAGTTGGTTTTCTCCCCATCAAAAGCCAGAATGCTTCTTGTCTCCACTTACTACCTTTAAGTCATTGTCAAGGGAAACTAAAACCATTCTCTCTTTCAAGATATGCTTTATTCAGATCTTAAGCAGGTGAAATGTTTATGTGTATCATTTTTAGTCTTGCATTATTGACATCTGCAGATTGTATTTGAATCAGGACTCCTGATTAGACAGACTTTCCATCAAGGAAACAAAAGGCAGTACATTAACATAGGTGTTCAGCTCCTGGTATATGTTTTCATCCCTCCCCGTGCCCATTGTGAGTAGGTAACAGATGAGAATCAGGTAAGATCACTACATTTCCTCAGAGTTCAGTTGGATCAAACATATCTTCCTTCTCCTTGGTTAGATAACAGGTTACTGAGAGAACAAACAAAAACATTACTGCTATGTCTACTTTCCAAATTATAGAAAACACACATGTATTTCGGAAGACACTGAGTTATTAAAAAAAAATGAACATAGGAAGTTTATAGCAGTGGGCCTCTTATCCTGAGGGCCACACACAAAAAAAATCTGAAATCTCAAAAACCAGAAGTTTACAAAACCTGGAAAAAGAATGAATCCTTTGGTTCAGCGATATAAAATTACAAATCTAAGTATTATCATCAGTTGATATTAATTACATCTCAAAATTAAAATTAGTTCATTATTAAGATAGTACAAATTCAGGGTCAAGTAAAAAGTAAATCCTTTTTAATGCTTTATTTGCCTTCAGCGATTCTTCGTAAAGCCCCTGGCCACTGAGGCCTGCACTGTGGTTTTCCACCTCAAACACTTTAAGGAACTGACCTCTAAGAAAGAATTTTTGATGCTGATGGATTCAGGAAAGTCATACAAATTGCTGAAACACTAACCTTAATTTTTAAAAAATCACTCCTCCAAGGTAATAATGAATTGAATAAGGGAAGGGTCACTAAATTAGATATGTGAGCTCGAAATATGCACAAATGGCTGTCAGGAAATCTCTAACCAGAAGGAAAATAACCCAACGGAGGCAAGCCAATAGCCATGCACTGTCTTATTTTTCTACTTTGACCAAAAGTCAGATTATTGCCAGTAGAAAGAGTTTGGATTCTGGGATCACTGATACCTGGAGTCAAAGTCTGATTTAACCCTGGTTCTCCTATTTATTAACATCAGGAGGTCAAGTCTTACCCTCTCTGGGCTGAGTGGAGTCACAGGAGTTGATATATATGTCTGACATAATGTGAGCCACTAAAAATACCGGTTACCTTCCCTCTCTCTTCTATAAGTCCAAACTCAGATGACACAGATTGCCACCAGTGGGCCCACTCCCCCTGTTCGGCATGCCACAGAGTTGAACCTGTACCTCATTGCAGAGCCCCCAGGAATTACAACTCCAATTTGAGGAAATAAAATTTAAATGTAAGGAAGTGGAAAAACACTATTTAAACACTATTTTAAGCCTCTCAACATATCATCTCATTTCATTCTAACTGTAACCTTCTTAAATAGAGGCTCTAATAACACCCAGAGGAGGAAACTGAGGCACAGAGTGGTGTCCTGGATCCCAGACAGAAGTTCTGAAACTGAGGATGGGGAGCTCTGCACCTATTTCTTGGGGGAGAATATTAAAACTATCATTAAAACTGAATGGCATTAAGGAGGGCACAGATTGCATGGAGCACTGGGTGTTACATGCAAATGATGAATCGTGGAACACTACACCGAAAACTAACAATGTACTGTATGGTGACTAACATAATAAAATAAATAAATAAAAAATAAAAATTTTTAAAAACTGAATGGCAAGTCAATATTTAGAGCCTTGGACACTGATAACAGTTGAGTTCATTAAAGGAACTGTCTTAAAGCGTCTATACATCTTTAACTCTTAAACTCATTAGTTTTTACCTAAATCAGAGAGAAGATGCTATCCATTATTTCCACAGAAAGGAAGCATGTTGATTTTTAGTAACAGCCAATGGACTAGAAACTGCGGTCTTCATCCTTTATTCTCAGTTGGTCTACAGCAGACAAGCAAGGTTAGTCTGACCTCGGCAGGGCTGGAGCCAGGGTTTGTTCTGGTGGGATAAGATGGACCACTCCTGACCAAGTCAGAGGGTGCCTTCAGCATAATGAGTAAGCAAAGCTGAAGGCTGCAGGAGAAGACTCAGGCTATCAACAACTCAGAAGGAAGCAGAGGTGTGGTCAGAGCAAGAGGCCTGGACAGAAAGGCAGAAGAAGGTGAAGATGAGAAAGCTGGGGAAATGAGAACGAGAGGAAAGGAAGGTGCTGTCCAGAGTGCTTTCCTCCAACATCAGCTTGTCCAACATTCAAATGTATCAGCCTAACAAGTCCTAATAGTGAATAAGATGCTTTAACTTAAGGAGTTGAGGGAACAACAGGAAATTCTCAGTGCCTGGAAATAACTGCCCTCTCCACCTGACATTTAGAGTCTCACATGGAGCTAGCAGCCAGCTGGTAAAACTATTAGTTTTCCAGATATCAAACCCAGAAGTACCAAATCAACTTCTGTATATATAATCTTCCAAACCTACATCTATGATGTGGTTTAAGTGTCATACCCTCCAACCCCTTCAAAATTTATTTTTTCAAGTTCCATCTCCCCATGCCTCAGAGAAAGACTCTGATTAAAGAAAATAATTCATGTGTTACACTTAGGCATTTAGCCATAATTTTATGCTAAGATCTCAAAGATCTAATACCCCCTTTTTCTCTCCTTGCCTGGTGGATCACAAAAGATAATGACTCAAATAATAAATAGGAAGGAACACACCAGAAGCCAGAACCAAATTTCTCTGTAAATCTTGGATGACCCACTGCCCTCATCAAGTACCCCTTCCCAGAAAAGCTTGGCTTTTGCTGTGGACTGATTTGTGTCTCCCCAAAATGGATATGTCAAAGCCCATTGTTAATTAAGGTTAAAAGAGGCCATGATGTTGAAGCTCTAATACAATAGGACTATGGCCTTATGAGAAGAGGAAGAGATCTCTCTCTCTATGCCATGTGCATACATACAGAGAAGGTAGCTTTTACAGGCCAGAAAGAGGGCCTTCAACAGGAATGGAATGCTGCTGGAACCTGAATCTGGGACTTTCCAGCCTCCAGAAGGATGAGAATATAAATTTCTGTTGTTTAAGCCTCCCGGTCTCCGCTCTTTTGTTATGGCAGCCTAAGCTAACTAAGACAGCTTTCAACAAGGATTTTGTCAGTAAGAAAGGTAAAAGTCTACCATGAAACTTGAAGCAGCCCTAGAGGAAGCTGCAACATTCTAGAAAAAGTCCCAATATGATAGAAAGTATTAGCTTTCCTCTACTGAGTGACTAAAGCCACTGTGATTTACACACTCACAGATACAGACACACACGAAAGCATGCACAGGCACATAATGTACATACACACTATCACAATAAGTCTTCAAAGTAATCCTATCAGATTGATATTAATTCCCCCATTCTACTGACTGATGAAAATGAGTCTCAGAAATGTTGATCAGTTTGCCAAAATATGCACAATTAGTGGATCCAAGATTTAAAGCCAGATCTCCAAAGCCTATTCTTTCTACCGTTATGTTACACTGAATCTAGTCAATGGGTCCATCTTTGGCATTATTTCAGAATGTCTTTTGTACTCTATGCCTTCAAACCAGTCAGAATCAGCCTGACCCCAGATCCCTGTCAATCCCAGATATGCTCATTTCAGCCACGTGTTGGGCACTGGAAGGAGGTAAGATCCTCAAATTAGGTTATGGAGGAAGCTTCAAACTCAACCTCTAAATGTTCTCAGCCTTTTCAATATTCACCAACAACCTAAACTCTTCTGACTGTCCTGCAGGGAAACCAGCATAGAAGCATTTAAGTCTAACATATTACATCCAAAAGGAGTAATTAATCAAAACCTGCTTTTATGGCCTTTTCCTTTCTTTTTAAATCATCTGTAGACCACCATACTTGCCACACAGCCTGCACATGCCAATCACAACTGCTATTTCTACTGCCTGAAGGAAAAGCCTCCTAAGCACAATATCCAGCAGACAGCCAAGCCGAATTCAACCTGGCTTAGCATAGCAGGAGCCATTTCCTTACAGACTCTGGGGAAAGCAAGCTGCCTTTCCCAGCACCATCCATTTTGTCCTAAAGCAACACTGCAGGGCTGGAAACTTAAAATAATCCAGTTAATGCAAAATATTTCCTCTGCCCCTCACTGAACCTACACTGAATGTGTGCCAAAATAGCTATTAGCAGTGATTAAAACTGTGAGACTACCTAGCGGAGATTCTCTCAGGAGCAAAGAGAAGTGCCTTTCCACCCTGTGCTCATCAACGCTAATGAAAGATCATCAGAGAGCCCAGCCAGGCATGGACTAAAGAAACCAGGAGAGAGACAGCTCAAGAACATTTTTTCTGATTAATTTACCAGTAGCGTGTTGTAAGAGAAAGTAAAGCAGAGGTTTTGTATTTTTCATGTTGCTCTTTTTGATGAGAGCCAGAAACAAAACAAAGCAAAACTCTAACTCTATTATAAATGGACTTCATCTCATTCTGAAACAAAGCCACTTTAAGCTATTGTCACTTACATGTGAGCAATCCTAGGTTCACCCAATTGTGGGTAACAACCTATGCTTAGAACTATCAAACTCAAGCATTGTACAAGATGGTGCCACCTCAGCTCTTCCCGGGAACATCCCAGATTCTCTGCCGTCACATAATTATAGCTAGAAGGCAGAGAGGGCAGAGCACCGCCCATATCCCACCTAATTTTGTTTGGTTCCTGATAGTATCAAAATTAAAATCGGGGTTAGTATTCCTGGATAACCAATCCAATTCTGGGAAAAGGGTTAATATCAGGCCTGGATTAACCTCTTTTCACAGTAGTACTTGAAAATGGAGTTCAGAAAAGTATGAAATGTTGTATCTGTCTTATTTGCTGTGAACATTTTTTTTCCTGTAGTATGGCACCTGAATTTGGGGACCATGAGTTGGCAGGTAAGCTTTAAGCCTATGTTATAGAATAATTTTAAAATGTCAGGAAACTTAGCCACAGCTTCTCTGTCAAGGTGACACACACACTGGCTTTCATCTACAGCAGGTGCACATGCCCCATATGAGGGCACTAAAGATCCAGGGTACCCACAATATTGTGCTGTCCAATGAGATTGGGATGCTATGTGGAGGAAAAAAAGGGAGAGAGATACCAAAAGAAAAATGAGGAGATAAATACTCATTCTAGAAGACAATAACCCAAGAGGTGGAATAAACCTACAAATGCTTTAAGCTATAGAAGAACTTAAGAATGCAAACTCAGTAAAACTTGAAAAATTCCAAATCCAGATGATTAAACAGAAGAGTGAGAAAAAGAAGAGTGAGTGAGAGAGAAGTGAGAGAGAAGAGTCAGGAAAAAGAAAGCAGATTAAAAATAAAAAGGCCATTAGGATTCAGAGAAACAGGAACACTCTTACACTGTTGGCGGGAATGTAAACTGGTGCAGACACTCTGGAAAACAGTATGGAGGTTCCTCAAAAACTTAAAAATGGAACTACCCCAGGACCCAGCAATTGCACTACTAGGTATTTATCCAAAGGATACAAACAGTGATTCAAAGGGGCATGTGCACCCCAATGTTTATAGCAGCAATCTCCACAATAGTCAAAATATGGAAAGAGTCCAGATGTCCATCGACATATGAATGGATAAAGAAGATGTGGTATATATATCCAATGGAATATTACTCGACTGTCTAAAAGAATGAAATCTTGCCATTTGTAACAATATGAATGGAACTACAGAGTATTATGCTAAGTGAAATAAGTTAGTCAGAGAAAGCCAAATACCATGTGATTTCACTTATATGTGGAATTTAAGAAACAAAACAGATGAACATAGGAGAAGAGAAGGAAAAGTAAAATAAGATGAAAATTGAGAGGGAGGCAAACCATAAGAGATGCTGACCTCTAGGAAACAAACTGAGGGTTGCTGGAGGGAAGGTGGGTGGAAGGAAGGGATAATTGAGTGATGGGCATTAAGGAGGGCACTTGATATAATGAGCACAGGGTGTTATATTCAATTGATGAATTACTACATTCTACTCCAGAAACTAATAAAAAAAGAGGTTAGTTGGGGAAAAAAGACATTAGATATTCGACAGCTATATTAGAAATAGCAAAGCTATATATATATTTGCTAAGAATCCAATTATTGGAAGTCAGGAAAGGCCTAAGGTAATAAACGTAAAGGTAGAAGAAACATTTAGAGAAGTTAGACAAAGGACAACAGACACATGAGAAATTTCAGGTCCAGAGAACAATGGCAAATCTTGACCTTTAGCCTCCCATTCACTCATGTTCCCCCCAAAAAGTCACGACATCAAGAAGGAGGACAAATTCAGCATTTCTAAACACTAAGAAAATACAGCCTTCAAATTACCTGTAACTAGAGAGGATAAAAAAGAAAGGAAAAGGAAACCCAGAGTTCTTAAGATAGTAATAATCTAGATGTGAAGCATGGAAAAGTATGTTTTACTATATAAAAGATTCTATGTAAAAAACCAGAAGACTGCCCCCAGGAAGAGAAATTTCACCAATAAATGCTCAAATAAGGGCACAGACCAGAACTTCATAGTTTATAGCCTTAGATAAGGGGAAAAGGACCAGAAGGGATGACTTAGAAGAACTATAGCTTTTAGGAAGAATTAGACTAAACAGAAGTGGTAGATCTTGAAGACAACTCAGTGGGTAAAAGGAAGAAATGAGAGGGAAAATTAAGAATTTCGCAAATATGAAAGGCATGCTAACCCTTCCCAATTATGAGTGCACTACCAACACTACCATCTACAAAATAAACAGCACAGATGGGGCACGGTCAAACAAAAATCCTTTTCATGAAATGAGTAGGAATAAAGAATAGCAGATCACCTTCATGTAAAATGACTGCAGTGTGTCAGAAAATGTAAGGAAATAAATATGTACATAAATAGAAAATCTTATCTGCTGATGAAAACACTTGACTGGCAAACTGAACATTACATTGATGAAAACTGTATGTACAGTTTTCTGTACTGTACATAAAGTACTGTACTGTCGTGTTCTACACAGAAAACTACAAAAAGTAGTTTTTGTAGTTTCAAAAAGCTTCAAACTATATCAAATATCCTCAATCAAGAATGTGGGGATATGGCAAAATGCCTTGAATCAGAAATACAAAAGCAAAGAACAAAAATGTATATAAAGCAGAAATAAATGAAATGGAAATGAATTTAAATTCAAGAAACAAATAGAAGATAAAACAAAATCATCTAAAATTAAGATTAAATTTCGAGGTACTCAGTGGAGAACAGATTCAAATAAAAACTTAATAGCATTAAGAAATTTTTTTTAAAGAACAATAGAAGAAATATGAGAAAAGGAAGGGAATAAAAGTGTCAGAAAGAAAGTGGATGGACACGGAAGATAAGCTTAAGAAGTATTATCAAGACAATCAAACAGAACTAATATTTAAAACTATAAATTCAAGAAAATCTTCAAGAAAAAAAGAAGTATCCCAACACATGTTCTAATAAAACTATTACTTTAGAGCTAAAGAAAAATAATTTCCATCATCTGCAGGCAAAGAAGAAGGAGGAGGAAGGAAAAAAGAAAGAGAAAGGAAAAGAAAAAATTTAAAAGGCAAAAGAATCAGTCTGAGATATTTCAAAATAATATACAAAGAAAAGCAACAGAGGAGTATAATTTTCAAGAAATCTAAGGAATTACAAATTTTAATATTTATCCAGTGAAACTTCCTAAAAGAAGTAAGGCCATAGACAAAGAGTTTATCATATACCAGAATAGGGGACAACATGAGCCCTTCCAGAAGAATTTAACAGAGAATGGCTTTCATCCAGTCAAACGATGGCCCCAAAAGTACACAAAAGGACTTACAGTGAGCATTTCACATTTTTAATTGAAGAACTAAGAATAATAAAAGAATATGGTCATGAATTAAAGATAGTATGTAAACATTATGTTCAGGCAAGGTAGGAAAAAGCAACTAAAACCAAGAAAGAATGGAAAAGAGAAAAAGTAAGTCGTCAATGGGAGGGAAAGGTTATCATTTCAAGCTGGCAGATGGTGAAAAGTTAAGTAAGAAAAAAACATTAAAGTCACTATAAGAAGTATTAATCCAAAGGTAACCCTTAAAATATTTTTACCTTCTTAAATACCAAAAGAAAAATTTTAAGAAACAAAATGATCACACCAAATAAATAGAAATAGTATATATAACAATATATGCAAATAAATGTCCACATAAGATAATAGACAAAATTGAGACCATACATATTAGTCAAATATGAACAAGATTAATGTGCTTATGAAAACAAAATATTTTCAAATTAGGCCATAAACCAAAATACAACTTTTTACTATACACAAGACACACTTAACATGTAGTGATTCAAGTAGGCTAAAAATAAAGAGATTAATAAATATGTATGAGGCGAATAGAAGCAATAACAAACCAAGGGCTGCAATCCTAATTCCAGACAAAGTAAACTTCAAGGCAAAGAGCATTAAATTAGACAAAGGGCACTTTATAATATTAAAAGACACATTCTACATAAAGATATGATGTTCATGAATACCTATGCACTAAATAACACTACAAGCTCGAAGTGATGCAAAAAGAAATGAAACACAGTAATAATAAAGATTTTAACATACCACTCTCAGAAGGAGACAAATCAAGTAGATAAAAAATAAGTAAGGATATAAAATATTTAAATAAAGTAATCAATAAGACTGACCTTTTGGATATACACCAAACATAATTTACTGATAATAAAGCATATTATTTCTTTTCAAATGCACATAGAATGTTTACAAAAAGTGGAAATATACTCAAGCACTAGTAGGAACATTTAAGAAAGCCTTTTCTAAGAAAAAAAAAAAGAAAGTCTTTCTAATATGACTAATATTCCAGAGTCACTGGGTGTTATACACAACTAATGAATCATTGAGCACTATAACAAAAACTCATGATGTACTATATGCTGGCTAACTGAACATAATAAAAAAAAAGAAAAAGAAAAAGAAAACATTAATAAGTTTTACTACATAAAAGTGAAAAAACTGCATAGTAAAAATACACCATAACCATATTCAAAGGACATGACAGACTGAGAGATAATATTAGCAGCATATTACAAATAAGAGACTAATGTCCCTAATTTACAAAGAAATTTAAAAAGAATATCACTCCTAGGCAACATGGAGTAGCAGAGGATGAATTTATCTTCCCCCGAAACAACTTTTAAAAAGCATAAAAATATATGTGAGGAAAAAAAAGGGGGAGGGGTTTTAAGACATGGTCATCACGCAACAAAGCGCAGTGTTTCCTAATATATGAGAAACAAATGAAGTAAGCCATATGATAGTCCCAGTTCACAGCCTTCAGCAAGTTTCCAGAACTTGGCACAAGGAGGGGAAGCACCGATGGAGCTGGTGGACTCCCAACATTGAGCACATGGAGCTGAGAATCAGGAACAAAGACATCGACAGTTTGTAGAACAGAGTACTGGGACCAGAGAGCTGCACCAAGACAACTGCAAAGATCTGCAAAACTTTCCCCTCAAGTATTCAGCAATAGTAACCAACATATGCCTGCCAGGGAGCTATCTAAGGCCAAGAATCACTTAAAGGACTAGAAAGAACAGTATCTGCATTCACAGAGGGCCAAAAATAGTGCCTACTCCCACCAGCGGGACTAAATAATTTTATAATTTACAGGGCTTTGAGTAAAGTAGTCAAGAAGGTCTTGCCTCAGTAGTGGGAGAGTAATAAGCACTAGAATGAGCACTGCTCCAGACCTACCTAACAAATCATACAAGCAAGAGCAAAAAGATCAAAGTGTTTCTAAGTAACTTCACTATATCACTGACTCATGAAAGAAAAAAACTCAAGATTTACTGAAAAACAAACATATCCAGCACTCTACCAGATTAAACAACCAAGTACGATGTATAATGTTTGGCATCCAAAGATTACCAAACATGCAAAAATCAGGAAAAGATGACTCATATGGGGAAAATAGTCAATTGATTGAAATCAACCCAGAAGTGTTACAGATGTTAGAATTAGCAAATAGGACATTAAAACAGTTCTAGTAGCTGTATCACATATGTTCAAAATGTTGAGTACAGACATGGAGGATAGAGAAAAGACCCCCAAAAAACTTTTAGAGATGAAAACTATAAATTCTAAGATGAAAAATGTCCTGAACGTAATTAATAGCCAATTACATATCAGGGAAGTGGGATAGAATGATCAATGATCATAAAGGTCTACCATTACAAACTATCAAAAATAAAACTCAGAAAGAAAAAGGAATTTAAAAAAAATAAATAATTTTGTTTTAAAAAAAGATCATACACCAGGATCAACAGATTATATGGGATTCATCCCTGGGATATAAGGATGGTTCAACACATGCAAATAAGTAAATGTGAGAGATTGCCTCAATAGAAAGATTGCAATCATATGATAATCTCAATAGAGGCAGAAAAAGCATTTGGCAAAATTCAACATCTTTCATGATAAAAACTCTCAACAAACTGGGTTTGGAAGAAACACTTCAAAATAATAAAGGCTATAGCCTTTTGTCTATGTATGACAATACATAGCTAACATTATCCCAACAGTAAAAGGTTGAAAGCTTTCTCTCTAAGATCAAGAACATAACAAGGGTGCCCATTTTCACCACTCCTACTCAGCATAGTGCTAGAAGTCTAAGTCAGAGCAATCAGGCAGGAAAAATCAAGAAAAGGCATCCAAATCTAAAAGGAAGAAGTAAAATTGTTTCTGTTTTCATAGAACACCCTAAAGAGGCCACCAAAAACTGTTATAATTAATCTACAAATTTTTATTAAAGTAGAAGGATATAAAATCAATATGTAAAAATCAATTATATTTCTAAGTACTGACAATGAAATATCTGAAAAAATGATAAAGAAAGCAAACCCATTTACAATAATATCAAAAAGAATAAAATGCTTAGGAATAAATTCGATCAAGGCAGTGAAAGATCTTTACACTGAAAGCTATGACACTGATGAAAAAAATCAAAGACACAAATAAATGGAAAGATACCCATGTTCATAAATCTGAAGATTAAATATTGTTAAAATATTCATCACCCAAAGCCTTAGGTTCATGTAATTTCTATCAAAATGTCAAAATTCCAATAGTATTTTTCACAAAAATAGAAAAAACAATCCTAAAAGGAAATGAAATCACCATCTGGAAGAGGTATCTGCAACCCCATGTTCATTGCAGCATGATTCACAATAGTCAAGTCATGAAACAACCTAAGTGCCCATCGACAAATGAACAGATTATGAATATGAATAGATTGTGAATATATGGCATATCTAGACAGTGGGATAATATTCACCCATAAAAAAGGAAATCCTGCCATTTTCAACAAGATAAATGAACTTTGAGGGCATTATGCAAAATGAAATAAGTCAGACAGAGAAAGACAATTACTATATGATCTCACTATATGTGGGGGAACAAAACAACTGGTGGAACAGAGTAGATGGTGGTTGCCAGGGGCAAGAGGTGAGAGTGAGGGAAAGAAGTGAAGGTGGTCAAAGAGTACAAACTTCCAGTTATAAGATGAATAAGTTCAAGGATCTAATGCATACATTAGTGACTATAGTTAACAATATTGGATTGTATACTTGAAAGTTACTATGAGAGTAGTATAGTATAGTATAGTATAGTTCTCACCATACACACACACACACACACACATACACATACACACACACACATGAAATGCTATGTGAGATGGTAGATGTGTTAAATCACCTTATTATGGTAATTATTTCACAATTTATATGTATATCAAATCAATATTTTGTACATCTTAGACTTGCATAATGTTATATGTCAATTATATCTCAATAAGGCTGGGAAACACTCAAAAATTTTTTAAAAATAAGGCCACTCGTTGGCCATAGATGGAGAAAAACTGAACACACCCTGAAATACAATGTCAATCAACAGGAACCCTGGAATTACTCAATCCCAGATAGACGGATATCTAAAATGCTTACAGTAAGTAAGAATTTCAACATCTTTGATTCAATAAAGTTTTAAATTTATAATGGGACTAATGTATGTTTTTCCTGAGGTCTGAGAGCCAGATTCTTAAATCCAGTTAAAGTACTTTGAAGTCTCCAGAGTATACTTACTATGCAAGCACAAATGTCTTTTTCCCTAAGTGGTAACATCTGCTCAGAAACAGAAGTAAATCATCTCATGTATAAGAACTATAAATGAGTGGAAACTGATATAAACAGTTATCATTCTAAAAACATAGGGCATTGCCATAGTGTCAAAATTTATTAAAATTGCTTTTATGATTTCTTCTCATAAAAACAATTAAAAACTTAAGGAAGATGTTAAGGAACAAGACCGATTTAAATACATGCTAGATACCTAGATTAGAAAAAATACGGAAACCTGAGAAACTGCTTTTGATTGAATTATTTGATTGATTTGATTAAAGTATTAGAACATGAAGTTAGAGGCAGGTGGCATTAACCAGCAGAATCTTTCTCCATAGGAATAATGTGCCAACAGTACATTTATTTCTAGTCATTTCATTTTTGTTTTTACTTTTTATTTTTCAATACCTGGAAAATCTCAGGAGCACATTCATGCAACTGTGCAAAGGAAACTCAAATATATAATTGACTCAAAATGTAAAGAGGAAAAAGCATAGATCTTATCCAGCTCCAAAATGTTTTTCACACATTTCAAAATACTAAATCCCAGCTAAGTGGAAGCCATTATCTCCCTGCTAAATATATTTTACGTATATATATATATATATTTTTTTTTTAAGATTTTATTTATTTATTTGTCAGAGAGAGAGAGAGAGCACAAGCAGGCAGAGTGGCAGGCAGAGGCAGAGGGAGAAGCAGGCTTCCTGCCCAGCAAGGAGCCCGATGCAGGACTCAATCCCAGGACCCTGGGGTCATGACCTGAGCCGAAGGCAGCTGCTTAACCAACTGAGCCACCCAGGCGTCCCTGCTAAATATATTTTTTGAGTTAAAAACAATAAGGAAAGAAAATATGGTTTAGATAACAGATCATATGGAATACTGCCCAAGACTTTCTTGGTAGTTTATTCTAAATAACAATGGAGACAGTATCGGGAGCCTGGAAATTATTTTGCCATCACCAGCACATCATCACGCCATCTGTAACTGGAAAATACTAACAATTTCAATGCGAGAATGTGTGCATTTGTACTTTGAGGCTTCTTTCTTTTTTTTTTTTGTTTTATTTTTGTTTTTGTTTTTTCTAAGAATTCTTAACATAAGATCTACTTTTTTTTTTTTGAAGATTTTATTTATTTATTTGAGACAGAGAGAGTGAGAGAGAGAGCATGAGAGGGGAGAAGGTCAGAGGGAGAAGCAAACTCCCCGTGGAGCTGGAAGCCCGATGTGGGACTCGATCCTGGGACTCCGGGATCATGACCTGAGCCGAAGGCAGTCACCCAACCAACTGAGCCACGCAGGCGCCCTAAGATCTACTTTCTTAACAGATGTTTAAGTATACATTATTGTTATCTCTAAGCACAGTGCCGTATATCAGATCTCTAGAACTCATTGATCTTTCATAACAAAATTTTACATGCATTGATTAACAAACCCATTTACTCCTTACCCCAACCCTTGGGAATCACCAAGTTCTATTCTTTGCTTTTATGAGTTTGACTATTTTAGATCTATCATAAAGTGGACTCAGAAGTTGGAAGAACCCTTGTACACTGTTGGTGGGAGTGCAAAATGGCACAGCTGTCATGGAAAACAGTATGGGTTCCTTGGAAAAACAAAAATAGAACTAACATATGATCCAAGAATCCCACTTCTAGGAATTTCTCCAAAAGAATTAAAATCAGTATCTCAAAGAGATATTAATACTCCCATGTTCATTGCAGCATTACTCACAACAGCCAAGATGCGGAAACAACCTAAATATCCATCAGCAGGTGAATGGATAAAGAAAATGTGGTCTATACATAAAATGTAATATTATTCAGACTTAAAATAGAGGAAAATCCTCTACTGTATGACAACATGGATGAACCTTAAAGATATTATGCTAAGTGAAATAAGCCAGTCACAGACTTCCTTTTTTTACAGAAACTTTCCATCTCTTTCTCCTCCTCCCGACCTCCACTCCTTTTTTTTCTCTTTCTCCCTTTAGTCCCCAAGTCCTTCTCCTACAGGGCAATTAAGGTTTTGCTTGGGAGGCAAGTCCAACAGATGCCCAAGTGCTAGCACTGTATTACCTGCCCCAATTCTGTTAAAACTCTCTTAAAGGCAGCACAGTTGAGCAGAGGAGCAGTGCCTGGGAGTCTTTTCAGCTCATTACTGCTATTTGTTCCCTGAGCAACTTTAGTCATTTGAATACCAATGAGATTCTACAGGAGAATCTCAAACACATCTTGCAGCTGTTACCATCTCAAAGTCCAGTGCTTCTAACACCAACAAAGACTTCACAATGCAGAAATCTAAAGTTCATGGTGGAGTGCCTAGGGCTTAGTAAGGTCTGGGATTTCATCATCCTAGTGAGGAAGGAAGAGCTAGAAATGGAGGCAGAAAAGGGTGGTGTGGGACTTAAGACACAAGCTGGCCTAACCACTTCAAATGAAGGAAGTGTCATGAGGGGAGGGGTAGAGAAGGAAGCCAAAGACCCAGAGAGAAAGCAGGCAGTTGGAGACAGTTTGGCTTCCTTCCAGTTTCAGAAAATTCAGGAAACATGGCTAAGGTTCATAAAGTGTTTATAAATAAAAATATGAGATATAGAAAGAAAGAGAAGTACTATGTGGAAAGGCTCTGAGACCCAGCCTGGAGAAAATACTTGTGGTACAAAGGGGGATAAGTGTGAGATGCCACAAATTTAATTCAAGTCATGGCATGGAATTTTAACTGTCTTGAACTCGTTTATTCATTAAAAAACTGTATCATGTATTCAGTGGTCACTCTGTGTCCAGCATTGTACACGGTCCAGGAACATGATGGTGAATGGAGTCACATGCACTTACCATGAGAATGTTCCCTAACAATGTCTCCCCACTTCTGTAAGGACCTCAACAAATTGCTAAAGATTGCATAATGCAGGTGGCCTTTACTGGCTGAAATCTATGCAAACATAAGGACATTATTACCAACTAATAGGAACAATGAATAGAAAGGCATTCTCCTCCCCACTCTGAGCCTTGTACTTGGTGATACTCTGTGGGGCAGAAAGGTGAAAATTCTCATTGCAGTGTAGTGAGTTGTAACTGGGCTGAATTCATTCGTGAGTATGCCCAGCAGGCTTTACCACAGAAAACAAGCCTCCCTAACTCTGTAAGCTTTAGCTTTCTAGAATTAGAATCTTCCAGTGGCTCAAACTGCACTTAGAGTATAATCACAGATGCTTGTGATTCTTTTATTATTTTCAGAACTACATAAAGGCCACTTGATTAAATGTTAAAGAGACGAAAGGAATTACTGGTGGCAGCTTGACATCTATAAATTCAAGACAGGAAATTTTAATAATTTAAGGTGTTTATTTGCAGAACTCTCAGGTTGAGCTACCTCAAATTTGGCAACTTTAATTTCCTTTCCAAAATAAAAGGGAAATATTTTTCCTGTGGCCTACTGCAGTGAAAACAAAACAAAACAACAACAACAAAAAAAAAACCCACCACTCCCAAATTCCCCAGCCCCACTACCTATCGTCCACGCTAGCTGTTGGAAGAGACACAAATGTTCAATGATTTCTGTCAGCCATACCCATCTCTTGAGATGATCATGGACATAACTTTCTTAAACCATTTTCTTTTAGATTTCAAAGAGTGTATATCTTGGCACTGTACAACTATGGCAGTCTCCTAAGCAGCCTTATCACTAATCCCTCTCGCCACCTCTATTATAATATACTTACTAAACCCAATAAGTAAAAAACAACTTCTAATACATCTCTACCTTAACATATGTGCACACCAGGTAACTATATTGATTTATGGTTATGTTCTTTTGCTTCAGACAAATAGTGCAGCTGTGTCTTTCCATAAGAAACATCCAGGAATACAGGGAGAATTTCATTTCAGTCAGTGTTGCCTTGAAAATCTCCAGAGGAGATTGATAACGTGTAACTTTGGATGTTAAATTATTAATGGTCAACCCAGGCTAAAGTAAAACGTGAGATCAAGGTGAAAGTCTACAATGAAGGCAAGTTTACAGGAAGTACTACAAAATTAAGAAAAAAGTACAGCATCGATAATTTAACACCTTGTAGATTAAATGAGCAACCCACACCTGCAAGAAAAATCATACATGGTTTCTGGCTGTTAGGGTTCTGGGAAAATTATTTTTTTATTGGAAAAGGCAGCAAGAATATGTCTATCTTAATCTTTTTCCTTCTGCTCTGGAATTAAAGAGAACAAGAAGGGAGAAGTGGTGAATTCCAGAGACATCAAGGTCCTTTGCTCTCTCAAGAGGGCACCAGCTTTGTTAAAAGTCAGACAGAAAGATTAAAATGTACAAAAAATTCTGACTTTGTACCCTAAAGTAGAAATAATCATTTTGTTAGAAAGAGTATAATTATTTTTAGATCTTTAAAAAACAGTGGGCTCTGAAGGGAAAACATGAGGAGTGGTCACCAAGGACCCCATAGGTATTAATATTAAATATAAATATTATAATATTTTTGAAAAATTCTTTCCTAGACATCCAAGTCCAATATATACTACACCCTTCTCCCTACTCTGGTTACACATGAGGCTGGGACAATGAACAAAAACGAAGTCAGAAGTGGGCAGCTTGGTCCTACTGTGTGAGCTGCCCCCATACTGAGTCTTCACAGTAGATTCCTCCCGGAGCTGAAAGTGACTTTTCATATCCTTCTGTGCACAGGGCCATGACAGCAAGTGGCTTAGGGCCTCAGCGAAAACAGTTTTTTCCACTCTTCAGCCAGTAGAAGCTGTGTAAATACCTGAGCATCAGTTTCCTATCAATGTGCAACATAGTTGAGCTATGCGCCTGTCTAAACTAACAGGCCAAGGATGCTCACTGTCTTCCATCAGCTCTGATCAGGGTCAGTAGCTTCATACCCCTCTGGAATTCAGAATTCTGCTCCAGCCTCTTCTTGCTTTGTATTTGCCTAAGACATGTCCCATAGCACCTCCAAGACTCTAAACTCCAATATCAGAGCTGTCGGGATTATGTCCTCATTAAAATAAATGCTGAATGAATGATCATATTCCTTTCAGCAAGCCTTAGACTTATATCTGGAATATTTAGCTGCCACTCGAGGGACCAAACTAAGAGAGGCTCTTGGTATCTATTTGCTCTCTCTGGACTTCAATTTCCTTGTCTTAACAAGAAAGAAGTTGAAATAGACACTTAAATGATCTGAGCATGGCTCCTTCCTTTTACTTAGTACCCAACCTCCAGCCCTATACACCAGAAAGCCTCACCTACTTGGAGCTCCCCAACCACATTGCGATGTCCCGTGCTTCCCAGCAAATGCTGGTGCTGCTCCCTGCCAGATGCACCCTCAGCCCCAAGAGATGCCATCCTCCACCTCTTCTAGCCCTGCCCATATTTCTATGACTCAGCTCAGATATCAAACCCTTCCAGAAACTTTGCCCCTTCCCCTCTTCCACCGCTAGTGTCCCCAAAATGGATTTGGGCTCCTCTTCCAAACTCTCGTAACATCCTCAGCATGTTTTAATCATAACGTTTGCCATCCTATGTAGTTGTCTGTTTTCTTGTCCACTTCTACTAAACCGTGACCTTCTAGGAAGCCACCTTCTTCATGAGTGCAATCGTGGCACCCAGCAAACTTTCTGGAGGAAGGTAGGAACTAATGTGAATTGGAGGAACTTAAAGGGGAACGATGACGAGAAAAGGTACAAGTCACGCTGTGTCTATCCAAATGCTTTACTTAATGCTGGTCTCAGACTACAAGGATAGTTCTCATTTGTCAGAGCAGTGCCTGTTACATCGTAGGACCTCAATAGATATTTGTTTAGTGGATGATAGAGGACTTTTTAATAGTTATCCTGTATGCTGACATTATCCTCTTCTTAGAAGGAGGAAAAACTTGTATTTATACACACACACGTGCATACACAATCTTTTGCATCAATGAAGACACTACTTTGGCAAGGATCAAATTCAACACTAAAATTTACCATGTACAAAGTGAGGAAACCTTTTACAGGCCAATTGTTCTGAAAAACCACTCCCGTTTCTGGAAGAACAGAAGGGGAAAACACAGCCATTAGTTACAGGTTATTGAGGAATTGAAATGTTGCTCATCTGAATGCAAAACCCTCATTAAAAATTTTTATACTTAATACATTCTGAAATTTTAATATATTGTATCTATTGCATTAAATAAAATATTTTATTAAAGTTAATTTCACTTTTTATTTTACGTTTTTAATTAGAAACTTTAGAAGTACCTGTGGCTCACATTGTATTTCCATAGGATAGTGCTGATCTAGGACCTGGTAAACATTCTTTATTCTTTATTCTCTTATACATTCCCTCTTTGGTAACAAAGCTTTGGAATTCATGGCAACAAAATCTTAATTTAAAGAACTGCTCTATTCCACTTTTCCAAACTCAACCAAATCCTAGTCATTCAAAACAGTGCCATCTCTTTTTCGCAACGGGTTTGCCTCCAGAACACAGGTGTCATGAAATCCACCGCTCAACCTAAACCAAAATGGGAAAGGAAAAGACTCATATCAACATCGTTGTCATTGGACACGTAGATTCGGGCGAGTCTACCACTACTGGTCATCTGATTTACAAATGTGGTGGCATCGACAAAAGAACTATCGAAAAATTTGAAAAGGAGGCTGCTGAGATGGAAAAGGGCTCCTTCGAGTATGCCTGGGTCTTGGATAAACTGAAAGCTGATCGTGAACATGGTATCACCATTAATATCTCCCTGTGGAAATTCGAGACCAGCAAGTATTATGTGACCATTATTGATG
>CM052885.1:76728272-76753069 GCA_028534135.1 Potos flavus
CCCTCCAAAACCGTCAGTTTGTTGCTCAGAGTCCACAGTCTCTCATGGTTCATCTCCCCCTCCGAATTCCCCCAATTCACCCTTCCTTTCCTTCTCACAATGTCCTCCATGTTTTTCCTTATGCTCCACATGTAAGTGAGACCATGTGATAATTGACTCTCTCTGCTTGACTTATTTCACTCAGCATAATCTCTTCCAGTTCCGTCCATGTTGATACAAAAGTTGGGTATTCATCCTTTCTGATGGAGGCATAATATTCCATTGTATATATGGACCATATCTTCTTTATCCATTCATCTGAACAAGCAGATAACTCTTAATCACAATTTGATGAAGGATGAAAACTGACTACTTCCAGAATGTGATTTTCAGCAGGCACGGATTTAAAGAAGTAGAAGAAGAAAAAATGAAAGTATGCAGGTAGAAATTATTCCCTTGATGCATCTCTTTATTTTCCCATCCCAGGGAGATGTCAGAAACGGCAAATGGCTAAAAATGCCAGACTAACATCTTCCCAATATATCAGGGGGTAGATTGGAAAGCTTACAGCTGCAGGATAACTTATACTACCTTCAGTTATGGCCATTCAGGCCATTAAAGACTTTCCTTGGTCAGAGAGCAACTTTACAAGTCTTTAACAAATTCCAAACATTTTTCATGTTTTACCGATGAGAATTATAATTTATGAGACTCCAAAATTTAAACTCAGGATGTCTTATTTGTATTTATTTATTTATTTTAGAGAGAGTGTGTATGCAAGCAAGGGACAGGGGTGAAGGGATAAGGGGAGAGGGAGAAAGAATCCCAAGCAGGCTCCACACCCAGCAAGGAGCCCCACGCAGGGCTCCATATCACAACACTGAGATCTCGACCTGAGCTGAAATCAAGGGTTGGACCCTTAAACCCTGAGCCACCCAGGCACCCCAGGACATTTTATATTTACTTTGGGGCTTTTTGTAAGAATTGCTAGTCATTCTCTATTTTCATAGCCCCTTTCTAAAACATTCTCTAACCTTTTCTATCCTGCTCTTTACCCTGGGAGTAACCGACAAAGGACATCATCAGGGCTCCCTTGCTGATTTGTTTCCAGGTGGTTTCAGCCAGTGAATGACATCACCCAAGGGTCAGAAGACAGGAGAGAGAGATCAGGGTATTTATTCCCTATCCGTCCTGTACACTGGAAGTAGCTATACCCTTTCACAACTACAGCTTTCACGAGGTAGTCCTTCTTCCATGACTTCATCTCTTATAGCAATTCTCTGTGTCCCTTTGCTCTAGGGCTGTCATCAATTTTATTCTAGTGCTAATTTCTCAGGGTCTAATCACTCTTCATGGAAGTGGAAGGTCTTGCTAATTTATATCAATAAGTATTATATATAGTAATATATGCATATATTTATATATTCATATAATATAAATATCTACTATATTATAAATATTATGTATATTATATCACCTTATATTAGTATCATATAAATCTCATATAACATGTATTCTTATATACATATAAGAAGCATTATGGAATATATTCTAACAGTGTCAGATCAAAGAGTGGGGATTTATCATGTTAGCGCACCTAGCAGGGAATTTTTCTGTTTTTTTGATTAGTTGAAGCCTGGTTCCAATAGTGACCTGCAAACAACGAATGGAGACATGGAAACTTCTCTGCCATATTGTAATTACAGGAAACTGGAAGCTAAAATAGATGGAAATTTTGGAGTGGACCTCTAATGTGAAAGATTTGTAGCTACTTCCTAACCTTACCCCATGACAAATCAAAAACAAACACATTGATAACAGGCCTCAGCATCCCTGAAACTCTCTGTGTGGCTGTCCTATGGAGCCTTGAGATAACTGTGAGAGATTTTGCTATTGACTAGGGTGTTCTAATTTCAATGGGAATAATGGAAGCCGAGGTGGCAGATACCCAGTTGTAAGGCTAAACTATCAGAGACAAAGTTGGCCCTATTAATATATTACACCACAGAAAAGCAGTAGCAGTCAGGGTATATTGACACTTGGAAATGTGTCAGATTTATTATTAGTTCCTTATTAATAATATAGATGGGTGATTTCCTAAGGTATCACTTGATTAATATAATCCATAAATCACTATGTCTGATGATCAAAACAAAATAAAACAAAACAAAAAACTGAGGTGCTGGTGTGAATCCACACCCAGATTCTAGACCTAAGTCATTTCACATACCCTCAGCCCCTTTGAGTGAGGAGACAGTCAGGGAGCCATTAGGAATGGACCCAAACATACTGTAAATCTTCCCCAGTTCTTTTTCAGAGAAACCTGCAGCCATTTAAAAGGGAGACTGTGGGAGGAGAGACGTCCAGATCTTCAGGGTATTAGGTATTAACTCAGAATGGACACAACTCCCAGGGGACACAAATGCCATGGTGATCAAATAGTTACAGTAGGGCTTACAGAAATAGTCTTGCCCTAACTTCGTCTCACAGAGTGTTCTGTGGGCTCACAAACCCACCCTGTGCTTATTTCCTTCATCTCTGAATATGTAAATTAGAATAAATATGTTTAGAACTGGCATAGTTCCCACACTGACCCCCTGATCTGTGGACTAGTGTGGTAGGAAGGACCAAGTGACAGCCCCTGGAGCCATCTGCTCCTTCTCTGGACAAAGTGGTGAACCAAAGTAATACTGCATTTCTGAACAAATAGCAGAGTTTAATGTTACTATCAAAATTCTAGAGGAGAACATAGGTAGTAACATCTTTGACATTGGCCACAGCAACTTCTTTCAAGACACATCTCCAAAGGCAAAGGAAACAAAAGCAAAAATGAACTTTTGGGACTTCATCAAGATAAAAAGCTTCGGCACAGCAAAGGAAACAGTGTTACTATAAAAGACATTAAAAATGCAAGAATGGTGAAACCTACTAGCACTTCTAGAATGACTGTGAGCTTTTATAAATAATAATTTATATGTTTATGATTACAAATGTGTTTATTAAGGAAACCAAAAAACCCTTGGCACCTGTTATGCAGATATTGACTTGGTATATACCTTTTGTTTTTTAATCCCAATAAGTCATAATAAATTAGAAGCAGTTTGCCTTCAGCTGGTAGAGACAGCAGAAGGAAACTGTGCCACTTGGCCGTATTGGTTATGACAACTCTCCTCCTCTACCATTATATAGTTGACAGAGATCCTGATCATCTGATCCAGTATATTGATAAATTATACGAATAGCAATAGAAAATAGTGTAAGTAATCTAGTTACCATGTTGTAAGAATGAGAATGAGAAAACCCACGAAATTCAGCCACATTCTCAATTTCTTCACTTGACAAAGAATATCAGAAGCCTGTATAGTTCTTCAACAGATGTGAAAAGTATCACACACTGGCACCAAAACAAAATACAAAAAATACCAGACCCCTGAAAATGTGTGGGACGCACTGTGGGAAGTGCAAATGGCACATACAGACCCATCTGGCCACTGGTTGGCCCTGTGACCTTAGCAAGTTTCTTCCTTTCTCTGAGCCAAGTTATTCTCATCCGTATGGAGAGAATAAAAAACCCTATAATTTAATATTGATATCAGGATTAAATGGAATGGAAAAGCAGCATCATATAGAGGGTAAGAGGGCAGCCTCTGGATACAATTATCTGGATTTCTCTCCTGACTCAATCTTTTACTGGTTACTAGCTGTGTAACCCTGAGCAGATTACTCAACTTCTCACTTAAGTTCCTTCATCTGTAAACCAGGCAATGGTAGTATTTACCTTTAAGGTTCTGGTGAGGATTACATGAATTGGCCCATGAGAATTCTGATTACAATGCTTGGCACATCCCTAATGTTCAGTAAATGTCAGCTATGATATTATCAATGATCATGAAAAGACCAAGAATAAAAGAAAGGACTATCAAAGTGTGAGAACATAAAAGAGGCTCCTACATGTATAACCCTTCCCATAATTCAATGATTCACATCCTTAATCCCCCTTTAAGATTAAGTCTCCAATTTAAGCTAAAAATGGGAGCCCATGTCAACAGAATTGTAAAGACATTCACATAGAAACTATAAGCCCTTCAAGTCTAGTCAGAATCTAAGATAATCTGACTCGTTTATACTTTTTTCAGGTTCATCAAGAACTTAAGCCTGTTCATCTCAAATTTTTCCAAAAATAATCCAACTATTTCATTCTTTTGTTTTGAGACTCTTGGAAGCCTATTCAATATTTTACTATAAAATTCTGTCCTAGATAATCAAAACACTCCAGGAGCTAAAATATCACCAAGCATTTACATAGGGCTTGATGACAAGTGAGAAAGATCTGTCCAGATAGACCCATGAAAAATCATTATATTAAACTCAATATCTTTTATGTGTTACCATCAGACACTAGGGGAGAGGAAATTGACAACTCTATGTAACATGATTTAAGTATTCCAGAGATTTTGGCTTTGCCGTAAAACACATTTCTTGGCACTTTCATATTAGTTTTTTATCTTATAATATTTTCAAAGAAAAATAACAAAACAGACCAGACAATAATATAGCATATATACACAAATACACACACACACTCACTTCCTGCTGTCTCTAGTGTATTTATATTTACATGTTGGAAGAGCTCATAGTCCATTACTGCAACCAGATAAAAATGCTGAAACTGAGACTATACTTATATCTTTGAAATAAATCACAAAAAAAAGAGAAGCTTTTTTAATAGTGATACCTCAAAATGAAAAAATAAATACATATTTTTCCTGAGGAAAAAAATATAAGTGCATGTGTATGTGCATATCAGTATGTCTTCGTTAATATCAATATATCCCTATTTTTCTCTTCTTTTTGTACACTTCCTTATAGTCAGGTTTTTCTTGCATGCCTGCCTTGCTGTGCAGAAATATACATAATCATGCTAGAAACATAATGAGCCAACATAATAGCAGTGGTTCTCAAACTTAATCATCCATTAGAATGTCTTGGGGGAGAAGGTTGTTTTAACACAGATTCCTACACCTGACTCCAAAAGATTCTGATTCAGCGGGTCTGAGGTCAAACATGAGAATTTGCATTTCTAACCAGTTTCCAAGTAATGCTGATGCTCCTGGTCAAGGCACCACAGTTTGAGAACCGGTAATATAGAATGATCACTGACTTTACTGTGAGTCATGGAATCAGGGTCTTATCTCAGCTTTCCTCTGTGACCCGAAGCACACTGTTTAATATACCTGGACCACAGTTTCTTGATAGCGAAATGATGAATTTGCACTAGATGAACCTCAAGATCTCTCCAACACCAACGATCCATGAATATTATGCTTTCACTGTGGCCTCTGACCCAGGGAAGTTTCCACACCCTCCTGGTGAGCTGCTCCTCCATGATGCTTAGGAATTTTTTCTTTAGGTCAGTTGCCAGTAGTTGTTTGCAAAGATTTTCAGAAGGAACAGAGCAATTAAATACATTTACTTCTATTTCTTATTTCTAAAAAGTAAAATATTTTGCAACTCTCTGACTCTTCTTCATATGCTTAGCAGAAAGAGGATATACTTCAGGTTTTGGTTTCAAATGGCCAGCCCTTCTTTTTTTTTCTTTTTTTTTTCTTTTTTGTTATTATTATGTTCAGTTAGCCACTGTATAGTACATAATTAGTTTTCGATGTAGTGTTCAATGATTCATTGGTTAAGTATAACACCCAGTGCTCATCACAGCACGTGCCCTCCTCAATACTCATCACTCTGTTACCCCCTCCCTCCACCCTCGTCCCCTCTGAAACCCCCGAATTTTTTCTAGGTGTCCATAATCTTTCATGGTTCATCTCACTCTCTGATTTTTCCCCTTTGGATTTCCCTTCCTTCCCCTGTGGTGCTCCATACTATTGCTTATGTTCCACATATGAGCGAAACCATATGATAATTGTCTTTCTCTGCTTGGCTTACTTCACTTAACATAATCCCCTCTAGTTCCATCCATGTCGATGCAAATGGTGGGTATTCATTGTTTCTGATGGCTGAGTAGTATTCCATTGTGTATACGCACATCTTCTTCATCCATTCATCTGTTGAAGGGCATCTCAGCTCCTTCCACAGTTTGGTTATTGTGGACATTGCTGCTATGAATATTGGGGTGCATGAGCCCCTTCTTTTCACTACGTCTGTATCTTTGGGGTAAATACCTAGTAGTGCAATTGCTGGGTCATAGGGTAGCTCTATTCTTAACATCTTGAGGAACCTCCATACTGTTTTCCAGAGTGGCTGCACCAGTTTGCATTCCCACCAACAGTGTAAGAGGGCTCCCCTTCCTCCACATCCTCATCAACATTTGTCGTTTCCTGTTTTGTTAATTTTTGCCATTCTAACTGGTGTAAGGTGGTATCTCATTGTGGTTTTGATTTGTATTTCCCTGATGGCTAGAGATGTTGAGCATTTTTTCATATGTCTGTTAGCCATTTGTATGTCTTTCTTGGTGAAGTGTCTGTTCATGTCTTTTACTCATTTTTTGACTAGGTTATTAGTTTTTTGGGTGTTGAGTTTCAGAAATTCTTTATAGATCTTGGGTACTAGCTGTTTATCTGATATGTCATTTGCAAATATCTTCTCCCATTTCATGGCCTGCCTCTTAGTTTTGTTGACTGTTTCCTTTGCTGTGCAGAAGCTTTCTATTTGATGAAGTCCCAAAAGTTCATTTTTGCTTTTGTTTCACTTGCCTTCAGAGATATGCCTTAAAAGAAGTTACTGTGGCCGATGTCGAAGAGGTTACTACTTATGTTCTCCTCTAGGATTTTGATGGATTCCTGTCTCAGATTGAGGTCTTTCATCCATTTTGAGTTTATCTTTGTGTATGGTGTAAGGGAATGGTCCAGTTTCATTCTTCTATATGTAGTTGTCCAATTTTCCCAGCACCACTTATTGAAGAGACTGTCTTTTTTCCACTGGATATTTTTCCCGGTTTGTCAAAGATTAGTTGACCATAGAGCTGAGGGTCCATAGTCTCTATTCTGTTCCATTGGTCTAAGTGTCAGTTTTTGTGCCAATACCATGCTGTCTTGGTGAGCACAGCTTTGTAATATAGCTTGAAGTCAGGCAATATGATGCCCCCAGCTTTTCTTTTCTTTTTCGTCATTTCCTTGGCAATTCGGTGTCTTTTCTGGTTCTATACAAATTTTAGGATTGTCTGTACCAGCTTTTTGAAAAATGCCAATGGTATTTTAATAGGGATGGCATTGAAAGTGAAAATTGTTCTGGGCAGGATAGACTTCTATTAACAATTAGAAGCAATATCCTAAAGATCCCCTTCTCTGTGTTGGGAGATGTTTGATTTGGGAGTAACAGACAAGCACTTTCTGTGCACTAGCAAATCAGCTCAAGGAAGGTGTTCAATTTCAGGGTCTCCGGGTTCTTATATCTCATTCATTGCACATCCAGAGGGCACTCATGACTCTCCTGCATTGCCCAGTACAGCTGCACACTATTCAGCCATAAATTACAAGTTTACCTATAATAAGCAATGTAATCAAATCAAATAGTTCTGCTAAAGCATTTTTGGATAAGAATTTATCATTTAGCATCCCCCAACAGTCTCCCTGGAGTCACCCAGCTAGGAAATCCCACCAATGTGTAACACAGATTTGTTTGAGGTAAAAAAAAAAAAAATAGCCTATGGAGACAGTCCAGGACCTTGGGAACAAGCCCCTGTGCACCCTGATGACTGCTAGAATTATTCTTACAGAGCACAGCATGGACCAAGGAGCAAAACCAGATCAGTCCAAACTGATGGGAGACAGGATGGCACAGAATTTGACTTTTCATGGACTTTTCTCCTCATTTTAATGCTAAAACACACACCCAGAGATGGAGACTTAACATGCAAATGAGACATATGATGCATGCAGAAGCATGTTCTGTCAACTGCACCTGTACACCTGCTTCTCTGGGACTCCCTGCCCCTGCTTGCTTAAGCATATCTCCTTTCCTCCCTTGGCCCCTTTAAAAATTTAAAACTCCTTTAGCCCCTAAAAACTTTACAATTCCTTGGCTAGTATCCCAGGATCCAGTCTGATACCTTTGTTGTGACTGCGTCACCATTTAGCTGCAGCTGTTATTACCCCAATAAAGCCTTGCCTATACCTTTAAATTTGGGGTCCAGCCTTCTTTTTGCCATTGCTGGGTCCAAGAACTCAAGTCCATTAACACTGTGAGAATGGAGAGAGTGAGTTACAGACCCACTGCTGATTCTTTCCCACTATTTCACACCACATGCAAAAATCAGTTCCAGATGAATTGTAGATCTAAATGTGAAAAATAAAATAGCTAGCTTTAGAAGACCTAGGCAAAGATTTCTCACCCAGGACACAAAAAAACCATTAATTATAAAAGAAAAATTCATAAATTAGTTTACATTAAAATTAGTAACTTCCATTCATCTGAAAAGACATTGTTAAGACAATAAAAAAGCAAGCCACAGGGTGGGAAACAATATGGGTAATACATATCTACAACAAAAGATGTCATATCCAGAATATATTTTTATTTTTATTTTTTTAAGGAATTTATTTATTTGAGAGAGAGCAGGGGAAGGGGTGAAGGGGGAGGGAGAGGGACAGGCAGACTCACAGGGCTTGATCTCAAGACCCTGAGATCATGACCTGAGCCAAAACCAACAGTTGGCTGCTTAACGGACTGAATCATGAAGGTGTCCCCAGGATATATATTTTTTAAATGAGCTCTTATAATTCAATAAGAAAAAGAGAAACCTTTTTATAAGCCAAAAGGTGGGGGGGGAAGAAAACCTTCAACAGGCTGTTCTCCATAGAGAGTATCCAAATGGCCAATAAATATATGTAAAGTGGCTCAACTTCATCTGTTTTCAGGGAAATGCAAATTAAAACAACATAAATAGCTTTTTCACCCACCAGAATGGTCAAAATGTAATAGTGGAAAAATACCAAGAGTTGGTGAGTCTAGAGAGCAGCCAGAACTCCTGGGCATTGCCGGGAGGCGTATACATAAAATTACTGCTATAGAAAATTGGCAGGATTTCATAAAATAGAAAGTACACCTACCCTATAGACCACGAAATCCACATCTATGTATACAGTTAAATAAATACTTATGTGCAGTAAAATAAATGGACCAAATTGTTCATAAAAGTGCTATAGCACTATCTGTAGTACACACTAACTGAAAACAACCCAAAAATCCAGACATAAACTGAATAATTACATTTCAGTATATTCATACCATGGAATACAGTCAGAAATAAAGGGAACAAATTAGAACTAAATATAAATAGAACTTATATATATAAATATAAATAGAACTACATAGATGAACCTCCCAAATACAAATTGAGTGAAAGAAGGTAGACACAAAACCTATCATCTATTTGCTCTTTTTTTAATTCAAAACCAGAAAAAACTAATTGATAGTGTAAAGAATACAGAATGATGGTTATTTTTGGGGGGTAGGGGCAAAAAGACAGAGAGGATGTGACTTAAAGGAGCAGAGGTGGATTCCTGATATGTTAGTAATAGTCTGTTTCTTGATCTGTTTCTTGACACTTTTCTTTTCATAATTCTATAAAAATGTACTAAAGAATGCAAACACTGAATTTTAATGTATTTAGATGAGACCTGTACTGTCTAGACCACTGTGATACCCATCTTTGTTGTCTTGCCCTGGATCTGGCTCACAGTTAACTCCTGGAGTTGCTGGGTAAGTTAGCTAAGTTCTCCTGGCCTTTTCTCACCCTCTCATCCTTCCATTCTGTGTATTATTTTCACAGTAGGTCGACTTCCTCTTAAAAACAAACAAACCTAAAGTACTTTTTTCATCTCTGGGTGTACAAAGCTATGAAATGGGACTTGGTCATCCTGTTGGGTGAAGCTTTGATTTAAATTTTGAGAGAAGTTATTCTCATAAAAACAACCCATTGTGCATATTTTTCTATCACATAATACTGGAGAAAACTGCTGAAAATATAGTCCAAAATTTCTTAGGTCACCAGGTAGTTCCTGGAATCCTGGAATGGAATGTGCACATTCACATTCATTTAATAGTTTCAAACAGACAAGATGAGAACAGAAGCAGACATGTCCTTGGTTAACTAAGCAAAGAGCAACATCTGAAGTACTAGCCCAATGAGGTCCCAGAGTGAGCGTCCAACTCCATATGAATGTTCCAGATATGATCTGGGACTTGGTGGTTCATGCATGTCAAGCTTGCCCTCTGCAGAAGGGGTCTGGACATCTATCTATAACTGAGCATGTGTCTCTACCTGGACTATAGTCCTGCCCTTAACATTTCAGGGTCTTGGATAAGAGTACAAATAGAGGCTCCTGTTTCAAAAGTCTAAATATTTCAAAATTATACATCAAGCATGCCTAGACATTTCTACACAGGTTCACACAGTCTGGTTCCTGAGGATTGTCCTTGTTACCTAGAGACCAAAGGCACTATGCTCACCTTCTGTTGCCTGAGAAGTTGGGGTAGAGGTGGGGAAGAATTAGCTGGAGTGGGATGGATGAGAAGCCACCCCAGGACCAGGACTCAGGTGATGACTAGAATAGCCAGGCTTGAGGGCTAACAACCTGGTGAACTAGATTTCCCTTCAACATGTCTCATTTTTCAGACAAGAAATTTGCAGGCAGTTCTAAGTGCCTCCCAAAACCGACACCAAATAATTTAATCTTGTTAATAGAATAAAGGAGAAAAGTGTGATCATCCCCATAGCTGCATAAAAATAATGTGATGAAATTTAAAGCCAATTCACAATTTAAAATAAAATGATTTCTTAGGAATAAAAAGGAAGGGGCACCTGGGTGGCTCAGTCATTAAGCATCTGCCTTCAGCTCAGGTCATGATCCCAGGGTCCTGGAATACAGCCCCGCATCGGGCTCCCTGCTCGGTGAGGAGTCTGCTTCTCCCTCTCCCACTCCCCCTGCTTTGTTCCATCTCTCACTGTCTCTCTCTGTCAAATAAATAAAATCTTTAAAAAAAAAAAAAAGGAATGAAAGAGAACTTGGTAACTTTATAAAAGATAACTATCAAAAATCAGTAACAAGCAGCATTCATAATAGGAAAAGTTTGTATTTATTTATTTTTTTGAAGTTTGTATTTCAAAATTAGTAATCAAAAACTTTCCAACAAAGGAAAGTCCAGGATTCACTGGTCAATTCTACCAAACATTAAAAGGGGTAATCCCAATCCTTCTCAAATTTTTTCAAAAAAAAAAAAAAATAGAAGAGGAGGGAACATTTCCAAACTCATTTTACAAGGCCAGCACTACCCTGATACCAAAGCCAGAAAAGGACACTATCAGAATAGAAAACAACAGACCAAAATTCCTAATAAATACAGATGCAAAAATTTTCACTAAAATAATAGCAAACCAAATCCAGCAGCACACTTAGAAGATCATTCACCATGTTCAAGTGGGATTTATCCCTGGGATGCAAAGATGGTTTAATATATGCAAATCAATCAAAGTGATACCCTACATTAATATAATGAAAGAAAAAAATCATATCATCATCTCAGTAGGTGCAGAAAATGTATTTGACAAAATTTAACATCAGTTCATGACAAAAACTCTTAACAAATTAGGTATAGAAGGAATGTACCTTAACATGATAAAGGTCATATATGGTAAGCCCACAGCTAACATCATAATCTATGGTGAAGGATTGAAAACTCTTCCTCTAAGAACAGGAACAAGACAAGGTGCTCACTCTCACCACTTTTTTTCAACATAGGACTGGAAGTCCTCCCCTAAGCAATCAGGCAAGAGAAGGAAATAAAAGGCTTTAGAATTGGAAAGGAAGAAGTAGTATTCATTTATAGATTATATGATTTTATATAAAGAAAATTCTAAAGATTCCACCATAAAATGGTTACTAATCAACTAATTCAGTAAAGTTGCAAGATACAAAATTAACCTACAAAAATCAGTAGTATACACTATACACCAATAATGAATCACCTGAAAAAAAATTTTTAATGATTCCATTTACAATACCACTGAAAACAATAAAGTACTTAGGAATAAATCTAAGGAGGTGAAAGATCTCTATATACTGAAAACTATAAGACATTGATGAAAGAAATCAAAGAAAACACAAATAAATGGAAAGGTACTCATATTCATGGATTAGAAGAATTAATATTGTTAAAATGTCCATACTATTCAACAGCATCTATAGATTTGAAGCAATCCCTATCAAGATTCCAGTGTTTTTTTTATAGAAATAGAATAAACAATCTTAAAATTTATGTGGAACCTCAAACAACCCTGAATAGTCAAAGCAATCCTGAGAAAGGACAAAATGGGAAGCATCACACTCCCTGATTTCAAGCTATATTACAAAGTAGTAGTAATTAAAACAGTATGGTATTAGCAAAAAAACAGACACATACCACAATGGAACAGAACGGAGAACCAACAAATAAACCTGTGCAAATACAGTCTACTAATACATGACAAGGGAGCCCAGAATATACAATAAAGAAAAGACAGTCTCTTCAATAAATAGTGCCAGGATAATGAGATATTTACTTGTAAAGGAATGAAATTAGACCCCTATGTTTTGCCACTCATAAAAATTAATTTCAAATGGTTTAAAGACCTAAATGTAAGACTGTAGATGTTAGACTCTCCAAATAAAACAAAGGGGAAAAGCTCCTTGACATGAGTGTTGGCAATGACTTATGGGATATGATACCTAAAGCACAAGCAACAAAATCAATAATAAGTAAGTGGCACCACATCAAACTGAAATCTTCTGCACAGCAAAAAAGATACAATCTACAAAATGAAAAAACAAAATACAGAATGGGAAAAATATTCACAAGCCATATGTCTAATAAAGGCTTAATATCCAAAATTTGCAAAGAACTTCTACAGCTCAATAGCAAATAATAATAGCAAATCATCATCATCATCATCATCATCTAAAATGGGCAAAGAACCTCAATAGACATTTTCCAAAGAAGATTTATAGATGGCCAACATGTACATAAAATGATGATGCTCAACATCACTAATTATCAGGGAAATGCAAATCAAATGATATATCACCTCACACCTATTAGAATGGCTATCATTGAAAAGACAAAGGAAAAAAAAAGACAAGAGAACAAATCCTGGTGATGATGTGGAGAAAAGGGAACCTTTGTTGGTGGGAATGTAAATTGGTACAAGCACTGTGGAAAACAGTATGGAGATTCCTCAAAAAATTAAAAATAGAACTACCGTATGATCCAGCAATTCCACTTCTAGAAATATATTCAAAGTGCTATCTGCACCCCCATGTTCTTAGCAGCATTACTGACAACAGCCAAGACATGGAAACAACCTAAATATCCATCAACAGATGATTGGATAAAGAATATACGGTATATATATTCACAGAATAGTAGTCAGTGATAAAAGAATTCTGCCATTTTTTACATCATGGGTGGACTTTGAAGGCATTATGTTAAGTGAAAGCAGTCAGACAGGAAAGACAAACACTATATGATCTTGCTTATATATGAAATCTAAACACAAACATACAAACAAGCAAACTCATAGAAAAAGAGATCAGGTTTGTGGTTACCAGGGGGAAGGGGGAGGAAAACTCGATGAGGTGTCAAAAGGTACAAACTTCCTCTTATAAAATAAACAAGTCCTGGGCATGTAATGTACCACATTTTGACTATAGTTAGCACCGCTGTATAGTATATATGAAAATTGTTAAGAGAATTAATCCAAAGAGTTCTTATACAAGGAAAAAAACATTTTTTGTATATATATGAGATGATAGATGCTGACTGAATATGTGGTCATTTCATAATATATTTAAATTAAATCGTTATGCTAAACTCCTGAAACTTATATAGTACTGTAGGGCAGTTATAGCTCAATAAAAACTAATTTTAAAAAGACCATATTAGGGGCACCTGGGTGGCTCAGTTGGTGGGGCATCTGACTCTTGATTTTGGCTCAGGTAGTGATCTCAGAGTCACGTGTGTCAGGCTTGGCACTCATCATGGAGTCTGCTCAAGATTCCCTCTCCCTCTCCCTCTGCCCCCAGCCCCACTTGTTCTCTCTCTCAAAAAAAAAAAAAAAAAAGACAACATTAAAATAGCTTATGAACTATTGTCTTATTAAGAGTATAATCTCGTGCAGCAGAAGTGATGGACAAGGTCAGTGATGCCAGGAGGGCAGGAGAGCCAACACAAAGACACATTACCCATCTAGCTCTTGCTAAATGTGACTGATCACTCAGTACATGAAAACACCTCCAAAAAAAGCCATAGAAACAGCATGCCAGAATTGTCCCCCAGAAAAAGCAAAGGAGGAATAATTTATCCACTGGTTCCCCACTCTAATTGGTCCAAGGTTCATCTCTTAGAAGTTTTCTATTTCTGGGCTGCACATACCTGGGCCTGGATAGGAAGCCCTTGAGACAGGAGGCCATGATGTGCAGTGTGGGCAGAAGGTAAGGGACAGCTAGTTGGCACCTGTAGAAGGACCAGCAGAGCCAGTCAGAGCTAGAACCAGAGACTGGGGAGGCCAAGGGGGTCTGAGGAGGACTAGGGGAATCTGACACAAGGCCGTCAGGCAGGTTTAGAAAAACACCATTGTTCCTGCAACCATTGAAGGCCAACTCGAGGAAACCTTTGTCAGTGTCACTGTGACATCTTATCTTCGGAAACATAACTACCACATCACTCTGCACTCATCACAAGGTTTGAACAGGTCCTCAGTTGAGCATTGTCAGTGTGTGGAAAATGCTTTCATTTTTAAAAAACATTCGAGTCTCCCTCTAGTGTCCAAAGTGAGATTGCACAGTTCTGCTGGATATTAGATGAAAAAAGCAAATTCAGACGGTGACATATTGTTTATTCTTCTAGAGAAAAATATTTTAAGTTATTATGTGATAATGTGTTGTTTAATGGATGGCAGGGGTCAGCAAATATTTTTAGTAAAAAACAGATGGTAAATATTTTGGGTATTACAGAGAACATAGTTTCTGTTAAATATCTTCCTTTGTTTTGTTTTAACAACCATTTAAAAAACCTTCTTGGTTTATTGACCATACAGACACAGACCAGACTCAAGTTATAGTTTGTTGGTCCCCAGGAAAGATACCACCTATTTTCAAATATTTATATTTTTTAATTTTTATATCTATTTATAATTTGTATTATTTAATTTATTCATTGTGTATATATAGGCATGTATATATAGGCATATATATATATATATATATATTCCTATAACATTGATATAGTTTGTCTTTAAAGGTAAATACTTATAATGTCAAGTGCTTTTCAAATATTGTTTATAATGTTAATGCTTAGGTTAACATTCTGAAGAAGAATCATGGCATTTGGTAGGTTCCTAAAATTAAGAGGAGCAACTTTCTCAATGCTGAAATTCTTAGTATAGGGGCTCCTGGGTGGCTCAGTCATTAAGCATCTGACTTTGGCTCAGGTCATGATCCCAGGGTCCTGGAACTGAGCCGCACATCAGGCTCCCTGCTCAGCGTGAAGGCCTGCTTCTCCCCCTCCCACTCCCCCTGCTTGTGTTCCCTCTCTCACTGTGTCTCTCTCTGTCAAATAAATACATAAAATCTTGAAAGAAAGAAAGAAAGAAAGAAAGAAAGAAAGAAAGAAAGAAAGAAAGAAAGAAAAAGAAAGAAAGAAAGAAAGAAAGAAAGAAAGAAAGAAAGAAAGAAAGAAAAGAGAGAAAGAAAGAAACTCTTAGTACAATATCCCTAAAAGAGGGTCTGTTAACTTCCAGTCAAAACGTTACTTTCTTTTAAGACTTCCTGCCTAATAGCCAGATGACTCTAATTGTTTAAATATATGAATTACACACAGTTTGCTGAAGTTTATTTGAAATTTCAATCTATATGTGATAATTCTGCTCTTTGGAGATAATCAAGCCTGTCCACTTCATCCTCCATGTTATGGTTCTTAAAATATTTGAAGATATTATGTTCCCCCACTTGACTCCCTTCATCAGAGATTTTGAGACACCATAAGCAACCTGGTTGCAGGCCTGGTCTATAAATTTGCTGTTGTTCAGGCATAGTGTCAGCTTTTACTAATTATTGGCCTTGTTACTTTGGACAAGATCCTTGAGTTCCCCGAACTAGGGAAAAGCAAAATCGTACAGAGGCTGAGTCCAGGCACTGCAATGACAGGATCTGGATTTAAATCCAACCCCACCTCTTATTAGCTGCAAATTACTGAACACCACTGTGCCTCTAAAATTTCTTCACCAATAAAATATATGCAAGAATAACCCAATAGCACCAAGACTTCTTGAGAGGCTTATCAGACATAACCCATGTAACATGTTAATCCAGTGACTGCAACATGAAAACACTCATAATGACTTACTGTCAAACACTTTCTTCTTTTATCAATAATTATTTGATTGATTATTCATTTAACAATTTCTAACAATGAGATAATTTTGCAGTTTTGCCATTTTAACAATGCAGTAAATACTTTGTACATAAGCCTTTGTCTCTAAGTGAATTAAGGTTTGTTTCCAGATATGTAACTACTGGTTCCATGAGCTTAAACTCATTAAGTCTCATACCGCTCAATTGTTTTCAAAAATATTACACCAATTTCCCCTCCCATCATCAATGGGTGAGTTATGACCATTTAATTGCATCTTCAGCAGTATTCAGTTGCTAATTTTTAAGCATTTGCTAATATTTAAGAGATTATCATTCTTTTCTGATAGCAAATAACTCAACTTTCTTGCAGCAATTTAAGGTAAATAAAAAAATTACATATATATAATATTATAAATATATACTTATTATGCATATATGTATCTTTGACCACCTGAAATCCCATGTTTCCCATCCTTACTTAACTATGTGGCCCTATTTGCCTTTAGCAAATCTTAAAAATTTGTTGAACTCCCTTTAGGAAATTCTATTCTGGAGCATTTCCTCCATATAGTATCTGAATTTCTACAATTCCTGACTTCCTTGGAAGTTCCTTCCTAAGGAACTTTTGAAAATACAGCTACAGATAGTGTGCATATATTGATAACACTCTAAGATAATTCTGAAGTGATTTTATCTCTCCTTTACCTCTCCCCCCACCAAAGTGGTCTAAATTAAACAGATTCTTATTTAATATATACGTATTATTAAATATACACATTACTATATATACACTATATAAAAGTATATAATGTATATATATATATATATAAGTGTATATATATACTATAAATACACTATATAAAAATATTTAACCATGCAAGTTACCAGTTAAAACATTAAACCTCGAGCAGAAGTAATTACTAAATATCATTATACATTGCATGTCCTTAAAAAAGGATTAAAAGCAAAGCATATTTAAAATTTTTGATTGATTCATAATACACTCATTGAAAAAAGTAATATTTGACATCATTAGTCACGAGGGAAATCCAAATCAAAACCACAATGACATACCACTTCACACTCACTAGGATTGCTATAATTTTTAGAATGGAAAATGGCAAGGATGTGGGAAATTAGAACACTTGTACGTTGCTGGTGGGAAAGTAAAATGTGCAGCCACTATGGAAAATGGTTTGACAGTTCCTCAAAAAGTTAAACACAAAATTACGTTACAATCTAGCAATTCCCCTCCTAAGCATATACCTAAAATAGTTGAAAACAGGTACTCAAACAAATACTTCTTCACAAATGTTTATAGAAAAACTAGTCACTTCAACCAAAAGGTAGAAACAAAACAAACGGCCATCAGTGGATGAATGCATAAGCAAATGTTGCATGTACATGCAATGGAATATTTTTCAGCCATAAACAGGAATAAAGTACTGATAGATATTAGAATGTAGATGCACTTCTAAAACATTATACTAAACAAAAGAAGCCAGACACAAAAGGTCGCATAGAATTGTATGATTCTATTGATATGAAATACCCGAAATAGTTCAGTCTATAGAGGCAGAAAGCAAATTGGTGGTTACCAGGAGCTGCTGGCAGGAGGGAATGGGGAATGACAGTGTATGCTGGGGGAGGTTATCACAAAGACATGACCATGGATTAACTGGAGAGGTGGACCTCAGAGCTCCTCACTCCCTCCCCAGTCCTGCTTGCCATTCCCACTCCAGAAGGCTGCTCCAAGTACACAGCCTTGAGTTAGTGGTGTGGTGTTGAGAACACCTGCACAGTATATGTGACTGAACCCAGTTAAGGTTTCATATAAAACTTCTAAGATTTGATAGACTGGCAGGTGAGGGGATCCATTTGTCTTGCCTCTTAGGTAAGTCCCCTTTGCTTATTAAAACTGCCACCTACCAACCTGGAGTGAACTACCTCTTAGGTTTCTCCCTGCCCTCTGAGTATGGGGGCCAGTTTCAGATTACACTCAGAAAGTTGCCAAGGTGGTTGGGAACCAACACCTTAATAGATACAGAGTTTCCTTTTGGGGTGACAAAAATGTTTTGGAACTAGATGGTAGTGATGGTTGCACAGCATTGTGGAATGTATGAAATGCCACTGAATTGTTCACCTTAAAATGACTCATTTTATGTTATGTGAATTTCAATTTAAAATTTTTTGTTTCAGTTAAAAATTATTTTTTTCAATTCCTTGAATTTAACCAAGGGGGTGAAAGACCTGTACTCTGAAAATCGTAAGACACTGATGAAAGAAGCTGAAGATGACACAAACAAAAAGATATACCATGTTCATAACTTTTTTAATTTAATTCAAAATATTTAAAAATTACAGAGAAAAGATTATATAATATGTCCTGTTAAAGGTAAACTTGATTCTCAACAAAAGAGTATGGTGTCCCTTGTGACACCAGGATCTATATCTTTTCCCCCCATTGTTTGTCCTGAATTGCTATAATCTTAAACTTATTGAAAAGTTAAAAAAAAAAAAAAACCAGTGTCAATCCCACACTTCTATTTTTCAGTGTTCACTTAATTTATGGTAACAATTTGTAAAAAATACAAAAGGAAGGGCATCCTAAAGCTCGCAGGGTGAGAAAAAGGTAACTAACACAAATAACAAAAATTCTAGTTTTATTGAAAAACAGCATACTCTTTTCCCAGAAATGCATTTCATCAGAAAAATTCACTCAAATACATATTTTTTCCTAAAACTCAATTACTCTAAAATGTTTCCTAATATGTAAAATAAAATGAAAGTCATGGATGTAGGACAAAGATCCTACTCTTCATTTGACCCCCCCAAAAAACCCAGAAAAATATATTTATTACTTGTCATGATTAAGGTATATAATGTTCTCATGTCAATTAGTAAATATCTTTGGAGCTATGTACATATTTGTATCCTGTTCTGCTTCCATGAATTTCTAATGACTGAAAAATGCATCAGATGACACCACCCTCAGTAGGGTCAACTTTTCATACGATGTTATACCTTTGGCACTAGAAAGAAAGCCTATTTGAAATGGTTTCTTTCTCAATTATTTGTAGATTTCTGCAGATTATAATCATAAATCTATATACTTAACCAAACCATAAATTTGTACATCTCGAAGTATCACACACATTGACAGAGATCCTAACAAAATTAACATTTTTGTTAAATTAACAAAATTAATGTTGTCTATACAATTTATTTAGTTGAACAGGATACACTGAGAGAATAATAAATTATTTCTTATTTTATATACATATGTGTATTCTTACTATTTATTATACAACAAGACTAAAGCTTTAAGAATCCATGAAAAGTAACCAAGTTTTTGATACTGTAGTTGGATCAGAGATGCCATAAACTAGTAGTTCCCAAAAGCTAATTAATGTAGTTAGTGTTGAAGATACTATTTCCATTGTCTTCGGGAATAGATTCAATTCTCTCTTCCTGTCTTAAAGCCTTTCATAACTTAACCCCTTTAGTAAACCATTAACTGAGCAAATATTCATGACAATTATTCAAAAGCAAGTGTACTGACTCATAACCTCTCCCCAAAGAAGAAAGAAAAAGCAGGTCTAACAGCAAAATTAACTGGTATGTTTCACAGGGCAAAGCTTTTTTTTTCTTTTTCTTTAAAGATTTATTATTTTACAGAGAGAGAGTATAGGAGGGAGGGACAGAGAGAGAGAATCTCAAACAGACTCCCCACTGTGTGGAGCCCAATGCAGGGCTCAATCTCAGGACCCTGAGATCGCGACCTGACCTGAGCCAAAATCCAGAGTCCAGCTTAACTGACTGAACCACACAGACACCCCATGGGGAAAACTTATTTACCTCTTCAACAAACAGACCTTATTCACCTCTTCAACAACAAACCATTATAAAGTTGATAATGACAAAATACACAATAAGTGTACAGATCTTAACTTTTAACACTTGCATAATGTTTTTCTCTTTCTCTCTAGTAAGTTAATAGCTAGGTCAGTGTTTGTAAGTCAAAGCCTTTTTGTCAATAGGATTAACCTGAGTTAGCTTTTAACAACTTACTAGATAATACAAGAAAGAATAGAAATAGGATTTACAGACTTTATTGAAAGCTTTGCAGTGCCCCTAAAACAGATGCATGTAAAACAGGACAGGGAACACAGGACAGAGCACCTGTGAGTATCCTGGGCAGGTGATTATGGATTATACGAGTCAAATGCCACTTCTTGAACTTTGGGGACTCAAAGCCATCAGTTCTGTACTCAAGGTAAAAATAATATTACTCAGCATATGTATTATATATTGCTTACTTTGTTCTGGACACTACTGTAAGTGTTTTATATATAAGTCACTTAACCCCTAGAACCAATTTGCCAAAAGTTAGTGTAAACCTTAAGAACAGTCCATAACTTGAGAAGAAACTGAAGCCCAGAAAGACTGAGAAACCTCCCCAAGGTCTTAGTTAATAAGCAGAAGAGCAGTCTTTGCACCCATGGCACTTGGCTTCACAGATGATGCTCTCAGAGACTTTGATCCACTGCTTCTTAATTAAGAACTAAATTTAAAAAAAATAAAATAAAATAAAAAAGCACTAAATTTTAGAAAGACATAAAGAAGCCATGACACTGTCTCAAAGGTACAACCAAAGTGGATTGGGATGGTATCTAGGAGTCTTGCAAAATGGAGGATTGACATTTGCAACCATATGGAATTTTAATAATGAATTCTGTACAAATATTTTTTAAAATATATGATGCTGGGTAGTGTTGTGTACAAAACGTAAATCAAAAATTTAATAACTGAATGAGGGATACAAGACCTGAAGCTCTGGAGACTATATTCTACCATCCTCACCCATAAGTTTATCTCAACAAATTCCTGCCCACTGACTCCAACATTCTTTCCCTGGAAACAGACACACACATGCATATACATGTGCATGCACACACACACATGCACACACACATATTGGGAAATGAGGGACCTATGATTTTGATACAGGTCTTCTGATTCCCTAAAATGGACTTTCTCCTCAACCAATTTGGGGAAGAAAGAGATGGATGTGTCTTCCACAAGGGACAGAGAGGATGAGCTGCAACAGTTGCAAGTTCCTGTCCAGGGAGCTGGCCATTAAGGCCCTTTAGTACAATGTGTGAGGCTCCCATCGAAGCTTGTCACTGCAATGACTAATGGATCATTGGCTTTTATTCACCCATTTACACCTGCTCATTCACACTTACTGGTTGTTTGCAGAAGCCACGTGGGAAGCAGAGACCACTAAATTATGTGGTCGCCAAGGGCAGCAGAGCACAGAAGAGCTGGGATTAGATTTGTAGCTGAGGCAAATATCAGCATCTGGTGGAGGCAGAACAAAGATGCAAAGTGCTCCTCGGCAAGCACCTACCTCAGGACTGCTGGCCATCCCGACACTTCCCACTCTCCACAGCCTCCATCTTCCTTCAAAAGCTCTGGAGAATCAGGAGCATTCCTTGCCTGTTCCCCACCTACAAGACATATAAACACGTGTCCCAGTAGGATTCTTTGTTTCTACAGCTGAAGCTCCATCTAGTGTGCAACTGCTGTGCCCTTGCACAGTGTCCCCAGGACTTGGCTCTGAGCTCTCCCGAACTGATTTTGACTAAGACCAAGGTGCTGCTTCTTCTGGTCCCTGAGTCATCAAGTAAGCCTTTCCAGCCTTTGAAGTCTCTCTGCCATCTTGCCACGATGAGGGCACAGGAATAAGTGGGGACATTCAACCCCTATTAATCATCTCTCTCTCTCTCTCTCTCTCTCTCTCTGTCTCTCTCACACACACACACGCACACGCACACACACACACGCGCACACACACACACACAATGGCTTAGTGTTTGGGATGAAACAATTATTTCACAGAGTAGAAACCCAGGTGAGACATGATCTGAAACACCTTGTTGACCTTCATAAGTTCATCAATAAAATCTAATTCTGTTGAAGTCTTTGCCTAATGGCAAGAAAACTGTTTGAAGAAGAATTGTGTTCTACAGTACTATTTTGCTGTGGTAGCAGACTGGAGCTACTACCAGCTATTGAGAGCTTGACATCAGGAGGGTGACAGACCAGGATTCAAATCTCAGCCTTGTCTCTTATTAGGTGAATGACTTAAGCTCTCTGAGTCTCAGATTCATTCTGTAAAAGAGATACCTTTTACATTAGTTACTTAAGAATTAAAACAAAAATTTCTATAAATTGTTTAGCACAGATTATGCCATTAATAAATGATACCTATTGCATTGTTAATATCAATAAGCAAAGTAGCCTGATCTGGAGAGGAAATTCCCATTGTTCAGTGAAAACATCCAATCACAAAGTTCTAGTGTCAAGGCAATTGGGACACCTGATAGCGGTAAAGGAAGAGCTGACTGTAGAGGCCTCTGAAAGCTCTCAGCAGCCAGCAAGGCTACTGTGGATCACACATTCCCTTTGCAGCAGCATTAAGAAACTCACAAAAGAAAGATTGGATGAGGTAAATCTCCACAGAGCACAACTGCATAACTTTTCAGTGTAATTGTACTGCAAGGCTATTTTTTAATTCAAGAACAAGTTTTGATGTCAATATATATTGCATATATTAAAACAAACTAACATACCTTGTCTTCTGTTCTATATAACATCTGCCTGAAGTCCAGCTGGAGGGGTGGTTCCTGAGCACTGACTCAGGACAAGCCAGAAGGAGTCAAGGCCACCAAGCAGCCCTGGACAAGGGCCAGAAACTAATGTAACTAGCCAAGCTCTCATTCATCAGGGCTTTGCTCCTGGGAGATCAGGTTCACCCTGCTGGGTTGGCCCATCCTACTGTGCAGCTCTTTGGGGCTTCGAGCTCTTTGGGGAAAAGCAACACAGGGGAAAAGCCGTATTCAAAGAGTTTGGGCCTGTCAATGGGTGGATCTGATCCAGGACAGGACAGGGTTCCACTTGTCAGAGCCCAGAGGTTCAGAGTCTCTGAGGAGCTTCCCCAACTGCAACATTGTGAGCCAGTGCTTTAAGACCCCCTAAGTGCCATGTCTAACCCTGACTATGAGTTTGATGGGTCATCTGTCCTGACACTAACTTTATTTTAAAATCAGTGAAACAGTTGTAACACTAGTATCTGTTTTGAATTTCAAACCAAATAAGACAAGACAAGACAGGAATGCTAAAAAATATAAACTATGAAACATGATAATTATTAATATAGCTGCCAAGCACAGGAGGCCCCACACATCTTTATGTATTGTCCAACAGGTTACCTATACTTACCGGTGCTTTCCCACACAGGAGCTCACAAATCCTCACCTCGACCCAGAGTGTCCCAGGCAGGTCAGCATCCTCAATCTCACCAGTTCTTTAACACTCTGGACTCTGCAGAATGTGCAGGCTCCTGATACTTCATCCTGACGGCTTTCATGGTGCCCCCCTTTCCTCCTCCCTCCTTTTTCTGATGGTCCTGGTCAGTGACTTCTATGGGCACCTTCTCTTCTCCTTACATTTCTTCTTTCTTGATTCTCTAGAGACTACCACCTCCATCACTCCTACTTATCCCGGGACTTATGAATCAGTGTCCCCAGAGAAAGGCACCTTTCTAACATCCAGAAAAGGCCTCCTTTGTGTCCACCTGTTCTGCAGGCTCCTCTGCAGTGACATGCCCCCAACCAGGGCTCTCTCACACACCGGAATGCTTCATAGAGCTTCTCCATCTAGACCACTTTCTCCCACTTTCTAAACTTCACTGGTATATGCTCCTTCTCTCTAGCTTGAGAATTACCACCTCCAGCAGATATCCCTCAAGTCAGCTCTAACTGCCTTGGGATTTTTTTCCATCATGTCATGGATACCTTTCCATACATGTCACTTTTATACAGTATTGTCAAGTGTTCATTCCACTTTCATCTTTTTTTTTTAAGATTTTATTCATTTATTTGACAGAGAGAAAGAGATCACAAATAGGCAGAGACGCAGGCAGAGAGAGGGGGGAAGCAGCCTCCCCGCTAAGCAGAGAGCCCGATGCAGGGCTTGATCCCTGCAGGGCTCAATCCCAGGACCCTGAGATCATGACATGAGCCGAAGGCAGAGGCTTAACCCAGTGAGCCACCCAGGCACCCCTCACTTTCATCTTAAAGGACCAGGAATAGAATTCAGGGAAAATATATCAAGATATACAGGAAAAAATTTTTCTTTACTTGTGCTAATCCCTCACCAAAACATAGCATTTCCATCAATCTCTTAGGAATGTAGTATTAGAAGTATCTGTGACTCTGTCTTGAAAAGAAAGCACAGATTTTTCTTATCCCTTCACAGTTATAAAATATTATTTATGTTCATGACTACTCCTAAATTATGGTAGTTGTCATAGACCTGTGTCTAGATTGTATTTAATATGTTAACAGA
>CM052885.1:76753169-76888166 GCA_028534135.1 Potos flavus
AAGAAAGAAAGAAGAAAGAAAGAAAGAAAGAAAAAAGAAAGGGAAAAAATATTTTGTCCTTGTGATGAGAACTTTTAGGATTCATTCTTTTAACAACTTTCATAAATACCATATCACAATGTTAACTATAGTCACCATGCTATACATTACATTTCTAGTACTTATTTATCTAATAACCTTAAGTTAATACCTTGTGGCCATTTTCAGCTAATGCTAAAGGGAGTTCTTTGAGTGTAAGTAAAAGGGTGCTAATTAACATCATAAAAACATAAAAAAGCAGAGTAAAATTCTCTAGCAATGGTAAATATGTAGTCAAAGTTAGATTATGAAATACAGTAATAGTGGTGTGTAATTCACCCCCTGTCTCTAGTAAGCACAAATCAGATACCTTTTTCTGAGTTTGGTTGTTATTCTTCGAGATTCCAGGTATTAGTAAGGTCATATGTAATTGTATTTCCCTGTGTGACTAATATCACTTAGCATAATTCCCTCAGGCACTTTTAGTAAGGCAAGTCTAATACTGATGATCTCCCTCAGCTGTTGTTTGTTCAGGAAAGTCTTTATCTCCATTGTTTTGGAAGGACAGCTTACCTAGTATAGAATTCTTGGTTGACAAGTTGTTTGAGGTTTTTATTTTTTTTTTTAAGATTTTATTTATTTATTTGACAGAGAGAGAGAGAGAGAGAGAGCGATCACAAGTAGTCAGAGAGGCAGGCAGAGAGAGAGGGTGAAGCAGGCTCCCCACTGAGCAGAGAGCCCAATGCAGAGCTCGATCCCAGGACCCTGAGATCATGACCTGAGCCGAAGGCAGAGGCTTTAACCCACCAAACCACCCAGGCGCCCCTGTTTGAGGTTTTTAAAAATATCTTGAATACATGCTCCCATTCTCTTCCGGCCTGAAATGTTTCTGTTGAGAAATCCGCCTAAAGTCTTATGGAAGTTCTCTTATATTTAATGTCTCTCTTTTCTCTTGCTGCTTTCAAAATACATTCTTTTTGACTTTTGAGGATTTTTGTCTGATGTTTCCCAGGGTAGCCCTATTTGGATTCAGCCTAATTGGAGTCTTTTGCACTTCATGGATCTAAATGTGCATTCTCCCCAGGTTTGGGAAGTTTTCAGCCAGTATTGCTTTAAATATGCCTTCTGTCCCTTTTTCTTTCTCTTCTCCTTTTGAAATTCCCGTACATCAGACATTGTTCCTTTCGGTCATGTCCCATAAGGCCCATAGACTTTCTTCAATCTTTTTCATTCTTTTTTTTTTTCTCCTATGACTGAAATTTCAAATGCCCTGTTTTCTAGGTCATTTATTCTTTCTTCTGCATCATTGAATCTGGCTGTTAACACTCTCTACTGAATTCTTAGTTCACTCATCGTTTTTTCAGCTTTAAGATTCCTATTTTGGAGGGGGAGGAGCAAGATGGTGGAGGAGTAGGAGACCTAAATATCATCGGGTCCCAGGAGTTCAGCTAGATAGTTATCAAACCATTCTGAACACCTACAAACTCAACAGGAGATCAAAGAGAAGAGCAGCAATTATAGGAAGAGAAAAGCGACCACTTTCTGGAAGGTAGGACATGTGGAGAAGTGAATCTGAGGCAATATACAGGAAGATAGGCAGCGGGGGAATGGCCAGCTCCCAGCAAGCAGTAGAGCAGCGGAGCATGAAATCAGAACTTTTAGAAGTCTGCTCCACTGAGGGATGTCACTCCAGAGGCCAAGCATGTGGGTGGAACCCACGCTGGGACAGTGTGGTCTCAGGACCCACAGGGTCACAAAAAGACCAGGAGTGTCTGAGTAAGGCAGAGCTCCCAGATATCAAAGCAGGGAAGCCAACTGCAGAGATGGAGCCTAAGAGTGGGCTTTCAGCTCTGGGTTACCTTAAACCATGATCCATGATCTGAGGCACAGTTGGGTTACTGCTCTTCAAGGAGGGACCCCACAAGTGGCAGATCCAGGGATACTCCCTCCATCCTCTTCCAGGAGGAGCAGCGTGGGACACGCTGCAGGAATCTGCTGGATTTGGAGACTCCAAACAGGGCACTGTGCCAGAAATAGAAATGCTTGGTCACAGGCTGGGTGAACACGGAGTGTGGCCAGAGACCAAGGAGACAGGAGTGATTAACTGCTTTTTTCTGAGGGCACATTGAGGAATGGGGCCACAAGTTCTCGGCTCCTCTGGGCTGGAGACTGGGAGGCAGCCATCTTCATTCCTGTCTTCCAAAGCTGTACGGAAAGTGTTCAGGGAACAAAGTTATCAAGAGCAAAACAGAGCAGATTACGTAGCCTGGCCCCTGGCAAAGGTGGTGCAATTCCACCTTGGGCAAACACATTTGAGAATCACTGCAACAGGCCTCTCCCCCAGAAGATCAAAAAGAATATCCAGCCAAGATCAAGTTCACCTATCCATGAGAACTGCAAAACTTCAGCACCATGAGAATACAGCAGATAGAATTCATGGCTTTTTTCCCATGGTTCTTTAGTCTTTCAAAGTTAAATTTTTTTAATTTTATTTTTTCTTCTATTTTTTTAATTTTTCCTCTTTCCTATTTTAACATTTTTTAACTATTTTATCTTATCAATACCTTTTTTAAAATCTTTTTAATTTTCATTGTTATAGTCATATTCTATCCCCTCATTGTATTTAACCTTATTTTTTGTATACATATAGGTTTTTCTTTCTTTAAAATTTTGGGATACAGTTTCCTCTAACAGATCAAAATAGACCTTAAATCTAGCGCATGGCTTTGTTCTAGACTCCAGCCTGATCACATTCTTTCCTCTTTTTTTTTTTTCAACCAACTTCTTATCTTATAAATTTCCTTTTTAGAATCTTTTTAAATTTTCATCTTTACAGTCATATTCCATCTCTTCATCATGTTTACCTTATTTTTGTGTATATATAAGTTATTCTATCTTTGAAATTTGGGGAGGCAGTTTCTTCTAACAGACCAAAATACACCCAAAATCAAGTGTGTGGCTCTCTTCTATTCACTGGTCGAATTTTTTTTTTCATTTTTTTTCCCTCCTTTCTTCTCCCCCTGCCCCAGTTTCAGGTCTCTTCTGATTCGGTTAGTGTATATTTTTCTGGAGTCCTTGCTACCCTTTAGTATTTTGTTCTCTCATTCATCTATTCTTATCTGGATAAAATGACAAGGCTGAAAAAGTCACCTCAAAACAAAGAACAAGAGGCAGTACTGATGGCTAGGGACTTAATCGATACGGACATTAGTAAGATGTCAAAACCAGAGTTCAGAATGACGATTATCAAGGTACTAGCTGGGCTTGAAAAAATCATGGAAGATACTAGAGAATCCCTTTCTGGAGAAATAAAAGAACTAAAATCTAACCAAGTTGAAATCAAAAAAGCTATTAATGAGGTGCAATCAAACATGGAGGCTCTTACTGCTAGGATAAATGAGGCAGAAGAGAGAATTAGTGATATAGAAGACCAAATGATGGAGAATAAAGAAGCTGAGGAAAGGAGAGATAAACAACTACTGAACAATGAGGGGAGAATTTGAGAGATAAATGATACCATAAGATGAAACAATATCAGAATAATTGGGATTCCAGAATAAGAAGAAGGAGCAAGAGGGGCAGGACATATATTGGAGCAAATTATAGCAGAGAATTTCCCTAATTTGGCAAAGGGAACAAGCATTAAAATCCAGGAGGCACAGAGAACCCCCCTCGAAATCAATAAAAATAGGTCAACAGCCCATCATCTAATAGTAAAACTTACAAGTCTCAGTGACAAAGAGAAAATTCTGAAAGCAGCTCAGGACAAGAGGTATGTAACATAAAATGGCAGAAATATTAGATTGGCAGCAGATCTATCCACAGAGACCCGGCAGGCCAGAAAGGACTGGTATGATATATCCGGAGCACTAAATGAGAAAAATATGCAGCCAAGAATACTATATCCAGCTAAACTGTCATTGAAAATGGAAGGAGAGATAAAAAGCTTCCAGGACAAACAAAAACTAAAAGAATTTGCAAACACCAAACCAGCCCTACAGGAAATATTGAAAGCGGTCCTCTAAGCAAAAAGAGAGGCTAAAAGTAACAGACGAGAAAGGAACAGAGACAATATACAGTAACAGCCACCTTACAAGCAATACAATGGCACCAAATTCATATCGTTCAATAGTTACCCTGAATGTAAATGGGCTAAATGCTCCAAGCAAAAGACACAGGGTATCAGAATGATGAAAAAAAAAAAAAAAACAAGACCCATTGATATACTGTCTGCAAGAAACTCATTTTAGACCCAGAGACACCTCCAGATTTAAAGTGAGGGGGCGAAAAACAATTTCTCATGCTAGTGGACATCAAAAGAAACCTGGGGTGGCAATCCTTATATCAGATAAATTAGATTTTAAGCCAAAGACTATAATAAGAGATAAGGAAGGACACTATATCACACTTAAAGGGTCTGTACAACAAGAATATCTAACTACCTATGCCCCTAACATGGGAGCAGCCAATAATTTAAACCAATTAATAACAAAATCAAAGAAATACATCAACAATAATACAATAATAGTAGGGGACTTTAATACCCCCCTTACTGAAATGGACAGATCATCTAAACAAAAGATCAGCAAGGAAATAAAGGCTTTAAATGACACACTGGACCAGATGGACATCACAGATATATTCAGGACATTCCATCCCAAAGCAACAGAATACACGTTCTACTCTAGAGCACATGGAACATTCTCCAGAATAGATCACATCCTGGGTCATAAATCAGGTCTCAACTGGTACCAAAAGATTGGGATCATTCCCTGCATATTTTCAGACTACAATGCTTTGAAACTAGAACTCAACCACAAGAGGACAGTTGGAAAGAACTCAAATACATGGAGGCTAAAGAGCATCCTACTAAAGAATGAATGGGTTAACCAGGAAATTAAAGAAGAATTAAAAAAATTCATGGAAACAAATGAAAATGAAAACACAACTGTTCAAAATCTTTGGGACACAGCAAAAGCAGTCCTGAGAGGAAAGTATACAGCAATACAAGCCTTTCTCAAGAAAAAGAAAGATCTGAAATACACAACCTAACCCTACACCTAAAGGAGCTGGAGAAAGAACAGCAAATAAAACCTAAACCCAGCAGGAGAAGAGAAATAATAAAGATCGGAGCAGAAATCAATGAAATAGAAACCAAAAGAACAGTGGAACAGATCAACGAAACTAGGAGCTGGTTCTTTGAAAGTATTATAAAATTGATAATTCCCTGGCCAGACTTACCAAAAAGAAAAGAGAAAGGACCCAAATTAATAAAATTATGCATGAAACAGGAGAGATCACAACCAACACCAAAGAAATACAAACAATTATAAGAACATATTATGAGCAACCATACGCCAACAAATTAGACAATCTGGAAGAAATGGATGTATTCCGAGAGACGTATAAACTACCAAAACTGAACCAGGAAGAAATAGAAAACCTGAACAGACCCATAACCAGTAAGGAGATTGAAGCAGTCATCAAAAATCTCCCAAGAAACAAGAGTCCAGGGCCAGAAGGCTTTCCTGGGGAATTCTACCAAACATTTAAAGAAGAATTAATACCTATTCTTTTGAAACTGTTGCAAAAATAGAAATGGTAGGAAAACTTGCAAACTCATTTTATGAGGCCAGGATTATCTTGATCCCAAAACCAAAGACCCCACCAAAAAGAATTACAGACCAAGATCATTGATGAACACGGATGCAAAAATTCTTACCAAAATAATAGCCAGTCCGATCCACAGTACATTAAAAGGATTATTCACCATGACCAAGTGGAATTTACTCCTGGGCTGCAAGGTTGGTTAACATCCGCAAATCAATGGGATACACTACATTAATAAAAGAAAGAACAAGAACCATATGATATCTCAACAGATGCTGAAAATCATCTGACAAAGTACAGCATCCTTTCTTGATCAAAACTCTTCACAGTGCAGGCATAGAAGATACGTACATCAATATCATCAAAGCCATCTATGAAAAACCCACAGCAAATATCATTCTGAACAGGGAAAAACTGAGAGCTTTTCCCCTAAGGTCAGGAACACAGCAGAGATGTCCACTATCACCACTGCTATTCAATATAGTACTAGAAGTCCTAGCCTCAGCAACTGGACAACAAAAAGAAATAAAATGCATCCAAATCAGCAAAGAAGCCAAACTCTCACTCTTTGCAGATTATATGATACTTTTTGTGGAAAACCCAAAGACTCCACTCCAAAACTGCTAGAACTCATGCTGGAATTCAGGAAAGTGTCAGGATATAAAATCAATGCACAGAAATCAGTTGCATTTCTATACACCAACAGCAAGACAGAAGAAAGAGAAATTAAGGAGACAATTCCATTTACAATTGCACCCAAAACCATAAGATACTTAGAAATAAACCTAACCAAAGAGGCAAAGAATCTGTACTCAGAAAACTATAGAATACTCATGAAAGAAATTGAGGAAGACACAGAGAAATGGAAAAACGTTCCATGCTCATGGATTGGAAGAACAAATATTTTGAAAATCTATGCTACTTAGAGCAATCCACACATTTGATGCAATCCCTATCAAAATACCATCAACTTTTTTCAAAGAAATAGAACAAATAATCCTAAAATCTCTATGGAACCAGAAAAGACCCTGAATAGCCAGAGGGATGTCAACAAAGAAAGCCAAAGCTGGCGGCATCACAATGCCAGACTTAAAGCTCTATTACAAAGCTATAATCACCAAGATAGTATGGTACTGGCATAAAAACAGACACATAGATCAATGGAACAGAATAGAGAGCCCAGAAATAGACCTCACCTCTATGGTCAACTAATCTTCGACAAAGCAGGAAAGAATGTCCAATGGAAAAAAGACAGTCTCTTCAACAAACGGTTTTGGGAAAATTGGACAACCACATGCAGGAGAGTGAAACTGGGCGTTTCCTTACACCACACACAAAAATAGACTCAAAATGGATGAAAGACCTCGATGCGAGACAGGAATCCATCAAAATCCTTGAGGAAAACACAGGCAGCAACTTCTTCGACCTCAGCCACAGCAACTTCTTCCTAGAAACATCGCCAAAGGCAAGGGAAGCAAGGGCAAAAATGAACTATTAGGACTTCATCAAGATCAAAAGCTTTTGCACAGCAAAGGAAACAGTCAACAAAACCAAAAGACAACCAACAGAATGGAAGAAGATATTTGCAAATGGCATAGCAGATAAAGGGCTAGTATCCAAAATCTAGAAAGAACTTATCAGGGGCGCCTGGGTGGCTCAGTGGGTTAAAGCCTCTGCCTTTGGCTCAGGTCCTGATCTCAGGGTCCTGGGATCGAGCCCCACATCAGGCTCTCTGCTCAGCAGGGAGCCCGTTTCCCACTCTCTCTCTGTCTGCCTTTCTGCCTACTTGTGATCTCTCTCTCTCTCTGTTAAATAAATAAAATAAAATAAAAAGAAAGAAAGAAAGAAAGAAAAAAAGAAAGAAAGAAAGAAAGAAAGAACTTATCAAACTCAGCACCCAAAGAACAAATAAGCCAATCAAGAAATGGACAGAAAATGTGAACAGATATTTCTGCAAAGAAGACATCCAAATGGCCAACAGACACATGAAAAAGTGCTCAACATCACTTGGCATCAGGCATCAGGGAAATACAAATCAAAACCATAGTGAGATACCACTTCACACCATCAGAATGGCTACAATTAACAAGTCAGGAAATGACAGGTGTCAGTGAGGACGCAGAAAAAGGAGAGCCCTCCTACATTGTTGGTGAGAATGCAAACTGGTGCAGCCACTCTGGAAAACAGTATGGAGGTTCCTGAAAAAGCTGAAAATAGAGCTACCCTTCAACCCAGCAATTGCACTACTGGGTATTTACCCTAAAGATACAAATGTAGTGATCCAAGGGGCACACGCACCCCAGTGTTCATAGCAGCAATGTCCACAATAGCCAAACTATGGAAGAAGCCTTGATGTCTATCAACAGATGAATGGATAAAGAAAATGTGGTGTGTATACACACACACACACACACACACACACACACACAGTGGAATATTATGCAGCCTTCAAAAAACTGTAATCTTGCCATTTGCAATGACGTGGATGGAACTAGAGGGTATTATGCTAAGCAAAATAAGTCAATCAGTGAAAGACAATTATCGTATGATCTCACTGATATGAGGAATTTGAGAAACAAGACAGGATCATAAGGGAAAGGAGGGAAAAATAAAACAAGATAAAACCAGAGAGGAAGACAAATCATGAGACTCTTAATTTCTGGAAACAAACTGAGGGTTGCTGGAGGGGAGCGGTGTAGGAGGGATGGGGTCATTGGGTGATGGGTATTGGGGAGGGTATGTGCTATGGTGAGTGTTTTGAATTGTGTAAGACTGATGAATCACAGAACTATACCCCTGAAATAAATAATACATTATATGTCAATTAAAAAAAAAAAGCTAAAAGCAACCTACAGAATGAAAGATATTTGCAAATGCCATATCAGATAAAGAGCTAGTATCCAAGATCTATAAAGAACCTATCAAATTTGACACCCAAATAACAAAAAACCCAGTAAAGAAATGAGCAGAAGACATGAATAGACACTTCTCCAAAGGGGACATCCAAATGGTCAACAGACATGAAAAAATGCTCAACATCACTCATCATCAGGAAAATACAAATCAAAACCACAATGAGATACCACCTTACACCAGTCAGGATGGCTAAAATGAACAACTCAGGAAACAACAGAGGTTGGTGAGGATGTGGAGAAAAGGGAATGCTCTTACACTGTTGGTGGGAATCCAAACTGGTAGAGCCACTGTGAAAAACAGTATGAACGTTCCTCAAAAAGTTAAAAATAGAGCTACCCTATGACCCAGCAATTGCACTACTAGGTATTTATCCAAAGAACACAAACATAGTGATTTAAAGGGGCACATGCACCCCAATGTTTATAGCAGCAATGTCCAAAATAGCCAAACTACAAAAAGAGCCCAGATGTCCATGGACAGATGAATGGATAAAGAAGATGTAGTATACACACACACACACACACACACACAGTGGAATACTAGTCATTAAAAAGAATGAAATCTTGCCATTTACAATGACATGGATGGAACTAGTAGGTATTATACTAAGTGAAATAAGTCAGTTAGAGAAAGCCAAATACTATATGATTTCACTCATTGGAATTTAAGAAACAAAACATTTTAATATAGAGGGAGGGAAGGAAAAGTAAAATAAGATAAAAATGGAGAGGGAGGCAAACCATAAGACATTCTTAACTATAGGGAAAAAACTGAGGGTTGCTGTGGGGGATGTGAATACAGGAGTGGGGTGGTTGGATGAGGAGCCTTAGGGAGGGCACTTGTGGTGAGCTCTGGGTGTTATATGCATCTGATGAATTACTGAATTCTACTTGAAGCTAATAATGAGATATATGTTAACTAACTTGAACTTAAATTAAAAAAATCAGGGGCTAACACTTGAACCAAATAAATCTGACATCTTACTACAGTCATCCTATTAAAATGAATCAATCCTTAGTGATTCCTAAGGAGTCAATGATTTAAAGGTAAAAAGAAATCAAAGAATTGGAGAGTTAATTTATTTAGAATCTCAAAATAAAGAAGCTCTTGCAAAGCAGAGCACAAAACCCAGAAGTCGTAAATGAAAATATTGACAAATTTAAATATGAAAATATTTCTATATATTAACTTCAGGATAAATATGTCACAAAGTTAACAGACAAATAACAAACTGGGGAAACAATACTGAAATATATGTGCAAGATACTTGCTTTCTTAGATGTAAATGGCTTCTATTCAAACAAGGTATGTTTCTCCTCAGAGACTGATAAATATCACAAAGTTGGAGAACACCAAGTGCCAGAAGAGGTATGAGGAAGCAGTCACATGCTCATCCTATAGCGGGAGTGTACTCCTTTTTTTGGAGGAAATTTGGCCATATCTATCAAAATTTTATTTATTTTTTTCAAGATTTTATTTATTTATTTGAGAGAGAGAGAGTGAGAAAGAGCATGAAAAGGGAGAAGGTCAGAGGGATAAGCAGACTCCCTGCAGAGCTGGGAGCCTGTTGTGGGACTTGATCTCAGGACTCCAAGATCATGACCTGAGCCAAAGGCAGTCGCTTAATCAACTGAGCCAGCCAGGCACCCTCAAAATTCTAAAGGTACATTTCCCAGCCCTACCATTTTCAGTGCAGACCTGATCATGAAACTTTTCAAAACACATATCAAAAAATCCTCTACAGCATAGGGGACTGCTTAAACAAACTATGGGTGCATCTATCCAATGGAATAAAGAGTATTCGTGTAAAAGAGTGGATGAGAAGGAACATCTGTAAGCACTCATATCAAAAGATAAATGAACTATATTATGTTTTTAAAAAGCAAGATACAGGGGCGCCTGGGGGGCTCAGTCAGTTAAGCATCTGACTCTTGATTTTGGCTCAGGTCATCATCTCAGGGTTGCGCTCTGTGCTCAGAGGGAAGTCTGCTGGAGATTCTTTCTCCTTCTCCCTCTGCCCCTCCCCCCAAATAAATAAATAATTTTTTTTAAAAAGCAAGGTACAGAGCAGTGTGTTTAGGATGATCTCTTTTGGATAAACAAAATAAAATAGAGGAAGAAAGAGAGACAGACAGAGGTGATTGATAGATGATATGTAATAGATAGATAGTAGACCTACAGATATATATGTGTAACTTGTTTTTATTAACACATAATGTATTATTTGCTTCACGGGTAAATCATCAGTCTTACACAGTTCACAGCACTCACCATAGCACATACCCTCCCCAATGTCCATAACCCAGCCACCATATCCCTCCCCTCCACCAAGCAACCCTCAGTTTGTTTCCTGAGATTAAAAGTCTCTTATGGTTTGTCTCCTTCCCTGGTCCCATCTTGTCTCATTTTTTCCCTCCCTGCCCCCCAGGACACCCTCGCCCTGCCCCTCAAATTCCTCATGTGTAACTTTTTAATGGAAAGATGCGCTAGAAACCATTGACAATTGTTTACCTTTGGTGAGAAGAGCTTAGAGTAGAAATAGAAGGGAGAAAGATTACTTTCCATCCTATATTGCCTTTGTGTTTTTAAATTTTTTCTTACTTTCAATTTTCGAAAAATGTTAACAAGTTTGTAGACCATGGAATTATGTCAACTTTCATTTTCTTTCTACACTTTGGAGATTTTTTTAACTGAATAAATATTATTGCTGTTTTAAGCCTATCAAACCACCAAGTTTGTACATAAATGTATTCATTCATTCAATAAACACATACTGAGTGGCTACAATGCCAGCCACTGTTCCAGTGACTTGGGACAGAGAGTCAGCAAGGCACAACCCAGCTCTTGAGACTTTTATGGTCTTATTGGTGAGGGAAAGATGTTCAGTAAGAGATTTACTGACAACATGCTAAGTGACATCACAGATGACATCACAAAATGTCATGGAGACACAGAGGGGGTGGGGATGACCCTACATCCCTTCTTTGCCCAGGAAATAACAATTTTAAATCCACTGTCCTGTGAGAATTGCTGAAAGTATCCCCTTTCACTCCAGTAAGTGATAAATTATACAGTTACCTGAGGAGAGGGGCACAAAACAGCTTAGATGAGGGGACACAGGTCAAGGAAGACTACTAAAGAAAAGGAAGCTTCAGCTGAGTCTTGAAGAATGTCTATAGTAGTTTGCTAGGGCTGATACACAAAATATTGTACACTGAGTGATTCAAACAATATAATATATTTTCTTACAGTTCTAGAGGTTAGAAATCCAAGATCAAGGTGTTACCAGGTTTGTTTTTTCCTGAGGCCTCTCAGATGGCCGCCATCTTGCTGTGTCCTCACATGTTCTTCCCTCTGTGCTCTCTGCCCTACTCAACTCCCTTATAAGAACATGAGTCAGAATGGACTAGAGTCCTCATTAATGACTCCATTTTAACTGATTAAAGGCCTCATCTCCAAATACACATTCTGAAGTACTGAGGGTTAAGACTTCAACATGTGAATTTGGGGAGACACAACTGAACCCATAACAAGATCCTGATCAGAAACTAAGCTCGTGGTGGTCCAGGTAGAGGCAACAGTATCTTGCTAAAGATTGCAATGAAAATACCATTTTCTCTTGACCTTTAGCAAATGTCTCTGAATTTATTTCTAGATTCTCTTCCAAGCTGACTAGTTCCCAGCTACACATGCCAAGAGTGGTTGCAAGCTGAGGGCCAGGCACTTCCAAGCCACCCAGGAGAGACTCTTTGTGCTCATTTTCCTGCTTGGTTAAGAGAGAGAGTCTTACCTATATCATTGCTGGGAAAAGTCTCCATGTCATCATCATGGTTGTCCAACCAGCCAAGGCTGATTTGGTTCCAGTTCAATTGTGGAGCCAGATCCAGGTGCTTTTGCCCAACCCAGTCTCCCAACTTGACAATCACGAGTCTCCCTTTGAAGGGACATGAACCCCACTAAAATCCCAAGATCCCTTAGAACAACTCCAGGACCCAACCCCACAGACTCCCTGTCTTGTACACTGTCCTAGAACCTCCCCTCCAAACTAGGACAAATAATAGGCACTAGAGACGTGCAGATAGGACATGGCCTTATCTCAGGAAGTTCAGTGATTACAGAAGAATCTATTAAGGAAATACACATTAGGGTAGCAAGTTTCCTGGGAGTCGGACTCCATCTCTAAGAAAAGTTTACTTTCCTCACCTAAAAAATTTTTGTTTTGTTTCATTTTGGTTTCAAATACAAACTTACCTGAAATTATAGTCTTGTCCCTTTCTGAGAGATGAGTTTCACTCAACTGCATTTTTCCTCTTCACCTGTAAAGAAGGATGAAGTCAGTGGGCAGCCCCAGCAGCCACTCCCCACAGTCCATATATGTGTTCACAGGCTCCCACATGCTCTCTATTTCCTCATGATCAGGTAAATAATTTGCTAATCCTTTTGTTGTTGCATACGATTGAGCTTACTTCCACCAATGATGAAATCGTGTGAAGTCCCGCAAGTAACTGAGTAGTGAGTCTGACTTTCTGTGAAAACACTTCTATTGTGGAGAGAAATTAATGATCCCTGCAGGTGTCCAAATGGTAAGCCAATACACCCCAACAGGTGTATGCATTAAAAAAGAGCCAACGGGTAAAGCAGCCATGATCTGTTACTGGTTCTTTCCCCATGGACACTACAGGTCTGTAATAGCATTAGCCAGAGTACATGTTCCCACAACTGTTGCCAAAACTTGTCCTCCAGAATTAGTCTATGAAGTGAATGCCTTTGTAGCATTACTCCAAGACTGAACAAATTCCAATGAGTAATTATTTGACTGCAGAAGGGTTTCTGAGATGCTCTTGCTGTTAGCATTCCTGTCCCCTACCAACCATTTTCCAACAGCAGCCAGTGTGTTCCCTTTCTGGAGTAAATCACAGCCCTGATTTTAAGCAAAGGACTCAAACCCTTCGAAGGGGCCCTCCTAATTTAGATTAAAACCCACACTCACTTTCAGTCCCAAAGTCTACTTTACCTAATCCCCATCTACCTTTTTGAGCTTGCCCCTGGTCAGTACACTGGAGACTCAGGCCTTCTATTGGCTCAGGAACAATTAAGCCCTGAGTCTTAGGACTTGCAGCTCTGTCGACCTGGTCAAAGTTGCTTACCAGCCTGGCCTCCTTCAAGTCTGAATTCTACCACCTCTGAGAGCACTTCCATGAATCTCAGCTTCTTAGCCATGACCCCATTGCTCTCCATCACTAGCTTCCCTTATTTCTTCATAACACAGCACCTGCTACAATTTTGTTTATCGTTTTGTTATCTGTCTCCCTGTACCATGTGTGAAGCTTCATCCCACCACACCAACACTCAGGAGGTGCCTGGCTCATGAAAGTTACTCAGTAACTATCTGTTGGACAATGGATGGACAAATGAGGACCATCTATCTACCTACAGTTTTCAGACAAAAAATTCCATAACTATGGAATCTAGTTCTGAACTATCTAAGTGCCTATACTCTCTATTTCTCTCCATGGTACCCACAAACCGACTTACCATTTAAATTATCATGGCCCCGATGTGAACAGCACTCCAGCCTTCTTTGGTCACATCCTCCCCATTGGTTAGTTCAGTTAGAAGTCCTGAGGCATTTCTACATGGGTAACAGAAGCAATTATTAAAAATTTTATTTGTGATTCACAATTAAACACATCATTCAAATAACTGTGACTTAAGTCCTGGTTGTGGGCCTAAAGAGTTGATGAATATTAACAATGTCATTGAAAGTCCAGAACATAAAATTTTCAGAAATTGCCAATTCTTGTAAAGAGAAGTATACTGTTTCTCCCACCTCATTCTTTCCCCCCTGGAACAAAAAGAAACAAATAGATCTCATAAACTGAAATCAAACACTTAGTATTTTAGAATTTAGTTTTGTAGTTCAGAGCAAGGGTCTTTAGTAAACACTTGGCTTAATGTTTTTTGAAGGTAGTAATATGCATTTTTATATATGTGTATACAACTCAGTAGGTAAGATGACCACTTTAATATATAGAATGTTAAAATATGGTTTATTCAGACTTAAATGTTTACTACTCTAATTTCATAATCTAACCTAATTGGCTACTACTCTAACTTCATAGTCTGATTCCATAATCTAAAGTCATTGCTTCAAAATATGGAGAATCCAATAGATCTAATAGATCTGATTCTGTCTGTTCAAAGTGAGCATCTTGGCATTGAACTCACATTTCTACTTGCAACCTCTCCACTGTGGGAAAAACAGTACTGTGGCTAAGAGGCTTCAAACCAGAGCTGGCTGGGGTCAAATCCCTGACCAAAGGTGGGACTCTGGGGGTGGGGAGGTATGTAAGCTCTCTTGGACTTAGATTCCTTAACTGTAAAATAGGAAAAATGATAGTATCTCTCTAGCATGACTATGGTCAGAACTTTAAAATTATAGTAATATAAGTAAAGCTCTTAGAAATTGAGCCCAATATATATTAACCTTTAATTAGTATTAGCTGCTTGTTGTTTGACTTGATTCATTTGGGGGCTCAAAGTTTCTTTGCGTGGTAATTTCCATAAGTGGGCAAATATTAACATGTAAATTTTGAAAATATCAGAAAAAATCAGGAAAAAATGCAATTTAAAATGTGAGTGGAATAAAATCATAAGCAAATGTAGCTATCCCTGTGAAATAAAACAAACGTTTTAGAAAATGTGCAAGATAACCACACGGTGTGTCCACAAAGACATTTTATGATGATAGAATTATGTCAGGCACCCAGGTAGTTCAATTAAACAAGCAAAACAAAATAAAAATGCTTAGTTTGCAATTATCAATAAATAGAATTCTAAACAAAGAAAATCAACTGCATTTTAACCTTTAACTTATATTCTATCAGAGCATTATGTACACTATAAACCAGGGATGGCAAGTAGGTTTCATCTTTTAGCCAACTATTATCAATTGGAAGTGACTCTCTGGAAAATTTTTTAAGGAGGATTTGAGGACACATCTGGGTTCATTGGACCCCAGTCAATTATCAAAGTACACTAAGGTACTGGAGGGAAAGTGACACTTTGCATGCCACATAATTACTCCTTGTATTTCAAATTTGCAACTCCGAAATAGTTTGCCAGTGCCAGAAAATAGGCAGCCATAAAGCAAAACAGTTTGGAACCAAAGATTTGTCTGTGTTGTCAGTGAGATCTGCTGGAGATAATCACCAGGGCTTTCACTGGTTATTTCTTCACCTCCTCTTTCCATTGTCAAGCGCTTATATGTAGCCTGATCCTTGACCTGCCTTAAGCAGGTCCTATATCAAGGGAACGAAGGGATGGGATCGATGTAAGTCCTTCATCAGCCCTCCTAATCTGTGGCACACGTCTGAGACTTCAGGGACAAAGTATCCTGGAGGAAAAGCCTAAAGGAAACAGATTCATCGAGTGTCAACAAATAGAAAGAAAAGACAAGGTCTCCTAACGCCACTCATCTGCAATCTTGTGAGTACTGCCTTAAAGTCCTTATATGGAATCACCAGATTAGTTCTCCTTCTAAGAGAATAGAGAGAAAGGTCAGAAAGATGGGAGAAAAGTAGATCATTTTCTCCAGCTCATAAAGGAAAAACGTGTTTTTCAAAGATCTGAAGGGGAAAAAAAATGCTTTTCTTCCCCTAGTCCCTGTCCCCTCTGTCCATTGGTCCTATGGTGGCTTTATTGGATTAAATTATAACTCTTTCCTCAGAGTTAAGTTAAATCCCCCCTGAGCACACTATCGCCAGGTCCTCCCTTCCCTGCAGGTGGGAGAGACACTGCTGGTCCACCTCCATGGAGTAGGGCTCCCAATCTGTGTCTGTCAGATAACTTCAGCCATCCTAAAGCAGGAGTCAGACCAACCAAAGACAGTTGGATCCTGGGTTCTCTGCCAAGGGTATTACCACTGAGCCTATACACTGAAAGTTCTTTTGAAAAAATCAAAGGGCAAAGTGACAGCAGATTCAGGGGCCCAGGTAAAGCCTGCAGGGCTGACCACAGGCCTTCTTTGCTTTTCTGTGGCTGCAGAAAAAATTCCCTCCCCCAACTTACCACCTTCAGAAAAGATTCAAGCTAGGCAACCATAGACACTTAGCTCTGACCTTCGGGAATCATAGAAGTTCTGGCAAAGTTCCTTATCAGGGGAGTGGGAGAGCAATGAGCAGGAGGAGGGTCCCAGGCTTCTTGGAGGCTCAGCCCAGGTAGTTGTGACATCCCAAAGCCATAGAAGAAACAGGAGTATGAGGCTGAGGAGACTGAGGTAGTACATAACCTACATCTTGCATAAACCAGGCTCAAAGTTTCTCTGAAAGCTCACCTTTCATCCCAGTTGACCTGTTACTGAAGCCTCCCAACCCCACCCCAAGATGCCAGACTTGCGCAGTGGAGACAATCCCTGTATGGCCAGCATGATCAAGTCAGAAAACTGCCCTGTCACCTTCCAGAACTGAACCCCTCCCCTCAAGTGTGCACTGGTAGTGTCCTGGAGGGGCCTGCCTCCCAGTAACCTCCCAGTAACAGAAGGCTGTTCTACAGGGCAGTGTGGGTTCCTGGGCACTTCACCTTGGAGTGAAGTGGAGCCCTACAAAGTTGCATGGAAATGCAGTAAATAGACAGATGGGGAAGCAAGATACATCCCTGGCCCAAAGGTATACATTCATATTCTACCAGGATGGGGTCTGTGGTGGGCCCCCATGGGCTAAGTGTCCTGGGCAAGTTCTGTCTCACACATGCCTCCACTGGCTTAGCTGTGATCGAGGTTGTAGCCGGAGGATCTGAAACTCCCCTGGGAACCCGGATGAAACTCCCACCTCCACAGAATACAGGGGAGCTGGCCACATGCCAATTCCATTTTCCCCCAAGGAAATCCACGGTCTGGGGCTTTGTCTGTCAGTAACAGCAGTGATGATGTACATTTGGGGTCAGGATCGTGCAGAAGGCAAACTGTGACTCAAGAAGAAAAAGAAGCGTCTTCCTATTTGGTGGGTGGATAAACAAGTTCAAAGTCATTTAATGACAATAACAAAAATCGGGCTCCCACCCTGTGCCAGTTATCAGACCAGCACTGGAGGCACCGAGATGAATAGAATGTGTTTCCTGTGACTGGGAAGCTGAAATGAGTTTGTTAACAGAGTTCCAGGGCAAAGTTTGCTTAAGTATCACTGTTTTCCTATGTCATGGAAATTTTCACCAAACTTAACATGTTTAGATAATCTTTTAATTTAAGAAATAATTTTGTTTTTAAATGAATTTTATTTATTTTTTGACTCAATGTAAGAAGCTTAAAAAGTTTAAATGTACTCAGGGAGGTCTTTCTGCCAGTTTACAGAATAATAGCTTTTTTTTTTTTACTTAAGCCAAAAATAATAGATTAAGGAACTTCCTGTTCCAATAACAGAACAGACAAGATTACTTGAAAATCCTGCCAATGCAAACACCAAGATATTCTGTTACATACAACAAACATTCTGGTAAATGTGGAACTGAGCATGGAGGAAGAAAAGGACATTTGAAAGTAGCTGGAAAAAGTTTAGTATAGCAGGGCACTGGCTGTGGGTGTGGTGGGTGAAATGCCCAGGTCAGGAACGGAGACCTTGGGGAACCTGAAATACAGCTCTTTTGTGAACTTGGATTCTTCAAAGTGCTCTGGAGAAAACTGGCCTCTGTACCAGGAGATAGTGAGGAAACTTAATTATGTCCTTCTGAGTTGTGGATGAAAAAGAAGTGTCCCCTTGGAATTTGTAAGCATGGATTTGTGCTACAGATCAAATTATACAACCCACTTGGCCCAATAACTTAATTTAAAAATAAATCACAGATTAATAATACCCCTGGGCCACCTGGCAGGGGCACATCCAAAACCTCGACCAGACCACAGAAGACTCTGACACGTGTCCCCACAGAAAATGAACTCACAGCCCAAAATTAAAAACTCATTTAGAAAGAATCAGCAGAAAGGACAAACAGCATATGAAGACTTCTTAGAACTTTACTACAGAAATATAGAAATAGAAAGCCATCAATACTTTAAAGTATAGATAAGGCATAGCCAAAGAGAAAATTGTATGTTTAGAGAAGTAAATACCCAGAAAAAGCCTATAGTGGCAGAACATCTTTTTAAAAAGCTAAACAAAATATTTTTCAAATATATATTTTAAAATGTATTGTTGAACCAGCAAAACTTTAGGGAAAATCCATAACCATGAAAGCTTCCCAGGAAGACAAAAGTGGGCTGGGGGGAAGGCATCCGAAGTTGAGCTCTGATTTGGACAGCCAACAGGGGTGGGGAGCTAGGAAAGAAAGCCCAGCGCCACACGAGGCGGGGAGTCTGATAAAAGGCAGAACTCCCAGAAAAGCCCACCCTAAGAAGAGGTGCAACAAGAGGACTCCTTGGTCTTGGCTTGGGGATTGGGAAGGAGGAGGAGAAGAAATCTCCCTGCTTATGAAAAACCACGAGCTGGTTGTCACCTGTGTTAGAAGCCCATGCTCATACTATCTAGGTGTCAGAAAAACAAATGAGACTTGTTTTTCTCTTATATTTTTCTTTAAAATTTTTAAAACTACATAGAAATTTTTAAAATAGTGCAAAGAATACCTATAAACATTCACCTAGATTCACCAACTAATAAGATTTTTCTGCACCTGTTCCCCTCCCCCTGCCCTCTACCTATATGTATATGTATAGGTACACATACCCATATATACAAATAAATGTACACTATTTTAAGGAAACATCAGAATGTAAGTTGAGGTCACTGTGACACTTCACACCCTGCATACTTCAGCTAATATTTCCTAAAAGTAAGGACATTCTCCTCCCTTATCATAACACTACTAAACATACAGTCTGGGCAAATTTCCCCAACTGTCCCAATAATGTCCTCTAATGCTGCTTTTTTTCTATTCAGAATTCAGTTAAGTTCCTTGCATTGCATTTTGATATGTCTCTCTCGTCTCTTATTGGCTGGAATAGTGCCCCGTTTTGGTTTCTTTTGTTGTCTATTTCCCTAATGTGGATGCTTTTGAAAAAATCAGGCCAGTTGTCTCATAGAACATCTCACATTGTGGTTGTACCCAATTGTTTCTTCATGATTAAATGCAGGTTAAAAATTATTACCAGAAAATGCCCCAGGTCATGCTTCTGATATCTCACTGCATCACAGCTGGCATATAATACAGGTCATCTTGCTATCAGGGATGCTAATTTACATTTGGGCGAGGTGATCGTTGGAAGGCACATTTCCCCCTCTGTAATCTGCTATGAGTGGATATTTTGAAACTGTATGAATATCCCATTTCTCTCAACATTGTATCCAAGGGTGTTTAGCATCTACTGGTGCTGTAGAAATCCTTAAAAAGCACCCACACAGCCCAGCAGAGCAAACAAAAATGTTTTCTGAAAAAATAAATAAATAAATAAATAAATAATGTTTTCTGGAGGAGCCTACCTTCAAAATAGAGCAAAAGAAAGTGTTACTAATAAAGTGTTACTGATTGTGAATTGTGCTTAGAAGCCGGAGCAAGTGTGTTGAACTCTGACCTGCTGACTAAGGAGGCACAAGCCACCCACATAGGGGCAACGGGTGTCTTCCTCAACATCTGAGCTCCCACTTTGGAGAAGCGAAAACCCTGGAGTCATTTTGATTAAAGATAGGTTTCAGTACACCCACACAAAGGAAGTAAAGCCACAGGATTTATTATCTAGAGATCCCAGAAGGGAGGTGATGCAATGAGCCGGGGGAAGGGCGGTCTTTGGTCCCAAGTCACGAGCAAGCAGTAGATCAAGAGCAGGGTAGCAAGGACCTCTTACTTACAAGGCGTTCGGGATGGAGGTCAGTGACTTTTTGTGGGCTTCACTGTAAGCAGTTATTTTAGAAGATGTCCTGGGGGGAAATGAAGCAGGAACTTATGGCGGGCATCCTAAACTCAGGTCCTTATCTGAATTCCAGACCCTGGGTGTGAGCAGGGTTGTCACACTATGAAATGCCTGCGCAGCAACTCAGAATAGCTGTTTGCTCATCACAGTTGACCCCACGATGCCCAGGCATTAATGTTTAGGGAAAATCATGGGTACTGTCTGGGCAGCAGATATATTAAAAGCTGCTAACGCAGCATATGAAACATGTGAGCAAAGCATAAACGCCAATCAATAATATCATTAAACAGACCACAGTTTGAAATCCTGACAAACCAATCCCTTCATTTATTGAGTCCAGCCAAGAAAATAGATCAAAGCCCTTGGATAAGGTTAAGGTAGGTACTTGATAACTAGGATGAGATTGCAGAATACTTGTACCTGTTGGGTTGTCTGAATTTGTCCAGAATCACTAATATATATGCAGCAGGTTGTGCCTTTATAACACATATACCTCCTTGCTGGATCAATCAAGTAATCTAAAGCTAAATGGTTATCTAAAACCATCTCACTAAGAAATTACGAAGGAATGCACTGACAAACAGGTCTATTGGAGGGATTAACAGGGAGATTATGGAGTGCAAAGCGGTGACTGCAGGGAAGGGTCCCCTTGGGGTTGTGTAAGAAGTTGACCATGCAGCTTTGTTCCTGAAAAAGAAGTGCCATGGTGGTGGTGGCATCTGCAGTGAGGGAAGGGTCCTCCCAACAGTACATAAATTCACTAACTCCTAGTAGGATGCATGATGTGGACCAATCTAACAGATTTGGTGAGAGCAAGCAGTTGAGTGAAGTGTTTAAAGGGGCCCAACAAGATTGTAAGACTGGACACATATCTTGGCTTTCCAAAGCTTCAAGTCACAACAGAGAGCAGCCTGCCTCACAGTCAAACAACAAGCAAGGGGGTCTAGGGTAAACATAGCTAACACTGTAAAATGCCCCTCAAGGAGGTTATCAGCAGGGAATTCTGATAAATAAGCATTCAGTTCACAACCAAGTCTGGGGACTGTTTACCATCATCAGCCGCCACGTATTCTTGGGTGTTATCTCTGCTACAGGGGGAGGTCGCAGAGGCGACATTCAGGATGAGGCTATGGCCCAGGGTGTCATGGGTGAGGGTACTGCCATGTCTTGAATTCTCGTGTCCCACACTGTCAATACGGTCATGTCTCAGATTGTGGTGCCATTGTGGATCCGAGGGTTGTCGTGTCCAGCATTGCCACAGGTAAGGGAGCCATCCTAGAGTAGGGTGACTCTCCCAGGAAGCCACTCAGGAGGGGAGTTTAGGGGCCAAGAGGTCTAACAGGGTCTCATGGATTTAAGATGCCCTGATTAGGTTTGCTTTCACTATGAGGAGCATTTTTCTCAGTAAATTTTGGGGGTCCCTGGACCCCCTGCAGCTTACAAATGATTGGGCAGTGCTTTCCTCCAAGGCACGAGTCCCAATCATTGAACAGAACTGTTGGAGGCACATGGATAGACTTGGTTTAAAGAAAATTTAGTGACATGCTTCCAGCAGTTTAATTGTGTGGCTCAGTAGTACCAGAGATGAGTCTGAACTGCATAAACCTGTCAGCCAGTTAGGATTGAAATTAGGGTAGTATAATGGTCTGTTCCTGGAGGTCAGAATGCTGGTGACTATTTGGACAGATCTGGCAGCTTTTAAGCATTTGTGCCATTGTTCCCATTTGAGAGAGAAAGCTCGAATCATCAACTAGTATCCACATCTGGTGTCATCTCAGGCTTAGTCCCTGGAGGGCTCACTTCCAACACTAGCTGCCCCTCACCCTGGGTGCAATTGCAGGCAAATGGCTGTGCGGTTTCAGCAACTTTCTAGTGTTGCTTCTCTGGGCTCCAGGAGAATCCCCACAACCCAGACGATTCTGCACACAAGGCACAGAATAAAGCCTGCAGCAGCGAACATCTGCATTTTATAGTTTCACGCCTGCGCCATCACTGCTCCATGTGGAGATTTGCTATGGAGCCGTTGTGTATCAGCAGCCCGCTGGTGGTCTTCTCCAAAGTGGGGTAGGGCCAATTGTTTTGACTGTTGCACCACACCATCATCTAACATTGCTGGTGTCAGCAAACCTGAGGGCCTCTTTCCCCATTTTAGGGTTCCACACTGTTCCCTTGGTGGGTCCAGGTGCAATTGCCTCCACTTCCTATAAGGAGGTGTGGTTAGGAGAAATGAGTCATCCACTAAGGCCACTGAACTTTGGAATTTCAGCTGGAACTTGCTTATCAAGTGGGTAGGTGTGGTCCAGCAGCAGCAGAGCCTGGGGCTATGTTATATGGGCAATAAGATGAGATCCTTGATCTGAGTGAATGGTGTCAGGAAGGCTGAATGGGGACAGGACATATTTAGAAAAGCAAGATTATCTGCTCTGCAGAGATGTTCCTTGTGGGTATAGCCAACCGTAGGCTGGTAAAAGCATCTGTACACATAATAGTGAAGCAGGTGGAGCCGCTGACAGAGGTAGTGGTCCTATGAAATCCAATTACCAGTGGCTGAAAGCGTGGTACCCTCTCTGAACAGAAGCATGACCAGACAGTTTCCAGTGTTTGGTTTAGGAGTGTAATTTGCAATCAAAAACAATGTGTTTTGCAAGCGCTGCCATAAGTATAGTGCCCTGCAGTGAACCCAGACCAGTGTGGCAGCAGGTCCCCCATGACCTGCAGAGACACTGGAGCAATAAGGAGTGTGGGAGCGGTGACTATGACAGGCCAGAATGGTGGAGCTGCGGAGCCCCGGACTGACGGGCTGGGGTGGAGCTGGTAAGCTGTAGTTTTGTGGTGAAGGGTGGAGCCTGCAGAGTTGTTGGGAGAGTCAGAAATTGAGAGCCCCCAACAGCTGGTGACCTGGATTAGGGGAAAGGCATCCACCTTGTAGTTAAGTACAGCCTCTGGTGTGGTCATGTGCATGTGCTGAAATGTGGGTAACCTTCATTGTGACTGGTTCCTGGGCAATCTCCCTCCAAATTAAGGCACCCCAAATAGGATGGCCTTGAATGTGAAAATCATCCAGCTGCCATTGGCCTAACCAAACTGGATACCGTTAACGGCTGCTTATAAGTCAGAAAAACCCTAGAGAAGAGGCCTGTTGTGGGCAAACCACTCTGCATAACCATTTGTACCACCACGAGCTCAGCAAGCCATCTTTGACAACTGGGGTGCTGCGGGCAGGATGGCACACTGCTGCTCTCCAACTGAAAAGGGAATTCATCAAATAAAAGGCAGGACTGGAGAAATCACATAGACTGGAGCCAGAGAAGCAAAGCAAAGGAAAATGTGAAGGAGAGACCAAGAGAGATGAAGATAGAATCAGCAGGTCAGATGTAAAGCCAGTTAGTTCCACAAGGTAAGAGCAAAGAGAGTGGGAGAAGGACAATATATGAAGAGATGAAAATGTTCCAAAATCTATGAAACTTACAGATCCTTGATATCAAATCCTTGATATCAAAAAGTTCCAGGAAAGATAAATAAGAATAAATATAAGCATAGATATTGTCCCAGAAATTTGAGAATACCAGTTAAAACACTATTTTACAAAGTTGGGAAGAAAGACATGTTAGAAAAAATATATATATTTAAGACAATGGATTTCTTGGTAACAGAAAGAAACCAGAAAACAATAAAATGAGTAAGATTGAAAATAAAAGGCTAGGAAAATGTATATACCTGGAAAATACTATCTAAAAAGTGGCTACTATTGTGGCCATTGGTATTAGACACACAAAACTTTAAGAAAAAAGCAATATCAGAGATAAAGGTGGCATTTCATAATAATAAAAGGAAAAACTGACTCAGAAGGTTAAACTTTTGAACTAGTAGGCAATCATTAGCAGATTCAAAGTATAAAGAGTAAAAATTGAGAGAAATACAAGAAGAAATTGGCAAATTTTATACTCTTAGTGGCTGTTCTATTCCATAAATGCTGAATCGGATGAAGATTAAAGCCCTATTAAAACCATCCTGCCATACTCATAGCCTGTTAATTTTGTTTTTAAATAACACCACAAATGCTGCAGAAAATATGTGCAGTGGGCCAGGGTGTGCTTGAAACAGACTACATACCTCTGAAGCATCAAGTTTACATGAACATTCCGGGTGGAGAGGAAATATTTTTTTTAAAGATTTTATTTATTTATTTGACAGAGAGATCACAAGTAGGCGGAGAGGCAGGCAGAGAGAAGGGGGAAGCAGGCCCCCTGCTGAGCAGAGAGCCCGATGCAGGGCTCGAACGCAGGACCCTGAGATCATGACCTGAGCCGAAGGTAGAGGCTTTAACCCACTGAGCCACCCAGGCATGCTTCCCCACCCAAGACTGAGTTCTGTCTCAAGAGAGCAATGTAGAAAGATCATGAACTCACTGCTCACGAACTCAGTGAGTCCACAGCTATAAATGGAACAATTTCCTCTATAAAAACCTAAAGCCTGGCTGAGTGACAGAGACCCATCGGGCAAATGAGAAGACCACATTGAAATGGGTAAGACAGGCTGGGGCACAATCTCACCATAAATCCTATCTTCGGCACCAAAACCCACAACTGGAAGGGAACTTAAAACCCAGAGCTTCTCCCTGAGGAGAAAATTGTTCACACCGCATATCAGGCCACCCAACTTTTAAGGCGTATACACCTGGGAGATGATTTTCCAAAACATCTAACTTTGAAAACCAAGGAAGCTTGTGTCCCAAGACCCACAAGACTATACAGCAAATTGAGAAACAGCTCTTAAGGGGCTCATGTGCTCAGACTCCCAACCCTGGGGCCCAGAACAGAGATAGCAGATCAGGCCCAGACTTAAAGCGAAGGAGGCTCACCTGCTTAATAACAATAGCAAACAGCAAGTGATGGCAAGGATAGGAAGGAAAGGGAGTCTGCACACTGCTGCTGGGAAGGTGATTTGGTGCAGCCATTGCGGAAAACAGTATGGACATTTCTCAAAATATTAAAAATTGATCTAGCATATGATCCAGCAATTCTGCTTTTCTGTATTTAATGAAGAAAATGACCACTAATTCAAATAAATATATGCACCCCCATGTTCACTGCAGCATTATTTACAATAGCCAAGATATGGAAACAACTTAAATGATCTTCAGTGAATAAATGGATAAGGGATTTATCATATATATGTGTGTGTATATATATGTATACCATATGTATATACATATAGTGCGTATATACACACACACACACAATGGAATATTATTCAGCCATAAAATAAGAATGAGGGGCACCTGGCTGGCTCAGTCTATAAAGAATGTGGCTCTTGATCTCAGGGTTGTGAGTTCTAGCCCCACACTGGGTGTAGAGATTACAAAAAAAAAAAAAAAAAGAATGAAATTTTGCCATTTGTAACAACGTGATGGACTTCAAGGGCATTATGCTAACTGAAATAAATTCGACAGAGAAAGAAAAATACTATACGTTTTCTCTTATATGTGGAATCTAGAAAAAAATATGTATTTTAAAAACTAGGCTCATAGACACAGAGAACAGACTGGTGGTTTTCACAGGTGAGGAGAAGCTATTAAAGAAATGGATGAACTGTTTTGATTACATAAAATATTTTTTTAAATCCCCCCCCAAAATATCTTCAAAAAGGTAAGATGTAAGCATGATAGAAGAGGTACGAAAGATATAAAAAAAGACCCAATTAAACTCCTAGAAATGAAAAAAAGAAACAATGTCAAATATGAACAACACTCTGAACAGGATAAACAACAGACTGGACACTGTTGAAGAAAAGATTAGTAAACTTGGAGAGGTAACAATAGAAATTATTTAAAATGAAGGAGGCATAGAAAGCAAAAACCTTCTGTAAATGGAGTGGTCACTATTTTGTTTGACTTTCAGCTAAGGAAATTGTTCAATTAGATATGCAATTAAGTCAGAGGCAACTTAGAGTTACAGACTGACCCCCGCCCCCATTCTACAGATAGAAAAGCAAAACTCAGGATTCAGATTAAAACCAGAGTCTTGCACCCCACACCAGATCACAGAGTACCAGGAGCATATGGGTAAATGTTTTCCACTTACAAAGGCTTATTCAACCTAGTTAATAAAATTCCACTAAATATTTTAAATTGCATTTTCTCTCTTTAAGGACATCAGCTGTCTGATAATAACAAAAAGAGAAAGAAATTCTAATTACTTCACTAAACCTCACAAATCTTGTAAAATTAAGCTTCTGAACTGATTCTTAAATTCTCTTAAACGTTTGTAAGCTAAGTAAAATTATCTAAGCTTTCAATCTAAAATCCTCAGTCTACATATTAAAATGCTCAATAACACATTGACTTCTAATTACAAGGCTCCTTTGTTGGATATTTCAATATGTTAAAGTTGCTTCTACATAAAAATTATTAAATGTGCCAAGATTAGTCTTTAAACTAGTAATGCTGTAGTTGGCTTTAGTGTGCTACATTTCTATAATAAACATAAGATTTCAAGAAATGGAAACAAAGCTATCTGCGAAGGGAACAGCTATGGCATGCCATGCCAGTGGGGGTTGCTTCCGCAAGCAAATTGGGGTTACCTCCACAGCTAGCTTATGTTGCTCTTCAGCCAGAGATCTGGGGCAGGGAGTGACACCTGGAGCTATGGATGCACAGAGGGACTTTCATGTCCTCTAGATCGGCCACTCTGAAATCTTTTCATGGCCATGGTGTGGAAAGGGAACACTAATTAATGAGTTTATTTCTGCCCCACCTGCTCTGTGATTCGTGTCAGCTCTAGAGCTGTCTAGATCAGATGTGATTTCACCAACCCACCCGCAGCCTGCTTCAATATTGGGTTGCAGATGGCCAACCTAAGTGCTGAGTCCATTCCGACCTTCTCTACTGCTCAAACTTGACAAGGGCCTGTGAGCTTAGTGGTCTTCTGACCTGGTCCCCTTCTGTCACTCAGGCCTCAGGCCATCTCTAATAAGCCCATCAAAACCCATCTGGTCTAGCACATTTCCCAATATTTCCTCTGAAATATGCTTGTGTCTTTACCATCCTGACACCCTGAAATGAAGCTATGGAAAATGCTGCTGGCTCCCCCTCTTTTGACTTCTCTCACTTAAATTAACATTAATAAGCATAGTAATGAATGCCCACGACACCTCTCCTAACTTTCTCAGAAAATATTTTTCTTGACAGGAATGACTATTTTGAGCATTAACAGAAGCATCCCTTTCTTTTAAGCATCTGTCTGGTAAGCTTACGTAGAAAGATGTCCCTCGATGAAATGAAAGATCTCCAGCTGGTGGGAAAATACGTACGACCAGAAACCAGGGAAGTGAATGGAGTCCTTATGACCAAGGTAATGAGTGATAATTGGGACAAAATCTGGAATTTCCAAGCACAACCTGATGATCTCCTCATTGCATCCTATGCAAAGGCAGGTAGGTTTGGGAAACTGATGGTGCGGAAGCCAGCTATAGAGGACTGGTGATGTCTGGAGGGGCCTCCCTCTTTTAAAAACACAGATTTTCACCAGGGCTGGCCCCTGGGAGAAATGAAACCAGACTTCCTTCTGAGCTCCAATCCCCCAGGATCCAAGGTCCTCCTGTTTAATTGGGTAGAATCCCAGATCCTCAAGGACCGAATTAATCACAAGATTATGTAAAAGCAGAGTCTGAGAAATTATACATAAGTTCTCACAGTAATCTTGCCAACCCAGCCACTCCTGTTTCCCATCAGCTAAGCAATCCAGGAAGTGACCACATTCCTTGCCCATAAGAAGCATCTCTTAGTGGGGGAACACCAATGCGGAAATGAAGGCTTTCACCCCAATATGAAATCTTCTAATAGCTTTGGGTCCAACACCCATGCAAGTACAGTGGGAAGGATCTGGAAAAGGGGAGGTGACACTTACCAGGATCTTATAAAATGAAGAGGAGGCTATGACAAAAGTGAGGGACTACAAAGGCAAGGGGTTGCAAGGCTTATGCAGGGGTGGAGGAACAGAGAACATTCTAACCGGGGAGGCCAATAGAATGACAATCCCCCTGCATTGCCTGCACTTGTAACATCAAGCCATGCAACCAAGTGAGGTGATGAACTTGAAGCAGTAACCAGTTTGGGAAGGTCTCTCAGTGGCCATTCAACTCCACAAGAGGAACTCTCAGTATACATAACCCGAAAGATTTCAGAAAATATTCCACTCATCATAGTTCTTCAAAACTTCCTTAGACTGTTTCTGTCCTTTGTGGCTGGGAAGTCCCTCCTTAGCCTCACTCTGTTCTCATGACTCAGCATTACTTTAAACTAGGGCAGGGGCTTCCTGTCAGCAGGGCTCAATTCCTCAAGAATCTCTGTTTGTCTGGTTTGCACTGGACACATCTGCCCAGAACTGAACTCGAATTTGCATTGCACCTCAGAGCTTGAGTTTTTTTCAGCTCACCTTTGAAATTATGCAGTCAATCCTAAAGCCCCTCAGGATGGTCCCCAAGTCTCCAATCTTATTCTCTCACCTCCCCCACTACCTCTTACCCTCTGTGAGCCCATTTATGCTTCCCAATTCGAAAATGTGAATGTCTTTATCCTGGTTCCTAAGCGCCACCCACCTCCGCCCCCAGGAGCCTGGGATGCCCTGGCTTCTTAATGCAGATGAACGTTCCAGTCCTGCTTTGACTCTTCACTCCAAAGCTACCATCTGAACTGAGCCTTACTGACCCTTTTCTACAGCAAGTTGGCCTCCTCCTCTAAACTCTTGTAACCCTTTGCACATCCTTTTTGGCTCTTACTGTATACTGTTCATCTTCTAGTTATCTGTGTATTTGTCATATGTATTGGTGAGCAGCAGGTTTGGCTAAGAGCCAGAGAGACACAAAATACTTTTGGTGGAAAAAGGTGAGCACAGTCTAGCTCTTTGCTGACCTGTATGTCTATTTGCATTCCTCTTTTGTGTTCATTAGGATTCAATTTGGCTACAAGTGTCAGAAAACCCCAAAGAAAAGAAGTCTGGAGATTAGTAGTCAGGGCTGAAATGGTGGCTGTATTGATCATCCAAGACCCTGGGTCTTTCTAGCTTTCTGCACACATTCCAAAAAGGAGCAAGAAGGTAGGAAGGGAAGAATAAGGTCATGTTCCTTCCCTTGAAAGACAACTTCCCGAAATGGCATGGCCACATCATGCAAGAAAGACTGGAAAATACTACCTTTGAGGCAAGTAGTTACACGCCCAGCTAAAAATTAAGGATCTATTAATTTGAGAAAGAAGGGAAGAATGGATATAAGCTACGCAAGAGGTAGCCTCTGTCCTAACTTATCTCCTCCAAAAAGATCATAAACTTGTTAGGACAGGGACAGCAGTTAATTCACCTTTGTATCTCCCTTACATTCATTTGATTCAATACTCATTCACTCAGACTACATTTACTAGGTGCAAAGCCCTATGCGAGGCACTGGGGATTAAAGAGGAGGTGATAAGTGAGCTGATTTCACTTAACGCTCAGCATATGCTAATTTTACTGAATACATAAATAACCAAGTGAGTGGATGGAATTGACAATAACTAATGCTCTAGGCACAACCTGGACACAAGAGATTGTGGACATGATCCAAAATTATGGAGATGTGCAGAAGTGCCAGAGGGCCAACACCTTTGACCGGCATCCTTTCATTGAGTGGACTCTACCTCCGCCTCTCAACTCAGGTAAGTTTGCCCAAATAAAACCTTTGAGGCTGTAACTAAGACCCATAACCACTGTGCTAGGTCAGTTTGCAACTGAAAAGAGAATTGTTTCTACAATCAGCTTTCTGGAAATTATTTCCAAAGCACACTAGGAAAGCGGTAAAGGTCCATGTACTCACTTCAACTGGGAAATAAGACTTTTAAATCTCTCTTCTAAAACGTATGATTGGGTAGCATGAGACAGCAGATTCCCTACTGGTGATGAGAAATTCAGCAGCGATGATGAATGTGTAACACAGAGAAGGCAGGGTGAGCACTCCGAGCATCCAGTGATTAAGAACCACATTCCTCTGTCATCGTGCTCCCTTCCCATAGAGGATTGTCTTCAAATATATTTTAGCTATAACCTGTCTACCACAGAATCAAACTAAATTATATATAATATCATTATCATCAATAATTACACTTCACACCGAAGATAATAAGAAATATAAAATGCAGCACCCTTGAAGAACTTGAAATCAATTAGGAATAAAGGACACATTTTTATAAAGTAAATAGTGGCAAATAGTAGCTTTTGTAATAGGAGACAACCTCGTGGTGAAATGCCCCAGCCTTTGGAATCAAACAATTCAGCTTCAAATATTTTATCCAGGTGACACTGAGCACATTATTAACTCTCAAAACCTAATGTTTTATTCATCAGTAAAGTAATACCTATTGAAAACTCAATATTGGTTGGGGTCATCTATTCTAGCACCTTTAGTTGAAAAAAATTATCTTTTTTCCCACTGAAGAAACTTGGCTCCTTTTCCAAAATCAATTAATTACATATGAATGGGTATATTCTGGATTCTCTATTCTGCTCCTTTCCATTGTGTGTCTATCTTTATGCCAACACCACACCTTTGGATTACTGTATAAATTTTGAAATTAGGTAGCATAAATTGTCCAATTTTTTTCTTCTTTTTCAAACTTGCTTTATCTATTTTAGGATCTTTGTAAACTCTAGAATCAGGCTGTAAGTTTCTACAGAAAAAAAAAACTTCTGCTATTTGCCTGGGATTGCATTGAATCTATTGATCTATTTGAGGAGGACTATTACCCTAACAAAATCAGGTTTTCTGATCTCTGAATGTGGTTTATCTCTCCAATTACTTAGGTCTTGTTTAATTTCCCTCACCAGTGTTTTACACCTTCCATCACTTAAATCTGGCACATCGTCAATCAAATTTAACCATAAATATTTTTATTTTATGCTATTATAAATCATATTTTTGTATTTTAATTTTTAATTATTTGTTGCTGATATACTGAAATATGATCGATATTTTTATATGACCTCGTGCCCTGTAGCCTAGCTTATTGATTCTAGTGACTTTTTTGTACTCTATTGGGTTTTCTACATAAACCATCATGTGTTCTGTGAATAAAGAAAATTTTACTTCTTTCTTTCTAGTTTGGATAGTTGTTATTTCTTTTTCTTGCTTTATTGTACTCCCTGGGACCTCCAGTGCAATGTCGAACAGAAATCATGAGAGCAGACACCCTTGTCTTATTCCTGATCCTAAGGGAAAAGCATTCAGGTCTTACCATCTAATATGTTGCTAGCTGTAGTTTTTTGTTTGTTTGTTTGTTTGTTTGTTTGTTTTATAAATGTTCTTATCAGGGCAAAGAAATTCCCTTCTATTCCTAATTTTCTTAGAGTTTTTAATCATAAATCAATGTTGAATTTTGTCAGTGTTATTTGAGCTGGGGATTTAATCCATTCATTTTCAGTCATTTTCTGTTTATGGCTATGTATTTTTCTCTAACTGCTATTTTAAATGTACTTGGTTTGGATATGCAGTGTTTTCTTAACATTTCATTTTATCACATTTTTCAGAATTTCTGTAATTTTACAGCAGAGATATTTAGGAAATGTTTTTTAATTTCCAGATGGAATGATTTTTTTAATTTTATTATTTATTTGTCAGAGGGAGAGACACAAGCAGGGGGAGCAGCAGGCAGAGAGAAAAGCAGGCTCCCCGCTGAGCAAGGAGCCTGATGTAGGCTCAATCCCAGGAATTTGGGATCATGACCTGAGCAGAAGGCAGACGTTTAACTGACTGAGCCACCCAGGCATCCCATTTTTTTTTGACTTTGTGTTTAATTTCTAGTTTTATTTTACCTGTGATCGAAGAGTATTGTTTGTATATTCCACATTTTCAAAAACTACTCTTATTTATGCCATATTATCAACTTTTAGGAATTTTCCTTGTGCACTTGAATATATTCTCTTATTTTCTAAAGAATATATTCTCTATTACCTAAAAGATATAATACATTCTTTATTTTGTTTAAATCTTTTATCTTTTTTCTTTTCGTCCACTTGTATTATATTGAGAATTAAATGTACAATTTTTAGTGTGTTTCTATTTCTCCTTACATCTACTGTGGTTTCTGTTTTATATAAGTAGTTATTCTGTTATTTGGTACATACATATGCGTTATTTTTATATTTTATTGAAATAATGGGAGCCTTTAGCAATACAAAGTTCCTTCTTTGTCTTATATAATGCTTTGGGATTGAATCCTACTTTGTCTGATAGCATCACGATCCATACTTTTTAATAGTTTCCGATTGCATTTTATATCTCTATCCACCATCTTACTTTTACTCTTTCTGTGTTTTAGGTGTGTCTTCTATGCTGCATATGGCTAGGGTTTCCCTTACCAGCCAATCTGAACAATTTTTTTAAATTTGTTTAAGCCATCTCTATACCCAGTGTGGGGCTCAGACTCACAACCCTGAGATCAAGAGTCACATGCTCTTCCTACTGAGCCATCCAGGTGCCCCTTGAACATTTTTAATAGTTGGCTTAATCCCACTCACATTTATTGATATGATTGTTAAGGTTGGTTACAATTTTATCATATTGAAACCAAACTAACATGAGTTTACTCCTTAGTGAGTCACAGATAGAAATTACACCAGGCGGAGTTGTCACACGAAGAAAACTTTATTTGTAGCAAATAAGGAGATCATGGGGAATAATTTCCAAAACCATGACTCTTGCAACAAGGGTAAATGGGTTTATTTTATTTAGGGTTAGGATGAATATTCAAAAAGAGAGTTTTCTCATTTATGTAAAGGAGGAGGCATAAGGGAGAAAGGGGAACCCTCCTACACTGTGGGAATGCAAGCTGGTACAGCTACTCTGGAAAACAGTGTGGAGGTTCCTAAAAAAGTTGAAAATAGAGCTACCCTATGACCCAGCAATTGCACTACTGGATATTTAACCTAAAGATACAAATGTAGTGATGTGAAGGGGCACGTGCACCCAAATGTTTATAGCAGCATTGTCCACAATAGCCAAACTATGGAAAGAGCCTACATGTCCATCAACAGATGAATGGATAAAGAAGATGTGGTACATATACAATGGAATACTATGCAGCCATCAAAAAAACCCCAAAATCTTGCCATTTACAATGATGTGGATGGAACTAGAGGATATGATGTTGAGCGAAATAAGTCAATCAGAGAAAGACAATTATCATATGATTTCTCTGATATAAGGAATTTGAGAAGCAGGGTGGGGGGTTGTGGGGGGAAGGGAGGGAGAAATGAAACAAGATGGGACTGGGGAAGGAGACAAACCATAAGCAACTCTTAATCTGAGGAAACAAACTGAGGGTTGCTGGAGGGGATAGGGGTGGGAGGGATGGGGTAGCTGCGTGATGGACATTGGGAGGGTATGTGTTATGGTGAGAAAAAAAGGGGGGGAGGCACAGGGGTCACACATGCACCTTAAGGAAGCATGTCTATATATACATTGCATATTATGTTAATGTGGCCTGTGCTTCTCCTTGGGTTGAGGTTTTAATATTATAATAAAATAAAAGTAAATGTTGGTCACTCCATAAGTCACTGCATGGTCCATTTGCAGAGATGTGAGTTGGGGTTTTAGTTCACACTGATCAGGGTGGTTTGGGGCAGTTGGAGCTCATCAACAGGATAGTCATTATTGCTTAAGGGGTAGTTTTGTTTTCCATCACAGGTTGCTATGCCCATTAGGTCTTTTGCATGAGTTAAGAGATAAGCTGAAAAGAAGAGTTTAAAGAAAAATATGGGACAAAGTTTGGTGGGTACTTTTTTGGTGGGTACTTTTTTGGTGGGTACTTACTTACAAGTAGGCATGGTCAGGTCTTTGAGTCTAGCTGGTGAAAATATTATCATGTGCAATAAGTAATATTTACTGTGTTTCTTCCCTATTTGCTATTTCCTTTTTGTTTCTCTTTTTTTAAAAAATGTGTAGGAGTTTTGGGTTTTCTTAAGTTTTTTAATTCCAATATAGTTAACATACAGTGTTATATTAGTTTCAAGTATACAATATAGTGGGTCGACAATTCTGTATGTTACTCAGTACCCATCATGGTAAGTGTACTCTTAATCCCCCTCACCTATTTAACCCAGCCCATTTTCCACCTCCCCTCTGGTAACCATCAGTTTGTTCGGTATAGTTAAATCTGTTTCTCAATTTGTCTCTCTCTTTTTTATTTTTCCTTTGTTCATTTGTTTTGTTTATTAAGTTCCACATATTAGTGAGATCATATGGTGCTTGTCTTTCTCTGACTGACTGACTTCACTTAGCTTACTCTAATACTCTTTATATTAATAAACATATACTCTTAATACTCTTTAGCTCCATCCGTGTCATTACAAATGGCAAGATTTCATTCTTTTCTGTGACTAATATTCCATTGTATATATATGCCACAAGTTCTTTATCCACTCATCTGTTGATGGACACTTGGGCTGCTTCCATAATTTGGCTTTTGTAAATAATACTTCAATAAATATAAAATATAGGAGTTCATATATCCTTTCAAATTAGTGTTTTTGTATTCTTTGGGTAAATAGTAGTGTGATTACAAGATTGTAGAGTAGTTCTTTTCTTAATATTTTGAGAAAACTCCATACTGTTTTCCATAGTGACTATAACAATTTGCATTTCCACCATCAGTGCAAGAGGGTTCCTTTCTCTCCACATCCCTGCCAATTCCTGTTGTTTCTTGTGCTTCTGATTTTAGCCATTTTTACAGGTATGAGGTGATATCTCATTATAGTTTTGATTTGCATTTCCCTGATGATCAGTGATATTGAGCATCTTTCCATGTCTGTTGGCCATCTGTATGTCCTCTTTGGAAAAATGTCTGTTCATGTCTTCTGCCAATTTTAATCAGATTAATTATTTTGGGGGGTGTTCAGTTTCATATCTTCTTTATATATTTTGCATACTAACCTTTTATTGGAAATATAATTTGCAAATATCTTCTACCATTCTGTAGAATGTCTTTTAGTTTTGCTGTTTTTTTCTAGGCTGCGCAGAAGCTTTTTATTTTGATATAGTCCCAATAGTTTATATTTGCTTTTTTTTTTCCCTTGCCTCAGGAGACATATCTAGAAAAATGTTGATATGGCTGATGTCAGAGAGATTACTGCCTGTGCTCTCTTCTAGGATTTTTACGGTTTCAGGTCTCACATAAGGGTTCCTAATCCATTTTGAATTTATTTTTGTGTGTGGTGTAAGAAGTGGCCCAGTTTCATTCTTTTGCATATAGCTATCCAGTTTTCCCATCACCATTTCTTGAAAAGACAGTCCTTTTCCCATTAGATATTCTTTCCTGTTTTGTTGAAGATTAATTGATCATATAATTATGGGTTTGTTTCTGGGCTTTCCACACTGGTCCATTGATCTGTGTCTATTTTTGTGCCAGTACCATACTGTTTTGATCACTACAGCTTTGTAGTATAACATGAAATCTAGAATTGTGATACCTCCAAGTTTGTTTTTCTTTTTCAAAATTGCTTTGGCAACTCTGGGTCTTTTGTGGTTCCATACAAATTTTAGGATTATTTGTTTTGTTTCTGAGAAAAATGCAGTTGGTATTTTGATAGAGCTTGCATTAAATCTGTAGGTTTTGGGGGGTAGTATGGACACTTTAACAATATTTGTTCTTCTAATCCATGAGCAAGGAATATCTGTCTTTTTTTGCATGTGTTGTCTTAAATTTCTTTCATCACTGTTTTGTAGTTTTCAGAGTACAGATATTTCACTCCTTGGTTAACTTTATTCCTAGGTATTTTATTATTTTTGGTGCAGTTGCAAATCAGATTGCTTTCTTAAGTTCTCTTTCTGCTGCTTCATTATTAGTGTATAGAAATGCAACAGATTTCTGTATATTGATTTTGCATCCTGTGACTCCACCAAATTCATTTATCAGTTCAAGTAGTTTCTCGATGGAGTCTTTAGGGTTTTCTGTACAAAGTATCATGTCATCTGCCAATTGTGAAAGTTTACTTCTTCCTTACCAATTTGAATGCCTTTGTGTGGACTTTTTTGTTTTTATTTTGAGTTTTTGTTTTTGTTTTTAAGAAATTTTTAATTTTTTTCTTAGTGGTTGGTTGCTTGTGTATCATCACTTTTTATAAGTATTTAATCCTCTTTTCTCTTACTTAAACTTTTACTACCTGATCTGCCAGTTTCAAAGGAAATTTTTTTTATTCTCCCTGTTACATATACAACCACCATTAATCTTACTCTAAATTTTAAGTTGCATTCTTTCTGCTTTGTTAGAAACTTTAAGGTTTGTATGTTCTTCCACCCATCCCTTCACCCTTTTAAATTTTAGTTCTAGTATTAAATATTTTGAAATGCTCATCATCAAGCTTTATAATAATGATTTCCTAGTCATCTCTTGGTGGAGTCAAACTGACCCTGGTAAATTGCTCAGAAATATACATATATATTGTATTCTGTGAGTTCCTGCATGTTTTAAGCTTTTTTCTATAATCTTGTTACTTGAAGCACAGCTTACCTGGGTATAATATCTTTCATTCCCATTTTCTTTCCTTACGTTTCTTAAAATGTTGCTCTGCTGTTTCCTTGCTTTGTATGCTATTTTTAGAGAAATCTAATGCAGGCTTAAGTCTCTTGACTGTATGAATCATTTTTTACCTGGAGGCACTAAAGATTTTTTTTATCTTAAAATACAACAATTTTACTTTGGTATGTTTCAAAGTTTTTCAACAGGAATCAACTTTTTCTGATAAGCATGGTTAAGAAGGTGTTGTGAGGGGATGCCTGGGTGGCCCAGTTGGTTAAGCATCTGCCTTTGGCTCAGGTTATGATCCTGGGGTCCTGGGATTGAGGCCCAACTCAGGGTCCCTGCTCAGTGAGGAGTATGCTTCTCCCTCTCCCTCTGCCCCCATCCCTGCTTGTGCCTCTCCCTCTCTCTTTTGTTTATTTATTTGAGAGAGAGAGAGAAAGAGCGTGCACATGCACGCGCGCACACACGCACACACACACACACACACACACACACACTAGTAGGGGAGCAGAAGGATCATGACCTAAGCTAAAGGCAGACATTTAACTGACTGAGCCACCCAGCTGTTCCAAATAAATAAAATATTTTTTTTTAAGTCTTCAGTGATATATTTATTATGAATTAATAGCAAGTTCTAAAATAATAAAGGAAAAAATTGGGAAAGCATTCATCTATTCTTTCATTCATATAATATTTATCGAACACCTGCATGTGCCAAGCATTAGGCTAACTGCTGAGGTCATAATGTGAGCAAAACCATTGAGATGGACTTGGACTACACCTCTACATATGAAATATCTTAGCAAAAGACTTCGTACTCAAAACATTCAAGATCCTGCAGTATGACCCCAGCTCATTGTTCCAGTTACAATACCCATTCTTCTCCTAAAATATTTTTTAAAAAATTAAATTTAATTTTAAAAAGACGTTGTTGTGAGGAAGTGCCATATTGTGACTAGAATGGTTTAGAATACATTGTTTTGCTTGCCGTAAAGGTGAAATGATGTCTAGTGTCACCAGGCAGTCAGCAGGGGACTCAGTCATGGTTTTACAATTGTTTTGATGGAGGCAAATTTCTCCAGCTACACAGACAGCTCTTTCAGAAAAGTGGAACTCTATGAGGTCCTCAGGTGCTATCAACTGGAGGCATCTTTGCAACTCAGCCTCTATGTTGACAGTCACCCCAGTCATTTCCTTCCTGGTGTAAAGGCAATCTGGAAGTAGGAATTCCAAGGTCAAGTGAGGTTGAGGTGCATTGGCTCCCTCATCTTTCCCTTGGGGTGGCATTGCTGTTTGAGGGGAGTCACTCCCAATGGTGGAAAGAGCTCTTGGGTTGGGGCAGTGTTGTCTGAAGCGTTGATATGTTTGGGGGTGGTGAGGGCCAGGAAAGGGTGGTTTCCCAGGTAGAGATTCATGAAGGATAGGAGTGGCTGCTGGTATTAAATTCCAAGTATGTATATTAGAGGCCTGGCTCTGGATGAGACTACAAGTGTGGGCTCTCTTACATGGTGGGCAGACCTCAGTGGACTCCATCAGATCGTCAGGGATTGCACCTTGCAAAGGAGCACACAATATCTGTGACAAAGCTTTGCGAGGACCCCATCCACAATACATATAGATTCTGCGCACATTGACAGGCACATCGTAGGGACACTTTGTGGATGGCAGCTGTACAACCCAGAGATAGTTCCATTAAAACTATGGTAGGGTGGTTAGAGCACAAACCTGCCAGCCAGATGGGTCTGGTTTGGTTACACCAGTAGGGCCATTGAGCCTGGAATATAATTTGAGGTATGTTGTAAGGATGGAATGACTCTTTTAAGCATCACTTCCATTGGCACCATATAATATAGAGGGAGATGAGCTCTGGGTCAGAATCCATACCTGGTGGCATGCTAAAAGAAGCCTTTCTAATAGGACCTGCAGCCCTTGGTGCTCAGCCATCCTTCAGTACAATTATGTGCCTGGCTTATTTTTTTCCAGCACATTTCTTGAGATATGGTTAGGCTGGAGTGATCTACCAACAACCCTGTTATCCAGGCTAGCCACAATATAAAGGAGAACATTTGCATTTGACTAGCCTGTGGGGTGTCCTTCAAGGCAAGCAATCTGGATACTGACCAAAAGAGGAGTGCAGTTGGTTTGAAGCAAGAGCTCATAGACCTCTCTATCTATGGCGGGGTAGGGACCTGGCCTGCATCCACTGAGAGTGACCACTGGATTCTGGGATTCTTCTGTAGACTTCATGTCTAATGTGACTGGCATCCACTAGGCAGAACACCTCTTTTCCTCTCTCTGAGATCCACAGTTTCACTAGTAGACCCTCAAGCTATAATTCCAATCTCCTACAAAAATTTTTATGAATTTGATTTAATGAAAGAGACTTTATAACCAGAATTGTGAGCAAATCCAGAAGCCTTAGCTTTGTGGCTGGTACTAGACCATGATCTGAGCCAATGAAATTTCTATAATCATGATCTCTAAGCAATTTGGTAAAGTTTGTCCCATTGGGCTGTTAGAAGAGGGTCATATGGCACAATCCACCCTTGATCAGGTTGCCAGCATGCAGAAGATGAGTGCCGTCACTTCCCTGTGGCCTGACGTAAGATGGGCCCATTCTGCTGGTGGCATGGCATCTCTGGAGGAATAGCTATATGGGGCTGTGTCTGATATTCTGGGAGGTGGCTTACACAAGGCTTTGGAACAAGAGTGTAATTTGGATAAGGAGTCTGCAACATTATTATAATGTGCATCTGGTATTTGTTGGCATGTGTGTACAGACATGAGTGACCATAATTGGCATATCACTCTCCAAATGGAGGAACACAGACAAGCTTTTCCTGAATCATGAAATTATCTTTTCGCCATTATCCTGACCAGACTGCGAACCCACTGGCTAACAGCCCAGGAGTCAGTAAAATATATGCCCTTGGGAGTCTCCCTTTTGTGGCCCGTTGTAGAGCCAGGCACACTGCCACCAACTCTGCCATTTGGTCCAAGCCAGGAGAGCCTTCCTCGACTAGGGATATGTTGTTAGCAGGATAATTTGTTGCAGTCTGCCAACGGGCTGCACTGGGTACAGTGGTGGCACTGCCATACATGAAGAACACTGACTCCCTTTCCATGTCAGACGGTCAGTCCCAGGGAGCTTCTCAAACTGCTAGAGAGGCCGACAGTGGAGGTGCCACCAGCTGCACCTCCATTACGAGTGGGCAAGAAGCTGAGTTTGAGGGAGCCACATCATCCTGTAATCTGGAAAGACCCTTAACATCAAATCGAGCCCTTTTTTGAAGGTGCCATTTTCATTTTAACAGTGAGGCCTCACGGGCCATGCTAAGCCTCTGAGGGGTCAAATTCCTGACCCAGTGCCAGATGGGGACTTGTTGCAAAACAGTGTGGGCTGTGAATGCCTCTGTCTCTAAAAGGGCCCAGTGGGCTGTCAAAATTTGTTGCTCAAGTGGCATGTGCTAGGCTGCCGTTGGGGGCAGATCTTTGGTCCAGACCCCTTGGGCAGCCAGATAAAGCTGTGCTCAGTCCAGAGACTCCAGGACGCCTAATCTGATGTCTCCACTGATTCAAATCAGAAATCTGAGCCCAGAGAGACTAAGAACAGGGCCTGTTGTATACTTGCTAGACCAGCTACAAGGCAGTTTGGTGAGGTTCTCCCAAATGGAAAGAAGCTGATTTGCATCTAACACAAATAGGTTTTAGTAAAATGGTAAGTGTAAAACATGTCGCCCCCAAAAGGTGAAGACATCTAATATGTGTTATGCCTGCCATAATGTAATAAGAGGCTTAATTATGAGGAGTTGATGTTTTATAGTGAGAGGGATTTCACACTCCTCAGCTGCCACCTGATGCCAAGAAACTTGAAGGAAGTGGCTGGTCCTTGGATCGTATACAGGGTAATGGTCCATCCTCTCTGCTATAAATGTGTTACTAGGTGTAAGTCTTCTGGATGGCATCCTCAAAGGGCCCTGGAGGGAGAATGCCACTTACATAATACCAAAGATGGCAGCGGGTTAGTTTGAGTGAATTTAAATCTTGTCTGCATAGGTTATATGCAATAGCAAGGGTGCTTAAATAACCCATGGGCACCTGACTAAAGGTTCAAGGTGCACTTGAAACCGAAAGCAAGTTGAAGTTCTCAGTCTTCCCTTGTTGGGACCAAGCAAAACACATTAGCTAAACTTAGGACAGCAAAGTAAGGACCCTAAGCTTTTTGGATGTCATCTACCATCTCTATAATATTGGGAATGGGAGTCTTAATGGCAGAAATCTGCGCATTTAAGTTTCAATAGTCAATTGTTAATCTCCATTCATTGGTGGCCAGTTTTCACACTGGCCGGATTAGGCTATCAAAGTGTGATGTGATGGCCTGAATAACCCCAGTGTCAAGCATATCTCTAATGACAGACCAAAGGCCCTGTGTACCTTGCTTGAGTCAACACTGTGGTGTATTTAGTGTTTATCCTGGAAGGGGAAATCGGAAGGTTCCCCTTTGAAAGGTCCTATAAGAAATCCAGAATTTGTCTTTATTCCACCATGCATGTCATGAGGTAAAGGCATCCATATCAATAATAGGAAAAAAAGGGAGCCGGGAAGACCATCACCACTGGCAACTGTTTTGGAAACATGATGCCAATAGGCATATCTAACTTTATTTATACTCCCTTTGTGGTTTTACCTGCTTTGACTCTAGGCTGTAGGAGGTTCTTTGGGGAATTTAGAAGGATTACCTGGAATTACTATGACTTGGGCTCTGATGTTTAAGAGAGCCAAGGATGTCTGATTACTGCCTTTGTTCCTGTGGACTACCAGAGTAATGACTAGGCAGTTGTCCCCGGGAGATGACAAGCTCAGCAGTTGTTCAGTTCTAGGATAATGCTCTGGGAGGTTGTCAGGCCTGCAGGTCAGTGATGTTGTGTGAGGCAGAAAGAGCTTTGGGACCCCCTGCAAGGATCTGGGCCATTGAGATTGGGTTCTGTTGCAAGATGATCACTAGTTTTTGAAAGGAATTTGTGCCAGAACTGTCCAGATATGAGATCATTGGGGACCCCCGGTTGGCAGTGCCACCAAGATAAATCCCTGTGCTATTTAGGACCATTCTGGGTGTTGCTGCCTGTTGGGACTGGAATGGGGGCTACAGGACCAGGTGGTGAGAAGAGTGCTGGCATCCACTTGCTGGCCTTGAGGTTGTGGGCATGTCTATTTTTTGGAGAGGGCATGTTTTATGGACTGTAAAATTTCAGAATTTGGGGGATTGACTCCATCATGAGGAGCTGTCATATCTAGTCCCAGCATGGCTCCTGAATATTGGAGGTTCTCATAAAATGAAGTTTGGCCCTGTCATTTGGTGAGGGGAGGTAGTGCTCCCTGGAAGAAGAACTCTCTGGATTCAGGGTCCATTGGGCTTCCTCGGGCCTGGAAATGAAATCCAGGTCATCTGAATGGGTTGCTATATCCAAAGAAGTGATAGACCCACTGGACTGTATCAGTCATATATAGAAGGAGTTGGGCCTCATCTAACATCTTCCACTGGCTTTGAGCCTTTGCATTAATAACTATGGGGATAGAAGGGCAGGCTCCATGCTAAGCCATAAAAAGTAAGCAGTAAGACAGGATTTTCCCTCTATATCTTTACGGCTTGTGTCTTTGGGTTTGGATTCTTCCTTGTGATTAAAAATCCCAATTATGACACTGAGATCATCCACGGCTGCAGCTTTTGCTTTAACTCTGGTTGAATTAGTCCTGCGACAGTCCCTCATGGGCTGGAGGTTAGGTCACCTGTGTCTCTCCAAAGTCTGACCTTCAGGCTTTGGGGGGTCCTTTATTTATTTATTTATTTATTTAGTATTTGCTAAATTTCTTTTTTTGCATTTTTTTAATTTATTTTTTTATTATTATGTTCACTTAGCCAGCATAGAGTACATCATTAGTTTTTGATGTAGCGTTCAACGATTCATTAGTTGCATGTAACATCCAGGGTTCACTGAGGGTCTTTTAAAAGGTTAAGCATGTGGGGATTCTTGTAAACACTGGCTAGTTGGCTCACATCTGTGGGTTGAGTAATAGCTCAGAGCCAGTATTAAACACACTCAACAGCCAGTCAGCCCCTTTTCCTCCCTCCTGCTCTACAGTTTTTTAAAATATTTTAAATCTTAAGGCATATAAAGTTTCAAATTTCAGTTTCTAATTCTCCGTTACCCCCCACGGATTTGACCCTGTGAATTGTCATTGTGGCAGCCATCCCCAGTGGCCAGCGCCAGCTGCTTCCCTCTCTAGGGTGTCCCAATCCACCTCATTGGGTTTGGGGTCATCCTCCACTAGCCCAGTGGTGGCAGGATCATTAAGGCTGGCCCCTAGAACCCAAGACTATAGAACCAATGCCTTGGCATGTTGGTACACCTCGACACTGATCAGCACCCACACCACATTTATGAGTGTTTTACCTTTAGTGGAAGTTAGCTAATTTCCTTGAACATTTTAGTTGGTGTGGGCAGCAGGTGTTCAGGTCGTTTGTATTAGGCCATTAGATTTGGTGCCACTACACACCAGGAGTGGGATCCATGATACCCCATAGGATCAGGGACAAGGTGTTACAGCAGCAAGGTATGCAGTGACAGAGGGACCACAGGCCTCAGTCAAGCTTGCCTTTTTGAGGGCTGTGACTGCCCCAGTGAGGGCATCCCTATCATCCAGGTTAAAACTCAGAGTCCTAGTGCCTCCCACAAGCAAAGCTAATCAGGTCAGGAGAGTCTCCCTCTCCTCTTAGGGGCAATGCACCTTTATCTTGTCCCACACTAGGGCAAGGTTTGCAACTCACATGTTCCCCTCTGTTAACTAAGGGCAATAGAACCTTGCCAAATCTTAGCCAGTTGTTCCTAACAGTCAGCAGCTGGGTCTGTGCTAAGATCTGAGAATCACACTCAAAATCTAACACCCACTGTGGGTACCCCCTGGGCATTAATAAATGGAAAACACATCTATAGCCCTTCCAACTAGCTCCAATTAGAAATACTCTTGAGGTTTGAGAGAACTCTGGTTGATTTTTTTTGGAGCTTGCACTTTTGGGTTGGGAACTTGAGGCAGCCCTCTGAATAGACAGCATGCAATAGCACAAAGCAGTGCAACCAAATTCCAGTAGGCAATGGACTCCTCCCCAGTGGATTACCTACCTGAGAAAGTCAGTCAATAAGCCATTTGCAGCTAAAATGCATTCCTCATTATCAAAGGCAAACTAACTCAATCCATCCTACTTATGAAGCCAATTGTGACTTTGTTATATTAACATTTGTTAAGTAGAGCCCCAGGTGGGCTGGTGAGCCCTAGTTTAAGAAAAGAGCACAGAGAATTGAAAGAGAGAGGTTTACTGCTCCCAGGTCTTGGAAGAAGTACAGGGCATGCCTCAAGGGGCCAAACAGGGAGATCGAGACAGGGCTCAGACAGAGAGATAGGACATGGGCCACAGGTGGAACAATCTGGAGTTTCTGGACTAAGTCCAGATTGGTCAATTCAAACCAAAGGAGCAGGGTTTTGGTAAGCTCTGCAGAGGTCTTATCGAAGGAAGTGCTCAAAGGGAAGTCCCTGGGAGGCAGGGGAGACTGTTGATTCCAGAGCCATGGAGGAGTCTCTGCAGGCTGTTGTGCAGCCTGTGTATGACCTGCAGGAGGGGCAGAGTCAGTTCAAGGCCCCTGCAGACTGCTTGGCCACACAGAACCGATGACGAGGAAGCAGTATTATGGAGTAGTTTAGTTAAAATCTCAACAGGGGCAAATTCAAGTCTTCTTTTCCAGAAAGCTTGTTCAGATTGCAGGTTTAAATAGTAGTTCTATTTCACTGTTTTCATTTTCTTCTCAAGAACTGCAGTTTATGTTCACATTAGAGCCACTGCGCCTGTCTTCCAGCTCAGACACCCTCTCTTTATTTCCTCACTGCCCGTTGCTTGGTTATCTCTTGCTTTTCTTCAGCTCCTTTTTATTAAATTTTCTTTCAAACCTCTCTTTCATTGTCAACCTGATGATTTAATCTTCACTTTTTATGTTATTGTGTCTTCTTCTATTTCTCTCCTGAGTTCCATCAAGTCTTTTTTCATTTGTCACCTTTCCTTTTTTTTTTATGGGTTGGGGGGGGTCTATTTTGGTTCCTAAGTTTTCTGAGTTACTTGTTCATATTTCCAAAAGTTTGTTTTGGATGTTTAATTAAGTTTAGAGTGTCATGTTACAATTTTGTTTAGGTTTGCAGTTGAGTTTGGGGGTAGAATTTTCATCAGGTTAAAGACCTTGATTTGCCTTTTCTGGCTTTTAAAGCAGTTTTGTATTCATGAGACTTGCTTTTTTCTGTTTGTAGTCATTTCATTGCCATAGTTCCTAGTTTGAAAGCACCTTTTTCTGTCCAATATGTCCTCTGCTGTGCAGTTTTGTTTACAGGTGGTATTGGTGGTTGGGGGAGAGGGGGAATTAGCGGCTATGTCTTCTGATTCTGCAGGATTTTTAATTTTCTTCCTCTTACTTCCTTCTTTCCTATCACTGCCAGGTCTCCAGGGGATGCCTCCCCTTCTCTATATATCTGATTCTCCACCAGAAGCTGTGCTTCTCCAACCAAGGCTGCCAGTCTGCCTCACTTGCAAGCCCCTTTCCCTGAGTTTGGTGCTGTGTGTGTCCAAATCCCAGTCTGTATTTATTATTTGTATAAAATAAATTTCATTTATTTGAGAGAGAGAGAGCACAAGCAGGGGGAGGCAGAAGGGCAGAGGGAGAGCAGACACCCCACTGAGCAGGGAGCTCAACAGTCCTAGGACACTGGGATCATGAGCTAAGCTGAAGGCAGACACTTAACTGACTGAGCCACCCATGTGCCCCTGTATTTGGTATTTTAACACTCAGCATTGGACATTCTGTTTCCAAAGAGGATTTTATCTATGATTTATCTAGTTGTTCCTTGCCTCTCTGCTGCTTTTCACAAAGTTTTTTAGGCCTCCCTCTCTATGGCTTTCCATACCCACAGATGAATTGATTTCCAGTCCCAGCTATCACATTTACTAACTTGGAGAAATTACTTGAGCACCATAAGGCTCAATTTTTCATCTGAAAATACATCCCAGCACAGAGCCCAGTGCTGGTGTTTGACTGGTGGCTATTGCAGTTCTTGGCCTGGAAAGTAAAGGTTAAAAGAAAGCCTGAAGCTATTTACATGGAACTGCTAGCCTTGTAGAGCTGGCCAATAACCCACCTCCATTAAGAGGAAGCCAGCTCTTCTCCAACTGCCTTAATCTACTCCCCATTGTAGTAATAGAAAGCCCCAAAGGACAAAATATCCAAGTGCTTGTTGGGGTCATAGTTGCACCAACCTCATACCTCCCAAAACATCTCATCTTCCCACACAAGTATAACCAATACCCAGCAAAGAAGGAGAGTACTGTTGCCTCAGTGGTTTCCAGTATCTCATTAGTGCTTTCCTCTACCCATGGATGGTAAAGGTGTCATTAGGAGGGAAGCATTTAGATATGTAAAACCATAATTTTAGGCAGAGCTGCTATTTTGTAAACCTCATTTCAGATATTTGACAAAACAATAATACTGAATTTGTGGAGCTGATGAGAAGTGTTCAGCTAAATGGTATGGCCTTCTTTCCCAGGTCTGGATCTAGCCAACAAAATGCCTTCTCCTAGAACTATGAAGACTCACCTACCTGTTCAGCTGCTGCCACCTTCCTTCTGGAAAGAAAATTCAAAGGTAGGAAAAGCCAACTTTTCAAACTCAGTTTGAATCATATGGACAGAGAACATCCCCATCTAAGTAGAACAATCAAACATATTGAAAGATAAATAACCAGTGGAGGTATAGGGCAGATGGTGGGATTACTCCCACATTCCCACATACTCCATGTTGGATCCAGCTTTCCTTCAGAATATTATTTCTGGGTACGTACTAGGAAGTTTTCAGACAAAATCATTCTGGTTGGCTGCTGATTAAACTATAGCCAAAAAGAGCAAGTGGTGAAACAAAGCACATATGGCCTGAAGAAGGATATTATCTTAGTTCAAATCATCTAAGAAGCAAAAGTCAAGGCCAAGGAAGACATAAAAGGGATTTATTTAGGGAAAACCTGTGGAGAGAAAAGTAGAGCAAGATAAAGGAAGATGATACTACATTGGCTACCCTTAGAGCATATCTCATGGAGCAAGCTCCCAGGAACTGTTATACCTCTATGTCCTCCATTTTCAAAAATTTTTGTTTATTTTGACACTTCCAAATTCAGGTTCGATGTGCAATGTACATCAAATATACTAGTGTTTCTTTTTGATATCTGCTTCATCAGTGAGCCTTAAAGTCAATGATACATGCAATATAAGTCAAATATTGACTTATAAATTTGCCATGAAAAGCATAGCCATCCAGCAGAATCAAATGCTTATATCAGCTATACCAGCATGCCTTCTCCTTGCGAGCAAGCTACTTTAGAAACCCAGAGTGAATCCTTATGAAGGAAACCATAAGGGTCAAGTCTGTGAGCCAAAACACTCTCCCCTCCATGCAGTGTTCCAATACACAGTGCAAGTGATTGTTTTTTACTCTCTTTTTTCTGGGCTTCTGTGAGTCACCAGCTCTTCATCTTGCCCATCTCCAAACAAGGTACAATACAGTTGAATAGGATTTCATATATCAAAATGTTATCCCATTCCTGATCTGCTTCCCTGGGATTATACCCAGGTCACCTTGACTTGTGAAAACTTCCTGCTTTATACCCACAGATAGATAATTTCACTCATATGTGACTGTTGCTGCTCAAGAAGCAATATTATTTCCAAATGATATTGTAGGCTCAATGTCAGAAGGCAAAATAACATCTTGTTAGTCATCATACTAGCACCATCTTTTTGTAAAATCAGGCCTTCTAAAAATACAAAAATCTCAATGACATGACCTCCCTTTATCTTCTCAGAGTTTTGGATTATTTGAGTAGGAAGTGACCTTGGAGAGCTTAGCCCAAGATTTTCATTTTATGTTACAGTGGCAAGCTAAATAACCATCCCTTAAAGATATCCATGTCCTAATCACTAGAAACTTAATGCTACCTTGTATGGTAAAATGGGCTTTGCAGATTTGATTAAGTTCAGGATCTTGAGAAGGAAGATTATCCTGGATTATCTAGGTGGACCCTAAATATCATCACAATGATCCTTATAAGAGGGAGGCAAGAAGATCAGAGGAAGAAGTAGGAGATGTGACAAGTGAAGCTAGGGATTGGGTCAAGAGCCAAGGAATGCAGGTGGCCTCCAGATGCTAGCAACAGCAAGGGAAGGGATTCTCCCCTAACATCACCAAATGGACCAGCCCTGCCAACAGCTTGACCTGAGCCTCCAGAACCATAAGAGAATAAATTTCTAATTGTTTTAAGCCACTACATCTGTGGGACTTTGTTACAGCAGCCATTGGGGACTCACATAGATGTATCAGCAGAAAATGTATTGGACATTAGGTCACACCCAGTCATCTGACTCCCACCACAAGCACACTGAATATGTTCCCTGTCTAGGCCAGACTGAGCCTTTGCAATTACTCAGGCTTACAAAAAGGCAATACCAAAACAAGCATTAAGAAATACATTTACAGGGCATCTGGGTGGCTCAGTTGATTAAGCATCTGCCTTCAGCTCAGGTCATAATCTCAGGGTCCTGGGATCAAGCCCCACATCTGGCTACCTGCTCAGCGGGGAGTCTGCTTCTCCCTCTGCCTCTTCCTCCCCCTGCTTCTGCTCTCTCTCTCTCTCAAATAAATAAAACCAAAAGAAAAAAGAAAAAAAGAAATACATTTAAATTATGGCAAGATGGTGCAGCTATGTCACACTTTTTGGTTCCCTACATGCTCTCATAAATATCAGAGAAAAATCGAGCAGTAGGAAAAGAGGCAGAGAAACAGGCCTGGTCCAGGTTCCTATAAGGCAGCAGTCTATGGAAAGGCAGTAGGGTAAGCAAGAACCTGGGGCAATCGCCTGAAAAGGAAATGTCACTGGGTGAGTGGTTCCGTTGGACACAGAAATTCTATTCAGTAAGTGAGACATGTGGAAATGCTTGAGAAACCATTAATGTGCACATCCTCCCCAGCTCTGCTGAAAACGGACGCAGTAGCACAGGTGGGCATGGAACCACAGGACAAGAAGCCAAGAGGTCAGCTCTTCCCAGCCACATCACAACCCTGCTTTTCCAATGAGAAGAATCATCACAAGCAGTTCTAAAAGGAGACTTAGCGCTGCCCTCAAAGATCCTACAGTCTTACCACAAATGAAAAGTAGGAGTGATCATTCATCTGTAAGGCTGCATCTTATCATGTACAGGAGAGACTAGAGTAGACAGCTGACTGCTTTATCTACCCCCTGTGCAATAACCTAGTTAGAGTCCTTGCTTAGTTCAAGCCAAGGAAAACCCACCTTTCACACACTGGAAAATACAACAGTGGCCTAATTAGTCTTCAGAAATATCATAGTTAGGGCAACTGTAGTATTTATCCTGCAAACCAGGATACTTTGGGGAGAGAGGGGGCATGCTCCTAATCATTATCTAAGACAACACATATACATTGGAACTCTGTCTAGGCAAACTGGATGATGTGGTCATCCTGCTCACAGAAAATGCATGCACGTTCAGTTACTCAAATAGGATAGTCTAAGATTCTTCTAATGACATGGTCCTCTGCACTGAGCAATAATATTTCTCTGTTTTGTTTGCTGTCTGTCTCAATTGCCTTGCTGGTTGATTTCAGATTATCTATGTGGCTAGAAATCCAAAGGACTCTCTGGTGTCCTACTACCATTTCTCAAGAATGACTAAAATGATACCTGACCCTGGTACATGGGAGGAGTATATTGAAGCATTCAAAACTGGAAAAGGTGAGTAAAAGGAAATTATGGGTTCATGTTTTCTCATTCATTCTCACATTTCCTTATTCACTACTGACATCAGAAAGGAAGGGTTTTCATTGAATGATCGTGGTCATCAAGGTCATGGGAGGATGTCGATGGCACATTCAAACTGGATCGTTTGGGGAGAATTTAGCTAAGACACTATTTAGAAAGCTACAGGTAGAGTTTAAAGAAACCAACAGGTTTTGGGGTGAACACCAGCAGGGAGCCATTGCCCTCTGGAGAAAGGACAAAGCCACTTAACAGGAGCTGAGGCCTTCAGTAGGGGAAAGAATCCACCACAGTGAGCCAACAGGAAGGGCATCAGGGAAATAAACACACCCTTCTCACTCTCCTCCTGCCTCCAAAAGCCTTTCAGTGCCTTTTGCTTGCAAATCCCAGCCTGAAGCCTGAGCACAAAGGAGTCCATTGACAGAGTTCATAGAGGTCAACCTTGCAGGGTGGAGGAGGGTGAACAATGGATTTGGCAGGGTCAACAAAAGACACCCAGCGCAGGTGGAAGAGAGCTTCCTCCAAATCACCATTACAGAGAGTTAAGGTGCCCAAATATCTGGTAAGTACAGATTTTTCAGAATGAAAATCAGCCCACTAGGAGATAGTATTTATTGCATAACACTAATCTAGGCACCATGCAGTGATATAGGGGAAAGAAAGATTATGATTCCTGGCCACTACACAGTATCTCATGTAGCAGTAAATTCAAGAGCAGAAATATAAATCAAGGAATCCAGAATACTTTTTATCATCTCCCTAAATATTAAAAAGTCCTTGTCTTCTGCAAATAAGAATTCTGGCCAGGGTCTTTGTCTTCTTTGTCTCTTTCCCTTTTATTTGAGACATCTATGGTCATTTTGTAAGTTTCAAGTTGATATTGACGCCCTCCCCCTCTTTTTCTCTCCAGTGCTGTGGGGCTCCTGGTATGACCATGTGAAGGGATGGTGGGATGCGAAAGACAAGCATCGTATTCTCTACCTCTTCTATGAGGACATGAAAGAGGTGAGGGACAGTGCAACCTCCATCAGACCCACCATGTCCTCCAGTGCAACAAACCACATTTGGGAGCCTGGCATGTGGGCTTGCCGTAGAAGAAACTTCAGTGCAAGTCCTTTCTCTGCATGACACTCTTCCCAACTCAGCTTTATCCTCAAAATTTCTAACTACTTTTCTGCTCTTCTCAGTTTTCTTTGCTTCAGTTCACAATTTCCAGAAGATCCTTCCACCTCAGGAAATATCACATGCCTTTAGAGTTGAATTAATCCTGGCACTCATGAACCATGTGTCTTCACCTACAAATGGGTATCATCTCATTTTGTATCTTATGAAATTATTATAAGGATTTATGAGATCACATTTGTAAAGTGCCTAGTTGTGTTCAGTGAATGCTCAGGGAGAGTTTACTTCTCCCTGTTCCACATCCCAGACCCACATCACAAGTGAAGTTTAATCCATATAAACATTGGCAGGATTTGGTCCCACATATTGTGAGAGAGGACAGATTTCTCCTTTTCAAGTCACTGTGTATGAGAAGAATGACAAATTCACTCTCATTACTCTCAGGATTAGTATCCTAGAATTAGAAACTACTTATCATGCCAGTGCTGAGAAGTACAATAAAAAACTATAGCTCCCTGGGGCATCTGAGTGGCTCAGTCAGTTGAGTGTCCAACTCTTGGTTTCAGCTGAGGTTGTGATCTCATGGGTCATGGAAACGAGCCCTGTGTCCAGCTCCGTGCTCAGTGGGTCATCTGCTTGAGGATTCACCCCCCTCTGCCCTTCCTCCTGCCCTCTCTCTTTCTATCAAGTGAATAAATAATTTTTTTTTAAGTTATAGCTCCTTTTCTGCAACTCTTTGATCAGAAAGAACCAGTGCACAAGAATTTGCATTTCTGGGTTTATTTGAGATCTCTTGTATCCATCCCCTTACTGAGCTTCTGTTAAACTCAAAGATTCTTTTGCCATCTTTTATACATACAAGAGTATGTCATACTGTGCTTCACCTGCAACATTTTCCCTCCTTTATACAACCTTTCCTGATCTCTACCAGGACACACAATTGCTCCCTTCGATAAATCTCATGACACTCTCCATGTGTGAGCAGCATGTTTTCTGGGCGAGGTTTTGCAGTTAGTTATGTCTACATTTATCCCCCTATTGCAGGGTGAGCCTCCTGAGGGCAGGAACAGCTCTCATCTCTGTGTCATGGCAGCACCTGAGATGGTACAGTGCCTTGCACATAGTTATCACCTAAGGGATAGTTGTCGAATATATTTGAACTGATCCCTTAACTTATTCCTCCCAAATACTGTTTGTCCAAACAGAATGTCATCCTTAATAGAAAACCCAAATTTATTTGCTTTGTATAACTGTTTTACATATAGGACCCAAAGAGGGAAATTCAGAACATATTGAAGTTCCTAGAGAAAGAAATGCCAGAAGAAGTCCTGAATAAAATCATCTATCACACCTCCTTCGATGTAATGAAGCAAAACCCAATGGCCAACTACACCACTTTGCCTACCATCCTCATGGACCAATCTATCTCCCCTTTTATGAGGAAAGGTATGTAAGATTTATATTCTCAAATGCCAGATTGGACTCTGTGGTATCCATGATCCACTTAGATTTTCCAGTAATGTTTCATGCCCCATTATTCATTCCTGTCAATGACACTATTGCATAATTTTTCAGAGGCAAACTTCCTTTTTTTCCCCTTTCTTGTGCTGGTTCCAAGGATGCATGCTCCCTCCTCCCTATACTCCTGTGACAACCTCTGAGACTTTGCCTTGTTTCAGGGATGCCTGGGGATTGGAAGAACTATTTCACTGTGGCCCAGAGTGAAGAATTTGACAAGGACTACCAGAAGAAGATGGAAGGAAGCACCCTGACCTTCCGCACAGAGATCTGAGGACAACAGGGAAATCCATCAGTCAGGACCTCCTTCTTAGATTTTAGACATTTGAGCCTCATAATCAAGGATACTTAAAACTATCACACAGCCATCCTCTAATCCTGACCTTTCCTACACTATCCATAGATTCTATGCCACTATGATATACTTTATCCTAATATAATCAAATCCTCGGTAGAAGTTTGATGAAATAAAGTTCTGAGTAGAAGTTTAAAATTAAATAACATGATCATTTGCATAAACACCTATCTCTTGTATAACACTGATCTAGGCACCATGCAGTGATGTAGGGGAAAGAAAGATTATGATCTCTGGCCACTACACATTATCTCATGTGGTAATAAATTCAAGAGCAGAAATATAAACCAAGGAATTCAGAATACTTTTTATTATCTCCCTAAATATTAAAAAATCCCTGTCTTCTGCAAATAAGAATTCTGGCCAGGGTCTTTGTCTTCTGCCTTTGTCCCTTTTATTTGAGATATCCATGCTCATTTTTAAGTTTCAAGTAGATACTGATGCCCCCCCCCCCCTTCTCTCTTTTTCCCTCCAGTGCTGTGGGGCTCCTGGTATGACAATGTGAAGGGATGGTGGGAGGCAAAAGACACACGACATAATGCCATCACTTGTTCACAATAGCCTGGTTGCCCAGATGCAGAATTCATGAAAAGAGAGAAATAAATAAAAGTAGAACTTCAACATAAGAGAAAGTGAACAAGAAGCAGAGGAAAAGTGAATGTTATAGAGAATGTGTAAGGGGAACCAGAGTTTATCCTTAACCAACAAGAACGAGACAGAGAAGATGGCCCAGCTCTTGAAAGTATTAGGTTATGAGGCACAGTTAGTGCTAGTGAGCTGTGCCTGATTCAGACAGTCTCAAGCTGGATATGGTCTCAAGACCAAAGAGAAAGGCCAGAGTGGGAATGACTGATGAGCAGCGCATGATAAACGAGAAAAAGTTCACTTCTGAGGCCAACACAAAGCTGGAAGGCAGAAAACAATTTATATTTCAGATGGGCTTCTCAGAAAGGGGGAAAAAATCCTTAAATTAGTCTTCCCTCCCCCAAATAAAAGAAAATACCAGCACCACATGCACTTTAAGACTATCACATCTCTGGAAGGATCACATTTTATGCTTCTTAAAAAGAGGTTCTTAGCAAAATTGTCAGGATTGCCAAATTATTTAACTACACATGTAATCATGTTCTCCTTTTTTTTTTCCAATAAAACCTGTCTCAAGAAAGTGTCTAGCATCATTTACACAATTAGTGCAAAGATCAGTATATTATTTTAAAAGAATACCAGGAAGGTGCAGCCTGTGGGAGTGGTCCTTTCCTGTGCCACTAACTCATAAGATATAGGAAAATAGCAACCCCACCCAGGAACAAAAGGAGGCCTGTTTGCATTCCATCATGTCCTCCTTTCTAAGGTAAGCATGAAAATCATTAACCTCAATGACAAATAATCCAATACAGGATTTATGCAAACTGCTGATCTGCTCCGAGGAAAGACGTGATGAAGTGAACCACATGGATATATTTAAAATAACTTTTATTCTAATTACATGTTACACATTTACACACACACACACACACTCCTCTATATACTACAACATCCAAGATCACATTGTAAATGTTCATGGTTAAGGGAATTTGAAGCCATGCTTTTAGAAGGAGAGAAATACACAGCAGTGGGAAATGGGACTGACCTTGGAATCCTGAATCTTCAGAATGAGAAATTGGAGAATCAGGTCACACCATCCAATGACCCCACTTGGGATGAGACTAAGAATCCCAGGCCAGTGCCAGCAGAACTGGGGACGGGTCCCCACCCCAGACAGCCCCCTCATGGAACCCTGCCCATGGCCCACGCCTCCTCCTGGGCTCCAGCAGGCGCTTATGCTGTTCCTCTGGACACTCAGATTGGTGTCCAGAAATCCTGTCTGATTTTTTAACAAATCTCAAAACCTTTCAAACTGGCATGTTAGAAAAAAGAAAAATAACAAGCCTTGGTGGAAATATGCTTTAGAAAGGCAGTTCTTCCCTGGGAGGGCCCTGGATTAGAGTGTCATTGTCATGGAAAAGTCTGTGAGCAGGAGGTAGCCCTGGGCAGAAACCCTTCCCAAATTTGAATGTAGCCTGCCAGGCCCATCCGCCCTTCAGAGCCACCGGTTGTCCTGGGCTCCTGGGCCCTTCTTTTGCTCTTAGGTATTCTACAGGTCCCCTAACCCAATGTGCACAAGCCCATTGCCTGCCCTCAGGAGAGAAGACCTCATTCCCTATCCCGCATCTATGTATCTTCTGTGACTTTCCCATCTCATTTATAATAAACAGGCGTGGGGTTTGCTGGTAATAGAACTTCAAAACATCTGTGGCAAATTTAGTCCGTCTAAGCTGGAATATTCTGAATTCAAATATGTGAAATGCTAATGACAAATGATGGAGAAAGGAAGTCAAGTCATGGGAATAAAAACTCTTAAATCTTTCTAGGTACCTATCCCCTCTTTCTCTTTTCTTTTTTTTGGGGGGCTTGGAGGAATTCAAGTTTACACTGGTAAAATCTGATGAACAGCTTTCTTACAAGAGGTTTACTTTTAAGTGGAAAAGCACCCATCCCCTCTTTATCAGTGCCTTTCCCTTCTCTCTTCCTTCTGGGTTTTTGGTCTAGGGTCATGGAGGGGTTGGAAAACTATGGCCCCTGAGCCAAATTCATATTCATTGGTATGCCCAGGAGCTAAGAGGGTTTTCCTATTTTTAAAAAATTGCAAAAACAACATCAACGAAGAAGAAGGGACCCACAAAGCCTGAAATATCATCTACTTTCCAGTCTCTGAGCTGAGTTTCTGGGTGTGCTTTAGATGGACCAGGACCTTATGAGTCTGGGGACATCCTGAAGATCCATATTTGTGAAGACTCAGGCTCCCATATTTGGAACCTGAGAGCAGAGGTCTTGAGTAGGATCACACTGAAGCCCCAGAAATCTAGATATTGCCAGAGCTTCTGCCTCTGCTGCCCAAAGAACAGTGATTAGCACCTCCACCAATAAGAGTGTGTGCACTTGGGGTAGGGAGCTACCTCCATTTGAGACTTGTGAGGGTAGTACTTCCATCCATATAGGCCCAGGGAGGGCCCAGTTCAGCAGAGATGTCCAGGCCCTGAGTTGGTGTCTGCTCTGTCAACCCCATCTGAATGTACCTCTAAGAAGCAGTACACATGTTGCAGATTCTAGGAGTAAGCCAGTGGGCATAGCCAGGACCCACGGTGGATATGGACCAGGCTAGGAGGGATTCTAAAGTAAGTACAGGGAACAGATTTCAAGCGGGATCAGGGTCCCTAACCAGAAGAAGATAAGGACCAAGAAGGGCTGCAAGTGGCTAATGGATAGCTTTTCATGTATTAGGTCACCTCAGTGAACCCCTGCATTGCCAGAGTCTTTTTTTTTTTTTTTTTTTTTTTTGCATTGCCAGAGTCTTATGGGTAACCAGTCCCCCAGGAGCAGTCATTGGTGGGGTCAGGCTCAGATCCAAAGTTTGGCAGGAAAAGTTGGACTGACTGGCTAGGGCTTCATCCACTCGGTGCTTAAAACTTCACAATCCATCATGGTCTTAACCAGGAGGTCGCCAGCTCCTCCCTGACCATCACCAGGATCGGCAATGCGGAGCAGAAGAGAAGGGGTGTGCAGAAGTATGGGCTGGCCAAGCTTCCCACATGAAGCTCTGTGCACAGGATTAGCTGTGACACCCAAATACAAGTTCAAGTGTCCTTTCCAGCACCCTGTGGTCTGAGCCAAGGACACTAGCACAAAACATGTCCCAGCACTGCCCCCTCAGGTCCCAGGGAGATGGGATTTGGTGGAATGTCAGGTCACCACTGTGCTTCAGGAAGAAGCAGGAAGCTGCAATTTCCTGCTGCAATCAACCACAGGCTGCCTTGCAAGGCAGAACATTCTCAGGGCTCTCCAGAAGCCTATGGCATCCCCTGTGTATGATTGGTTTCCAGAAGCAGACCCTGGATGAGGATTCCTGTGCAAGTAACATTTCAAAAGTGTTTCCAGGAGAAAATCATCAGAGAGTGAAGAAGGAAGGTGGAGAGGGATTCTGCATAGTCCCAGCCTCAGCCTCATTCTCAGGGGCTTCTGGGAGAGTCCCTTCCAGAGACAGAGAAGGGAGCTGGGCTTTCCTTTCCTGCCCTCATCCCTCCCTGTGGCTGCCCTGGGATATGTCAGCTCCCAGACTCCTGTGGTCTCAGAGCCTCTGGGCAAAGCTGCCCCCAGTTGCCCAAGGGCAGACTTCCTTCTCTGAAGGAAGCAGGCCCAGGCCTGTAGGAAGGAAGCATAAAGCCGTAACATGAGGCAGAGGCTGGTGGGGCCAATCCAAAGGAATCTGGGCAGGGCACCAGAAGCACTGTTCTATTTCCAGAGAACTTTAGTGAGAAGGAACCCACCTCTGAGTCCCATGTGAAAAGCACACCACTGGGGCAGTACTGCCAAGAACCTTGAGCTCTACATCATTGGAATTCTTCATTCTGAGCCTGAGAACTGGGTAGTCAGGTGAACACAGTCTAGGAGGGGCTGTTCAGTGTGAGGAATGGCAGTGGGAGCGCACAAGGGATTGGTCTGCCGGTTCAGCATCATGAGCCCTGCGTTGGCCTTTGCCACCCAAGCTGGAAGGGCCTTCAGCTGCAGGTGCAAGTCCCCATTCTTTCCTACCACACCCTGCTCCTTAATACCTGGTGTGTGGCCACTCAGGTGGAAACCACCTGGAACCTGAGACACACATTCTAATCCCCTTCCATGGTGCAGAGGGTAGGGGGTCCCAGCCAGTGGGGGTCCCTGGAAAACATGTCTCCTACTATACAAGTCCTACTGTGATCAAGAGAACAGAGTCAAGAGTTAAGTCTGAAATGGGCAACTGAGACAAGATAGCCAGAGAAGATGGCCTGGAGAGGGCCCCAATGTGGGTCACTACTGGGACACAAAGTTGAAGGAGCACAGGGACAGGGAGAGGGGACAGAAGGGGTGAAGAAAGAGAGCATCAGAAAGGATTTGGGGGGGAAATACCAGAACCTTAAAGTATGATGATGGCAAAATTCCCAAAGAGATGAGCACCACTTAAACTAAAGGGACAAATGCTGCTTTATTTTCTGGATATATTAAATACCTATTAAATACTTAATTTCCGAGAGAAAGCTGAAAATTTTAAAACTTTTATACTTTCCCACTTAACATTGAATTTTATAATGAAACCTCTTATTGAGATAGATACATACATAGATGGTAGATAGAGCTAGAGAGAAAGAATTTGAAATTGTTTTAAAGTATATTTGATTTCGTGGACATACCTTAATCCCTGCATGCCATGAGACTCCACAATAGTGTTTGCATGGCATATCAACCCCAGCGAGATGTTCCTATCTTCCAAAGATTTGCCTTTACAAATAGCCTTCAGGCTGGTGTGCAGTTACATCAAAGAAGATCTAAAGCTGAAAAAAAATACTTTGAAATCATAAAGCAATCTGCATACAAAGCTTTGTACAGCAAGCCTGGCAAGGTGAGTGATAAAAGACCTTGGATTTCAGCTATGTTCCTGGAATGCTGTCATAAATCTAAGTTGGCAATCAACAGAAGTACAAGTCCTCCATTTCTCGGACACCTGACTCATGCTTCTCACTCAAACTCAAGAGAGCATGCTTATATACTTCTGTCAACTATTCCCTGTACATATATTTCTTATCAGGAGACTAGAGGTTCATTGTAAGAGAGAGACTGAAGACTACATGCTTCCATCTGGGTTGGAAGTAGAAACAAGAGAATCATCCAATCTAGCTCCTTCCAGTCCGGCATCTGTGAATTTAAAATTCAGATCTGAATATATTCTGCTCCCTTCAAAAACTCCCAAATGGTGTCTCCATGTGATTCACTCCCACATTTAAATGTCCAATCTCAAACCAGGATTGTTATATTTTCAACTGCTAGGTAGATATTCCCACCTACAGTACCTATGGCACTTCAGTCCTAGAAATGTTTGAAACCTAACTCATTCCCCTCCTCTTCCCCTGCTCACTCCCCCTCATACTGTTGACTGCTCCTGATTCCCAGTTGCTGTTCATGAGAGTACTATTTTCTTGGGCATTTTTCTCCTTGATATCCAATAACAAATACTATGATGTAAAGTTAATACTTAAATAATATGGTGTAAAATCAATACATCTTATGTTACATGATAAGGGAATGAGAGAGGGAAAGAAAATAAATATTTTTTGTGTACATAAACACAAACATATTCATAACAAAATAAGGAGAAAATTCTCATTACTGTCCTCATTTCTGTAATTGGAAATGTTGTCATAGCTGGTATTCCTAACTGCCTTCTTCTACTCCATATTCTCTTTGCTCTCAGCAGGCTCTTCAACAGGTTGTGGTTCTTTTCCTGGTGGGGTGACTCAAACCTCCATTCCTGAAGGGTCTGGACCATTAGTAGTCCTGCCTGGATTGGGTTGTTGTAGTTTTTCAAAGACCTTAATCACAGGGCATGGTAGTTATAAGAGATGTCTTAAGGGATGTGCCGTGTTCCAGACTCTTCTTCACCTTCGTTGTGGAGTCCAGTCCCCTGGGTAGCAAAGCAACTACTTTCTTTACCTGTTGACTCAGAGGCATGAGAAACCCAATACAGCCTGGTAGCAATCTCAACTTCCTGTTCAATGGTATCATTTTTGATGATGGTGAGGGATGGTGAATCATCCCTCCCATTGGAACTAAGGCCTCTAGACCAGTAGAACACAAGCACAGGAACAGGAAGCAAAACTTTTGCTAGTGGGTCTCTAGGTATAACAGCAAGTGGTGCCATCATTCCCATTCCCACTCCCTGATTCCTGGACCCATGAATCCTGGCTATGGGAGGAAACAGCACCATCTATTGAATGCTGATTCAGAGAATGCACAGCCTCCTGAGGAATCTTGCCCCAGCCTTGAAAGAAACACTGAAAAAATAAAATAAAAGTAATTGGGGGGAAAAATAAAATAAAATAAAGTTAATGTATGTTGGAAAAAAAAAAAAAAAGAAAGGTATTGCCACTCAGTTAGCACTGGAACTGAGTCTTCAAAAGGTCATTCCACAGTTCTGTCAAGCCAGCTGCTTTAAGACGGTGGGAATGGTAAGATCAGCGAATTGATTCACTCCACTTCCTGTGAAACGATTCCCTTGATCAGAAGCAATGCTGTGTGGAATACCTCGGTGATGGATAAGGCATTCTGTAAGTCCATGGGTAATAGTTTTGGCAGAAGCATTGCATCCAAGGAAGGCAAATCGTATTATAACAGTACTCTAACCAATCTTAAGCATTAACTTGTTTCAAGCTATGCACTCCTTGTTTGCTGACCTAAACCCCATAGTTTGTAGCAGAACTAACATACTTTCCTTGAGATCATACAGACAGCCGGCCTTGAGGAACAAAAGACCAGACTTTCCAGAAGATAAGGCTTTACTGCACTTGAAAACAGCCACCATGACCACAGGGTCCTCAGTAAGAGACAACTGGGAACCTTAACTCCTGATACAAGGGGAGGAGTCTAGACTGCCTTGCCAGGACACAGCGTTGAGCTGCAGGGGTACCCTTTATTGAGAAACACCTGGCAGCCTTGATTATTGGCAGAGCAGAGGAACCTGGAAGCCTTGCAAATGCAAATGATTAACTGTCAAGCATCAACTTTTGCATGTAGCCCCCTCCCCCATTTCTCAGGCTTTCCACTGGTTCCCCTGCACAGGGAGGACAGTCTTTGGGATATTAATCTACCATCTTTCCAGGTTGCCAGCTTCCCAAATAAATCAACTTTTGCTTTCCCACCATTACCTGTTTCCCAAGTACTGGCCAGAAGAAAGATTCTCTTTCTTCCTCCCCCTCTGCCCCTCCTCACCTCCTCTAAAAATTAAGAAAAGCTGAGTAATTATTTGAAGAGATTGATTGACAAGGCTTTTCTCCAAAATCCTAATGGCTGCAGTTCACCTATAAGAGCTCTTCAAATGCTCCAAACAGCATCCTTCTCTGCCAGTGCCACTCCAAGCACCATTGGATCTGTCAGATCACATGGCCCAAGTGGCAGAGGAGCTTGCACAGCAGCCTGGACCTATAGCAGAGCCTTCTCTTATTCTGGGCCCCACTCAAAACTAACCACTTTGTCAAGTCACTCAGTAAATGGGCTGGAGTAGCACACCCAAATGGGAAATATGTTGCCTTCAAATCCAAAGACGCACACTAGGCATCTTTTTTGGTTGTGGAAAGGGCTAGAGGCAACCACTTATTCTTCACCTTAGAAGGAATTCTCAGCATGCCCTGCACCCCTGGGCCCCTAGAAATTTCGTGGCTGTAGAAAGCCACTGAATTTTTGTTGGATTTGTTTCCTACCATCTGACATGCAAATGTCTTACCAATATGTCTAGAGGAGTTGCTATTTTTGCTCAATAGTTCCAATCAGCATAATATCATCAGTGTAATTGATCAATGTGATAGCTTGTGGAAGAGAAAGGTGATCAAGGTCCCTTTGGACTAAATTATGACATAGGGCTGGAGAGCTGTTATACCCCAGAAGCAGGACAGTGCAGGTGTATTGACAGCCTTGCCTGCTGAAAGCAAATGTTCTGATGGTTTTTATGAAGATAAAGGATGGAGATACGAGCATTTGCATGGTCAATAGCCATATATCAGGTACCAGGCAATGTGTCAATTTGCTCAAGCAAGGAGACCATATCTGCTACTGCAGCTGCAATTAGAATTAATACCTGGTTAAACTTATAGAAATCCACTGGCATGCTACAAGCTCAGCTGTCTTCAGCACAGGCCAAATAGGAGAGTTGAATGGGGATGTGGTGGGACTCTCTACCCCTGCATCCTTCCAGTCCTTAATGAGAGCATTAATTTCTGCAATGCCTCCAGCAATGTGGTAATGTTTTAGGTTTACTATTTTCATGAGTGGAGGCAGTTCTAGTGGCTTCCATTTGGCCTTTCCCACCACAGTAGCCCTCACTCCACAGGTCAGGGAATGAACATGAGGATGAATTCTGCCAGCTGCTTATTATGCCTATTGTACATTCCAGAGTTTAGGAAAATAATGACAGGATGGGTTTGAGGACCCATGGAACCGATATGAGACAGACTCCATCAAACGCCTGACCTCCATAAGCCCTTACTCTGACTGGGGGACCATGGTGATAATCGGGATCTCCTGGGACCAGTGTCTATTCAGGGACAGTGCCCAATAGTCCCTAACAGGTCTGATTATTTCCTTTTCCCCAATGCATGGTTACCCTGATAAATAAATGGCTGTAGGTCCCTTCGGGAAAGGCTGGGAGAAAGATTAATGGTATATTTTTGATAGTTTACCAGAGTCCCTCCTCAAGGGGACCTGGCCTTCCTTCATTCCATGGGATTCTAGGTCTGCAAACTGATGCACATCTCAGAATTGACTGAGGAACCTTGACTTTCTGTTCTGACAAATGAGATTAGACTTTGTTCACTTGATCTAGAACTTTTCTGCTTATACAGATCAAGTGAGAATTTAGCAGGCTTCTTATATGTTTCACTTCTAGGACACCGCAATCAACTAGCCAATGCCATAAGTCTGTACATGTCAGAGTATTCTGAGCACCCCTTTGACTCAGCTGTCTTTATGGTAACTATGTCAATGAGCCCTCTTGCTCAACTATAGCCCCCAACAGTTAAAAGCGGAAAGAGAGAAAACCACTTAACTCATCTCTAATTGAAACCCACTGTGCTTGTTTCTTATCACACTTTCTTCAGACATTGACAAAGACAAATGTTTTGCAATGACTAGACCAGAAAAGCCCTGAGAGAAACAGAATGCCTAGAAGACCACATCTGACATGTCCCCTTCCCTGCCCCTGATCATGTGCTGAACACATACCAACCCCCACTGGTGATCATGCATTCTCTGCCTGATCTCTAGGTGTCCATCTTGCTGCTGGAGACATTGTTCAGGCTTGAGCCTGCCATCTCCCCAACCTCTCCCTCCCTTTCTCTTTTCCAAACCCTTATCTCCTGAGTTATTGGCTTCTCTTGGTACGAGCTTATCTGAGTTTGTTCAGCAACAGTGTTGGCAAACCCAGCCAGGAGCTCTGCTTTCCATTTCTCCAGCCCCCTCAGGATACCCCAGGTCAGAGCATTGGCCGCAGCGGTGCACCAGGGCTCACCCACTTGTTTCCTGAGTTAGTGACTGTGATAGATTGATTGGTGATGACCACACCCACCTTGTCTCTGGTGGTTGAGTGCCACCATTTGGTCCCACCACCCCAGAATCCAACTATTCCCCAATGCAGGTCCAGCATTTCTCATTCTCTCAGAGTGGGCCACCTCTTGGGCTATGCTTCAGGAAACCACTGAGACAGCTGCAGCCCTCCCTAACCCCTGGAGTTGCATCAGTAAATGCAGCATCTCTGCTTAGTGGGCCCTCATGCATAAATTTGGCTTAATTAAACCTTATGTTCCTTCCACCATTACTCCTCACCCTTACATCCATTCCTACACATATTCCCCATATTTCTGTTTTTATAAATTAAAAAATTCAAGTAGTTCTTTGAGAGTGTAATCACCTCCTCATGGTCACACTATACCTCACCTCAAAGGCCCTGCTGGGACTTGAATCTAATTATAGGTCTAGAAGCACAGGGGGAGCTAGAGTGGGTCCTGAGGAGAAATGGCAGTATCTTGCAAGACAACTGCCTCGGGGGAAGCCAGTGCAGTTTCCTTAAGCAATGCAGGGTCAATCCCCTCAAATGGATATAGAGAGACCATTCAACTGGGAAAGAAGCTTCATCAGAATTTAGTGATTCAAAGTCTCCAGCTCCACGAGGGTCTCCCCACATCCCCTTCCCAACTTTCAGAGTCCCATTCCTTCCCATCAATACCCTCACTTTAACAGTAGAAACCCTATGAAGCCGGGTATTCAATTTGTATCATAACAATTACATTGGGTTGCATTGTAATCCAGCAATGTGCTGAATGAGATTCTGGGTTTGGTTTTCAGCATCTTAGCCCTGCACCTATAGGAGATGAAAGTCTCTTTCAAGGAAGACATAGAAGCTTTCCGGTCAGGTATATGGCACTTGAGCTGGAAATTCAAGCTCCTAAGATTCTCATTTTCATTCCCCACTTCATCCAGCAACATCTTTGTCCAGTGACATTGCAAGCAACCAGCCAATCTCATTATACTCATCAGTTTATAATGACAACTGTTTGAACATATCACATGCATGATTGCTCAGATCTTTGTTTCTTCCAAGTATTTGATTAGGAGTATCCAATGGTGATATTTTGTATATCTCTACAGCTAAGTATTGCCTTGGGCTCTCAATCTTCTCTTTACTACTTTAAATAGAATCATTAGTGTCTTTAAATTTCATCAGATAGGAAAGCCAATTCCAGAAATTCCCAGAACCAATTTGGAAAATTCATTGTTAAGATTCTATTCCTCCAGGAGCACCTGGGTGGCTCGGTTGGTTAAGTATCTGCCTTCAGTCAGTCATGATCCCAGACTCCTGGTATAGAGCCCCATGTCAGGCTTCCTGCTCAGCAAGTAGTCTGCTTCTCCCTCTCTCTTTGCCCCTCCCCCTGCTCATGCTCTCTCTCTCTCCCTCCCTCACTCTCTCAAATAAATAAATAAAAATTTTTTTAAAAGTTTCTCATCCTCCAGAACTATTCTTTGTACCAAAATCTTATTAGTCAGAATTCTCTGGAGAAACAGAACCAGTATATGTATTAAAGAATTGGTTCAGGGGCACCTGGGTGGCTCAGTCATTGGGCGTCTGCCTTCAGCTCAGGTCATGATCCCAGGATCCTGGGATCGAGCCCCACATCGGGCTACCTGCTCGGCAGTAAGCCTGCTTCTCCCTCTTCCGTTCCCTCTGCTTGTGTTCCCTCTCTCGCTGTGTTTCTCTCTGTAAAATAAATAAAATCTTTAAAAAAAAAAGTTGGCTCATATAATTACAGAACCTTGCAGAGCCAGTGTCCCAGTTCAAATCCCATCAAGCAGGAGAATTCTTTCTTAATCAGGGGAAGTCAGCCTTTGTTCTATTCAGGCCTTGAACTGATTGGATGATGGAAGGCAATTTACTTTACATGATGGAAGTACGTTTACATGATGGAAGGCAATTTACTTTACTCAGTTTATCAACTTAAATGTTAATCTTATCCAAAAACACCCTACAGAATCACTCAGAGTAATATCTGACCAAATGTCTGCGCATTTTATGGTTCAGTCAAGTTGACACATAAAATTAATCATCATAAGCATTTGAAGTCATGCATTCTTAATATCTCACTCTCTAGCAATCCCCATGTTCGTCACATGCTGGGTCCAGTAATGTCCACCTCTGCTGGTCTTCTCTTCCCACTCTCATTCCTGCTTCAGTAGCACATACCTCTTGCCTGGACTTTTTAGAGCAGCCTTGTAATTCCAGCCTTTACTCTAGTTTCTCCAACTCATTTTATAGTCTATTTCATATTATTCTTAAAAAGCAGCTCCAACTATGTCGTTCTCCTATTGAAACCCTTTAGCAGTAACCCACTGACTACCTAACTAATCACAAACTCTGTCAGGAGAAACTAAAAAAGCCATGACAGCATATTTCCATTTCTCTACCCATTTGCTCTTTACCAGTGGTTCCTACATTTTCTGATTTCAGGATCCCTATACATTCTTAAAAATTATTAAGAACCCAATTCCAGGTGGGCAGGAGTTACAATGGTGGAGGAGGAGGGGGATCCTAAGTTTGTCTCACCCCTCAAATACAACTAGATAGTTATCAGATCATTCTGAACACCTGAGAAATCAATTGGAGTTCTGAGAAAACAAATACTGCAAGTCTACAAGTAGAAAAGCAACCACCTTTTGGAAGGTAGGAGGTGTGGAGACTTGAATTCAGGGTGATATATCTGAGGATATGGCAGAGGGGAGGGAACCTGCTTAAGGAGGCTGCCACAAAGTATTATAAGCAGTGGAGTGCAAAATTGGAACTTTTAGAAGTCTGCTATAGTGGAAGAAGTGCTTAGATTAAAGGTGCTTAGGAGGTGAAGTGGGGTGGAATCCCAGGTGTGACAGCATAGTTGGAAGATCTGAAGGGTCACAAGAATAATGGGTGATGCCTAAGTACGGCATTGTTCCCAGGCACAGAAGCAGGGAAGGCAGCTGAAAACAGTATGTCTAGGTGCTGGCTTTCTGCTCTGTGTTGCCATAAACTGTGAATTGCTGCATGGTCCTGCCACCGTGTTCCTGGGAGGGGTCCAGCAAAAGGCAGAAGCATGGCCAGATGCCTCCCCTCCCTGGGAGGAGCAGAATGGGCTTGCACCACAGGAGTCCTTAAAATTTGGAGTTTTGAAATTTAGTCTCCTGCTTGAGATAAAAAAGCTCAAACAGTCAGAGTGAACAGAATTCTGACAGAAACTGGGGTGACAAGGGTGGTCGATTGCTCTTCAAGCTCACTGAAGAGTGAGGAGGAGGGACAAATTTTCAGCTCCAGGGCTAGAGACCTGGGCACTGCCCTGTTCATCCCTTCAATCAATGCTGAAAGCATTCAGGGAGCAAAACAGTACCACCTAGTGGAATCCAGAGCCACATACACTGAGCTCTGCCTCTGCACACTGGAGGCCCATTTCCACTAGGGTAAGTCCACCTGAGAATCAGCCCAACAGGCCCCTCGCCCAGAAGACCAGCACAAACAACTCACTCCCAGCAAGTTTACTGATCACAGAGGGTTGCAAAGCATCAGCTCTGGGGGAAAATATTATGTAGCATTCTCTGTACTTTTATTCTTCATTTTTTATTATTATTGTTCAGTTATTTTCTTATTTTGTTCAATTCTTTTTTATTTTTTAATTTTTATTTTTATATATACTTTATTTTTTATTTTTCTGTTTCCTTTCATTATGTTTTATTTTATTTATATATATATATTTTCTTTCTTTCTTATTTTGAGATCTAGTTTCTTTTAACAAGCAGACCAAAACACATCCAGGATCTAGTTTTTGTTCCTGTAGTTTTTCTTTTTCTTTCTTCTTTTCTTTTCTGGACAAAATGATAAGATGGGGAGATTCAATCCAAAAGAAAGAACAGGAGGTAGTACTCACAGCCAGCAATTTGATCAATACAGATATAAGTAAGATGTCTGAAATAGAATTTAAAACAACAATTATAAGGATACCAGCAGGGCTTGAAAAAAAGCATAAAGGACAATAGAGAATCCCTTACTGCAGAGTTAAAACAACTAAAATCTAGTCAGGCCAAAATTTAAAATGTTACAACCAAGATGTAGTCTCAAGTATAGGCCACAAAAACGTGGATGAATTAAGCAGAAGAGTGAATCAGTGATACAGAAGATAAAATTATAGAAAATAATGAAGCTGAAAAGAAGAGGGAAAGAAAACTATTAGATCACAAATTAGACTTAGGGAACTCAGCGATCTCATAAAGCAAAATAATATCACTGTTATAGGAGTCCCAGAAGAAGAAGAGTGGGAAAAAGAAAAAGAAAAAGGAGGTTTACTTGAACAAATTATACCTGAGAATTTCCCTAATCTGGGGAAGGAAACAGGCATTCAAGTCCAAGACATACAGAGAACTCTAATCAAAGTCAACGAAAATAGAGGCACCTTGGTGGCTCAGTCAGTTATATGTCAGCCTTCGGCTCAGGTCATGATCCCAGGATCCTGGGATAGAACACCACATCGGGCTCCCTGGAGCCTGCTTCTCCCACTGCTCCTCCCCACCCTCTGCTCCCCCACCTCGTGCTTGTGCTCTCTTGCATGTGTGTGTGCTCTGTCTGTCAAAATAAGTAAATAAAATCCTTTAAAATAATCAAAAAAAGATAAACACCATGACATATTATAGTGAAACTTGAAAATTACAAAGATAAACAGAAAATTCTGAAGCAGCTCTGGAGAAGAGGTCCTTAACCTACAAGGGTAGACACATAAGGCTGGCAGCAGATCTGTCCACAGAGACCTGGAAAGCCAGAAAGGACTGGAATGATATATTCAATATGCTAAATGGGAAAAATATGCAGCCAAGAATACTTTATCCAGCAAGGCTGTCATTTAGAGTAGTAGGAGAGATAAAGAGTTTCCAAGACAAAATCTAAAGGAATTCATGAACACTAAATCAGCCCTGCAAGAAATATTGATGGGGACTCTGAGTGGAAAGAGAGACCAAAACTAACAAAAACTAGAAAGGAACAAAGACAAAGTACAAGAACAGTGACTTTATAGGTAATACAATGGTACTAAATTCATATCTTTCAATAATTACTCTGAATGTAAATGGACTAAATCTCCAATCAAAAGGCATAGGGTTTCAGAATGGATTAAAAAAAAAAAAAAAAAGACCTCTCAATATGCTGCTTACAAGAAACTCATTTTAGACTCAAAGATGCTTCCAGATTGAAAGTGAGGGGGTGGAGAACCATTTATCATGCCATTGGAAGTCAAAAGAAAGCTGGAGTAGCCATCTTTATATCAGACAAACTAGATTTTAAAACAAAGACTATAATAAGTGATGAAGAAGGACACTATATCATAATAAAGGGGTCTATCCAACAAGAAGTTCTAACAATTGCAAATATTTATGTCCCTTATTTGGCAGCAGCCAAATATATAAATCAATTAATAATAAACAAAGAAACTCATTGATAATAATACAATAATACCAGGGGATATTAACACCCCCTCATAGCAATGCACAGATATCTGAGCAGACGATCAACAAGGAAACAAGGGCTTTGAATGACACGCTGGTCTATCAGGTGGACTTAACAAATATATTCAGAACATTTCATCCTAAAGCAGCAGAATACACCTTCTTTTCAAATGCACATCGAACATTCTCCAGAATAGATCACATACTGGGCCACAAATCATCACTCAACTGGTGCAAAAGGATTGAGATTATACTGTGAACATTTTCAGACCACAATGCTATGGAAGTTGAAGTCAATCACAAGAAAAAACTTGGAAGGACCACAAATACATGAAGGTTAAAGAACATCTTACTAAAGAATGAATGTGTCGACCAGGAAATTAAAGAAGAATTTTAAAAACACATGGAAGCAAATGAAAATGAAAACACTACAGTTCAAAGCATTTGGGATGCAGCAAAGGTGGTCCTAAGAGGGAAGTATACAGCAATACAGGCCTTCCTCAAGAAGCAAGAAAAGTCTCCCCTTACTAAAAAAACGACCACAGTGTATTTCCATTTCTCTACCCATTTGGTCTACACCAGTGGTTCCCACAGTACACCTAACCTTATACCAAAAAGAGCTGAACATTACCTTGATCCCAAAAACCAACGATTCCACTAAAAAGGAGAATTACAAACCAATATTCCTGATGAATCTGGATACAAAAATTCTCAGCAAGATACTAGCTAATTGAATCCCATCGTATGTTGAAAGGTTTATTCAACATGACCAAGTAGAATCTATTCCTGGGCTGCAGGAGTGGTTCAGCATCCACAAATCAATCAACACGATACACCACATTAATAAAAGAAAGAATAAGAACCATATGGCCCTCTCAATAGATGCAGAAAAAGCATTTGACAAAATACAGCATCCTTTCTGGATAAAAACCTTTCAGAATATAGGGATAGAGGAAACATACCTCAACATCATAAAGGCCGTATATGAAAGACCCACAGCGAATATCATCTTCAATGGGGAAAAACTGAGAGCTTTCCCCCTAAGGTCAGGAACACGACCCCTCTCACCACTGTTGTTCAACATGGTACTGTAAGTCCTAGCCTCAGCAATCAGACAACAAAAAGAAATAAAAGGCATCCAAATTGGCAAAGAAGAAGTGAAACTTTCACTCTTCACAGATGACATGACACTGTATGTAGAAAACCCGAAAGACTCCACCCAAAAATTGCTAGAACTGATACAGGAATTCAGCAATGCCATAGGCTATAAAATCAATGCACAAACGTCGATTGCATTTTGAAACACTAACAATGATGCAGAAGAAAGAGAAATCAAGGAATCAATCCCATTTACAATTGCACCAAAATCAATAAGATACCTAGGAATAAACTTAACCAAAGAGGTAAAGGATCTGTGCTCTGAAAGCTATAGAACACTTATGAAATAAATTGAGGTGGGATGTCTGGGTGGCTCAGTCGGTTAAGTGTCTGCCTTCAGCTCAGGTTATGATCCCAGGGTCCTGGGACTGAGGCCGACATCGAGCAGGGAGCCTGCTTCTCCCTCTGCCTCTGCCCCCTCCCCCCCCACTTGTGCACTCTCGCTCTCTCTCTTTCTATAAATAAATAAATAAGAAAGAAAGAAATTGAGGAAGACACAAAGAAATGGAAAAACATTCTGTGTTCATGGATTGGAAGAACAAATATTGTTAAAATGTCTATACTACCCAAAGCAATCTACACATTCAGTGCAATCCCTATCAAAATAACACCAGCATTTTCACAGAGCTGGAACAAAACAATTCTGAAATTTTTATGGAACAGAAAAAGACCCTAAATAGGTAAAGTAATGTTAAAAAAGAGAACCAAAACTGGAGGCATCACAATTCTGGACTTCAAGCTGTATTACAAATCTGTAATCCTCAACACAGTATGAAACTGGCACAAAAACAGACACATTGAGCAATGGAGCTGAACAGAGAACCCAGAAATGGATTCTCAACTCTATGATCAACTAATCTTTGACAAAGCAGGAAAGAATATCCAATGGAAAAAAGACAGTCTCTTCAACAAATGGTGCTGGGAAAACTGGACAGCCATATGCAGAACAATGAAACTGGACCACTTTCTTACACCATACACACACAAAAATTCAAAATGGGTGAAAGATTAAATGTGAGACAGAAATCCACAAAATCCTAGAGGATAACACAGGCAGTAACCTCTTTCATCTTGGCCACAGCAACCTCTTGCTAGACACGTCTCCAGAGGCAAAGGAAACAAAAGCAAAAATGAATGATTGGGACTTCATCAGGATAAAAAGCTTTTGCACAGCAAAGGAAACAATCAACAAACTAAAAGGCAACCTACAGAATGGGAGAAGATATTTACAAATGATATATCAGATAAAGGGCTAGTGTCCAAAATCTATAAAGAACTTATCAAAACTTATCAGAACTTATCAACACCCAAAAAACAAAACAAAACAAAACAAAAAATACAATCAAGAAATGGGCATAGGACATGAACAGACATTTCTCCAAAAAAAGATATACAAATGGCCAACAGATACATGAAGAAATGCACGTTATTGAGCATCAGGGAAATACAAATCAAAACCACCTCACACCCAGTCAGAATGGCTAAAAATAACAACTCAGGAAACAACAGATGTTGGTGAGAATATGGAGAAAAGGGAACACTCTTACACTGTTGGCGGGAATCCAAACTGATAGAGCCACTGTGAAAAACAGTATGAAATTTTCTCAAAAAGTTATAAATAGAACTGCCCTAGAACCCAGAAATTGCACTACTAGGTATTTATCCAAAACATACAAACATAGTGATGTAAAGGGGCACATATACCCCAATGTTTATAGCTGCAATGTATACAATAGTCAAACTATGGAAAGAGACCATATGTCCATGGACAGATGACTAAAGAAGAGGTGATTATATATATGTGTGTGTGTATATATATATATACACACACATACACACACACATATACATACAGTGGAATATTAGTCACTAAAAAGAATGAAATCTTGCCATTTGCAATGACATGAATGGAACTAGAAGGTATTATGCTACGTGAAATAAGTCAGAGAAAGACAAATACCGTATGATTTCACTCATATGTGGAATTTAAGTAACAAAACATGAACATAGGGGAAAGGAAGGGAAAATAAGATAAAAGCAGAGAGGGAGGTAAACCATAAGAACCTCTTAAGTATAGGAAACAAACTGAGGTTTGCTGGAGGGGAGGTGGGTAGGGGATGGGGTAATTTGGGTGATGGGTATTAAGGAGGGCACTTGATGTAATAAGCACTGGGTATTATATGTAACTGATGAATCACTAAATTCTACCTCAAACTAATAATACACTATGTGTTAACTAAATTGAATTTAAATTTAAAAAAATTATTGAAAACTTCAAATAGATTTCATTTATGTGGCAATTATCTAGCAATATTTTTCATATTTATGAAAAATACATCATACATACATCATTTATTATTATAAAAACAGTTTTTATCTCACACACCCCCTAAAGTCTCTCGGGGATCACCAGGGATTCCCAGAGCATATGTCGGGAAATTGCTGCTCACCATTAAAGTCAAACAGGATTAGTCTCTGTTTCCCCATACAGACCTCACATCTCCCAAGCTCCTCCTCTTTAATGAGGTTGTTTCCTTAGTCTGAGTCCTATTTGCCCCACTACCTCTAATCCACATCACAAGACTTCTTTCTTCTCCTTTGAAAGAGGAAATTACATGTTATCTCCTTTGTGCAATTTTTCATGATGGGCCACCACCGTGTGTGTCTGTGTGTGTGTGTGTGTGTGTGTGTGTGTGTGTGTGTGTGTGTGTTTCCTTCTTCAGACTCTTCAAAGTATTTTATTTATATATTTTCTATGGTACTTATAACATGTTCCCCTCCATTAATGCTGCTTATATATTTATCTTATTCCTTCCTTGCACACACCTGTTGTTCTCACCTTTCCAATACTAATTTCCCCTTCTACTATTACCAGCTTTGACAAACTGCCCCTCCCCAAGTGTATACAATTTCATGGGATTAACCATCAAAGAACCCCATCTTTCTCTGGACAGAGGGTAAAAACATGAGCCAAACTAAGCCAGTCAGATACGCAGCCCTAGAATTTTAAGTATGAGCAGACACTGAATTTATTTGCTGCTCACTCAACTTGAGAGAAGTGCCTTGAAGAGAGATTTTTCTTTAGGTATTGTACCTAGATTCCTAGAGCTGCTTCACTCTCTGCCCTAGTTCTTCCTCTTTTCTTTTGGTTTTGTGAGTTAAGTTATATCCTTCAAAGAGAATATTTTTGTGTCTAACTTAAGCATGGCAGTTGCTGTCGCTTACAAATAAGCTCCTCTTCAGATTGCCCCCAGAGTTCTTCCCTCATCACACCATCCTTAGTACAGGCTTCTGCACCAGTAGGTAGACCTGCCCCAGCATGTCATACTGCCCTAGTTATCCAATCCACAAAGTGAAGTCCAGGGGCTGCCTCTAGCTGGCATTTGACCATTACCACTTGTCATGGTTGGAGCTCTTGCTCATCTTCCCTCTAGGCTATATCTAATGTCACCTACCTCTGCCAAAGTCCCTTTGTTCCATTAATGCCTCCCCACCCTGTCACTGCAATTTATACCTGCTTCTCAGCGAAAGTATCACTGATCAATCATACCCATAAGAATATAATTCTGAAAGCAATACAAAAGGTATCCAGCATGTAAAGTAAAAGAGCAGTGTGAACCAGGAGCTAGACATGAACACAGTGCAAATTGTGTTGCCACCATCCTATCCTGCTGTACTGCTGTGAAATATAGTGATTCAGAAGATGATTCAGAATTTGATGGGAGTAGACTACTTGGAGTAAGAAAAATGCACTGATAAATATTACATAGAATAAAATGCCAGCATCCTTTGTGGTGCTTGTTCTTTGAAAATTCTTGATCATTCTAGTGTTTTGCTTTCTTTTCCTCGTGATAATCCCTTTCCTCCATAAATTTTTATTTCTAAGAAAATATTAAAATACATTTCAATATTAAAATACATTTCAAACTAAATATTTTACATTGGCTTACTTTTTTTTCCCTGAGAAGACCTAATTTGGTCAAATAAGCCACTAAATATTAAGCATGGAAACCTCTTGCTAGAGTAACAAATTTAGTTTTGTGGTATACCCTAATTATGCACTTTGTGAGTTTTAATTTAAAGAAAACCAATAAGATTGAAATCTTAAGGGCAGCTGCATCTATTTATAAGCCTTAGTGCATCTCCTGATATTTTAAGAGAAGAAACACTGCCTTGATGATATGAACAACTCAGAAAGTACATCCAGCTTGTAGTGTTGAATTCTCTGAAGGAAATTAATTGAAATTTTAAAAATTATTATTTTATTGTTTTTAAATACTTATCTTATTTGAATGTTTAATGTTATCCCCTCCCCACTTATATACTTTTATGTAAACACCCGAAAGAAATGAAAAGGATCTGTTCACACAAGAACTTGCACATGAATGTTCATAGGAGCATTATTTCTAAGAGTCAAAAACTGGAAACAACCCAAAGTGTCCATCAACTACTGGATGGATAAAAAAAAATGTGGTATAAAAAAAATGTGGTATATACGTAAAGTGAAATGATATTCAGTCATGAAAAGGAATAAAGTTCCCACACATGCTATGGCCTGGATGAGCCTTGAAAAGATGACAAAATTGAAATCATAAGATTAAGAATATTATGAGAGAAATCAATCATAAAAGCCCACATATTGTATGATTCCATTTGTATTAAATGTCCAGAATAGACAAATTTTCAGAGACATAAAAGAGATTAGTGGTCACCTATAACTGGGATGAGTGGGAGGACTGGAGGAAGTATCTAAATGGTACAGGATCTCTTTGGGGGTGATGAAAATGCTCTAAAATTGATTACGGCACAAATGTATGGGCACTAAAGCCCCTAAATTGTACATTTTAAGTAGATGAAAGTGTGGTATGTGAGTTACATCCAAATAAAACTGTTACATAAAGGAACCAGAAAGAACAGAGATATCACCTTGAAGGTGATGGCTGGCCGACTGTGCAGTGAGGAAGAATGGCAACAAAAAACCCAGAGCTACAAGTAGGAGGAAGTTTATCAAAACTTTAATTCTAAATTAAAGTTTTAATAGCTTTAATTCTAAATTCAAGAATTTTCTTTATTCTATATACCAGAGTGAGCAAACAATGCCTTACCATCTGTTTTTGTAAATAAAATTTTATTGGAACAGCCATGGCCTGTTGAGTGTTGCCTATAATTGTTTTTACATTGCAATGGCAGAGCTGAGTGGTTGCAATTGCCACCATATGATCAGCAAATTCTAAAATATGCACTACTTCCTCCTTTACAGTAAAAGTTTGCTAACCCCTGATATATATATTATATTGGGTGAGGCCAATGAAGGTTTTTGAGAAAATAACTCTGCTTGCTACTCAGAGAGCAGATTTGATAAGGTAGAAACGAGCAGAGTGTACTTGTCCTGGACACAGACCCCCAAAATTCTGTGTACCACCTCTCCCACCAGCAGTCACCCTCTGCTTGAACCTCTGCTCATTCCTGCTCAGGGTTATACAATGGAAAGTATGACCCAACTTCACTTCCACCTGTTCTAAGACTAAGGACACAGGCCCTTTCGTTTGGTTGGTTAGTTGGTTAGTTGTTTTAATTGAGACATAATTGACATACAACATTATATTAGTAATACGTGTACTTTACAGAGGTACAACATAATGATTCCATATACACATATATTGTGAAATAATCACCACAATAAATCTAGTTAACATCCATCAGCACACATAATTATATGCAGTACAGTTATTATATATTATATATTATATAAATATATAGTAAATATTATTATATATTACTATAGTTATTAACTATAGTCACCATGCTGTACATTACATTCCAGGACTTATTTTATAATAGAAGTTTGTGCCTTTTAACCACTTTCACCTTCACTCATTTTGCCCAATCCACATGCCCCACCTCTGGCAACCACTAGTTTGTTCTCTGTATCTGTGAGTTCAGTTTGTTGGGTTGTCTTTTTTTTTTTTTAAGATTCCACATAGAAGGGAGATACAGTATTCGTATTTCTGTTTTATTTCACATAGTGTAATAGTCTCATGGCCCATCCATGTTGTCACAAATGGCAGTATTTCACTTTTCTATGGCTGAATAATATTCTAGTGTGTATGTGTGTATCACATTTTCTCTATCCATTTATCCACCAATGAACACTTAGGTTGTTTCCATATCTTGGCTATTTTAAATAATGCTGCAATGAACATGAACTTGCTGTTTGCGTTAGTGTTTTGTTTCCTTTGGATAAACACCCACTAGTAGAATTGCTGGATCATATGGTGATTTAAGTTTGAGAGATCACTCTGTCCTCTCACTGTGGCCTGATTTTTATGGAAGGGTGTTCATTCAGTCATTTCCTCCCATAGTTGCGAATGAATTCACCTTGTGTTGCACTTTGAACAGAAACCCAACCCTGACTCTGTACCTAGGTGTGGTCAATGCTATCAAAAGTAAACTCTTTGGTCAGGGTCCTAATAGGGTGATACCAGAAAGTGAATTATTGGACAAGAAAGCTATAGCAACATACAGGCTATAGCATTGCCAAGAATGTGGCCACATCTATCTATGTGAGATTAATGGTGATTGGACCTCCAGGCTGCCAGCTTACCCTGGGTCAAGGTGCTCAAACAGCCTGAAGGTGAAGACTGGTGAAAGTCTCTAAGGAAAATCTAGATCTGGTCCTGACTTCCTTGCTTGAAGATACACTGCTTGCCTTTAAACACCAATAGTAAGTAATCATAAAAATGGAGGGAGAATGCATTTGTAGCTCTTCCTTTAGTCAGTCCTTTAAATGAAATGGATTAAAACATTGAAAATGAAATATGTTATTAATTTTAAAAGGGGGGTAGGATTGTTAGCAACTTAAAAAACAAGAATAAGGTTCAGGTGGACTTGACTACTGAGAGAAATGGTTTTTTCTTTACTTCTTTTATATTTTATTATTTTCCATGTTTATTGACATATAATTGACATATTACATTGTGTAAGTGCATATAGCATGTTGATTTGATACACTTATATGTTTCAAAATGATTACCACCATAGCATTGGCTATCATCTCCATTATGTGATATAACTACTTTTTGGAGGAGAAAAAATTTAAGGTGTACTCTCTTAGCAACTTTCAAATTTATAATACATTATTGTTAACTATAATCACAATGCTGTACATTAGATTCCCAGAAATTATTCATCTTATAATTGGAAGTTTATTTTGTCTACCCTGTAGCCCCTGGTAACCACCATTCTACTCTGTTTCTAGGAGTTCAGCTTTTTTCGATTTCACATATATGTGAGATCAGGCAGTAGTTGTATTTATCTGACTTATTTCACTTAGCACAGTGCACTCAGGGTCAATCCATGTTGTCACAAATGGCAGCATTTCCTTCTTCTCTCGTGACTGAATAATATTCCAGTGTGCGTGTGTGTGCGCACGTGTGTGCGCACATGCGTTTACACCCATCTCCCATCTTCTTTATCCATTCATCTGTTGATGGACACTTAGGTCATTTCCATGTCACGGCTATTGTGAATAATGCTACAAAAAACATGGAGTACAGATATAACTTCAATTTTCTTTTTTCATTTTCTTTGGATATATATCTAGAAGTGGAATTACTAAATCATAAGGTTCTATCTTTAATGTTTTGAGGAAACTCGGTACTGTCTTCCACAGTGCCCGCACCAATTTACATTCCCACCAACGGTGCACAAAAGTTCCTCTTTTTTACATCCTTGCCAACACTTGCTGTTTCTTGACTGTTTGATAATAGCCATTCTAATAGGTATGAGGCAATAGGTCATTGTGGTTTTGATTCGTATTTCCCTGATGATTAATGATGTTGAACATCTTTTCATGTACCTGCTAGCCATTTGTAGGTCTTATTTAGAAAAATGTCTCTTCAGTTCCTCTGGGAAAGAAACGTTTTTAAAAAGTGATATTGCTCCACACTCTGAACTACCAAAGTATCCTTTACACTCAACATATAAGACCATAAAGATGACCAAACAATTCCTTTGAAGGATAAGATGAATTGTAAGTGATTTAGAGATGTGGCCCAGAGAACATATGGGAAGGGAGTCAGGAGTAGCCTGTTCTGTGAGAAGGTATCTGAGACCCTTTGTGTCTAAAAATTGAGCCTGGAGCTCTGACCTCTAAAAAAGGGACCCAACCTGCAATATTCCTCATGTTGTATCAGTGCTGCTACTCTACATTCACCAGGAAACTAAGCTATAGGAGATGGACTTAAAACATGGTGTAGTGTGTTTAAAAGCCTCCACTAGGGATGCAGCCTGCTAGGGTTCAAACTGTGCCTCTGCTACTGTGATCAGAGTGGGGTATTTACCCCTCAGATGCCTCAGGGTCATCCTGCTGTGACACAATAGTAGCAGCCACCCCACATTAATTCAGAGGTCTAAATTAAATAGTCTGCCTTAGGCTCTGGTCATGATCCTGGAGTCTCAGGATCAAGCCCTGCATTGGGCTCCCCCGCTCAGCAGGGAGTCTGCTCCTACCTCTGACCCTCCCCGCTCTTGTGCTCTCTCTCACTCTCTCTCCTTCTTAAATAAATAAAAATCTTTTTAAAAAATTAATTAAATAGTAAAAAAAATGTGCAATTCTTAGAAGTGTCATTTATATGTTAAGTCTTATATTATTACGCCATCATCACTTAAAGTCATAAAAAGATTTTACTTTAAAGAAAGGAAACTGCTTAACAATGAACTAAGGTGCTTTTTCAAGTTTCTTAACCAGAACATAAACACCTTGAAGAACTGTAAGTATATTGTCAAAACAAAACAAAACAAAAAATAACAACTCTACTCACATTGGCTGACATCCACATCATGGAGTTGTACATAGAGATAAAATACCAGTCTAAGCAAGTCTGCTGTGTCCTTGGGATAGCTAATGACTACAACAATTTCTGGAGAGAAGTATATCAGAGTAGGAAGTCCTAGAAGAACTGAGGCCAGAGAAACAACAGCAGTGACCAAGACTCTGCTACGAACCCCATAAACTGTAAGACTGAGAGGGACAATGACCCACCACCATGGGATGTTGTGAGGCACCAACCTAAAACATGTTCCCGAAGTTCTTCCTTCAGAAGTCAAAAATTCCACCCTTCAGTTTACCCTCCATGACCTATTTCTATGAAATTACCCCATGCACTCTGAGGAACCAAGATAACCCACCGTATTTACATAGATCCCTTAGTTTTGCTGGTAACTTTGGTTTCAGTTGCAGAGCTGAGATGCATTAAAAAATAAAAAAAACAAGAATATGCTCTGGAGAAAAATATCATTATACTCTGATTACAAAAGAACAGAAAATTAGTTGAAAATTTGGAAAATACAAAACAACAGAAAAAAAAGGGAACTGTAATTGGATCCTAGTTATTCATCATTCCCAAAACTTGATAAATCTTATCTTTTTACTTTTACACATTCTGGTGGTTGAGTAGTTGCATTTGCAATTTAATTTTTTATTTAATTTATTTTAAATTTTAATTTATCAATTTATTGATTTGACCTATTTCTCCAGTAATTACTGGTGTTAGTATCTTCTCATGTATTTCTTGGCCATGTCATTTTTGTGAAGTATCTGTTCAAATCTTTTGCCCATTTTTCTCTTGGGTCGTTAGTCTTTTTCTCATAGATTTGAGGTTCTGTGTATAACATGTATATGAGTCTTTTGACAAATGCCTTCTCCTACTTTGTAGATTGCCTTTTTACTCTCTTAATGTGTTTTTGACAAACATAGTTCTTCATTTTAATCCAATTTTGTGATTGTTTTCCTTTATGGTCTGTGTTTGTTTTAGTCTATTTAATAAAGCTTGGCTTTTCCAAAGGCCATAGAAATGTCCTCTCATGTTTCCTTCTAAAAGCTTTATTGTTTTACTTCTTACATTTAGATCTACAATCCACCTAGAACTGATTTTCATGTACGGTATATGATGAGGTGAGAATTCAGCATCTTCCAGCTAGATATCCAATTCCCAGCACTATTTGTTGGAAAGGCCAAACTTTCCTCTTCTCCATTGCAGTGACACCCTCTTTGTAAACCTGAAGGCTGAGTCTATGTGGGTCCCTTTGTGGACTCTCTCTGCTGTCTCATCGGACTATTTGTCCTTGCACAAATACCACACTGCCTTAATTAATGTGCTCTTATAATAAATCTTGATATCAGGTAGTTTAAGTTAAAATCATTCAGACTTTGGGCCATAAACAATCAGGGGATAACTTGATCTGAACTCATTAAACTTAATTTATACACTAAGTGCATGGGAGACCAGACAAAAAGAGGTCATAGGTGAACAGATCTGCTAGAAAATTCTGCAATGTTACACTTCATCTGCTGTGGATGTGGAAGAAGCAGACATGCATAGTAGTTTCTAACTACAAATTCTTTGAATGAACCACGGGTTTATTCACTGCCTACAGTTGCATTCAATAACTATATGTTAAATTAATAACTGAAATTGTTAAGTAAGGGGCCTTCCCCACCCTTAGTTCAAGGTGATGCTTCAGGTGTAGATGATGATGCTACCATGACCAGCAGAGAGCATGGGCAGGTGAAACGTACAGTGCAGGGCGGTTCTCAAATTGGCACAACCTTAGCAGGTGGTTGGAAATGAGGGACTGCACAGAGAAAGATTGTGAGTTAGTGTTGAGAACTTACAAGTCAGCCAAGGTTCCAAGATTTAACAGCACTGGAATAAGGGAGCTTGTCAAAGAGAAGAGAGCAGAATGAAAAAAAATGGATTGAGATTACAGAAAGAAAAAAAAAGCTTTGGGAAACAGGAGGAAGAGGTGTCAGTGAAGAGGCATCATGGTATTCAGAGTCAAAGAAGACAAGAAGACATTGGCAGAAGAGGTGGCTGGGGTGCCTGGTTATACTTAAATTCCAGAAAGAAAAGCACTGGGTCACAGGTTGGCAGTTGGCAGAACTATAGCAGCTCAGAGATTATTTAACACAGGGATGGATTCAATTTCCAGAAAGCCAAAAACACTAGGGAATATAATCTGTCTCCATGAAAGTACACCCTCTGTAGAACAAGACAAAGTATAAATAAGTACACACTTAGCTAGGCTCTAGACTTTGGTTCTGTCCTCTATGCATTTAGGTTTAGCCGAGTACACTTTGGGAAGAAAGGCAAGAAGAACCAGCAGTTTAAAGGACTTACTATGTGCTAGGCAAGGTGTTTTCATTAACATTGCTGTTTTTAATCTTAAAACATTAGTTGGAGACGGGAACTGTCACCCACATTCAGAAAAGGAGTCAGGCTAAGAAGCCGAGCAAAAGAAGAATACTAAAGGAGCAAGAGTCTATTTGGAGCTGGATGCATCTGCTCCTGAAGCCAAGTTCCCGTTTTCCCACTGGTCCAAGTGTTTTAGATTCTCTGCCAGACAGAGGAACTGCAACAGCATGAAATCCAGGTTCTGCTGCCAAGCTCAGTTACCAACAGGCATGCACAGATGCGGGGCAGTGAACTCAGAGGAAGGAACAGTGTGTTCATCCAAACAGCCCTCAAGTTTACATAAACTCAAGGGAGATTTGCAGAGAGGACAAAGCCACATTTGACCTTGTTTACATTTCTTCCACCTCAGGCGAGGTCACAGGGCTTGTTTCTGTTTAGTACCAATTCTTACAGGAATTGCTCCAAATTACTGCATTGATGCCAAGAGCCTCCCGAAGGGCCTTTACCTGCTGAAGGCCTTGCATGCCTACTAATTTGAGCCTCTGCAATTGCCATACCCAAGGAACGCTTCCCTGGTTCCTTGGAATGCACTTTATGTGCCCACTGACCCTTGATCAGGCCTTTGGGCTGCTGATTCTCGGCTGGAGCTTGAAGGTAAGAATATGGCTTAAAAGAAATCCTTAACTTACCGATTTACTTTTTTTTAATTTTTAGTATGGTAATGTATGTACTGCTGTATAAGTAGAAGTGATTAAAGCCAGAGAATATTTTAAGCAACCTAAAAAATAAAAGATATTTGTAACCAATCGACACCAACCTAACAGTGTAAAGCATAGAAATTCAGGACCCAGAGGCAAAAATCTCCAAAATCCCACTCAGATCTTCCCCTACATGTTGAGCCTACAAAGGAGATTGGACCAGGTCCCTGAGCTCCAGGAGGGCTGGACATAAAAACAAGTAATTGTAGGAGAGTGGAGTAAGAAGTATAAAGTCTACATACAAAATGCTACAAGATCCTGTGAGAAGGGACAACTCTTTCTGTCCACGGAGTTAGAGACAGCTTCACAAAGGAGGCTATACATTGTATGATCTGACCTGGAGGGATGACAAAGCTTCCAGCTGGTTCCTCAAGTTGCAATTTTTGTGCCTTTGGCCTGTAAAGGAAAAACTCTTCCTGTTGCTCTCCTTTATGTTACTTAAATAGCATACTTTATACTTCTATGACCAAATATGAGGTAGAGGGTGGGGGTTTCCCACACCAAGCAATCCTCAGATTCTCGGATACTGGCGGTTCTACAATTTAATTCAATTCTGACACTCTTTTCTTGGAGATAACATCAGATCCCCCAGGTTAAGAGCTCAGTGTCACAAGACTGCCCCCCAACCCAGGTTATAGCTTGTGTTACTGACCAACTGCCTTTAGATGGAAGGTTCTCATGACCCCTTCCTTGAATTTGATTAATTTGCTAGAGTGGTTCACAGAACTTGGGAAAACACTTCACTTACTAGACTACTAGACTATTATAAAAGGATATAACTCAGGAGCAGCCAGATGGAAGAGATGCATAGGGCAATGTATGTGGGAAGGAGCACAGAGCTTCCATGCTCTCTCCAGGGACACTACCCTCCTGGCACCTCCACGTGTTTATCAACCTGGAAGCTCTCCAAGCCCCATCTTTTTGGGGTGCATTTATATTAAAGATTATATTTTTGTTTTCATATATATATGAAATATTTCATATATATTATATATAAATATATATAAATTTGAAAAAGACAGAAATACATCAAAATAATAATTCCCGGGTGATGAATTTTTCTTCGTACATTTGGGCTTATTCCAAATTTTCTGGCACATATATATACACTCACAATAAAAGACAGGAGGGGTAATTTTTTTTTTAAAAAGAATGTGGAATTTGCAGAAAGACAATGGCTGCAACCCTGAACAAGTTGTCGATCGTATGACTCCTAGCTCCCTCACATTTATGAGTGTAAATTATTCCCTCCTTGTAAAATTGTAATATGAATTAAAAGAGAAAAGAAAAGCTTTAAGAGAGCTAACATAGAAGGCCCGTAAGAACTGTTAATTCTCTCCTCTCAAAGTTGATCACACAGTAATTTCAGTATCATCCAAACTCTGCCTTCTTTGACATATTGTCAGCACAGCTGCTTCTTAACACTTGAAACTTTTTCAGAAATAGTTCATCGTTCATTTTCTGAAAACAGTCTCCATTTGAAGAGACTTGATTCGATCTGAAAGTAGAAGCCACCTCGAAAACAAGCTTCACTATGTGGCACCAACTCCTTCTCACCCACTCCCTGGAAAGGCTGGGCCAGATTTTTTTATTCAACTTCCAATAAGTATGTACTATTACATCTCCAGTACGGATCCTTTTAGCCCTAAAGTCCTGGCACTCATTTTATGCAACAGTTAAAATGAGTTTGGGCACTAAGCCCAGCACATGGCTATCTCAGTAACCAATTATTCTAGGGTAATATGGCCCACTTCTCCTGGCTTCCTCATTTTGTGCATTTAAAGTAAAAAAACCTGGTTCAAAATATGGGTGGAAGATTTAAATGGACATTTCTCCAAAAGAGATATATGAATGACAAATAGACTCATGAAAAGATGCTCAGCATCACTAATCATTATGGAAATGAAAATCAAAACCATAGTGGAATATCATCTCATACCTATTAGGATAACTATCATAGAAATTAAAATTTTTTAAACATGTACTTAATAAATAAAGTAATAAACAGAAAATAACAAGTGTTGGCAAAGATGTGAAGAAATTGAAACACCTGTGCCTTTCTGGTGGGAATGTTAAATGGTGTAGCTACTGTGGAAAACAGCATGGCAATTTCTCAAAAACGTAAACATAAAATTACCATATGATCCAGCAATTCTAATTCCAAAGAATTGAAAGTAGGATCTTGAAGAGATATTGGCATATCCTTGTTCATAGCAGCATTATTTACAAAAGCCAAAAATTAGAAGCAACCCAAGTGTCCATGTATGGATGAATGGACAAACAAAATGTGGCATATATGTACAATGGAACATTATTCAGCTTCAAAAAGGAAGGAAATTCTGACCCATGCTACGACATGGATGAACTCTGGAGACATTATGCTGAGTGAAATAAGCCAATCACAAAAGGACAAATAGTGTATGATTCTATTGATTTGAAGGACCTAGAGTAGACAAATTCATAGAGACAGAAAGTAGAAGGGGATGGGGGGAAAGGGGCAATGGGGAGTTAGTGTTTAATGACATAGTTGGGAAGATGGAAAAGTTCTGGACATGGATATTGGTGATGGCTGCACAACATTGGAAATGCACTTAATGCCACTGAACTGTGTACTTAAAAATGGTTAAAATGGTAAATTTTATGTTATGTGTATTTTATCACAGTTGTTTTAAAAGTCCCCTCTTACCCTCTGCCCGCAGGGACTCCCCCTCCCATTGCAAGACAGTATGGCCCTGGCTACAGCATTGGAGGGACAGCTACAACTGAGAGAGGTCTCGGGGATCCCCCTGCAGGCTAGCACTGTGGACAACTGGAGCCAGATCCAGAACTTTGAGGCCAAGCCAGATGATCTTCTCATCTGCACCTATCCTAAATCAGGTGACTGTGGGGCCAGGGGAACTACCAGACCTTGGCTTGCAGAGTCAGCAAGGGTTGTTCACATCAGTTAGAATCCCCCTTCATATGGTGTTTGCACTCATTCAAGTAAAGCTGCTCCTACTTACTGCTCCATGATGAGGCGATCTTGGAATCCTTCGTGTTCCTGGCTTTATCCAGGGTCAAACATAATGGCATTAGAGGACCCAGCCTGCGGTGCTCTGCAGTCTGTCATGGACTGCTCTTGGGTGACAGTGTTGTGCTGCTTTGCCTCTGCTGCTCCTTCTCTCCACAGAGAGAAGTGGGTTTTTCCCACATGGACGTCCATCTATCAAGATGCTGACCTGAGTGGAGGTTGAACCAAACACCATCAGTCTCCACGTCCCCTTTCCTCCCCAGGACACTTAAGACTGATTGTCTAACCAGTTTCTTCTTGTTGTCCTTTCCACTTGGGCCCCAGGGACCACATGGATTCAGGAAATTGTGGACATGATTGAGCAGAATGGAGACCTGGAGAAATGTCAGAGAGCCATCATTCAACACCGCCATCCTTTTGTTGAGTGGGCTCGGCCACCCCAGCCCTCTGGTGAGAGCCCCCCCCTTCCTACCCTGACTCCTTTCTCTCTCCTCTTTTAAGAGTTTATTATTTAGAGCAGTGTTAGGTTTACAACAAAGTAGAGGCACAGAATTTCCCACACGTGCACAGCCTTCTCCCCCAGATGGTGTATTTTTTACAGTTGATGAGCCTACACGGATGTGTCATAATCACCCAAAGCCCATAGGTCACATTAGGATTTGCTCTGGATGTTGTATATTCTATGGATTTGGACCAATGTACATGACCTGGATCCAGCACTGTACTACAATGCAGAGCAGTTTCACTCCCCTAAAAATCCCCTGTGCACTACCTGTTCACCCTCCCCACTCCCCAATCCCTGACAACCACTGATCTGCTCACCGTTTCCAGTTTTGCCTTTTCCAGAATGTCATATAGTTGGAATCATACAGTACGTGGCCTTTTCAGACCGGCTTCTCTCACTTAGTAATGTGCATTTCAGTTTCCTCTATGTCTTTTCATGGCTTGAGAGTTCGTTTCTTTTCAGTGCTGAATACTATTCCTTTGCTTAGATGTGCCACAATGTATTCATTCACCTACTTAAGGTCCTGGAGGCTCTCCTTCCTTTCTCTTCCTCTCTCTCCTGTCTCTGTCTTCTTCTCCCTTCTGTTTTGTCTCTTTTTTCTCCTCTCTCTCTCTCTCATTCTCGCTCTCACTCTCATTTCTATCACCATGTATTTCCTCCTCTTTTCTTCCCCTTTGATTCTTTCTACATATTACCTAAGGTTATTTGCCAAAAGCAAATCACAAAGTAAAAAGGAATCTGCTTAAATGCTCCCTCTGACCATTGCTGCTGTAGAACACACGGAGAGGTTGGAAAGCTTTTTATGGAACAATTTTCTCTTTCTTCTCCTTACAAATGCTCAGTCCAGCCAAGGAAGTGCCAGATAATTAGCAAACATAATGCATTTGCAGCCAACCTTTTCTGTTCTGTAGGGAAACTTTTTTAAGGTAATACTCAACCTAGAAATTTTTTCCCTCATACCAAAAGAATGACAAAAAGACAACCAATGTGTGAAAGAAGCCATTCCAGGTAACTGGCAGCTACTGGAAGCATTTTTTGGAACAAGGATAGGAGGGAGGCCTACTTCTCTATGTTTCAGCATTGCATAGGTCAGTGGAATAAAAAATTGGAAACACACCTAGCTAGAGCTACAAAATTACAGACAATACAACCATAGTGTTGAAGTCTAACTTGGAGCAATTGTGGACAGAGGTCTGATAAAGCTATCAATGCCTTGATTTAGAGAAGTTCCTAATATGACACCCATAAGATATGAAACATGCACAAGGATGCATCCAAGTTAGAACAGCCTTGAGACATTTGCTTGTCCTTTTGGTTCTACTTACCCAGCTGCTCAGACTCCTCTGGTTCTCGGTTCCTGTCTGTCTGATTGACCACTAGCTTATTGCTAAGACCAGTGCCTGGTCTAACGCCTTCTCTGAACTACTTGTGGGGCTCTGACCTCCCAGACAGGGCACTCTCTGCCCGCTTAACTGTGATCCCACTCTATGTGTAGTCGGGGCCTTCCATTTTTGTTGGTGTCTGGTATTCTGATCCCTTGAGCAGCAGGGTGACATAATGGTTAAGGACAACCAGGGTATAAGTCCTGATGCCACTACTCACTCAGTGACCTTTAACAAGTTACTTACCCTCTCTGTGTTACAGTTTCCTTAGATGCAAGATGTCAGGAGAATTAGTGCCTACCTCGAAAAGTCGTTGTGAGGATTAAATGAGTTAATGTGTGTAGAAAGCTTAGAGCAGTGTCTGGCACAGAGTGGATCCTATTTAAGTGTTAGGTGTTACTGACCACTCTTAGGCTAAATCCTTTGCCCCACAAGAGCATGGGTTCCCTGGGTTATGCAAGCCCAGTTTTTTTTTCTTCAGTGTTCCAAGATTCACTGTTCATTCACCACAGCCAGTGCCCAGCCCAGCTTTTGATCTCACTTCTACATCCCACCCCTGCCACCATTGTCTTACCCCTGACAATTTGGGAGATTAAAGAGAGAACAAAAAGCTGAAGCGTGATTTCTAGTGAGGCATTCTTGAGAGCGGGGAGCAGAGTGTACTGTCACTAAGTCAGCATAAGAAACAAGATAGAGCAATGCCAGCAGCTCTCAAGGCAATGCTAGCAGCTGCAGAATTCAGGAAAGGATGGTAACCCAACATGGATGGTGCCCAACATGGCACATCATATACAAACCAAGATGGTTCTTTAAAAATCAAGGTGCCCCATGTCCAAAAAGGTTACAAATGGTTACAGGTTTTATGGTTTTTCCAGCCACAAACAGAGAGAGACCAGGTGGAGACTCAGCTGGGCAGTGGTTTTATTTCAGGGTAGATGGTCCCTGCCACCCCGGAGGTAAGGGTTAGCATTAGGAAGGCAAGGTGGTTGCTGAAATAGACTGATGGGTATTGGTCAAGTATACCAACCACCCACAGAGGGTTCAGGGGTGGGCAGACACTGCTGGGTGTTGTGCAAGCTTGTGTCCCATATAGCCAATCTCCCTCCCAGGCCTCTTTCCACACCACCTGCACCAACTTCCAGCTACAGAGCTGTTTGACATCAAAAGTATTGCATATGTGACTACTCACTGAGAGCAGGACAGGGAAAAAATTGAAACAGAAATAGAGAGAGAGAGAGAGAGAGAGAGAGGAGAAAATGTATAATTCACCTGAACCTGTGAAAGAAAACATTGATAGACTGCTCTATGTAAAGCCCTAAACCCGCAGAATCCCTCTCTGCTGTAGGGGTTCTTTGGCAGCAAAGTTTGAAGCTGAAGCTGGGTCAAGCCTGCCAGGAGGGTTGCATGTAGGAGGAGGAAATCCCAAGCCTACCAGCCTGCTTCCCACAGAGGGGTCATTGGGTCCCAGAACTGAGGAGCAAACATGCTCAGGTCATCACAACCTTCTCTCTCTCTTCTTCTTCCCTCTCACCTGGGCTTCTGGAGAGCCTCCTTAGTTTCTTGCATTTAAATAATCGTTATGATGGTTATGCATTTAAAGGATATTTGTGGTGCTTTAGTCAGATTTTGCAGGTGTTTTATAACAGGAGAGGTTTTCATAGTGTCCAGGCCACCATATTGCTAGCAGTGGAAGTGTATGGGAGAGACTCTTATAGAGTGGAACCAACCAGCTGCCCAGCAATGTAGACAAGTAGGATGAGGGGCCTGGAGCAGCAGGACAAATGTAAATAGCTCTGAAGGGTAACATGTGATCAGGAGACACAGTGGAAGCTGTTAGAGACAGGACGGTTTTATAGGTCTTGCTAAGGAATATGGATGTTAAGTATAGACCAGTGGTTTTCCAATTTTTCTTTTCAGTACGAGAATTTTTTTATTTAAAAAAAAAATTATTGAGGCCCTATGATCCAAAAATTCCACCTCTGGGTATATGCCCAAAAGAATTAAAAACAGAGACTGGAAAAGCTAACTTGCACACTCATGTTCATAGCAGCATTACTCACAACAGCCAAGGATGGAAGCAACCCAAGTGTCCATGGACAGATGAATGGATAAGTAAAATGTGATACATACATGCAGTGGAAGATTATTCAGCCTTAAAAAGGAAGGAAATTCTGACACCTGCTACAACATGAATGAACCTAAGGATATTATGCTAAGTGGAATAAGCCAGTCACAAAAAAAAACAAAAAAAAACAAAAACAAAACACTGTATGATTCCACTTATTTGAGGTATTCAGAGTAGTCAAATTCATAGAATCAGAAAGAAAGGTGACTGCCAGTGGCGGGGGGGAGGGTGGAATGGGGAGTTATTGTTTAACAGATACAGAGTTTCAGTTTTACAACATGGAGAGTTCTGGAGATTTGTTGCACAACAACATGAATGCACTTAGCACTACTGAACTGTACTCTTCAAAAGATTAAGATGGCAAATTTTACTTTATATATATTCTACCACAATTTTTAAAAACCCTTAGGGATTCCCAACATACAAAGTAAGCACAATCAAAGATGACCAGAATGAAGCACATCCTTTCAACTCTACCTCGAATCCCGCCCCTCAAACACACAGCTTGGGGAGCAAGTGTGAAAAACCACCTTGAGTGTAGAAGGTTTCCAAACAGAAGAGGCACATGGTCTGAGCTGCTCAACGGGGGCAACAATCTGAAGACACCAGGGAGCATTTACATTTACAAGACCAGTTCCAGACCTACTCCTTCCCAGGGTGAAGGGCCCTGTTTTCCTCCTCTTTACTGGGACCTGCAGAGATTCTTCCTCCTCTCCAGGCCTGGGAGAATAACCAAAGCCGTATGCTCAGACAGATCACATGTACAATTTACATCCGCCAGAGGGCAGTTTGCACTGAGAGTGACCTTCCCTGGGAGCCAGCTTTTTAAAAGTCAAACAGCATTTCCAGGATGTCTGTTAGGGGCTAACAGAGGCATCTTAACAGAAGCATCACACCGTCCTTTCTACCTCACTCCCATGTTTGGAAAACCAAGCACTGACTGGAGGCTCAGCTCAGTACTCAGGGGAGCTGTGCAAGGCCAGTGTGGAAGGCTGCTTCAGACCCTAACTTGTTGATGCTGATTCATTTCTCAGCAGGAACTCTGCTCACTTTGCCTAAACCTCTGATTCCACTAGAATGGAAGCTTCTTAGAGAGAAGGAGCAGGTCTTTAACTTTGTTGCCTTTCCCCCTGTATTAGGTTCAGACCCCAATTCCAATCTGTGTTTGTGGGCTGGGGAGGGGGTGTCCTTCACCCCGACAACAGATTCTCTGACACCAGCCAGGTGTCCTCTAGTTCAACTCAATTCTGACACTACCTAACTGCGGATAGCATCAGATCCCACAGGTTAAGGACTCAACCCCACAAAACTGCTCCCCTTGCACTTCAGGCACCAACTGCAAGTGGTACTACCCCAGGTTACTCATAACTTCTGTCCAACTTGACTAGCAGTCAAGGGTTCCCACCACCCCTCCTAGGGCATATGGGAGAGATGCCCCAGACAAAGTATAGGAAGAGGATAAGAAGCTTCCATACCTTCTACAGACACCACTCCCCCCAATCTCCATGTGTTCACCAACTCAGAAGCTCTCCAAACCCCAAACTTTGGGGATTTAATGGAGGAGTCATCATGCAGGCATGATCCATTATTCACTCCATTTTCAGCCCTTCTCCCCTCTCTGGAGAATGAGGGGCAGGGCTGAAAATTCTAAACATCTAATTATGGCTGGCCTTGCTGGTGACCAGCCTCCATCCAGGAGCCCCCTAGGAGTCACCTCATTAGAACAGGACACCCCTGGGGCACCTGGGTGTTTCAGCCAGTTGAGCGTCCAGCTTTTGATTTGGGCTCAGGTCATGATCTCAGGGTCTTGAGATTGAACCTCACATCAGGCTCTCCACTGAACCGGGATCTGCTTGGAATTCTCTTCCTCCCTTGCCCTCTGCCCCTCCCCCTACTCTCTCTTGCTCACTCGCTCTCTCAAATAAATAAATAAATCTTAAAAAAAAAAAACAACAGAACACCCCTAATCACCCTTACCAACAGGGGTTTCAGAAGCTCTGTGCCAAGAAGCAGGGACAGAGACAAATATAAATTTTCTATTATCTCACATCTCCTAACCTCAGTCTAACACAACGATTGCACAGTGTGGGTACCCAGTTAGTGTTTTAGAGTACAGAGTGGAAGTCAAAACTCACACGCCATCAAGTACATATATTTTTAGAGATGAAACAAGCGCATAGGCCAGGTATGTGGGCAGCCTGCTGCAGACACGCAGGGATGGGCACTGGTTGGGAGGCGAGAAAAGCCTGTGCTCTGCACCCCCACTCCGCACCCCCCCACCCCACTCTGCCACAAGACCTAGCTTGTCCATTCTCAGCTTCCATCTCCCCATCCTGAAAGTGACAGATTAATGTAAGCTCTCTTCCAGCTCTGAAGGTGTAGGAGCTTGAAATCCCAAAGGAAAGTCAAGCAATAAGGAGGAAGATGGGAGGTGATGGGACATTCTGGACAGAGCATGGAATAGAACTTCCCCCATGCAATACTTATACTATGCAGACGTTTCCTCTTAATTTACTTTGAAGGGGTGGAAAAAGCCAAAGCAATGCCCTCTCCACGGATACTAAGGACTCACCTTCCAACTCAGCTGTTGCCTCCATCTTTCTGGAAAAACAACTGCAAGGTAAGACGGCTACAGCTTCCCTGGGGCAGGCGGTAGACTAGGTCTCCTGGGAGCAAATCCCCCAGTCCCTAACTCACAACAATGTCATCATATTTACTCCTCCACCATCTCTGAAGTGTTGACTGTTGATCAGCACTAAGAACAAACGTAAAGTTCTGTCTGTGTGCATCAGGATATTTACCTGAATGATTTCAAGCAAGACATGGAGGCAAGAGCCAGACTGAATTTTTGGAGAGAACTAGAGATGATGAGTGTCCACAGTGACCCAAGAGTGTGGGCAGTTAAGACTTATAATAGAGCAGAGAAGAAAAACCAAGGGGAAAGAAAAAAGCCCTGATGGTCATTTGAAAGGGTAAATAGAAGGAGCTATATTTCTGAAGGGAAACACTTGGCCTCAGCCTCTGGTAAACTTTAGGCTCTTAGCTTTATTTATTCGGAGACTTTATCTACTCTGCACTCTAGTACCTAATCAGTTCCTGGCACACAGAAGATGTTTAAAATGTGTTTGCTGAGTGAATAACAAGTAAACAGCTGTAGCATGAATGGATGCAAGGGAAGAAACTGAGAAAAAAAAAAAAAGGAAGAAACTGAGGTGTCAGCCAGCATTGGTAGGAAAGTTTTCTCAGAGGTGGGAATGAAGGGAACAAAGGGCTAAGAAGGGTGTACTTCTAGAGAACAATAGCAATTATGTGAGTCCTTTCAGTAAAGTTGCATAAGGGAACAAGAACCTCCATTTCCTGATTATGGCCGACTAAGTTCCCTAAAACCTTCTGTATGAAACACCTAGCAATAACACATAACACATAAAAAGTTCCCTTTGTAAATGTGTAACTGAGATTTAGAGAGAGTAAAGGAAATCCCTAAGTTCTACAATAAAGAGGGAGCTGAAACTAGAGAAGAGGTCACTGAGACCGGAGCTGTGCTGTGGGTTATTTGATGACCTGGAGAATCCAGCAGCATGAGTTTCAGTGACTGCACGGGGTCAAAGCCCAGAGCAGAAGGAACCAGAAAAGTGAGGAACCGAAGGTGGGACAGCTGAAGGGCTTCATCCTCAAGGGATGGGTGGAGGGGTCCAAAGCAGATGCAAGGAAACCTCTGTCTTGACCTGGACTCTCAGCTACCCTGAGAATGTGTGGCCTTAAGCCTCCTCTCTCAAGGAAGGAGAGTCAACGTTGTAATACTTGCATTGTCTGAGAAGCTCCAAACTGAGAAACTAGCATAAGGTGGTTGCCGTTGCCAGCATCCCCAGGATGACCCACAGAAACAAACACAGGGAGGACACAGCCTCAGCTTGGGAAGCAGTGTTCCCGCTTGACTTCACCCCCTCATATTACAAAATACAAAAAGGAGCAAGCCAGCATGGGCAAGAGAGCCTGCAAAAAGTGCAAACAGCAGGGTTATACCTCAAGGATTTCAGATATTAAAATGATCAGATATAGAAATATAAGAAGAATGTTGTGTAAGTAAATGAAATACTGAATCAAAAATAAAAAAGGACACTATTTTTAAAATGGAATTTCTTATTAAATTAAACAAATATGATTTCTGTAACTGAAACAAGATATAAGCATTTGCTATAAAAATTCAACAACAGGTGTCTGGTTTGCCAGCCTCAGGTGGCTCTCCCCGGGGGACTGGGGAGGGCGCAGTGCACACTGGGCCTCAGAGGCTCCAGGGTACTGGGGCAGGTTAGAAAATTTCATGGATGATAGCAGGGTGGCCATGGGGACAGAAAGCCTACCATGGGTGACGGAGGAGGTGCCCCATACCACCTCGTCTCCCTGCTTGCTTCTTGGTCCGCTGGCTTGGGGCAGGTCTTCTACTCCTCCCCGTTAGGACCCCATCTCCCAGTCTGCACCCGCAGGACTCACCCTCAGAAGCAAAGGCTTCTCTCCCTCCTGCTGTCCCCAGGTTTATGGCCATCAGCTTCATCACCACGGTCTCTGCTTTGGGATGAAAGCACCAATCTTAGGAAGATCGTGTTCCTTGCACTTTAAACCACCACCACAAAACTGGAGGTAGAAACCAAGCCCTGACAATCAAATTTCATTTCAGTGTTTGTGGGATGTGAGGTTACCCCAAAAATAGCTACTGTTGCCATCTATTGTCATAAATCTTTCACAAAATGTGTTATGATCACCTGTGGCTATTTCACATCAGTTTTTTAGTTCCTTTCTTTTTAGCCCTTTCAATTTCTGGAAAAAAAAGAATTAAAAAAATCCACTCCTACACACAAATTCAACAACAAAGTGCAGAATAAACACAGCAGAAGAGAGAATTAATGAACTTGCAGGGGGAAATGGGATGGAGTTTTGAGGAGAAAAAGGAGAGTCTTGAGGCTGGAGGTGAGAAACATTAAGGAAGATTAATAAAATGATTACCAAGCAGTGATGGACCCCTCACAGCTGGGAAGCACCAGAGTCATTCAGGAGGCAGAAGGAGTAAGGGTAAAATGTGGGCAAGAGCCTTTATTGTAGTTTCCAAGGGAGGGAATGGGTGAGGAAGGTAATCAGGTTTAGGATTGGGTAGTTTGGATGATTTCTGCAGGCTCCGGGGCATAGGGAGCCTGGTTATGTGGTCCTGCCCTTGGGGTGAATAGAGCAAATGGATAGTGGCCCAGAGTGTGAGAGCCCAATAAGGGAGGTGTAGGCTCAGGACTGGTTGGCTTGCTTGTAAAAAGTGAGCTTGATAGTGAGTTGTTACTATCTGTAGTAACCAGCTAAAACTGGTAGGGGCAGTCTATCCAGGGTCGGCAAGGCTGACAGCAAGGTAAGGTAAGCAATGTTTCTGATTCAAAGCATCAGAATACAAAAATGCCACTATTGACATTTTGGGCCAGATAATTCTTTGGAGGGGGGCGGGAATGAGGCAAGGGGCTGCCCAGAGTATTGTACGATGTTGAGCATCACCCCTGCTCTCTCCTCATTAGATGCCAGTAGCACTGTCACCCTCAGTTGGAAAAGCAAAAACACCTCCAGGCATTGCCAAATACCCCTTTGCATGCAAAATCATTCTCAATTGAGAATCATTTTAGGGTAAAAAAAAAAACAGCATCCCTATGAAATGACTAGTTACGGATCTGAGGTACCTAGTCAGTGAGGCCAGCTCAGGATTGATGCTGTCAGAAAGGGAGTCAAGTACTTAGCAGTCATGATGAGATTAACGGTCAAACTGGGATAAAGTGAAAAGCTGGGAAGGTAGAAGGATACAAGGTTGTTGTCAAAATGAAAGCTAAACAGGATGCTTTGTAGAGCAAGAACTGAAGTTGATCAAAATAATAATCAGAATTGATGAGAACAGGAAAAAAAAATGAGACCATGAAGCCATTCTGCTTTTCCAGGAAATGGAGAGGAAGGTATTAGGAGGATCATCAGCATGCATGTGGAAGTTTCTGTCTGATGCCAGAGTTGCTCAAGAACGATGGGAGCCTGACAACTAAAGGGGAAATCAGAAGTCAGGCTACGTACTAGGACCGAGCTTGAATTAAAGAGGAGAATCAGCAGAGCAGCAGGAGAGCCAGAGGAAGAGGGGGTCACGGGCCAAATGGAATCAGAAGAGAAGCAGGGACAGCCAGAGGAGGAGGGGGTCACAGGCCAAGTCGAACTGCCAGCACAGCAGAGCTGAGCCATGTGTGCAAATCTGCTCTTGGCATGGAATTCACCTGAGTGAATTCTGTGAAAATTCACTTTTCATACCATCTTTTACCCACCTCTCTCCTTACCCCAAAGTTCCTTTATGTAGCTCGAAATGCCAAAGACTGCATGGTTTCCTACTACCATTTCCAAAGGATGAATCAAATTCTTCCTGACCCTGGTACCTGGGAAGAGTATTTTGAAACCTTCATCAGTGGAAAAGGTAAAGAATAATCCTCCACATCTTTGCATGCCCACTCTAGTTAGGTTCAGTCTAGGAATCAAGCATAACATATTGAGAAGGTTGTTTGTGTTCCTCCTTAGATGTGTCCTACCTCAGACTGGGACCAGGAGGAATAGGCTAACTGAGCTCAGAGTGAATACCCACAATTCCAGCAAACATCTCTCACCCGATGTGAAAGACTTTCTGCTGGGTCACTTGACCTGTAAAGTCACCTACATTCCAAAGAGTATCCTTGTCCCAATATCAGGGCATATATGACTATACACAATAAATATGAAGCCACTTTAGGTAAATTAGATAAATTACTCCAAGGCTGTACCACACCACATCACCCTTCAACTCAAACACATCAAGACTCAGGACCTATCTGAGGCTTTGGGTGATCCTTTCATAGACTGCTCTGTTTTGTAGACTGTTCTGTTTCCTGTGTCTGTTACAGTGGGTTGGGGTTCCTGGTTTGACCATGTGAAGGGATGGTGGGAGAAAAAAGACAGATACCAGATTCTCTTCCTCTTCTATGAGGACATAAAACGGGTGAGTAAAAGCCCTTTGGAAGAACCACTCCAGGCTATTCCAGGGCTGCACTTCTGGGAGGGACATCCTGAAGAATTTAAGAGTGTCCTGATACCTTCTTCCATTCCAATGCAATGTTACTGTCACCACAGGACCCAAAGCATGAAATTCGGAAAGTGATGCAGTTCATGGGAAAGAACTTGGATGAAACGGTGCTGGATAAAATTGTCCAGGAGACATCATTTGAGAAAATGAAGGAAAATCCCATGACAAATCGTTCCACAGTTCCTAAATCTATCCTGGACCAGTCCATTTCCCCCTTCATGAGAAAAGGTTTGTGTGGCTTCAAATACTATACACTCATTTTGTCTAGTAATATACTTTCTGCTTCTTAGCAAGAAGATGTTAGGTTTTATTAGTTTCAAGACAGCACACTTAACCTATTAAAAATAATCTGCTGCTAATAAGATGGGCGTTTGATCTTGCTACAGAAGAGAGCTCTCTGGGGTATCTAGTTGCCAGAAACAGAGAGTCCTTCTGGCCAACCCTAATACAAGGGGCTTTTTAGGAGGGGTCATGTGCAGGTGTAAGGGTAATGTATTCTCACAGGTAGTTAAAAGCAGGAACCACCGTTGGTCCAGACCTCATGGGCATCCCTGGATATCAGGGTCAGGACCTCAGCAGCAACAGCTCCTTGCTTGAAGGGTCCACCACTTGCAGGACTCAGCTGCCCTCCACATGTCTGCTATGAGTGCCTTCCTCCACTGATCAGCTTCCTGTCTCTGCCCATTACACCTTTTTCCTACTTTATAGCTTCTGCTCCCTCAGCTTCCGCTCATAGCTTGGTCTTGATCATGGCTCAGACCCGCTCTACATTATGACTTCCAACTATAACTACTGTTGAGCACTGCCTTGTTCTCTTCATATTTTTTAGTTCCAGTTCCCAAAAGAGGAATTCTAAGTGCCCCAGCTAATATTTTTTGAGGGGGAAAAAAAAGCTTTATAATTTTTTAATTTAAAAAGTAATACACGTCACTGTAAAAAATTAGGTCGATACGGGATTATATTTTAAAAACTTTTCTTCACTAAAACCCTGTTCCCCAGAAGTGACCACCAACGGTATGGAAGTCCCTTCCCTCTCTGTTTAAAAACACAGACTTCTGGGGCATCTAGGTGGCTCAGTCAGTTTAGCATCCAACTCTTGATTTCGGTTCAGGTCATGATCTCAGGGTTGTGAGATCAAGCCCCACGTTGGTTCCACGGGCATGGAGCCTGCTTGAGATTTTCTCTCTCTCCCTCTCTCCTTCCCCGCTTCTCTCTCCCTCTCTAAAAACAAACAAAAACAGGGACTTCTTTTTCACACCAGGGGAACCGTGATGTGCTACTGCTTTGTAACTTGTCTTCTTTTTTTAATTTATTAGTTTATTTTGTCGCATTTTATTTTTTAAAGATTTTATGTATTTATTTGAAAGAGAGGGAGAAGCAGAATCCCCACAACAGAAAGGCTGATGCAAGGCTCAGTCCCAGAACCCTAGATGTTTAATCAACTGAGCCACCCAGATGCCCTACACCTTTTAAAAAATATTTCATTTATTTATTTGAGAGAGAGAGAGGGAGAGCACACAGAGAGAAGCATTTTATTGCATTTTAGAATCTACAACAGCATCCCATGCTAGTGAAGCAAACCAAACAATGCTGTTCCTTTTCTCTTCAGATAATCAATAGCAGTGATTTGGCAAGAAGCCCTTCTTTAGATCCATACATACCTATCTTTCTATATACCCTCATTCCCTTAGGCTCATACATGTACTAACAAAGATATATACCATGATGAAGGTTAAATGTGGTCATAATATACACCTTCATTTACCAGACATGCCTCCAGGGCAAGGTAAGTAGGTCCATATAGCTCACTGTTCTTACTGGTCTCGTGTTGTACCAGAGTATGGATAGATACATCATAACTCGTTCAACTATTCCCCTAGTGAAGGGCACTACAGTTACTTTTTTTTGTCTTTATGAATAATGTACAGTAAACATCTTTATATGTATGTTCTTATGTCCCAATGCTTTTATTTCTGTTGCACAACTTTCTAGAAGAGGCAGAGGGAGGACAGAGTATTTCCCTTTTTTAACATTTTAATAGTTACTGCTTAGTGAAAAAGCTCATGCATATACAGTAGTATCTCATTCATATTTTTCTCAAAAGTTTTTTCTTTGTTGAGATGTAACTTACATACCAAAAAATGCACAGCTCTGAAGTAAGTATACAGTTGAATATGTTGAAAAATTTATGCACCCATATAACCAACACTCCAGTCAAGATACGAAACATTCTCATGTCTCAAAAGTTCCTTCTCGTGGCCCTTTCCTGTCTATCTCCACCCTCGGATACAACCACCCTTCTAATTTCTGTCAATATCAATTGATTTTACCTGTTCTTGGACGTCATATAAATGAAATCATACAGTATGTACCTTCTTGTGTCTAATCACTCAATGTAATATTTTGAGATTCCTCCATGGGGCTGTGCCAGTAGTTCATTCCTTTTCATTTCTGGACAGTGGTCCATTATGTGAATATACCACAGGTGGGGTGAATTTGGGTAAATTGTCTGCTTGAGCTAGGAGCCCACCCCCGCACAGAGCACCCCAGGGCCCTTCTTAGAGTTGCAGTGGATGGGTATGCACTGAAGGGGAGGTGGAGTGAGGCAGGCATGTTGTTGGGCCACAGAAACTTTCAATCAGAGTGACAACTCCATCTTGATTTTCCTCTTCTAGGAACTGTGGGGGATTGGAAAAACCACTTCACTGTGGCTCAGAACGAGAAATTTGATGAAATCTATAGGCAAAAGATGGAAGGAACATCAATAAAGTTCTTCACAGAACTCTGAGCAAGACGTTCATAGAAAGTGGATGACAAGAATGGGGAAATGATCTTCAGTCCTTCAGCCCAGCCCAAAGAATCTCTGAAAGCACTTCATAAAAGTATATAATTATGGCACCACTGCCTTTGTGATTATTAACAGTATGTACCAGCTTTATTTTTCTAGACAGATCATGTTTAATGCTTATTTTCTCAACCATTCTTTCCAAAGTAAGAAATAAAGTGGCTTAATAAATGAAGTAAAATATAAGACTTGAATACTGCAAGGATTTTTTAAGTCTCCATTATTCTGGAAAGTGCATCCTACTTTTTTCGTCTGTAATATAAAATACTTGGGTACCAACATGCAAATATTAGGTTACATCTACACTGATAATATGAAATCTCTGATCTCTGTCCTGGCCATTCAAAGAAAACTCCAGCTGTGCTAGGTTCTAGGATTTCACCTGATTACCATGGAAGGGACACCTTGAGGGCAGTCCTGGTGCAGTCAGCCCTGAGAAAACATCCCTGCCATCCCTGGTGGTGAGGAAGAAAAGGAAAGCACGCGGAGGGGGATACCAGAAGACAAAAACCTGATTAGGAGTCATAGTTCTTAATTACAGAAACAGAAATTTTAAGGGTGTCCATTCAGGAGTCCGAGTTGTATCCTGGTAAAAGCGGAAAACACAGACAGAGAAGCAACATCGACAAAGTTAGCTCAGGCATGGTTGTGAGACTTGGAGATAGTCTCAGCTGCAATGCTGTGCCCTCTAGAGGCCTGCATTACCAAGCTATGTGCCCTTTTCACTGTTTTCCCATATTTATCCTGCTGTAGCCCTGTTGTCCATATTTACTTATTAATTTACTGTCTATATCCCCCAATTGATCATAAATTCTTTAATATTTGCTTCCGTGTCTTAGTCAACATTTTACTCCCAGCATGTAATGCAGTGCATGGTACATAACAGGTGTCCAGCAAATACTTGGTAAATAAGCAAATTAATGCATAGATGAATAACTACAGGAAGGTGTGCACATTTCAGATCACAAATTCCCCACTTTGAGTCCCAACTGATGGCATTCCAAAGCTGAGGGCAGTAGGAGCAGTTTGCCTCAGCAGAAGGCAATAAGAGGCTGAACTAAGTCAACTAAAATTCTGACTGCTTTTTATTATCACCCTCCTCTGGCAGTTCTAAAGAATGTCGGTGATAAAATACTCTGGGGTGATAGGGGAAGATCTTCTAATAGCCCTAAAGTCTATTTATTTTTATTTATTTACTTACTTTGAGATGGGGGCACAGAGGGAGAGGGACAGAGAGAATCCCAAGCAGGCTCCACACCCAGCAAGGAGCCCCACATGGGGCTCAGCCTCACGACCCTGAGATCACGGCCTGAGCTAAAATCAAGAGTCAGAAGCCTAACTGACTGAGCCACCCAGGCTCCCCTATTAGCCCTAAATTCTAAACAATTATTTGGTTACTACCAAGTTTTAGTCATATCTATGTGACTTCAAATTAGCACCTTTTTATTGTGTAAAAAAATTGTCTATATCCCCCACAGTTGGCAATTTTAGATTGTAAATATTTTTTGCTGTTTGGTTTCATGTGTATTTATTTCTGCTTGGAAGTTAATTCAGAGAACAAGCAGGCATAGAGCCCACCTCTGTACTATCACACAGATGCAGCCAGGCCTGCTTCCTTTCAGAGTAAATTCAGTGCAGTTCAGGATCCTTCAAGTTCACTTCAGGTACAATTTGTGTCCCTGCTGTATAGGAATATCCCTGTGTTTAAATGGTAGTAGACTCAGAACAAACAATGATAGCATAGTGATTGTAAGAACAAATAAGCAAAATCTGAGTTTCTTCAATTCTGTCATTCATTGTGACTGGAGTTTTTGTTTGTATTCAGAATTTAAAATAGTGAGATTTAAAGAAGTGCGAACTGCAAGGTATAAAATTTTTGTTTAGTAAGTGCAAAGTTTTGTTGTTACAGGAAATAGTTCGCTGATTTTGAGTAATATCTTTAAAATGGAAATTTACTCTCTTCTCTAATTGTTAGTAAGGGTTTTAAAACTCAAGAGTGAATCAAGAAAATGAAACATTACGTCAGTGGTATGGTTTAGTAACTGAACTGTATAGGAAATGTAGGTCATCTTTAGGCAAAACACTTCCTCCCCGCCTCCTACCCCACCAAAAGAATACTTACAGAAATTTTCAACAAAAGAAAACTATGGTAAAACTGTGCAGGATTCCAATGAAGATTAATTTATAAAGAAGAAGGGGGAGGAGGAGAAGAAAGGAAGGAAAAAGGAAAGATAAAAAAGAAAGAAAGAACAAAAAGAAAAGAGAAGTTACCTAACCCTGCATGACCAGTTTAAATTGCTTCAGGCCCTTAATCCTCTTACAAAGAAAGTCAAAACGCTACTCAGCCCAGTCACGGTGAGATAAGATGTGTTCTTAGGTCTTCTGGTAAACCATTTCAGAGTGTCCCAGGAATTAACACCAATATCTCCCGTTGTGCTTAGTCATGACTTGATAAAATAGAAATTGCAGTGCCCTGGCTACAATCAACAGCACTGCAAGTGAAATCATACCCCCCACCATCCTCTCTTTACAGTGAGACATTTCTTTCCCAGCCAGCTGGTGGCTAGAACCACCCCCAAATCAGACAAGCTTGCATGCACATTGCTACAAGCTTGCACATTTCTGAACATCTCTAGTGAGACAACCAACATTGTCTAAAATAAAATATGTTGCCCTCTCTTTGTTATTTTTGTTTGTTTTAGACTCCCATTCCCAGTGGGGCACCTGGGTGGCTCAGTTGGTTAAGCATCTGCCTTCGGCTCAGGTCATGATCCCAGGGTCCTGGGATTGAGCCCCACATCAGTCTCCCTGCACAGAGAGCCTGCTTCTCCCTCTCCCTCTGCTCCCCTGCTCGTGCTCTCTTGCTTGCTCTCTATCTCAAATAAATAAATAAAATCTTTAAAAAAATACCATTTCCCAATGGCCACAGAGCAGAAAGGCCAAATTCAGCATTCCAAAATGGATGATGTACAGGGAATTTGGTTGCCTGAAGTCATGTATGCCTTTTGGGATGAAATCCAGTACTTCCAGGCTGAGCCTAATGATCCCACTGCCACATATCCTAAGCAGGTGTGCAAAATTGCTCAGGAAGACAGGAAGCCAAAGGGCCAAGCGTTTTCACACGCATACCCTCATGTGTAACATAGGGTTAGTACTCGTACATGTCACCTCCAATCTCTTGGTTATTCCCCTTGGTAGACCAAGCGGCAGTTGAATAGTGCTAGGCAATATGCATCAAAACACAAAGCACTGGCACATATGCACGCGCACATACACATGCATGCACACACACAAAAACACATACAGAGTCAGGCAGCAGTGTCATCTACTCCTGCCCAGGGGTAGATGTGAGTGAAAGAAGTATATGTGGAAGTAAATTTTCCTAAACCTGGTACCTCTGGACCCTGAGCATTCCCTCAGCTCTGTTTCCTTATAATCTTTTTTTATTTTAGATATTCTCCTCATATCTTCTTACTTCTTCCATTAGCTCTTGATTATGGAAGAGGCAGAGGAGAAATCAATCTATTTCCTAATCAGTTGGTGATGTGTATGAAGTGATAAGAGTGAGCCTGCCCCACACGCCTGAGAAAATACTCTGATTCCTCTGGCTTTCATTTCCTTAAATACATAGTGAGGAAGTGGAAGACAATGTTCTAAAATACTTGCATTCTTTGTTTTAATAAAAATTTATTGAATTTTATAGTGTGCTAAGCACAGGGCTATGTATGACTGGAGACCTGAAGATGAGTAGAAAAATAGTCCTTACTCCTAAGTATAAGAGAAGCTAAGATAAAGAGATAAAGCTAAGAGAAAGTCCTTCAGCCTCAGACTCTTCCACTTATAAGCTGTGTGACAAATTAATTAGCCTCTCCAGGCCTCCCATGTTGCCCAGGTCCCCAACTTGAGCAACTGGGAGGATGGTGGGTTTAGTCTTCCTTGGGAAATTAGGAGGCACCCATGAAATATGTTAGTGGAGATAGGACCCAAAGAAATTGCTGGACTAGAGAAGTAAATAGGAGAGTCACCAGACCGTGGCCAGGAAGTGAAGCCATGAGAGAAGCTGCAATTGACCATGAAGAGCATATTGACTAAGGAAAGTTCCTTCCTGTGGAAGCAGAGTACATTGATCAATATTGATCCAAGCTCCCAATTAAAGGGAAAGACGAAAAAAGCAAGGGCACTGAGAACACTGGCAAGAGTAGCTGCAGGGATGAAGGCAGAAAGGAGGGACAGATTAAGAGAAAGAGTGGTGATGAAGGGAACTTATGGCAGTGATATGTTTGGATGAAGAGAAGAAAGTGGAATCGGGCAGGCTGTTAGGGAAGAGTATCTCTCTGTAACCATAGTTCCCAAGACATGCAGGGCTAACCTAGTTAGTGATAGAATATTCTCCTTTATCAACCAGCAAACAAAGCCATCTAAATAGAAACATCTTCAAATTAAGTTTCTTAAATAGATATAAATAAAGTCAAATCAGTTCAAAGATTTAGAAAAGGCCAATGGAATGCCTTCCCACAGATCATTAAAGTTCATCTTCCAATTGACACCACCAACCATTTGGGGGGAAAAACTGCAAGGTAAGAAGCAGAAAGAAAAAAAAAAGTACCGTTTTATGAAAATTAAACAGTCCATTTAATTTAAAAGATTCTGGATTTGTGAAAATTTAGGCTGAGCTTGTTTTCTTTTTGTAACAGCTAAGAAAAATGTCTTGCTAAACTATTAATTGTATAAACAAGATTTCAGAAGGAATGTTAGCCCAGTTACAATTTATAGGATTAAATGGTACTGAAGTATTCTTATATATTCATGATTCCTACACAAATCAATGTCTCCATATGTTTACTGATAAACCGTGATATGTACAGTTAATGCCCTGCGGCTAATTGTAAAGAACCCTTAGACTGTATTAAGTACAATTGGTTAAGATCTCTTCTTGAAAAGATTGATTAGTGGTTATCCTAACTCATCAAATGTAATTTAATGTAATACATCATTATTATTTTGAAGTAATTCTGAAATTTAGCTTGTCCTTTAACTTGTATGTCTTCCCTCTCCACTAGTTCAAATTTGTGAGTTATTCCAAGTTGTTATGAGGTCTTTTATAGGAGCCCCAGGAATGGCCTTGCTTGCGTACCATGTTGCTGGCTACTTATACCCCATCACATATCATAGTTTGCAATGGAATTTAAACCCCTTAACCATGAGGCCAATAGGCAACTCTAAGATCCCAGGGCAATGTCAATTCACAGCATTCAGGGTATGCGGGGGGTTAGGATAATTAGACGATGGGCATCAAGGAAGGTACTCGATGTAATGAGCACTGGGTTTTATATGCAACTGATGAATCACTAAATTCTACCCCAAAATTAATAATATACTATATATTAACTAACTTGAATTAAACTAAAACCAAAAAAATTTCACGTCATTCAAGAATCTGAGTCCCAGTAGCTTCCATGGCCCTTAGAAAATCTTCCATGGCTTATGGAGAGACTAGCCCTTTCTGCATTTAATGGAAGGGGTGATTAAATAGAAACAACCAACTGCTGTGCCTCAGACATTTTAAAAACCAATAATCTCGGGGTGCCTGTGTGGCTCAGTGGGTTAAAGCCTCCACCTTCGGCTGAGGTCATGATCTCAGGGTCCTGGGATCAAGCCCCACACCGGGCTCTCTGTTCAGCGGGGAACCTGCTTCCCTCTCTCTCTGCCTGCCTCTCTGCCTACTTGTGATCCCTCTCTCTCTGTCGAATAGATAAATAAAATGTTTTAAAAAAACACACACACAATAATCTCTTGTCTGAATTAGAATCCCTTCTTTTCAGCTCAGTCACCATCACTTCCAATTACTCTGCTTTTTTTTTTTTTTAAGATAATTTATTTATTTATTTATTTGTCAGAGGGAGAGAGAGCACAGGCAGGGGGAGCAGGAGAGGGAAAAGCAGGTTCTCCACTGAGCAGGGAGCCCTATGCAGCACTCAGTACCAGGACCCCAGGATCACGGCCTGAGCCTAAGGCACACACTTAACCAACTGAGCCACCCAGGCGTTCCCCAATTACTCTGCTTTTTAATTGTTGTCTTCAACTTGTAAATTCCCAGGTCTGAGTCAATTCACCTTTAGTTTTCTCGCTTTTGAGCTGCAGACCTGCTAGACAAAATTTGTGTAAGAATGCTACAGAAATCACTGCAAATTCCAGTGTCTCTCCTCAGCCACAACAGTCACTGCCTCCCCATGTCCTTCTGTGTCTATGTCAAACTTTCTTCTGACTTCTCAAAGCCTGAGCCCCCCACGCTCCCTAGTGACAATCTGGATCTCCCCTCTGGCCTCTGGGACAGATAAGACCCCCTTCCTACCCAAGGCTGACCATGCCATCTGTGCCTCAGATCAACCCACCCCATCACTTCCTGGTGTCCTGTCAATGATCCCTTTTCTCATTTCTCTCTTGGGAGGGAGGGGTGTCTCCAAGGAGCTTTCAAAAATTCTCCCATTTTTACAAAACACAGTGTACTCAATTATTAGAATAATTATTTATTCTTTGACTTCCTTATTAGAATTTAAGTGCCCTCAGGGCAAGGATCATATCTGTTTTATTCAGTATTATATACCTAGTGTCTAACAGGTGCTAGATAAGTATTTGATGAATGAATAAATAAATGTAGGAACTTAAGAGAGGGGGAACAAATCAAGAAGAGAGTGGTCAATAGTGGCCAACTTATAGAGAGGACAAGGGAAGAGAAAGAAAAAAGTTTCCTTTGGATTTAGCAAGGAGATGGGCGTCACTCATTTTGTCCCCAGAAATTCACAGTGAGTGGGTGCTAGGAGTCTAGTTCACTCTTATAGTGCAGGTTGTGATGTGCCTGCCCTCAGGCCAGTGCTGGAGCAGCTGATGAGAACATCACACCTAGTGAAGGGCTGGAGTTGAAGCAGGGGAGGTTTGCATAAGCTCCACACCAGAAAGGGAATCTGCAACTTTAGCCACAAAGATGCCCAGAACTCGCTTAGACCTCTTAAATTTTTGTGTCTTTTACGTTGTTTTAATGATGTCCCATGACTACTTTCCCACAGTGAATAGCAATAAAACTCTCAAATAAAAAGTGTCCATGTGCTTAGCTTCAGGTCATGTGAAAGGGGCATGCTAACGATTCTGTCGTCCTAGACAAGCAGTCTAGTGTAGCAAGCTCTGGAACCCACTGCAGGGGTTGAGCCCTGGCTCTTTCAATTATTAAATGTACAGCCTTGTGCTAGTCACCGCACCTCTCTGGCTTTAGTTTCCTCATCTGGAAAATGGGGTCAGTCATCATACCAAGTGTGACATTGTGATTTATGATAAGAAATATATATTTGAAAAAAAAAAAAAAGAGAGAGAGAGAGATCGTCTTTATCTCATTCGTGGCAAAGAGCTCCTAAAACCCTGAACTTTCCTAGGTGATAAGGGCAGCACAAATATTTTTGTTACATTAATGAAGTGACTTTTGGAAAGTTCCTAAGTCATCTAGGAAGGGAAGCTGGTTATCAGGGAACCAACCATGTGACTGGAAGTTTGGAAATCCCTGACTTCTGGGGGTGGAAGAGGGACTGGAAGTTGAGTCCAACCACCAGTGGCCAATGATTTAATCAATCATGCCTATGTAATTAAGCCTAAATAAAAACCCAAAAGGACTGGGTTCAGAGAGCTTGCAAGTTGGTGAACATGTGGAGATGTAATAAGAGTGCCAGACCCAGAAAGCATGGAAGCTCCTTCCCACATATTTTGCCCTACATATTTCTTTTCTCTGGCCGTTCCTGAGTTTCTTTTACATAAACTGGTAATCCAGTAAGGAAAATGTTTTTTTGAGTTCTGTGAGCCACTCTAGCAAATTAATTGAACCCAAGGAGGAGGTCATGAGAACTTCTGATCTATAGCCAGTAGGCCTGGGTAACAATCTGGACTTGGAATTGATAGCTCAGGTAGGGGGTAGGGAGGGTAGTCTTGTGGGATCTAGTCCTTAGCCCGTGGGATCTGACACTGTCTCCATTTAGATAGTGTCTGAATCGAGTTGAATTGTAGGACACCCTGCTGGTGCTGGAGAATTACCTGGAAAAAACACTCATAAATTGGTGTCAGACTCATACCTATCTCATAAAATTTGAGGAATGGATGAGATGAGCTTATAAAGCCCCTGGGACAGTCTCCAGCTAGCCAGCTGGTAAGCATTCCGTAAGCTTTGTGGTTTGTTGTTGTTGTTATTGTTTTGCTGTAATTAGTATTAGTAGTTGGGAGAATAATATTAGTACTACCAACACAGAGAGTTAATTTGGGTAATGTCAGTTCTCAAAAGGCAATGAAACAGGTTGAGTCCTTGGATCCTCCGACAGAGAAAATGGAAGTGAAGAGACCCAGGTTTGAGGAAGAACCTTAAAAATTGGTCAGAAGATTCAGTATTAGCCTGAAACAAACAGAATATTATTTTATTCCCTGAACAAGGAAGAAAAATGTTAAATTTGCACAAACCAAGAAGAAGAGTATTTGAAACATTTCCTAAGCCGAATCACTCCTCGAATTCTGCTAGAGATCCTATGCATTTATTTGCTCCCTTTGGGAACATTCTTTTATTTGCAAACAAGTGATGACACAAATAATAGAATTTTCTTTCTCTCACCCCTGATTCACCCACCATCACAGATAACCTGTGTAATGAAGGGCAAAGACAACACAGTGTCCTGCTATTATTTCCACAGGGTGAGACATCCCCAGTGGCCCTGGAACATGGAATTAGTACTCTCAAGTACCTGCGAATGGAGAGAGTGGCTGTCATAGGGTCCTATGAAGTCAGCAATGTCTACTCTACAGTAAGAAGAAAGGAGACAAAAACAATCCAGCTCTGAAGCCAACTTCACTAAGTGCTTCCCCTTGACACCTCAGCCCCAGCCTAGGGAGCCTTCACATACCAGCTTTTAGGCAAGGGAGCCTACTCCCATGTTTTCTTTTTTTCTTTCAGTGTGCAGGGGTTGGGGTTCCTGGTATGACCATGTAAAAATGGATGCTGGAAAGAGAAAGACCAAGTATGCATCTAATCTTCTACTGCTTCTACAAGAAAATGAAAGAGGGGAGGCAATGCACCTCTCCATTCACTGCATACATATTAGCAGTGCAAGCAAACTACCAGGATAGAGTATGCACAAGCAATGCCTTGTGCCATGCTGCAGGAACCAGACACGGATACCTAAACCCTTATGGCTGGGTCAGCTGGTTGAACCATGGTGGCCTTTGGAAGTCCAAAATAGTTTTCTCTAAGAGGTCCTTGGAGACAAGAATTATGCAGTGTCTTCTACAGCTGTCTTGGTTCTCACATTGTCTGTATTCTCACTTTGTTCTCAGAGATAATTTGCTTCCAGCTTTATCAGATCCATGTAAAGTTATTACCTTGAAGTATCCACCAATCACATAAAACAGTTTTTTCTCCTACTGATGCTCTATTTTACTCAAAAAACATTTATTAACTTGTTCAACTCCCTGGGGAAATGTTCTGGCAATCTTCGGTGCAAACAAATATTGCCTAATACTTGGGTAATCCATACTTGGATTATAAAAATACCTAAGTGGATGATTTCACTGCTTTACTTCCTCTAATTTCAAAAATTCAGAAATGGAAGTCATCTTCCTATATGTTTCATATTATTCATAGTATTCATGCTCCTTAGAAACTAAAATAAATAAGTAAAGACATACTCATAAGCTAAGAGAATATTCCAGATGGAATATTAATGAAATATCTTTCTGATGAAGAGGTATCTAGTACAAAATTGAGGATAAAGAAAATTTTGTGGGTAAGAGAAAAAGATGGGAATGGGGAACGTCAGAGCAGGAGCTGTTCAGTGAAACTACAAGGAAAAGAATTTAGGTTTATGTCTGGGACAGGAATTAGGGATGGGGTAATAGAACAGGGACATGGGCCTATCAGAGTAAGGGAAAAGCTCTACATATGTTCAGTCCTTTACTGGAACACATCATAGGTTTCTGACAGGGAAGGTACAAGAAGACTGTTGACTGGTAAGAAAAGCAGAAGAAACACAGAGAGAAAGAAATCAAGATAATGTAATACCCCTGAATTTCAAGATGAAGAACATCTCACATTCTTCAGGTGAGCAAGACCAACAAGATCATAAATACCGAGATGGGATGAATTGAGAGAACCTCTCCCAGATTTTGTTTCCTTGCTTTTCTTGATTCTCTTACCAAAAATCCCCTAATGATTACTTGTGGCGCCCACACAGAACTAGGAACATGAAAAGATAATAGCACTTACAGGGAGGAAGCTAGACAAAGAGAACTATTGAAGGATTGTTCAGCATACTTCACTTGCAGGCGTGAAGACAAACCCGATTACCAGCTACACAACCTTGCCTTGTAAAGTTATAAACGAGTCTATCTCCCCATTTATGACAGATGATACTTTCCAGCTATCATGAAGTTCTTTGAGAATACCACAATTGCATAACTAATATTCTGGGAAGGAATATGCTTGTTACACTTTTAACTGTCACTAGGCTGCCAATAATTCTGAGGTCTTCTCAAACCATTATTTGAAAGAAAATAAATTGTGATATGTATTTATAATAAAAATTAGTGCTTTTTAGTTATGTCTAAAATTTCCACTTCAAAGAGAAAGTATTAAGAATAGACTTCCCACCCGGTCTCTCAGGTATGACTTCATTGTCTTTTAGGGATGATGGGAGATTGGAAGAATTACCTCAAAGTGCACAGAATGAGAAGTCCAGTGAAGACTGAGAGAGGAAAACGGCTGGCACTTCCCCAACCTTCCACACAGAACTCTGCAGAGAGGGAGACAAAATCTAGGATATTCAGAGGAAATGTTATTACTTTATCTCATTTTTCTTTATTTTCCTTATCATTGCTTCTCCTTTAGAAATGACTTCCTGAACTTTCTCAGATTGTTCAGGCAAGAACTAGAAATTATGTACATTTTTTTCTTTTTTGCATCCACCTAGAAAATAAAACCATTATGTTAACCAAATGGCTGGTCTCACAGGTCTTCAAGCACAGACTGCATAGTTGTAACAACACTTTTGGAACTTAAAAGACTGGTGGTTATGTCTCTAAAGCAAGGTGTGAAGTTCCTGAGGCCTGCTGGCCAAGCCTTCCTTCACCTGGCCCTGACTTTCCCTCTAGGAGTATCTTCTCTAGTGGGCCACCGTGTCTTAAGAATTTCACAGTGGCTTTGCTAAAACTCTTAGACCTAGACCACAGGCTAAGACATTTCTCATTTGGTCTTTCTTCTATCCCTCCCTCTTCTCCACAGGGTTTGGTCCTGCACCATGCTCTGACAGCCCCTCCACATTTTTCCTACACAGGCATTGGCCCCAGTAAATCTCTTATGTGCCAAGGGTTTGCTTCTCACTGAAAAAGAGAATATTACTCTTCCTTTGTTAGAGTGATCTGTACTTTTAAATTCAGATGTGCAAGTAAATATATTGGTTGAGTCATTTGAAACTGGTCACAAAAAAAAGCAAGAAAAAAATGCTCAAGTATCCCAAAGGCAGCAACTTCAGTATGACTGAAATTATTAACACTGAGAAGCTGGGAGATGGGGCACCAGGAGAGGAAACTCCAACTTTGGGGAGGAAGCACTGTTGGGCCCAGCTCCTGCCCCTGAAGAGACCACAATAAGGATGGTTGCATTAGTGAGTGATGTTGCACAACCTGCACATGGAGGCCAACTCCGGCTACAGGAGGGAAATGCCACACTGGAGGAAGAAACAACTCAGCTCGGGGTCCTGCTCAAAGAGGAAGCGAATCCAGTTCTTCCTCTTGTCTCTCAGTCTCCCTATTGCAGAAACTCAGAGGGGCCAGCCAGCCAACAGAAACCTGGACTGTATTGTTCCACCCCTGCATCTCAAAAAAATACCATAGACTGGTGGACTCAGACATGAGAGGCAAAAATTTACAAGCTGAGCCAGCCGATATCTGACCTTTTTTAATCTCAAAAATGGCAAGTTTGGGTGGTTCAAACTAATACATATACCTCATATAAACAAAAAATAAACTGGGAAAATATCTAGACTTATCTAAAAGAAATGAAGCAAACAATCAGCTAAGATATAGTTAGCACGCCCTCCCTTTCTTTCCACCTCCACTCTGGGATTCCAGGTGGAAGGTCTTCTCTGCCGAAGCTCCCACAGCACCTGTAGCAGCAGCAGCAGCATCAGTAGTAGTTGAGAAACAAGTGTTGAGAAATGACTGTTTCCTGAATGGCATGTTTAATGGTTTGCTTGAAATTTGTGATTAATGTCAATCCCAGCATGTCAAAAGAAACATACTACAAAAGTAGATGAAAAGTATGGACTCTAAAAACCCTTTAAGGTGATAGAAGAATCCCCTTGCTTGGGTTGTCAGTCTTGAGGCTGAGCAATTCTAGCAGAGGTGATACCTGGATAAGCCTGACTCTCCAACAGAATGACACTTAGTGACCTTGGGACAATGCTGGATTCACTCCAATTTGAGTGAAACTTACAATCCTACTAGGCAGCTACCCACCTGAGCCAGCGACTAAGTGAGATAAACAAAAGGCTGTCATTCCTCCCGCTCCACCAGAAAGAATCTCAGAATTAGAACATTTTGGAAGCCATTTAGACAGGTGGTCAGGTGCTTCTTTTGAGGTCATTAATCTGTGTACTTATCTATGCACAGAGAAACTGGCAGTTTCTACTTGAGTTAAATATATCTATGACTCAGAAGTTCAGATCCTAAGCATGTACCCAAGAAAAATGAGGCATATACATTTGTGTGTAAACACACACACACAAACGTATGAAAATCTCTCAGAAGCTTTATTCATAATCACCAAAAACAATAATCACCCATGTTTATCAAACAAAGAGTAGATAAACAAATAGTAGTATAATACAGTACACAGCAATAGAAATAAATGAACTGCTGGGGCACCTAGCTGGCTCAGTCGGTAGAGCGTGCAACTCTTGTTCACAGGGTTGTGAGTTTGAGCCCCACATTGAGTGGAAAGATTACTTAAAAGTAAAAAGTCTTGACTCCACACTGGGCACGGAAACTACTTTAAAAAATTAAATTAAATTAAGTTAATAAAATAATAAAAAATAAAAAATCTTTTAAAAAAAGAAAGAAATGAACTACACTGACACTTGCAATCATATCACTGAATTTCAAAAACACTGTTGAAAGAATAATGCCAGACAGGAAAGAGTACACAATGTATGAGTACACAGTGTATGTCATTACCATAAAGTTAAAGCAAACCTCACTTGTCATGATGAGCATGTTGTATTGCATAGCATTGTTGAATCACTACATTGTACAACTCAAACTAATATAACATTGTATGTTAATTAACTGGAATTAAAATAAAAACTTTTTTAAAAAGCATAAGCAATAAGTATTACCTGTCAAATTGCTGTACTACACATTTGAAACTAATATATTAAATGTCAACTGTACTTCAATTTTTAAATAAATTGTTGATCATTAAAAATAATATTTTACAATAACCAAGATACAGAAACCCAAGAGTCCATGTGTCCGTTGAAGATCAATGGATAAAGAACATGTGGTGTGTGTGTGTATATATACATACATATATATATATAAATGTTATTCAACCGTAAAAAAGAACAAAATCTTGCCATTTGTAACAACATGGTTGGAGCTAGAGTTAAGTGAAATAAGTTAAGTGAAATTATGTTAAGTGAAATAAGTCAGCCAGAGAAAGTCAAATTACTATAAGATTTCACTCATATGTCAAATTTAAGAAACAAAACAAATGAACAAATAAAAAATAAAGACACAAACCAAAAAACAGACTTTTAAGTCTTTTATATTTAAGTATAAAGAATAGACTGGTGGTTGGGAGGGGAAGAGTGAAATAGGTGAAGCGTATTAAGAGTGCACTTGACCTGATGAGCACTAAGAAATGTATAGAATTGTTCAATCATACTGTACATCTAAAATTAATATGACTCTGTATGTTAATTATACTTGAATAAAAAAAGAATAAACAATGTTTATCTGTGGTGATCAAAGTCAAAATAGTGCTTGCCGTGGCCATGGGTTGGTGGTAAGGCACTGACTGGAAAGAAGCAGGAAGGAACTTCCTGAGGTGATGGGTTACATGGGTGTATGTATAAATAAAAATTCATCAAGATGTAACTTAAAGTTTATGCATTTTACTATATATTATGCTTTGATTTTTCAAAAATTCTATCTTGTAATAGCCATCAAATATTACAGTGTAACCTCACACTTACAAAAAAGAACAGAACCCTGAGAATTAAGTAATTCTAATTCAGCCTTGGAAGTTGGGATGGAATTCCAAACTGAATTGTTCCAGCTGGCAACATCAACATATGCCCTTAAAAACAGGGCATGTTAACAGAAGCTCAGTTCTGCTCAGTCTTGGGAAGGTGTTTCTCCAAGTAGCCATGGGTGACCCAACCCAGAAGAAAGAATTACTAAGTCCAGGTGAAGAAAGGGAGAAAGGAAGGGTAGTTCCTGGAGACTTGCTCCAGATATTCCTTCAGTGACAGCTCTCAATTCCCCATTTTTGTGGGAACCAGGAAATCATCTGGATTTGGGCAAGCCCCTTGGATGACCTATCTTCCCACTGTTTTTCCTTCTGGCAGCATCAAGGAAGTGTCAAGGAGGCTATTCTGGCACAACATTAAGGATTCTGTTCCCATTTCACTCAGGATAGAGTCATACAAATTACTTCTCTTTGTTTGCCTGAGCATACATACCTGTAACAGATGACTAGAGCTCTGTGATATAGGCACTGGGAATATAAAGCCTAACTTTTCACTTTCTTCGGCTGGTGCCTAGGACCAAAAGAATGGCCAAGCATAAGGTGGAGGAGACAACAGAGTTAGAGTGGCCTTGCCTCCCACCAGAATTTTCCCAAATTGATGGGTTTGTGCTAGAGAAGAAGTTATGCAACATCTGGGATGAAGTCTGGAACATCCAAGCCAAACCTGATGACTTGGGGTCCTGGGATCCAGTCCTGCATTGGGCTCCTTGCTCAGCAAGGAACCTGCTTCTCCCCCTGCCTGTCACTCCCCTGCTTGTGCTCTCTTTCTCTCTCTGTCTCTCTGACAAATAAATAAATTACATACACACACACACACACACACACACACACACACATATATACATACATGGCTAGCCAAAACAGATTCTGCAGGTCAAAACATCCATGCTAAACCTTTTTTCTTTCATTCAACAGTAATTCATAAGGAATCTTTTAAACAGCAGAGACCAGCACCAGTCATAGTGATAGACAAATGTTCATCATCTCTGCCCTACTGGCATTGCCACTGCAGTCTGGAGGAGGACAGCAAACCATTACCAAATCATTGCACAGACCTTTGATTACAGATAAGGGATAAGATGGAAAAATGAAGAGTATAATGAAAGAATATTGGTGGTTCGTAATTTAGATGGAGGAAAGTATAATGAAGAAACTGAACTAGTGTGCTTATTATGCAAGGAGTGCATTAGTTTAGCAGGGCTACTGTAACCAAGTGCCACTGGAGAACTAAAACAACAGAAATTCATTCTCACAGTTCTGGAGGCTAGAGCTCAGAAATCAAGAGTCATCAGCATTGGTTCCTTATGAGTGCTGTGAGGGAAGGGTCTGATCCAAGCCTCTCTCCCTGGCTCGCAGATGGCCATCTTCATGCTCACATAGTGTTCACCCTGTATGTGTATCTGTCTCCTAATTTCTCCTTTTTTTGAGAACACCAGTCATATTGGATTAGGATCCACCCTAATGACATCATTTTAACGTTATTACTTCTGTAAAGATCCTAACTCTAAGTTTACAAGAGGTTCTAGATCCCCATCTGCTACTTACCTGAGTTGGCCTGTTGTAATCCTAATTCATGATCCTCACTCCCAAAGGAGCCCTTTTTCTGTCCATGTCATAGGCCAGTTACCTGGAAGTCAGACTCTGGGTCAGAAATAAGTGTGTGTCCTGTTTAATAATCAGAGGGAGAAACTGAGCTTCAACTTAGTCCCAGCAAGGGCCTCATCCAATGCTCTGAAGTTGGATGGCCCTTCACAGCTGGTGCCATGCCAGTTTAGGTGAGAGGATCAGGTGTCAGCCAGTCAGCAGATGCCAAGCTGCCTCAGGAAAGGGACATGAACTTGGTCCCAGAGAGGAATGAATAGCTGAGGGTTGCCTGCCAGCATCATCCCTGGCAGCTGGAATAAACCCTTTCACTCAGAAGGAAATCTAGTGGGCATATCCCTCCATTTACAACCCTCTATACAGAACCAAAGGACATAACCCCAGCTGCAGCTTGCCTGAGCCAAGTTATAGTTTGCTGAGGTTCCATTCAGGTCAACATTCATATCTGGGAAGATTCTGACTGGCAGGTAGGGTCCATGGAAGGGCAATATCAGACTGCACTGGAAATAAGGCAGTAATGAGGACTCCAGAAACATGGGCTAGTAGTGGAATTTAGCTCTCCTGGGACTAGAGGGGGTAGTTACTGGTGAGTTCAAATCATAGTATGAGGGTATGTGCACAAGGCAAGTCTGGAGTGTAAATCAAGGAAGTCTGGCAGGAGCCCTTGGATGCCCTGGACCAACATCTGAGGAAGCCCAGTATTCTTGAGATGCTTACAGCATCTACAACATCAAACCCAAGCAAGAGGTGGAGGCTATAGATAGAGGGCTCACATGACTCCCTTTGAGAGGCTTCACCACCCTTAAGAGTCCTGAAAAGAAAATAGAGCCAGTCCATGAAGAGAAGGGGTCTCTGATGATCCCAAAGCAGCCTGGATTGAGCAGAACCAAACAGTATGGAGTTAAGACAATAGGCTAACAAGAAAGCAACAAAAGTTTCAAGGATGAATTTAATTCTGGTTTTGGAAGGACAGAAGGAGAAATTGGGTTTAGTGCAGAATAGGAACCAACTAGGAGCTGAGCAAATGTGATACCAGAGTATAGTCTATAAGGGGAGCCTTAGGACAGCACTCAGAGATCACCATCAAGGTACTAGGGAAAGGGGAAACTAGCATGAGGGCACCATTACAAGAATGGCACCTGTCTCTTCAGGAGTTACCTGAGCAAGATGGTCTCGCGTGTCCTGGCTCTAGCCCTCTAGATATATTAGCACCAGTCAAAAAATTAGGACATGATGTTTATTTAGTGCCTACTATAAACTAAGTTCTGCTTATTTTGCTCTTCTAATTCTCAAAACCAACAAGAATATTTGATGCCCAGTGGGCTTACATAATTTATCCAAAACCATTCAACTCCTATGTCCCAGAGATAGGATTGGAGTTCATATATTTCAATAGCCCCACACATTCAAACCATGCTTCCTCCCACAGACACAAGACCAGGTCAGCCAAGTGTCCCAGAAGCCAAACAGAGAGAGACTTTCTGGGAGGCTAAACACTGTAGAGGCAGGTCAAGGGGACTCAGGGCTGAGGGGAACCCCCCAGAATCCATAAGGAGATAGTCAATGAGGCCTTAGAGAGAAACAGATAGTACCTGCAAATAGACCAAAGGTTATTTTCCATTTAAAACCAAATCAACTTTTTTGTAGGAGTCTCTGTCTAATATTCCCTCGAGTCTTTCTTTGCCTTTTAATAAGAAATTCATCCAATCTAAGTTTCTCCAGTTTGTGGATTATTTGGAATTCTTAATTTTCCTTCCTTTTCTTCCTTTTTATATTACTGGCATTGGATCATGGTTCTAAAAAAAAGTATCCACAGTAGGGAAGGAAGAAGATTATTCATTAGTAGCCAGGGTTTAATGGTAAAAGTGAGCATTTGGGAATTTCTGTGGTTTTCTTCAAACAGTAAAATTTTTTTAATTAACCCCTATTGTTACATATAATAATTATTTTTATTATCATTTTCTAGAAATACCAATGCATATTCAGATTTTTAAAAGTACATCACTGGAGTATAAAAATGAATGCCACATTTCTTCCCTTAAACTTTCCAGTGAGGAAAAAATAATCTTAATAGTTTAAACTTAATGTAACGAGTAATATAAGTGAGGTATGATAGACAAATTAATTTCTTTCTGTACCATAAGACGTTTCTAAACTATAAACTCCAGAAAATCAATAATCAGTTCTCAGTTCTCCCACTTTTTTTTCAGGAACTATTTGGACACAGGAAAATTGTAGATCTGATACAGAACATTGAGAAGAGCAGGCAGTCTCCCATTCATGTTCAACATTTTTCTTGGAGTGGGTATGAACTACAAACTCCGGTAAGCCTCCATTTTGAAAATTGTAACCTTCACATAAAGAATAAAGATGGACAATTTGAGACTGGGGAGTCTGAAAGTTGACCACACTAGAAACAAAACAGAAACCACCTCCCTTCAGCACCTAAATATAAATACTGGATAAAAGTTGTCTTTTCTTGTGCAAATCTACATAGGTCCCTTCATTTAGAAATTTATTTAGCCTTACTACTTAAAAAGTGAGAGGTACTATCCCTCTATTAAATGAAGTATCATTGAGTTACAAATGCCAAAGGATATCTACCTTGTTGTCTCCCAACAGAATCCCTCTTTCCCTCTTTCCCATGTGGTACACCAATGCTAATGTCAAGGAAGGCTAGCACCAAGGACCCGAGTGTCCAGTTAGACTTTACAATGTATTTTCCATGGAAAAATAATAAATAGTACAGTCATAGCTAAGATTTCATAGCACTTACCATATGTTAAGCATTATTCTATTTTTTTTAAGTAGGCTCCACGCCCAGCATGACTTATTCTAAGTACTTTCCATGTATTAATGCATTTAGTCTTCATAACAACCTTGTGAGGTAGCTGCTATTTTATACCCATGTTACAGAGGAAGATACTGAGAACAGAGAGGTTATGATTTTCTCAAGGTCCACAACTAATAGGCAACTGAGCCGAGATTTGAACTCAGGAATTCTTTTTCTAAAGTCCATGTTCCAAACCACTAAGCTATAGTGTGTGTGTGTGTGTGTGTGTGTGTGTGTGTGTGTGTGATCTCCTGTTTGGACTACTCCTGGTATATGTATCTGAGGTATAAGATGGAGTTAAAAAGACTGTGGTGGACTAGCATGGGAAACTGGCCATATTTAATAACCGTTTTTACAGGTATCCATTCTAATCTAATCTGAAAAAAAACCTACTTATAAACTCTTCTTTGGAAAATGATTTAACTAATGTTCATTGTCTTTTCTCCCTCTCTCTCTGAAGTAGCCACGCATGTGCCATGTTTCAAAACTGCTTGGTACTACAAGCAGAAGAAAAGCTCAAAAATATAATTAATATCTTCCATAAGATAAGATACTGTATCCAGGAACAAGCACAAGATGATGAAAAAAAATTCTTAGAAATTAAAAATATGGTTGGATAAATGAAAATGGTAGGAGGATTAGAAGATAAACTTGAAGAAATCTCCTAAGAAGTGGACCAAAGGACAAGGTTTTTTGCAATGTTTTCAATTTAGTGTTTTTTCTGCTCAAGCAGCCTTTTTAATGTAAAACTATATCTTGTTTGTACATTTTGTATGTATATTAAAAGTTTGACATCCATAAAAAAAAAACTGCTTGGTCAGTATCATACCAGGATGCTTGGGGAAACGTGGCAAAAATGAGGGTTAAAAATACTGGGGCAGATCTCAAAGAATGTTCTAGGCTATAGTAAGTAATTTGGGTTTGATCTTAGTGACCATTTGTGGACACATTTTTGTGAGTCTTCAAGACCTCTACAACAATTTCTTAGTTATTATTTTATTTTAATGGCAAGTTAAAAATACATTAAGCATGCTCTGGATCATCTAAATGATCAGTGTAATCCTAATCTCTGCCACATGGTCCCAGTGTCCTCATTTGCATCTGCGTCAACAACCCCTTGCTGCTGCTGGTACCAGTATAATTATTGAAGGTTAACAGGATGGGAAATGGAGAGGGGGGCTTTAATAGTAATAGGACACCAAGAGAAGGCTAATATAGCAAAGATTTTAACATATAAAATGAAACAAAGTACCCAGCCCTAAAAGAAAACAAAAAGAATGTTTTTTTATCATCTAGAAGTGAAGAAGAGCTAAATATGACATAAAACCCAGAAGCAGAAGTGAAAAAAAAAACTGACATAATTAACTGCATGAGAAATAAAAACTTTTTTTAAATTAAAGAATAAATCAGAACAATTTTTCAGAAGTTGACTAAGCTAATATAATGCCTCCACTGAAGACTGAAAAGTCATCTTCCATTGCAACTACCGCCTCCATCCTTCTGGGAGAAAAACTGCAAGGTAAATTTGAAGCAGAAAATATTCAGATGGATTTTCCCCCATAAGAATCTCGTGCCAGAACCATTGTCCAGTCAACCCATGTCGTGCCTGCTAGGAGCACCAAGGAACAGATAGATTATGGGACCTGCATTCATTGTCAATGTTCTTCATCTCTCATTGATAAGGATGGGCTCAGTATATACCTATGTTGAGAAGAGGGAGAGGACTAACATCTATTAAGCTCAATTTTGAGCTTCTCTCAGCCCCTCAAAAATGCTATGAGGGGGAGTTACAAAGGAGCACACTATACCCCTGAGATATCACACAACTTGTCCAATAATAAACACCTGAAGGTAGAGGAGATGCACCGCTAATTGAGATCTTCTTGACCTGATAGCCCATGATCTTTCCACTACCCCACACTGCCTACTCTATGTCTCCTACATCCACAAGATTTTTCCTAAGCTCATATACAGCTGGCCTGCTCTTAGCCTTGAAGTAATGAGTATTTATTTAAATGATCAGAAGACAGCATTGAAGAAATCTCAGAAACATGTGTTCCACTATGCTCTCATTTTATTTCACTGTAGCCAAACTATCTCTTTCAGTATTTAATGGCACCTACAAGTTCTAGTCATTCTGAGACTTGATGAAAACCAGATTACTTGGTCAAAATTTTATAAACATCAGAATTAATTTTCGTATTGAAGCCTACAGTGGTGCAGGTGCATTTTCACATCCATCTTCAGTTGGTCACTAAGGAATTTGTTTCAAGTTTCTCAGAGCCCCAAGAGACCACTTATTGCCTTCTGGTCTAAAGAATTGTCAGGGTCGAGCTCATTGGTCAACTGGCGGTCACATCCTCTCAATGACCTCCTCAACAGAGAGGCACAGTCCTCCTGATGTTCATCAGTTTAAGACCTCCTGATTTAACAGAAGAATGGCAGAGCAGGACATACTGAAAAACAATGGCCGGAAAGATTAGAGGAGAGACACAAAGAAGGTGCTACCACAGAAGGAAAGAGGGTAAGCATGACCTGCAATTGCTGGGTAAAGGGAAATAGAGGGCTAGCCAAGAGCCAGATCACACAGGGCCTTGTATACCAGGTCTGGGATTCTAAATTTAATCCTAAGAGCAATGTACAGATAATGAAAAGCTGTACATGTTTTTCATTGTACATGAAATGAAATCTACAGCTTGTTCCCTTAGGGAACAAGGGAACAAGCTGTTCAGATTTGCATTTTCATAAATTATACTAGATGCCTAGATGAGTGGAAGAGAACAAAGATGTATTCATGGCTTTTAGAACTTGTTACTATGAACACAGAAACTGCAAACCCAAGGCAAATCATTTGAAATCACTCACTTAGAGGAACAAAAAGATAGAGAATTAGAAAGAGTAAAGAAAGCCTGTGGGGCTTATAGGATGCCATCAAGAAAACTAATATACAGTCACAGGAACACCAGATGGAGAAGAGAAAGAGAAAGGGGCAGAAAGCTTATTTAAAGATATGGCTGATGGGATTTAAGAAACAAAACAAATGGGGCACCTGGGTGGCTCAGTCAGTTAAGCAACTGACTCCTGGTTTCGGCTCAGGTCATGATCTCAGGGTCCTGAGATGGAGCCTCACATCAGGCTCTCTGCTCAGTGGGGAGTCTGCTTAGGATTCTCTCTCTCCCTCTTCCTCTGCCCCTTCCCCCGCTTGCACTCACTTGTGCTTTCTCTCTCTCAAAACTAAAATAAATCTTAAAAAAAAAAAGAAACAAAACAAATGAACATGGGGAAAAGGAGAGGTAAGCCAAGAAACAGACTCTTAATTATAGAGAATAAACTGTTACTGAAGGGAAAATGGAGAGGGAGAGGGTTAAACAGGTGATGCAGATCAAGGAGTGCACTTGTTGTGAGGTGCACTAGGTGTTCTGTTAAGTGATAAATCACTAAATTGTACACCTGAAACTAATATCGTACTGTATGTTAAGCTGGAATCTAAATACAAACTTGGGAAAAAATAAAGCAGATTGAAGGCTATAAGCCCTCACACATACACACAAAAGGACAATGTATATTTTGCAATAATTTACACAAATGAAGGATATGCATAAAACACTAAAAAAAAAAATACAATGGCTAAAAATTTCCAAATCTGAAGAGTTATGCACATCCAGGGACCCAAAGCTCAAAGGTCCCCAAACAGATTCACCCAAAGAGGTCCTCCCTAAGACACACTGTAATCACACTGTCAAAAGTCAAAAACAGACAAATTTGAAAACAACAACAAGAGAGAGACTCTTCACATACAAAGGAACCCCCAAAAGCTATCAACAGATTTCTCAGCACGAACTTTGCAGGAAAGGAGAGAATGAAGTGATATATTCAAATTGTTAAAAGAAAAAATAAATAAAAAACTAAACTGTCAACCAAGAATACTTTATTTGACAAAGCTGTCTTTCAGAAATGAAGGAGAGAATAGACTTTTTTTTAAAGATTTTATTTATTTATTTGACAGAGAGAGAGATCATAAGTAGGCAGAGAAGCAGGCAGAGAGAGAGGGGGAAGCAGGCTCCCCGCTGAGCAGAGAGCCTGATGTGGGGCTCTATCCCAGGACCCTGAGATCATGACCTGAGCCGAAGGCAGAGGCTTTAACCCACTGAGCCCCGAGAATAGACTTTTGCAAATGAACAGGAGCTGAGGGAGTCAACCACTAAAAGACCTATTATACAAGAAATGCTAAAGGAAGTTCTTTAAGCTGAAACCAGAAGACACTAATTAGTAACATGAAAACATATGAAAGTAAAGACCGGTAAAGCTTAGTATATAGTCTAATTCAAAATACTCTAAAACTATAATAGTGGCATATAAATCACTTTTAAATCTAATACATAGGTTAAAAGAAGTATTTAAAAATAACTATAGCTACAATAAGTTGTTAATGGATGTAATGTGAAAATGTAAATTATAATATCAACAACAAAAAATGAGGGAGTTAAGAGGGAACAGTCTTGTATGCAAAGTTAAATTGTTATCAGCTTTAAAATAGATTATAATATATATAAGATGTCTTATGTAAGCCTCATGGTAACAACAAAGTAAAAACCTATAGTAGATATGCAAAAGAGGAAGAGAAAGGAATCAAAGCATAACACTACAGACATTCTTTAGTCTTGAATTTCTGATCCGCTTTTTGGATTAACCCTGATGTGACTTTAATTATCCAGTATCAATATTCCAGGGTTTTTTTTATTTTGTCTCTGTAGATTTTTAGTATTTAGGTGAATTTCAATACACCAACATGTAATATATAGCATGCAACATGTTTAATCGTTCCTCTATTTTCTATTATAATTTTCTTTGAATTAAAACATTTCTTTCAAAAGTTGTATACAATTCAATCTTAATTAGCAAAATTGCCAACTCTATTCATTTGATAACACACATGTATTGAGTGCCTTGTTCATGTTGGAAAGCAGACAGCATCTAAAGATGAAAAAAAACAAGGTTCCTTCCCCCAAGAAGGGTGCAGCCTTGTAAGGGAATACAGCATAAACCTAAGTAAATTGTTCTATCAAGCAAACCAAGATATGCACTAAAATAGACTGACTGAGGCGGCAGGATTGTAGAACAGAAAAACAAACTGCATGGCACAGAGCTTCCAGAAAACCCAAGCAAAGTAAGGATATGAGGCCATAGGTATTTTGCAATAGTCCATTCCCTGGTCACAAAGCACACCGCCATGTTTAGCACAGTTAGCAATCCTGTCTCCCCATCATCCTAAAGTCCAAGGTTGTCCTACTTAATAATTTATTTCTAGAATATCAGGGACACATATTTCAGAGGTTTCCTGAGACACAGAAATCCTTCAAGACCTAGTGAAATAAGTCTCCAATGGCAAAGCCCAAAGGCAGGAGGAAGTGGAATAATATTCAAGAGAGAAAGGAGTGGACAAGGAGCTTGGGATGATAGTGAGGTGGGAAGATCCTGAGCTCACCCTGTCCCATGTTTTCAACTACATATCCATTCATATCCAAGTCAACAAATCAGAGAGTGATCTTAAGACTGGTAGAACAAACTCCACAACTAAACATGAGAAGATGCTGCAAATGAAAAGTTAGGAACATCAGAAGGGCCGAGGGTAGCTGCCCACAGGAAGGAAGGAATTGCACACATGGCAAGAACAAAGACAATAGGCCCTTGCATCAGGGAGCTCACATAGGGAAGACTAATCCCCACAGCATTTGGATTTAAACACGAGAAAGGCTGATTCTGTGAGTTTGTAAAACCAGTGGTACTTGGAGCCTAGAATTTTAAATGTCAGCTGACTCAACACTGGGCAAGCCAGGAGGGTGAGTGATAGCTGGGTCTCTGCCCTTAAAGAGACAGTAACCTGCACAGAGAGGCAACATATAAAAGAAAGCTGGAGTAGCCATCCTTATATCTGACAAACTAGATTTTAAACTAAAGACTGTACATAATAAGAGATGAAAAGGGGCACTATATCATAAGAAAGGGATCTATCCAACAAGAAGTGTTGCACATGCAACACTCTCCATAACAGATCACATACTGGGTCACAAATCACAACTCAACCAATACAAAAATATTGAGATCATTCCATGCATATTTTCAGACCACAATGCTATGAAACTAAAAGTCAAACACAAGAAAAAATCTGGAAAGGCCACAAATACATGGAGGTTAAATAACATGCTACTAAATAGTGAATGGATCAACCAGAAAATAAAAGAAATGAAAAAGTACATGGAAACCAATGAAAGTGAAAACACAAAGTCCAAAATCTCTGAGATGCAGCAAAAGTGATTTTAAGAGGGAAGTTTACATCAATATAGACCCCTCAAGAAGCAAGAAAAATCTCAAATAAACAACCTAATCCTACACCTCAAGGAGCTAGAAAAAAGAACAACAAATGAAGCCTAAAGCCAGCAGAAGGAAGGAAATAATAAAGATTAGAGCAGAAATAAATGATATAGAAACAGATCAATGAGAACAGGAGCTTGTTCTTTGAAAAAAAAAATCAAGAAAATTGATAAACTCTTAGCCAGACTTATCAAGAAAATTAAAAGAGAAAGGACTCAAATAAATAAAAGCACAAATGAGAGAGGAGAAATAACAACCAACACCACAGAAATACAAATAATCATAAGAGAATATTATGAAAAACTATATGCCAATAAAATGGACAACCTGGAAGAAATGGATAAATCCCTAGAAATATACAAACTACCAAAACTGAAACAGGAAGAAATAGAAAACTTAAATAGACCGATACCAGCAAATACATCGAGTCAGTAGTAAAAAAAATTCCCAACACACAGAAGACCAGGACCAGATGGCTTCACAGGTGAGTTCTACCAAACATGTAAAGAAGAGTTAATACCCATTCTTCTCAAATCATTCTAAAAAATAGAAAAGGAAAGAAAACACCCAAATTCATTCTATGAGGCCAGCATTACCCTGATAATACCAGAATCACTGAAAAGGGGAACTATAGGCCAATATCCCTGATGAACACAGATGCAAAAATTCTCAACAAAATACTAGCAAACCAAATTCAGCAATACACTAAAAAATCATTCACCACCATCAAATGGGATTCTTTCATCAGTTGCAAGTGTGGTTCAGTATTCACAAATCAATCAACGTGATACATCACATTAGTAAAAGAAAAGAACCATATGATCCTTTCAATAGATGCAGAAAGAGCATTTGACAAAGTACAACATCCATTCATGATAAAAACCCTCAACAATGTAGGGATAGAGGGAACATACCTCAATATAATAAGGCCGTATACTAAAGACCCACAGCTAATATCATCCTCAGTGGGAAAAAAACAAAAACAAAAACAAAAAATAAAAAAACAGGAACAAGGAACGAGACAAGGATGTCCACTCTCACCACTTTTGTTAACATAATACTGGAAGTCCTAGCCACAGCAATTGGACTACAAAAAGAAGGAAAAGGCATCCAAATCAGCAAGGAAGAAGTCAGACTTTCACTATTTGCAGATGACATGATACTCTATGTAGAAAACCCAAAAGTCTCCAACAAAAAACTGCTAGAACTGATACACGAATTCAGTGAAGTCTCAGGATACAAAATCAATGTACAGAAATCTGTTGCATTCTATACACTGATAATGAAGCAGCAGAAAGAGAAATTAAGGAATCAATTTCATTTACAACTGCACCAAAACCATGAGATACCTAGGAATATACCTAACCAAAGAGGTGAAAGACCTGCTCTCTGAAAACTATAAAACATAGATGAAAAAGTTGAAGAGGACACAAAAAATTGGATTCTACGCTCATGGATTAGAAGAACAAATATTGTTAAAATGTCTATACTACCCAAAGCAATCTACACATTTAATGCTGTAGGTGCAGTGCTAGAAAGGCTAGGAAAAATGAGACAGTCCCTGCCCTTCAGGTGTTTTTGTGCGGGACATTAAATAAACTAACTCTTTTTCTAATTTTTTGCTTTCTCTCTGACCACTGAGCTTTAAAATGATTAGGTGGCATAAATAATTCTAATTTAATCTAACCTGACATGAGTTACTAAGGACTAAAGGAAAAAAACAAACCAATACTTTTTGCTAAGTGAAGTAACATCATGACTGTGGGGACCAGGCTAAAGTCTTCTTTAGGGAGAAGTCCAGAAAGACTCGTCATCAGTTCTTGGTCTTGAAGGCGTAATTCCACCGAGCTTCCCCTTAGAGCAGAGGTTCCCACCAGTGGCCTTTAGGTTGTGCTAAAAAGAAAAACTCCATTGGAGTCACTTAAGTTAAGGCCCCATATCAGTAAAACAAAATTTAATACCTAACCTTCCTATAGTTTCAACCACCTCAGGAATGTAACCATTAACTAGCCAAACTGGAATTTCCTGGAAGCAATCCCCTGGGAGTTTTTAGAAGGGTGACCTTGCCTACACAATGCACTCCTTGCTAATAAATTCCTTTTTTAATGCCTTCTCTCTGCCTTTTTTTTTTTTTAAGATTTTATTTATTTATTTGACAGTGAGAGAGAGAGATAGAGCACAAGTAGGGGGAGCTGGCAGAGGGAGAAACAGGCTCCCCACTGAGCTGGGAACCCTATGTGGGGCTTGATCCTGGGACCCCTGGATTGTGATCCGAGCTGAAGGCAGCCACTTAATGACTGCACCACCCAAGTGCCCCCTTCTCTCTGCCTTTAAAAACCTGCAGCTCAGTGGAGTTCCCCTCTACTTGCTAGATGGGATGCTGACAAATTTGTGAATCATAAAATAAAGCCAATTAGATCTTTGAATTTACTTGGTTGCATTTTTTAAGACAAATTTAGTGGCAGCACTGGAATCCAAAGCAAACTTCTGCTAGCAACCAACACAGGCATGGCACCCCTTGGGCGCCACTGAGTTCACTTTCTCACCATTTCCCAGGGCCGCTGTAAGTCCCTCTCAGTGTGGGTTCTTTTTGCATTCAAGCTCAAGATTTGATTGGCTTTCCAGTTCAGGGACTATGAGGTCAGTCTAGACTGACAGGGGCTCTAAAAGAACACTAGTCCTTAGCCCTTAGTTCAGTCCTCAATTCCCCAGTTGCTTGGAGTCCCTTTCCCCAGATCTCGTTTGTAGTACCCATTTTTTAGTACTGTTGGTTTCTGTAAATGTGCACATGAGGTAAAGGCATAGCTAAGAGAAAAATAATAAATAGATAATAAAGAGACAAATAAATAATAGAATGGGATTCTGTTGGGGAGATCATTAAAAAGGCATGTCCACCAGTTGATCTGTGAGCTGGATCTGGGCACTCAGGGGCTCCTCACCTCCTCCCCTACCTCTGGAATGTGAGTTCCACTTGGTTTTCCCACTCTCAGAGGCTGCTGTAAGGACACAGCCTTGAGATAATGATGTAGTGTTGAGCACACCTGCACAATGTGGCTGAACCCTGTTAGGGCTTCTTTATAAACTTTTAAGATTTGGCAGGTGGGTGCAGGGATCCATTCATCTTGCTGCTGCCCAAGACAAGCCTCATGTGTAAGTTCCTTCTGCTTATTAAACCTGCCATGTACCAACCTGGAGTGGCTTGCAGTGTTTCTTCAGTCTCTCCCTGCCCTCTGAGTACAATGGCCGGTCTCAGATTACACCCACAATGCTCTAAGAGGGTTGTGAACCAACAATTGGTGAGCTAGCTAGGAAATAAGACATGGGCCTTGGAAACGAGGCACCTATGGGGAAATCCCAAGTTGGCCAGCAACCTTTATGAGGGATGCCTGCAGAGCCTCTTAAGTAAGTTTCCTAATCTTGGGAAAGGGACATTCATGGGGGAAATCCCTGGTTGGCCATCAACCACATGACTTCTCAGTAGGGAGGAGTAGACTATACATCAGATGCTTGGAAGTACCATGTGAGTATGGGGAACCCCAAAGATGCTGGCTGCTATAATGGGCTCATTTGAAAAACTATGCATGGTACACTGTGACAAAGGAGGGAAATAAATGGCTGCTACAGTGGGCTGCCCTCTAATGTAGGCAGTTTGGCTGGCCACCAATGCCCAACTAGAAACTGAAGCTCAAATTAGAAAGTTAGAAGATTGAAATTAGACAAGGATGTAGCAGTGTCCACTACTGTGCTAGCTTTGGGGATAGCAGACAATGTGTGAGAGCAGGATAATAAATTAGAGATCTTAGCATGCTATTTTGCAAAACTAGGAATGACACAAGATGACTCTGGGCACTTATGACAAAGCCTGATTAGGGTGCTAAGTGGTGAAATCTCTGGGAAAGTGATGAGAATGAAGAGGAGGATGTTGTGGTAATTGGTAAGAAAACAGACAAAATGCTCCATGCCTTCTGACCCCTAGTACATAGGAAACATTTAAATAACAATTACCCCCCCCAAACACCAAGGAAAAAACTTGAACTTTTTCTCTATTCCTTGAAGTTATAAATCTTATCATGTGTTTGAAATTTAATACCCCGAGTGATAACCAAAACATTGCCCACAGAGACTGAAGGGTAGGGGGAAGGCTTTTTAAAATACAGACTAGCTACTGCTGCTAAGGGTGCCTGCGTTGGTTAAGCATCTGACTCTTGACTCTTGATTTTGACTCAGATCAGATCTCAGGGTTGTGAGATTGAGCCCCAAGTTGGGCGGGGCATAGAGCCTGCTTAAGATTCTCTCTCTCCCACTCCCTCTGCCTTTCCCCCCTACCCCTGCCCCCACCCCAGGCTCAAGCAAGCGTGCTCTCTTTCGCTTTGAAAAATAAATAAATAAAATAAAATAATAAAATTAAATTAAATAAAACAATAAAATAAAATAAAATAAAATAAAATAAAATAAAATAAAATCAGACTGCTATAGATGTGCCTGGCTGACTCGGTCAGTGGAGCATGTGACTCTTGATCTCGGGGTTCTGAGTTCGAGCTCCACATTGAGTGTAGAGATTACTTTAATACAAATAAAATCTTTTTAAAATAATAATAATAAATTAAAATACTGACTACTGTAGGAGTTCCTATCCCCAGAATCCAGTCCATAGCCTCCATAGATCACTAATAACAGTAAACAGCTTTAGCCATAGGAGTGGGTACCAGATTCATGGCTAGAGTTTTGAAATGAAAGCTGAATGGATATGGAAAATTACAGAAGGTTTGTGGAAGAGAAGTGTTGGGAAAGGAATTTTATATATGGTCAAGCTACAACTGGAATGGATTTATGTAACTTAAAAAGAAAAAAAGAGAGAATTTTAATATCAAAAAGACACTGGTGCAAAATTAGAATTTGGATTTCTCCCTGTTAAAAAAATATATTTTTTTTCTAAGATTATTGGCCTGCTCTTAATAAGAAATTGTAAAAACAAATGTTTTTCTTTACCTTTTATGTAATCTGTATAAAAAAAAGATTCTGTGTTTTGTTTTTATCATGTTTTTGACTACTTGAGAAAACCGGATCTTCTCTATTAAAAGAGCTAAGTTTGTTACAATAATGTAATTTTTTATATATGTTAAATTTCATGGAAAGCATTGTCAAATAAAAAGTGATGCTAAACTTCTTTTAGGATATATTTTATGAAATTCCTAAAATCTTACATGTCCTGGTATAATGGTATCCCCTTGTCAATTGCATTATAATGAACTCTCATCTTTAACCATGGCCATTTTTAAGTCTTTTGCAGATGTTATTGTTTCATTCTGATGTTTTGGTAAAGAAAAAAAAAAAGAAGAAAAGGCATTCCTGTGAAAGTTCTTTATTTCAAGAAGATTCATGGAAAAGACTTTGACAAGTACAGGTTTCTGATAACTAAGATCAATTTGGCTTCAGGTGCAAAGTGACATGATTTGATGTGGGTTCTAAGAGTGAACAGCCAAGGAAGAATTCTTGAGATGTTTTCAGTACAAAAAAAGGTGTTTCTATTATATCACAGGAGAGGACCCATGGGCAGAAAGAGCTGCAGTACAATTGTGAGGAGTGATCGATTATATACTTTAAAGTTGGGGGAGTGTAGAAACAAAGGAAGTTTCCAAAAGGATTTTCGTATGTTAAAGAAGACTTACAGAACCCTGGAGACCTGGCTATGGTCAAGCCAAGTTTATTTTTTCCTCTAGCAAGGCATTAACATTAAGACAGTTGGGAGTTCCTGGAGGAATGTCATATTCTGCTTGTCTCAAGTATTTGTCAATGGGCTGCAAGTTATAAGGAAATTTAATTATATCTACATTTCTTTTTCCTTTTTCTCCGCATCAGAAGGAACAATGATGAAACTTTCAAGTTCTTCCCCCAAGGGTACCTGCCTAGCCTTACAATATGTTATTGGATGGTAGCTGGGGACTTGTACCTATTCTCCCTCCCCACATCAGTAAAACGGACCCATTATATCAATGATACAATGTTAACATGTAAAGATTTGCCTCAGCTGCAAGACACCCTGCAGGCTTCCCTACAGCATCTGTGAGGGAGAGGATAGGCAATTGAAACCATGGAAAATTCAAGGCCCAGGCACTACCAATGAGGTTTTGGGCGTCATCTGGTCAGGTAAGACTCCTGCTGTCCCAAAGCTGTGGTTGACAACGTATAGCCTACCTAACCCCTAAAAATGTGAAAGAGCTGCCTTTAGGGGTTTTGGGATTTAGGAAGACTTTTATTCTCCACTGGCACAATGCCTCCATCCCTTATGCTGCCTGATAAAGAAGACTGGGGATCAGAGCAGCAACCTGCCTTTAATTAGGCAAAAATAGTAAAGCAAATTAAAGATCCGTGCACCTCCTAAACAGGGCTACCATTTGAGTTAGATATGTCTCTGAATCTAGAAGGTATGCGGTATGGGGTAAGTACTGTGGCAGAGACAAGAGAAGGGGAGAAGGCCTCTAGGATATTGGTCCCAGTTCTGGAAGAGGGCAAAAGCCCCTGACAAATTCCCATAGAGCAACTGCTCCTAGCAGTGTATACAGCACTCCTCCAGGGAGAGGCTCTCACATAGCAGCCAGTCCAGCAGCCAGTGGGCTTGATGTGGGAAACAAAAGCAAAAGAAAAGTTAAATTTCCCTACTACTTACAGCCCATTGACAAATCCTTGAGATAAGCAGAGTGACCTTCCTCCAGGAACTCAGCTGCCTCCGTGTTGTTATTTTGCTAAGGGTAAAAGGCAATCTTAGCTTAACGTTATCTCAATATCTCCCCCATCTCCAGAATCCTGTAAATCTACTTTAACATACAAAAATTCCTTTGGAAACTTCCTTTATCTCTAACCTGCAAGATACATTTTGGCAATCATCCTCCAAGCATATGACCCACTGATATATATCTGAAGGGTCTCATGACTAGGGTTTTACTACACAGTAATAAATGACCTTTTCCTAACAATAGCTAGCCCCCTCAAGGTGCTGGAAACCTTGCTTCCTAAATTCCTTAGAGACTTACGCTATCCCTTAACCCCCTCCCAATTTGAAAGCATTTAATCAGCCACTCTTCAAAACCCCAGTGCAGCTATTTCCGCCCACGAGTCCTGTCCCCGTGCTTTAATAAAACCACCTGTTTGCACTGAAGACATCTTGAGAATTCTTTCTTGGCCATCAGCTCTGAACCCCACCACTTCAAAGCTTTTCAGGCTGAGCTCAGAATGGTCTGGCTGCCGATTACTCTAGAGCCCTAGCCATTAATCCTTTGCACTGATAGGTAGACTATTCTAAAGGGATTAACCCTATGGCTCAGATAATAATGCAAGGTCAACGGGTGGATGATTATGAATAAGCCTGCATGGAGTCAGGATATGTGGAGAGACAAGTGGGTCCATCTGCAAGAGCCTGAGGCAGTCCTCAGTGTTTTTCATTTCCCAGCTCAAAAAGGACTGACACCGCTTGGCAATCAGGAACTTGATACCTTGGCTCAGGTATAAGCCCTAGCTACTGAACCTTCAGTAGATACAGCAGATTGGGTGCACAGGAAGAGAGGCCACCACAGTGCCCAAGTAGCATGGCATACTGCCAGGGATGCCGGATTGTCCTTGAAGTACAGCGACTTGGTTAATTTTGTAACAACATGTCCTACGTGTTCTAAACAATACCCGAGGCAACTGCTGATAGAACCTGGGGCTATCCACTGGACTTCCTAACCGGTGAGGGATTGGCAAATTGATTTTCTTGATCCCTTCCCTCTGAGTGAGGGTTCTAAGTATGCCTTGGTTTGTGTGGACACTGCATCTGGCCTAACTTACGCTTTCTCCTGCTGCATGCAAACCAGGGTGCCACTATTAGGGATTGGAGAAGCTAGATACAATGTATAGATACCCTCATCAACTAGACAATCATTGGGGGGGGGTCACATTTCAAAAGTCATGACATGCTAGACTGCCAAAAGAACATGACAATGAGTGGAGTTTTCATTCACAAGCAGTAGGGTTGGTAGAAAGGAAAAATGAGATATTTAAGTAGTAAATTAAATTACCAGTAAAGCTAGTAAAACTAGCTTACCCAGGGACTAAAGTACTATCCTAGGCTTTAACACATTTAAACGACCAGCCAGTGGGACCTCCTTTATTTGAACATTCATTCTGGTTATCCATCTGAATTGCTTTTGCATGACCATGAACAAGCTTCCAAGTTAATGACCTTACAGATACCCACATATCTACCTCTAACGGATGGTTCCTTGTGAGACCCTCCCACACTTGACAAGACTCAGAGATTTCTGTTAAACTGCTACATTATTCCCATAAACATCCAGGCAAAAACTAAAATTTAAAAAAAAGAGAGAAATCTAACATAGGTAGATGGGTTTGTCAGTCCATTAACATCCAGGCCACAACACAATGCTTTGAGGAATTAAAAGCAACAGTCCTTATCTTGCAAATCCTTATAAAATTAGAAATGCAGCTCTAGAGGTAATTCAAAGCTCACCTATTCTCTGCCAATCTGAAAACTTTCCCTGTTGATCTCAAATGACTTATAAATTATTAGCTTTTGTAAACCAAAGTCCTTCTTGAAGAAACTTGCACTCATTCTGTTTCTTAAAGTTATAAATCCTTCCGTGTTTGAAATGTAAACACAGCCTACAATCTCCTGAGACTGAAGGGAAAAAAAGGAAAAAAAAAAAGACTTTTTCAAATACAAATTGCCAAAAGGGCTCAACTGCCCAAATTCTAAATCTCAACCTCCTTAAGATTTCTTCCAGGGAAAAACAAATCTCAAAAATCTTCTCCACAATAATTAATAACTGAAAGTTCTCTGCATCTGTCTGTATGTTTACATATGTCTATTGTGAATATATGGCATTTTCTACCTTCAGATGATATTGCTAAAATTAATTTGTAATAGAGTTTATTTGGCTTAAAGAAAATTAAGTGCTTATATATAAATTTAGTATTCATAAAATTTCTCAAAAATAAAATAGAAATGTAATCTAAATGAATTTCAGGTTCACATGATCTAGGAAAATAATCGGTATTAAAGCAAATTCAAATGTTCGCTAAAATAGGCATGTTTTTAGAGTTATCATTAAATATAAAATTTTATTCTACCGAAGTTTACTAAAATAAGCTCATCTTACACCTTTTACTAAATTTGTCACCAATAATTAGGTATAATAAAACTTTTATTTGAAAATAGCATTGGGCTGCCTGGGTGGCTGGGTCAGTTATGCATCTGCATCTGCCTTCTGCTCAGGTCATGATCTCAGAGCCCTGGGTTCCAGCCCCATGTCTGGCTTCCTGCTCAGGGGGGAGTCTGCTTCTCCCTCTCCCTCTGCCCCACACTCCCCTGCCCATCCTACTGTCTCTTTCCAATTAAAAACTAAACTAAACTAAACAAAAACAAAAAAAAAAAAGAAATTCTAAAATCTTTTTGGTAACCTGAAACCTTAAAGTTTTGCCAAGTTAAGTGCTGGGTTAAATTCAATTCATTGAATATCATTTCTAAATAAGACAAAATAATGAAACAGAATACTAAAGATAGATTTATACACTTTGGCTTCCTTATTACAGAAAAACTAAATATATATTTGGGTCCATCTTTGTGTGTTTCATTGAAAGATTGTAGTATAAAAAAATCTAGAAATTATGAAAAATATTGATAAATTTGCCAATCTAAGGGATGCTCATTTAACACATTTTACAATTGCTTACTACTTAGTTTTCACTAGAAATTAAAGTTTCTCAAGGTTAACAATTCTAATTATATATGTGGTTAAAGCTACTAAAACTCATAAGGGAAAGAACTCCATATACCAAAAAGGTAGGATATGTGCTTTCAGTAAAAGAAGATATAGGAATGGAAATACATTTTTGGTTAGGGAAAAAAAATATTTTTTAAAGATTTTATTTATTTATTTGACAGAGAGAGAGATCACGAGTAGGCAGAGAGGCAGACAGAGAGAGAGGGGGAAGCAGAGTCCCTGCTGAGCAGAGAGCCTGATGTGGGTCTCGATCCCAGGACCCTGGGATCATGACCCGAGCCGAAGGCAGAGACTTTAACCCATTGAGCCACCCAGGCGCCTAAAAAAATAATTTTTCACTAAAGTGAGGCTATTTATTTGATGCAAGAAGAATACAGGACAAAACATAAATGTAAAATAAAAAAAAAAGAAGGGAGAAGAAGGTATTAGAAGTTTATAGGAAAGGAACCTTTAAAAAGGAATTTAATGTATGGTCAGGCCTGGTTACAGTTGTATAAATTTTATTAAGTTAATAAGATTTAATATCAAAATTACACTGATACAAAATTAGAATTTGATTTTTCTCTCTGTTAAAAGAACAAAGTTCTCTTAGATTATTGGCTTGCTTCAATAAAACGTAAGTAAAAGGCCTTTTCTTTTTACCTTTAATAAAATAAAACAAAGATTCTGTGTTTTCTTCTTCTTTGAGTCTATGAGCACTTCAAAAAACGGAGTCTTCGTAGTATTAAAAGAGCTAAGTTTTGCTCACAGCTATGTAACCTCCCATATTTTCCTTTAAAATCTTTTACTGTCACTTTGGTTAAATAGATAATTAGGTATCATAATGAACTGTGATCCTAATGAAACATTTGAATCTTTTGATTTTTTAAAGTTTTTATTTAAATCCCAGTTAGCTAATATACATTGTAATATTAGCTTTGGGTGTACAATATAGAGACATTCAGCACTTCTATATATTACCCTGTGCTCATGACAAATGTACCTTTAATCCCAATCACCTATTTAACCCAACCCCCACCACCTTTCCTCTGGTAACCATCAGATTGTCCTCTATATTAAAAGTCTCAGTTTGCTTCTCTCTCCTTCTTTCTCTTTGCTTATTTGTTTTTTGTGAAATCATATCGTATTTGTCTTTTTCTGACTGACTTATTTCACTTAGCAGGATATTTTCTAGCTCCATCCATGTCGTTGCAAATAACAAGATTTTATTCTCTGATGGCTCAGTAATATTTCACATCTTCTTTATCTTTTCATCAATCAATGGATACTGTCGCGGCCGGCGCGACAATCTCGAACCAGGGCTGAGGGTAAGGGAATGAGGAAAAAGAAGTAGAGAGACAAAGTGTGGGAGCAGGAGGGACACAGTGGATGATGTCCAAACAGTGTCGAATTTTATTTCAGAGTGCACTTGATCATATAGTATAAGTGAAACAATTACAAAGAAGTGTTTATATTTAGAAGTCACATGATGCTCTTTTGAGCTTC
>CM052885.1:76888666-76925494 GCA_028534135.1 Potos flavus
CAACATCTGCTGTTTTCTGACCTGCTAATTTTAGCCATTCTGACTGGTGTGAGGTGGTATCTCACTGTGGTTTTGATTTGTATTTCTCTGATGCCGAGTGATGTTGAGCACTTTTTCATGTGTCTGTTGGCCATTTGTGCCTTATCATTTCTTTAACTATATGTTTTGTAGTTATTTTCTTAGTGGTTGCCCTGAGGATTATAATTAATACCTTACTTTATAGAAATCTATCATTAAGTTTATTGCTTTTTATTTATATTCTGCTTGTTCAAATCTGCTGTTGGGACCCTATAATAAATTTTTCATTTCAGTTATTTCTATTTGATTTATTTTTATAATTTCCATCCCTTTATTGATAGTCCTTATTTGGTGAGGCACCATTCTTTTACCTTTATCTATTTAAACATAATTTCCTTTAGCTCTTCAAACATATTTAAAATAGCTAACTTCAACTCTTTGTCTAGTAAATCCAACATCTGGGTTTATAGAGACAGTTGGCATTGATTGTTTTTTTCAAGTGTATAAGTCATATTTTATTATTTCTCTGCATACCTTTCATTTTTTTTGTTGTTGAAAATGGGACATTTTTTTCTGGAGGAAATGAAAGTCCAAGGTTTTCTGTGAAATTACCCAAATTTTTAATTGGTAATTTTAAATAAAGTCCAAAAATATATCTCATGACCTGATTTGGCAATAGGCTGCTAGTCTGTTAACTTTACTCAAACAAAAAATAGATAAATGATGGACAGAGAGATAGATGATAGATAGATAGATGATGGACAGAGAGATAGATGATAGATAGATGATGGACAGAGAGATAGATGATAGATAGATAGATAGATAGATAGATAGATAGATAAAAACTTTGTCTTCTCCAGGGGATTTATAAATATATTTTACTCAGCCAGGATGGAAATAACTAAAAACCAGTAGGCTTTTTAGATTTTTAAGTAAACTTATTAAATATTTTATACACAAATCCCAAGGTTTTCTTTATCTAATTTTATTCTCATCTGAAGGCCTCACAAATAAAGTATCTTACAATACATATAAAAAGAATGACCCAAGGGATGACAGAATGGCTGGGAATCATTCAATTAAATTCTAAAATGTTCACATTCTGCCACCAGATTAGGAAGCAACATCCCAAAACCATTTTTGCAGCTTTCAAATAAATGCGTTGCTTTCCCAAAGACCCTGAAAATGCATTTTAACTACTATAGCCATCATTGTGGGATAAGTTTGGACAAAAATATACACCTAATACTTAGATTCTCCCTGGAAAGAATTTCAGAATCCCTATAAAATGTCGGGCCCATTTTCTCTCCACCACCATATTCAGGCTGTGAACTAACCTAAGATGGCTATGGAACCAAGAATGATCTCCACATGACTTAGCATCCCTAGCTTCTCTTAGTAACCTGCCATGCAGCCAGCAACTAAATGTTTCCTAAAACAATCATCATTCTGTTCAATCCTTCAGTTAATTTGTTCCAGAATTTTACCACCTAACTCAAATCACACAAGAACAGAATTTTAAAGCAGAAGCGACCTTGGAGATCATTCTCTTCACTTCTATTTCATTGTTCTAAAACTACCAATTTCAAACTTTAAAAGATGCAGATTTATCATAGAATTCTAAGGTTCTCGGAATAAATTTTTGTTCACTCCATGTTTATGTTTCATTATTTTGTAAATAATAAAATATAACCTAATGTTTCAAATATCTTATAGGCCATTTTTCTTCCCAAAATGGAGTCCTACTTTTTGTGCTCACTTTCTATTTTCTTTAGGAAATTATGTTAACTGTTTAAAAATCCGAGGGGGTCATTTAGTACTTTTTAATAGACATGTGATTTGATATACTCCAGGGAACCTAAAATAAAGGTGAGTGAGGCCAACTTACACCATCAATCTCCCCCCTCCGAGAATTATCTGGTACATTCAGTACAATTGGTCTCCATTTACAAGAGCAATGATTCATCATACTCCAAATAGCACAAGACTGAGTCAAATCTGGCAGCTAGAGCCCACAAGAAAAGACAAGATCAGCTGCTACAGTAGTTGCTGTGTTATCCTTGACATGTCTTTCTATATAGATGTGGAATTCAGGCAAGGAAAGACATAAAATGTGGGCAAATATCACAGTGCTCATAGCTGATGTAATTTAAGGCATTGCCCCTTCCCAAGGTGTTGATCTGGTTCCAACAAACCAGCACAGTCCCTTTAGCCTTTTTTTACCACCTGAGAGATCACAATGACATTCTACCTTTTTTACCTAAAACCCTCATGCAGTATCCACTGCCAAAACAGTAGGTCAGAATTTTACTTTTTCTGAAGCAATGTAAAATAGATTGCTTCAAACCTCCCCAATATATGGAAAAACTAAATTTTCCCTATCTGGGAACAAACTCACAGCAGGCTTACCATTATTTTTTTGTCCTATCCTTCTAGGTGTTCTTTATCATTTCTGAACTTATAAAGTGCTTTCCTAAACTATATGTGATTTTTATTTTTAGTTAATTCCACATATACCAAGAAATTTAAGGTGAGAACTACAAAACCTTTTTGTTTTGGGGTTATTCAACATCATTGGATTAGATCACATACTTAATATATCATTTCATATTCAGTGTTTATTACATGACGTTCATTGTTTCCACTGCTACCTTTCCACACTACATTTTGAGCTTCATAAGGGCAGCAGCACTGACCATACTTCTTGTTCCCTCATTACCTTAAAACATACTTCACATACAATAAACGCTTCATAATTTTAAGTGTAAATTAAAGTGTAAATACAGGGACAAACCATACCTTTTCATCCTATTGCTCTCAGAAACACATGTAAAGCACACTGAATATAATGCTATTTTGTATATATCTTTTTCTATTTTGCAGTCTCTTGTCCTTGAAGCCAAACTTTTGTACTAAAATCCCAGCTCTGCCACTGACAGGGGATATAACCATGGACAAGTTACTCAACCTCTCTGTTCCTCTGTTGTGTCATCTGCAATATGGAGAGAATATCGGTATCTACCTTAAGCAGGTGTGTGGAGAATAAATGAGTTATTCCATGTAAAGAGTTTAGAACCATGCCCTCTATAAATAAATACAATTAACACAGAGGTAGGAGTCAGAATGCCAGGCTCTTCTGATCTCTCATGTGTTTATTCAGGTCAAAGTTACAGAACATCCCTGGCCCATGCTTCTTGATGTTCATCATCATCATCATATTAGTATATATATATATATATATATATATATATATATATATATATATATGCTGTCTGACTTTCTTATGAAAGACAATCTTTCAAATTGTCTAATAATAATTCTTCTCCTTTCTCACTAAGGCGTTAGAAGAAAATCAACATTTAAAATACTTTAAATCTCCAAAATAGTGCTCTATTATAATTAACTATAAACTGTTTTAACTTTTAAAAAACTTCCTTATTATAAAATAATGCATACTTATAGAAAATTCAGAAGTCCATTAAATTATATATCATCCCACCTTCCATAGATAGCTTTAACATTTTGAAATACATTCTTCAGGTTTTTCTATACATGTATTTTCATGTTAAAGTATCATTTGTTGGCATGCTTTAAGTACCACTGGAGGCTAAGGGGAAAAAATCACTACTTAGTGGTTCAGAATGAATAATTTAATGAAAACAGTGAAAAAACATGGCTGGTACTTCTCTGTCTTTCTGCATAGAGCTCCCAGAAGTAAAGCTAGACATCAAGACCAGTCATAAAGACAACCTCCTTATTCACATTGACCAGCTATAATGCAGTTGAAGAACATTTTGTTTTCAGTGCAATTAATAATCCATATAGCCTTTTGTTATACTTTTCAAGAAATAAGAGATTATGTTGAGTGAAATAAGTCAAGCAGAGAGAGTCAATTATCATATGGTTTCACTTACGTGTGGAGCATAAGGAAAAATATGGAAGACATTGGGAGAAGGAAAGGAAGAGTGAATTGGGAGAAAACGGAGTGAGAGATGAAACATGAGAGACTGCGGACTCTGAGAAACAAACTGAGGGTTTTGGAGGGGAGGGGGCTGGGGAGTTGGGTAAGCCTGGTGGTGGGTATTGAGGAGGGCACATATTGCATGGAGCACTGGGTGTGGTGCATGGACAATGAATCTTGGAACACTGAAAAAATAAAATAAAAATTAAAAAAAAAGAAATAATAATCTAAAACAAAAGGAATACACAGTAGCCATTTTCTGTTCATATGGTAGGATCAACTTCCCAACCTCCCCTTGTCCTTTCCCCAGCATTAGGGATAGGAGAGCAGCACATGCTTCATGGAGAGAAAATTTTCCCCAGAGACTTTGTCTCTACTGGGTTAAGTGTTCATTCTTCTAGCCTTGGACATAAGCCAGACTTGATGATATAAATTAATAACAACCGAACATTCACTTCAACTTGAGGATGAGCTCAAGAATATAGCAGAATGCCAACTAAAGACCTTATCTCATAGTAGTCTAAGAAAGTCCTGGGAATAAAAGCTGGAATATGGATGGTGCCTTGTAAAAGCCAGATATCCCAGTAAGCTCAGAGTGGCCAAACCTACTGTGAAAATCAAGGAATCTACAGAAAGCAGCACCTAGAATGAGGGCTCCCTCACTAAAGAAAGAAGAGGAAGGTGCTCTACACCAAACATAAAAGGAATTTTTGTATAGGGAGTCTATGTGTCAGACACTATGGAGTTTAAATATGTCTAAGTTCAAATGCATTTTGAATCTCCAGCAATACATGAGACAGGTAATATTATTCCCTTTTTATAGATAAGGACACTGAGGCTCAGAAGATTAAGTAATTTTTCTGAGGCCTCACAGACAGAAAGTGTCTAAACTGGAATTCAAACCCACATCTTAAAGCCCTTGTTTAAAAAAAAAAAAATGTAGACTTAACACCATTTATTAAGAACACGTTTGTAGACTTGCCAAGTGTTGGTTATTGTTTAGCCTAACAGCAGGTATAGTCTTGTTTTTCCATGAATTCCTTAGGTCATTAGCTTAGGAATTATCCCCAAAGGTATCTGGTTCTTGCTAGATTGCCAACTACTTCCCTCAATACCAGTTCTGCAGAAAACTGAAGTGAAAGGGTGTGTGGATTACAGGGACAAACTCTACAGTCCTAAGAATCTCTGAGGACACTCATTGCTAACTTCAGTTGGGGTGAGGGTTGGCGATGGGCAGCAGCCTGGAGCAGAGGGTGGCTGGAGGAAGCAATGACAGGGGAGAATTGGTAGAGAAAAGCTGCTAATCTTTTTGCATTGGTCTTTGTTATGTTTTGTCTTAGGTACCATCATTGCCTACCCCTAAAGAGCGACAATCAGTGACAGCAATCCAGACCACCCATACCAGTATCCTTCAAGTCACAGGGCGGTCCACAAGCCATGCTGCAGTGAGCTGTTGATGAAAACGTCTACAGACAGAGCAGCATCCATTGAGTGTCATTCCTCCACCCCTTCAAACTGCCAGAGCTGCTGGGTGATCAGAAGGAGACTGCTTCCTCCAGCAGCTATTTTGCTGTAAAGGCTTCAAAAATAAACCCTGATTTTCAACTTTTCTTTCTCACTTGTCTGTATGCTCATGTTTTTCTACATTTTTCTTAATCAATGTAATTTATTTTTGAAATAAGGAAAATAAATAGTTCCCCTTTTTGTCATAAAGAAAATAAAATTAAAGCATTCCGAGAAATTTTTTAAAAACTGAAGCTGTGGGGTGCCTGAGTGGCTCAGTCAATTAAGCGTCTGACTCTTGGTTTCAGCTCAGGTCATGATCTCAGGGTCCTGGGAACAAGCCCCGAGTGGGCTCCACTTTCAGCAGGGAGTCTGCTTGAGGATGATCTCTCTCCACCTGCCCCTCCTCCTAATTGCACTCTCTCTCGCTCAAATAAATAAATAAATGTTCTAAAAATTCAATACAAGTAAAAACAATGACCTACTACCTCATATCTATTAAGCAAGCCAAAATTAGAAAGTCAAATAACATATTGCTCATGAAGCATACACATGTGCAGCTATCCAGAAGACCAATTTAACAATACCTATGCAAAATAAGTAAGCAAACATTGTTTGACCCAGAAATTCCACCTGTTAATATATCCCAAATAAATACTTAAGCAATTCCATAAAGGGACGTGTGTAAGGGTATTCATGTTCATGTTCCTTGTAGCTTTTTTTTTTTTTCTGGCTAGGAGTTGAAGGTTATCTGGGTGCCCAGTGCCAGGAATGTAAATAGGGTAAAATGTGGTGACACATATTCAGGGATATCAGAAAACAATTAATTACAAGCAATAGATTTACACATAGAAGTATGAAGATATCTCTAAAATATTGTTCTTAAAGGAAAAAAGTAAATTTTTAAAAAAATATACTCAAACCAAAAATATTCATTTTGCAAGAACACTTACAGACCACAGATACATGTTAAATGTCATAGATTCTACAGGGGGAGGGCAATGGGAATGAGGTACAAGGATAAAAATAAGAGAGAGACCTTGCATGGACCAGTGATGATAGCGTGCCATTAACCCTTACTTCAATTCTTTCTACCCTTTATGTGGATACTTCCACCTCTACCACTTTCCATCATTCCTGGTACTATTGTGAAAAGTCTTATTAGAGAAAATGCATGGATGGTAGGCATGGACCCTGGATGGATAGTAGGCACAGACACTAAGATGCTCATCAGACAATCTGAATTTGATATCCATCAGTAACCACTGGAAAGTGGTGAGGTGGAGGAACAGTTTTCCTTGCCTGTATCCCCCATCAAGGACATCTGCCATTTAGAATTCCCTTTAGTTTACCATATTCTGCTGCCCCCCCCCCCCGAGACCCATGCTAGCATATTCTCATGTGGATATGTGGGAAGACAGAGATGATGCAAAGCACTACACAAATGTAAGATACTATTACCAGGTCTCTGCCACATTACCTCTTATTTAGCCATTAATTATTGCTCTCCCAATTCCCTACATATTTTCTCAAGTAATAAGACATGACTGAGGAGATAATGAGATATACCTGGGAATCAAACAGTCCCCAAAAACACCCTATTAATTTTTCCCTCACCTCGTTGCTATGAGACCAGTAACAGGAGACATCTGGACAGGTAAACATCCCAACATCATCGATTCAGTACAAAGGCCCAAGAGGTGATTCATCCATTTCAGAGATAAGAAGTACTGAAAGAAGAGAGGTAACAGGAAGAAAAAGGGAGAGAGAAGAGGAGAGGAATGAATAAAGTCCTTGCTTTGGTATTTGAGCAAGTATTGAAACATTTCAAATTAATTATGTTCAGTGCGTATTGATAGAATTGTGTCATAATAAATGAAGTACTTGTAAATGATGCAAAAATAAAAAAAGTAAACAAATTTTCATTGATTCTGCTATATAGTTCTTTTTTTTAAGATTTTATTTATTTGACAGAGAGAGAGATCACAAGTAGGCAGAGAGGCAGGCAGAGAGAGAGGGGGAAGCAGGCTCCCCGCCGAGCAGAGAGCCCCATGCGGGGCTTGATCCCAGGACTCCGAGATCATGAACTGAGCTGAAAGCAGAGGCTTTAACCCGCTGAGCCACCCAGGCACCCCAGATTCTGCTACATAATTCTGATAAAAACTAGGGACACCATATTTTCAGCATGAGATTAATATTTTCATGAATAATATTAGCAACATTTTGGCATTCCTTTCTTTGCAAGAGCACAGAAGGCTTGCCTAGACCAGTGCACAAGTGTAAAGATGATCCATATGTTTTGCATTCACATACAATATTTTATATTCATTCAATAAAGCTCCCTGTGGTTTGAGATCTGAACCAATTACCACCAGCCAGAGAGTTGTTGCTAATAGTCTACAGTTTCAAACTTTGGGAACCCAAGGGAAGAGTGAATTCAACAGAGGTCTTTGTTTTGGCACATTCCTCCTGCTTCACATGGCCTGGTTGTACCAATGGCAAAATATTCACAATACCTTGCCTTGGATTAAAATACTACTATTTGTGACTCCAACCTGTACTAATCATATAGCATGTGTGACTTCAATCAACTCTCCCAACCTTTAAAGACTTTTTTGTGGCCACATTTTGCAAAGACTTTCATTTTGCAAAGTTGGAGGCACTAGACAGTGCCCCCGACCAACATACAGGTTACGCAGGCCCTTTCTCAAATAAGTATTTCACTCTAAGCAAACACTCCAGAGAGTAAATACTGATTTTCATTTTAAACCTTTCTAAAATGTGCAGTTGACTTCACTGTTATAACTATAAGTTGCCATGCTAGAGCCTTGGAGGCTGACAGCACAGACCAGAGGGCTAAATGACCTTGCTTGTCTTCCTAGAGGCAGTAACAGCCAGACCCAACACTAACCTGTGTGTTAGTAGATATGCTTTTAGAAGGACACAGATGCTTGAAAATCACTTTCTCCCATATTCATCATCTCCAGACTGTAGAACTCTGTGAAATGGAAAGTGCCTGGACTCTGCAGTTGAAAACAAATGGAATGGAGTCCTCACTTTACCATTTATTACTCTCTGAAGTTGAGGCGCTTATTTTACTTCTCCAAGTTTCCATCTAAATTCAAGACACAGGGGCACCTGGGTGGCTCAGTGAGTTAAAGCCTCTGCCTTTGGCTCAGGTCATGATCTCTGGGTCCTGGGATGGGGCCCCGCATCGGGCTCTCTGCTCAGCAGGGAGCCTGCTTCCCCCTCTCTCTCTGCCTGCCTCTGTCTACTTGTGATCTCTCTCTCTCTGTCAAATAAATAAATAAAATCTTAAATAAACAAACAAACAAATAAATAAATAAATAAATAAATAAATAAATAAATAAATAAATTCAAGACACAACTTCCTACCTCAAAGGATTAAAAATTAGATATGACATTTACTGCCACCCTGAAAACTTTTCAATAGCCTCCCCCTTTATCTATGTAGTATCTAACGTAAGCTCCTTTGCAACATCTAAGGTCTTGCAAGGCTGGCCCTTGCCCTTCTCCCTCTTCCACCACTCCTTGCACTCCTCCTACCCTCCAGCAATGTTGCCCACTTCCCGCTGAAAACACCTTACCTCTCTGTGCCTTTGCCCATGTAAGCTCCTCTACCTAGACCACCTTGCTCTCTTGGCCAACCTCAGTTCATCCTTTAGGCCTCAGTTTAAATGTCTTCTATATTCTGGAAGATCTCTCCCAAGACCAGTCTGACTTCAGTGTTCCTTCTCCAATGCTCTAGAACACTGTGTCCGTACCCCCATTAAAGTAAGTATCATACTACATTCTAATTGCTTTGTTGCATATCTATCTCTGCATCAGACTGCAAATCCCCTGAAAGCAGAGACTGTGTCTTTCCACTGAGGCAGTCACAATATCCTACACTTGGAAGACACTTAGTAAATGGGAATTCCTCCTCCCCTCTTCATCTGTGGGGATATCTTCATCAATGGCCAAAGTCTCCTGGTCTCAGTCTCCATCCTTTCTTCCCATTGTTAATGCTGACTACGACCTCCCTCTGATCTTCTATTTTCTGAAATCAGCTAAATCCTCATCCTAAATCCTCATGAAGGTTTAGAGAGACACAGCAGGGAAGTCAGGAAAGAGAGACCAATAAAATTACAAATTCTATATATCCCCCACTGGCTATGTTTTGTTAACCTTCTGGTTTTTTTTAGCAATGAACATTAAAGCTTGAAAAGAGAAAGAGCCCGTGTGCTTGTTTTCAAATAAGCAAGGAGGGGAAGGCAGGGAGAATATACCCCACTCACTCTCCACTTGCTGGGAACGGAGGCAGGTGGTGTTTGCTTCACAGAAAAAAGGAAACTGTCTCAGGACCTAGGAACACTGACAAAGCAAAAGCAGCTCCCTGTTCAGAGGAGGTCTCCTTGTGGTTCTTGCAAACTGTTTCCGAGACAAGGGTGTCCCTTCCCCTTTAGGGACCTTACCAGTAGATCAGAATTCCAAACAAGTTAGCTACAGCTGCTTTCCTGCTGTTCTTGCCTTTCTTCATTGATGCTGGGAGCTCAAAGACCCCTTTTCTGGCACCAAAATACTTTTCTTTCTTGTTTCATTTGCATAAACTGGATATTGGAGAATACGCTGTATTGTAATATGCTGTAGCACAATGAAGTAAGCTTCTCATGAAACACAGTTGGAAGAGGCCCACTGTGCCCACTATCTCTCCCTGCCCCTAAATCTCTCAACACTAATAAGGGTAGGTCAGGTCCAAGCATACACAGAAGTCTCACCTAAGACAATGGACTTATACCAATTTCTGTTTATTCACTGCTTTTCCTACTGAAAATTTTTATGTGTCATTTCCTTACCCATAGTTACCCATGAAGTAGTGCCATCTCCACAAAACAAGCTGACTAACTCTCCAGGCCTAGAAGTAGAACCTGCAAAGGTGCTAATAACTGGGAAGTGCAAACAGTACACATTTGCCCACAAACCAGTAGAAAAGAGTCTGAAGTTCACTCAGTTTATCTGGGATTCTGAAGGGCTTTCTGGTTCAGTCATCTTTCTAATCCCACTCATTAAGCTTCCAGAGTTTTTCTGTTTTGAAGTTCGATTTAGCTAGCATCTTCTAGCCTACCTAGAGTTTCCAAATAAAATACAGAACATCCAGTTACATTTTTATTTCAGGTAAAAAACAAATAATTTTTTAAGTTTAAGTACATCCCAAATACTGCATGGAACATACTTATACTGAAAATTCTTCATTGTTTATCTGAAATTCAAATGTAATTGGGTATTCTGTGTTTTGACATAACTTATTTTTCCAAGAATATAAAGGATTCTTGGATTTATGTTTTAAGGAATTATCTGAGATTAAAGATTTCCTACATCCTTACTTCACTTAGAGTGTAATCTAAGTGAAGTACTTACTTCACTTACTTCCTTACATCCTTACTTCACTTAACACTTGCTACTTTGATCATCTCTCTGGAGTTGATCAAAGTAGCAAGTATTAATACAATTCATTTCAGTTTCATTTTTTCCCTACTTACTTCTGGAACAGAGTATTGCAAATAGCCATAAAGAAATCTAAATAGAGGGGTGCCTTGGTGACTCAGTGGGTTAAATGTCTAACTCTTAATCCCTGTTCAGACCTTGATCTTGGGATCATGAGTTCAAGCCCCACACTAGGTTCCACGTTGGGTATGGAGCCTACTTTAAAAAAAGATAAAAAAGAGAAATCTAAATAGACTAAGGTAGAATGGAAACAAGTTATGGGTAAACCACAGATGTTTCTCAATCCCAGCACAGTTTGGGTGTTCAAATTTTATTGATTACGGCTTTATTGTTCCTTCCTCCTGGTTTGGTTTGAAGGCTTGCATAACAAATGAGGCATTTTTAATGAACCTAAGCTAAATATTGATTCAAGGAGTAAACAAATTCCAATTAAATTTTATTCACTACAAACTCAGCTCACTTTCCAATAGCTGTCTTTTAAAGCAGTTTACTGAACCAAAATATATTTTAGACAGATTCCTTTTTTAAAAACACTAAAAAAGAACCTAGGTAAGGAAAGTAACCTGCACTCTGACTTTTCCTAAGAAAAACAGATTAGAAGTGGCAGTCATAATTTTTTCAAATGGATCACATTTGTGGCCTGAATGGGTTACTAAAATTTGCAACTCAGACATCCAACAAGTGCACTGAGAGTTGGAATCTCCTTTCCAACCCAGAAAAAAATAGTAACAGAGTCAGAAGAAGAAAAAGTAGAAGTAGTACTCGTATAGTGTAGTAGTGCTTTGGGGAGGAATTGGAGGAGAAAGCGTATAACTTCATCTTTGATGCCCAATGTGTGACAAGTCTATAGGCCCACATCTACCAGGAGTTGATGCAGGATTCAAATACAAGCAGTCGGACTTCTGACTTCTGCCTGCAGACTACCACAAGATAGCCACTAGGCTCACCCAATCTCCACAATAATGATGGCTCACAGAACTCACTTCTTCCATTTTCTACTCACGTTAACTCGTTCTTTATTTCAATACATAGTGGCATACTAGGCACTCGGCATAGAGCTGGCATGGAGTGAGAAGACAAGACAGAGCCCAGGCCCTGTTTTACACGTCGAAGAGTATAGGATAGGAGGCAGAAAATGTTAACAAGTAAACAAGAAAGACTAAATTCCGATGGCCATTCTAAAGGCAAGGAAGTTGCCACAAGTAAGGAAATAGGAGGGACCTAGTTCAGACGACACTGAAATTCAGAGAAAACCTCTCCAGAAAGGGTATGTTTAAGGAAGACATTAAAAAAAGACTTGGAGGAAGCTATAAAAAAACAAACGAGAACCAAACAGGCAATAACCAAAATCAGCAGAAGAAAGGCAGCTTCAATGCAGGAGGGAGTTGGGGGCCTGCCAGGATGAGAACAGAGGCCTTCCTGGCTGCAGTCCCATAGGAGATGAAGGCCCTCCTGGGATGCTGTAAAGGTTTGGCTGGGAAGGGCTTTAAGCAAAAGTGAAATTCCTGATTGTCCTAAACAGAATGGATTCTGAAAAAGCCTAGGGCAAGAAAGATATTCCAACAATAATTCTCTGACATCCATTGAGTGTTCTGCAATTCAATTGTTTTAACACTAACTACCTAGAGTTAGTGCAGACCCCAAGTTAAGGGCAAAGTTATTCACAAAACTGCCCCCACTTTAGAGGCCAACCACAAGTCTTGGGGGCCATCTGCATTTCTGCATTCTGCGTTTCTGACAAACCAGCTATAAATTTCCCTTGACACCTTAGGTTCAACAATTCACTAGAATGAGTGACTTACAGAACTCTCTGAAAGTACTATACCTACAATTAGAGTTTTATCCTAAAAAAAAAAAAAGATCAGGAACAGTCAAATGGAAGAGGTGCCCAGGGCGAGTTCTTGATGGAGAGGGAACACAGAGCTGCCTTGCCTTCTCCCCATGGAATCTGGATATACCACCTTCCAAGCACATCAGTGTGTTCACCAACCAGGAAGCTCCACTGAGCTTCAGTGAACAGTTTTACTGGGGTCTTATCATGTCACTGGCCACATGATTGGACTCAGTCTCTAGCCCCTCTCTTTTCGCTGGAGGTTGGAGATGGGACTGAGAGTTCCAACCCTCTAACATCTCCTTGATCTTTCTGGTGTGGTCAGCCCATCCTCTGAAACTATCCAAGGGGCCCACCAGAAGTCACCTCATTAGCATAAACTCAGGAAGAGTGTAAAGGGACTCATTAGGAATAACCAAAGACACTCCTATCACTCAGGAACTTCCAAGAGTTTTTGAAACGCTGTGCAAGGAACCAGAGACAAAGACCTGATACATTCTATATTACATCACAGTAAGAGACAGGAAAACGAGGTGGGTGACCTATAATATTTAGCAGTTAAAAATTAAAAGGAGAGGCGCCTGGGTGGGTCAGTCGATTAAGCATCCAACTTTCAATTTAGGCTCAGGTCATGGTCTCAAGGTCCGGAGATCAAGCCCTGCATAGGGCTCTGCATGCCGCATGGAGTCTACTTGAGATTCTCTCCCCCTTTCCCTCCCCCAACTCATGTGCACGTGCTCACTCTATTTTTCTCTCTTTCTAAAATAAATAAATCTTTAAAAAAAAAAAAAAACTAAAAGGAATCTACCCTAGTTTGAGAGGTGGTCTGCAGAGAAGAAGTAATGGTTGAAACAGGAGAAGAAAATTCAAGAGGGAAACAGAAGCAGTTCCAAGGAAAAAGCAAGGAGTTGTCTGCAACTCTTTCGCTTTAAATGAGACATGCCTGTTTTGATACTGACACTCTACAGCCTACAAAAGGAAGAGAACCTTCTCTAATAGAGAATATTTTATTTTACTCTTAAAAATACCAACACTGACCCTTCCATATATTTGTCCTAAGAGATTCAAATCTAGGACCTTCTTGCCAAGAGCCCACAGAAATTTCCTTTCAGCCTTTCAGGGAAGTTTTTTTATATTGCTATCTAATTCCACGAGCAAATTTTCTGTAACTTTTTAATTAACTTAGAATTCGCAGAAGAAACAATTAATGAATATCTGTGAATTATTTTATGAACACAAAGATGAAAAACATAAACAACATGGCACTAACTCTTGTTTAACTGACACAGAAGTGCAGAGGGAACGTGAACATGACACAGCAGCCAGGATTTGGGCGGGCCTCTGGTATTACATCATAGCCTGGCTGGGAGGAGGGCTGGAGCTCATTAAGAAAACGCCCCTGTACAAAGGCCTAAACCGTAGTTCCGAGCTTTCTGGAACTTGGGCTGACAGCCCTGTAGCTACTTTCCCCCTTGACTGCCAGCCATCCCCAGGTTGTCTAGGAAAAACTAGTAGTCTGTTTTGCATTGTCTGTTCAATAAATAGAATTCAGCTTTGTGCTGATTGAGCAGTAACATTTTATCTGGAGCAGGACTCTGATTTCTGACACTAATGGCCTTAAACAAAATAGAGAATTCTACATTTGATGAAGCAGAGCGCCTAGCTGTCGACTATGTGAAGGGGATTCTGCAACCCACTCCTACCTGTGACACGTGGGACCAGATCTGGAACTTCCAAGCGAAGTCTGATGATCTGCTTATTGCCACCTATCCTAAAGCAGGTAGGTGGAAGGGGTGTGGGGGAGGCGAAGAAGAGAATTAGGAAGGTGAGTGGGTAAAATATTAAAAATGAAATAAAGAAACTGATCTGGGTTGGAAAATTGTTTACTGGACAGATATGGCTAAGTCAAAACACTTGTGGAAACTGAAACTACAGAAAAAAATATTAAAATGATGCACAAAATTTTAAGAATTTAATTCTTCCTATAATGTACGTATTTTTTTACTTCCCCAGGAGAGTGACTCAAACAGCCAGGAACTAATGGACTAGATTATTGATTTGTTTATTTCCAATGCAGGCCCTTAGTGCATATCCTGTTAAAAAAAAAAAAAAAGAACTGCTTTGTGTGTGTGTAAGCTATAAAGCGGATTTCCAAGGCTGATCCAGGGAAGAATTAGGGGAGCTTTGGTCCTGCAATGGTGATTTCACCTCAGCAGCCTCCAGAAGCCCTCAAAATCTCCCAATTGAGGGTCTAAGAACTACTCTTTTGATTTCTATCTTCCCTTGTGGTATGTTGTGAACCTACTTCCTTGTTTCAATAATCAGTTTAACAAAAGTTGTTAAGAAGTTAGACTTCTTGAGCCCAGTCACCACTGTATCATAAAAATTTTAGGATGAGCAGGGAGAAATAGTTCTCTGCAGATATTTGTGCATATCTGCACATATACTAAAAATATACTATTCAATTCACAGCCAGATTGCATATACATTTGGTCTCTGCAAAATCAAGCTCCTTGTCAATAACTCCTCTTACATACACACACACACACACACACACACACACACACGGAGATGTTCATATTGAAACATACACATGTGCACACACACCAAAAAATCTAAACCTAAGCATTTTCTTAGATTGTATGTTCAAACCCCTCTTAAGTCCTTATCTCTAATGATCCTGATAAAAAACTGCCAGCAGATGGGAGCTTTAGACTCTCATTCATCCATCAGTTTCATATTGTTCCTAATTTTCTAATCTTACTCATCATGAGCCTGTTCAGAATTAAACTTTCTTAATGTGAACGTAAAAGTCATCACTGGTGAGAATCACATCTCACAGTTTTAATTTTGTCCACAATTCTACTTTATCATCTTTTCAGTACATGTTTACATCATTTAAGCATAATGTTTAAAAATTAATCTTTTCTCCACCTGCCAAATGTGAGCAGTAAGACTTGGTTTGTTTAAGGTTTTCATGGGTTAGAGTTAATAGGACTTGAGTGATCCAAATAACACACTCAAAAAAAAAAAATGCCAGCTAATGTAACATTTAATCATCACTAAAACCTTACCCATTAATAAAGGTTATATTTATTAGAGGGAAGCATAGATGGATAAGCATAGATGAAAAATGTGGTTTACGCTTAAATTTTTAAAAGAATAATTAAATACTTTGGGAATGAGCCAAGAGAAAATATATTCTAAAATTACTGACTTCTAGACGATGAATTGAGAAGTCATTCCACTCATCCCCAAACCTCTAGCAACATGTCAGCCTGCCCCAATGTTAGCTGGCTTTAAACAGCTGTAAATTCAGAGTGAATACATCAAATCAGTACAAATAGCTCTCTCTTTGATTAGATAGCTAAAGAAATATTGGTCCTTTATCCTGTAATGAAAGAGTTGGTGCCAGAAATTATTAGAGACCTAACTCATCTAGGCTATAAAATGTAATTTTTTTTCATTGTTTCCTGACTTATGCCCTTCCTGGAGACCTAAAAACACTGACTTGACAGTATGAGAAAAGGCATCTGTAATGAGAGCTGGTGTCATAGAATACAGGAAGATCAGCCCAGATATAGGATTCAGAGAACCATCCTAAAATTGTCAAACTTCTTCCCAACATCTGGTACAACAGTTCTTCATCAAAGTATGAAGATTCAGCTGGTAGGAACTATATTAGTCAGAATCCAGCAGCACACAGAAACTGAGGCTGGAGAAAGAGACCCTTCTTCCTGTGGCTTCTCGGGTTCAAGGCACTAGGCAGCAGAATGTGGTATGAACTATGCAAAATTTCTATCTATTGGAGTTACCATAAGTGTCACCACCTTGGGAAGAATGACCTCTACCACTCCTCTGCTTTCCAATGCATTTCATTAGCAGTATCTAAATAGTATTCAAAATCTTAGTGGTAAAGAAGTCTACGGAATATACTTTTTAACCTTCCAGTCCTTGAGATAAGGGGAAAATTGAGAAACAGTTGAAAATGGATACTAAGTACTAATGATCAATATCAAGCCCAGGTACTAATCATTCATTTGTTCATTCAGCCAACACATATTAACTACCTCCTATGTGGCAGCCCCACACTACGTGCTTGGGAAACATTTTAAAAACCACATAGCAATTACTCTCCAGGAGATTATAATCAGGTGAGAAAGACCTTTCATTCTGTCTTTCTTAGAACAATGCAGCTACATCAATAGAGTAACAATCCAAATTAATGGTTATGACAGGCAAAAAAGTGAACTGTCTATTTATCAATATAATATCCACTCCAAATTGCAGCCTTTGTATAAAAATTCACATTATAATAACACAAGACATAAATAAAAAATGATGTTTTCTGAATTCCACTATAAACCTAGCTTTAAAATTCAGAAAGGTGTTCTAACAAGTATAATCATATTTTAAGAAATGTAATATACTAAATGTCTATGCATCTTCATCTTACATGCGGAATAAGGAACAACATGGACTCAGGAGATAGTGGACTTAATACAAAATGAAGGTGATATTGAGAAAAGTCAACGAGCACCTACTCATGTACGAATTCCTTTCATCGAATGGATAATCCCATCCATAGGATCTGGTAAGTTTCGAATAGCCACACTTGACTAAGGCCTAAATATACACCTAGGATTTTTACCATTATGTAGCCCTCTCAAAATTCTAGGCATTCAAGCTAAAAAAAAAAAATAATAATAGAAAAGGCATAAGAATTAATACAACCACCTTGAAAAACTAGAAAAAAATTAAATTCTAGACAGTCAAACAATTACTAATGAATTCTGTGCCTTTGCATTTTTTTAACTATGTCTGGCCATTGTTGTACTCCAGACATTTTCTAATGGAGTTACTGCTTATACAAAAGTAAGTTAAGTTTTTATTCTCCATTAGAAATTAATTTTATTCCACAAGGATGAGCCCAAGTAAGATAATTTCATGGTGGAAGAGTATGAATTTTTTACATTCTTATTTACCTAGTTTCTTGTTTGTTATGGCTTAAAACTGTTCCAGCTTTTTTAAAAAAATCATTCATAGGCTAGAAATACTCTCATATCAAATTTACAGCTGTAGTGTTCTCACAGGTGACTTGAATTGTTCAGTTGTTCCTAAAATAGTAACAATGGAAGCAGCAAGATTTTGAAGCAAATTGAAATGGTGGGAAGTGATCAAAAATCAATTTTACAGGTTTGGACCAAGCTAATGAAATGCCCTCACCACGGACCCTGAAAACACATCTTCCCATCCACTTGCTGCCATCATCCTTCATAGAAAAAAACTGTAAGGTAAAAAGCAAAAGGAATTCACGGTTTACTCCTTAGAACAACCCTAGAGTGGTCTTCAATTTCCTCTTAAATCACTTTACTTGTTGGAGCACCTGGGTGGCTCAGTCAATTAAGCATCTGACTCTTGGTTTCAGCTTAGGGCATGATCTCAGCGTCTTCAAATCGAGCCCCACACTGGACTCCATGCTCAGTGTGGAGTCTGCTTAAGATTCTCTCCCTCTCCCTCCACCCCTCACCTCGCTCTCTCTCTCTCTTTCTCAGAAACAAATAAATAAATCTTTAAAAAAAAAACACTCCACTTGTTAAAGAATAGAGAGTCCATCTCTTCACAATAATCAATATGCAAATTGATTTGAATCCTTTTCAAGTCCCACAAAAACCAAGATCACAAGAACAGAGCATCAGAAAATCTCATCTTCATGGAATGTATCCACTTGAACATAATTTGTGTGGGCAATAACTACATATAAGTCTAATCCTACTTTTGCTTCTTTCCCTCCTCCTGCCATTCCTAGATAATCTATGTAGCAAGAAATCCAAAGGACAATATGGTATCTTATTACCATTTCCAAAGAATGAATAAAGCCCTTCCTGCTCCAGGAACCTGGGAAGAGTATTTTGAGAGTTTTCTAGCTGGGAAAGGTAAGACAATTCAGCTTTGTTTCTTTCTCAAAATCCTCAAATACCCTAAAAGGAAAGAATCATTTCCTTAGAACAGCCAGGGCTCTGCTTGCTTTACTGTGAAGAAATCATCAGTATGATACTCTCCCTCTCTTTAGAAACTCTCCTTTCAGTGGAATATTTGTTCGTTGGGCCTCTGTGATTCATTACCATTTTTCGTCCCTCCTTGCAGTGTGCTGGGGTTCTTGGCATGACCATGTGAAAGGATGGTGGAAAGCCAAAGACCAACACCACATTCTCTACCTCTTCTATGAGGACCTGAAGAAGGTGAGGGGCAATGCTATCTAATGGACCGTAAGACATTTAGGTCATAATGTATGGACCACACTGGGAACTCACAGATTAAAACAGGGAATAGAAAATGCTGCATTTCATTGGCTACTGCTGTCCATGTATCAAAGCACACATGGCATATCATGAGTTTACGTATCACATAGTTTCATCTCCAACTTCCTGGTGCTCCCCAGAGCATATCCCATATGGTATACGTTTTCCAGATACGCAAAATATGAGTGATACCTTTTTTCCCCTTTCATGTCTATTTTAAAATTCTGTTTAGAAAGGAAAACATTTTCGAGTACATTTTGGGTTTTTTCATTAGTACTTGAGAAACATCATAATTTCAAGAAATGATTTAAGAAACTAGGGTGTAATGGAAAATACTAATGATTTAGATTCAAAATTCTTGAAATCAGGTTCCGGCTTTACCACCTACTGGCAATTATTCTTAGTGAGGACATGTAACATCTAAGAGACTTGCTTAGTTTCCCTAAATGCAAAAACTAGATAGTAATATATACTCTTCCAAGATCTACAATGAGGACTAAATAAGATGATGTTCATGGGAGTTACTATATAATGATATAGTATCATTATACTATATAGTATATATAATGATATACTATCGTTATAGTATAAATGATAATATGCTAAATACTATCTGTGACTTAACTAAATACAGGAATCTACAAAAATTACAGTCTTTGTTTTTCAGTTTATCATTGAAAGTCTTGATACTCAAAAGGTGCTTCACAGATTAGCTGCATGGGGCTCTCAGAGACCACATCAGGCCTGCTAAGTCAGAGTGTGCACTTTATAAGATGCCTAGGGGATTTGTGGGCACGTTAATTTAGATGCACAACTCCTAAATCACTGCTGGGACTCATTTAGTTGTTTCTACAGAATATCAAAAAAGTGAAACAATAATTTTTTTATTTTTTTAGTTGAGATATAATAGACATTTAACATTGTATTAGTTACAGGTACAACATGATTTAGTATCTGTATATATTGTGACATGAGCACCACAAGTCCAGTTGACATCTATCACCACACATAGCTACAGAATTTTTTTCTTGTGATGAGAATTTTTAAGATCCATTTTCTTAGCATCTGTCAAATATACAATACAGTATTATTAACCATAGTCACCACGCTATACATTACATCCCCAGGATATACGTATTTTATAACTGGAAGTTTGTACCTTTTGACCACCTTCACCCATTTCCCACCCCCTAATCCCCACTTCTGGCAACATCAATCTCTTCATATCTATGATTTTAGTTGTTGTTGCTTAGATTTCACTCTATAGTTTTTTTCAAATAGAAAAAGTTGGATATATCCCTATTTTAGTGCAGAGAGTTATCTACTCACAGAATTCTATATTTAGATACTCAGTTAAGAAATATTATGTCAGGGGGTTGTATGCTATAAGGGGAGAGTTTCTCTTTCTTGAGTAGATATGACAAACTGAGGAAGCCACAGAAGGAAGGGTGCTATTAAATTCAGAATAGGAAAACTCCATGTAGGGATACTTGTCTACCATATGTATCATAGCAGTGTCAAAGTAAAGCTATGTCACCAGGAATGACACCCTTTTAACAAGGTACATCTTAATGTATTATGAATTCCAGGAAGAAATTTTACTGAACAGGTAGTCTAACCTCAGAGTCCCTACAGGACTCTTTTAAGTACTTAAAGGGCTCTTTTAAGTATTTCTGTCATCATGTTCTGGAATGTCCCCTAACTAGTTACTCAAAGCACAATATTCTCACCACTCTTGCTGATTCCTAGTCTATGTGAGGCCAATTAAATTAAGTACTACTTTTGACATCCAAACTTTTAAAGCAGATGACACAGTTGTCAGGCTAAACCTTTCCACTTTCCCTTCCCTACCACTCCTTCCAGAAATAGGGACTTCCCATAGCCACAGCTCCCCAGGGTGGTGTGTCCCTCTGATGAGGAAATACTGGAAATGAGCTCCTGTCAGGAATACATAAACACCTGGATATGCTGGGTAGTAGACTTACTAGCTTTGGGGGCCTCTTGAGTACCTCACGCGTGCAAAATAGTCATCATTCTTTTCCTACCACTTACGCCACCACTGAGATGGTCTGGGACATTTCTATCAATGTCAGAAATGGAGAGACCCTCCTTAAATTGTCTTCCCCTATGCTTCTGCAATGTCTTTGTTGTTATCATCAGTCTATGGACTCACCCCATTAGACATTTGACTGACCAAGACTCCTTCCCATAACTGACTTGCATAGGACACTTGGGCATAACTCTTAGGGAAGCATTCTCCATGCACTGCATGTCATTTTATAGTAAATGTTTCACTAATACCACTCAGTTTTTGTTTCCATGTTAGAGCAAGAAAAGCTTAGTAATTCCAGTTAATAAAAAAGAGAACAATGTGGACCATCATATTAAATTGAGTACTTGTGAGAGATTTTAAGATTTTATTTATTTATTTATTTGAGAGAGGGAGACTGCATGAGAGCAGGGGGACGGGCAGAGGGAGAAGGAGAAAATCTCAAGCAGACTCCACACTAAGCGTGGAGCCCAACATGGGGCTCACTCTCACAACTCTGAGATCATGACCTGAGCCAAAATCAAGAGCTGGATGCTTAACTGACTTAGTCACCCACGTACCCCTAAGATTTTTTTTTAATTTTAACTCATGACATGTTACTGATTACTGTTATTAATTCATTTCAATATTCTTTTTAAACCAATTATCTTATATCAAATCTTCACTTTTCTTTTGACTCTTATCGTAGAATCCAAAGCATGAAATTCAGAAGGTGGCAGAATTTATTGGGAAAAACCTAGATGATAAAGTCCTAGATAAAATTGTCCATCACACTTCATTCGATGTTATGAAGCAGAATCCAATGGCAAACTATTCATCGATTCCTACTGCAATCATGAACCACTCTGTTTCTCCATTCATGAGAAAAGGTTTTTATATTTTCTTTTGGTCATAATCTTAAAGAATTGTCCAATCTTTCACAGCTTTGAGGGAGTTTTCTGTGGCTACGAAAAATAAGATCTATAATAAATGATTCTGGGAAAAGAAGTAGAAAACCAGGAATGAAATGAAAACAATTGGAGAGTGAGGTGTGGTGTCTACATCCAATTCCTTATCCTCCCTTTCTCTCCAGAGATCTGTCTGGCTGATAAGGTGAAAACACTGAATTAAGTCATATGACGCAAAGAATCCGTTTTATAATGGGTTTATAAGGGCTCTATGCTATCGGATTTGTTCATTCAAAAATACTTACTGAGTGGCTAATATGTGTCAGGCACTGTTCTAGATAATGCTCAGAGCAGTGAACAAAACACAGAAATTTCTTCCCTCATGAACATTATATTCTAGCCACAAACAAAATAAGTACTTATACCCAGGATAGTAGATGATGGTAAGCACTATGGGGGAAGAAAAAAATCTGCGGAAAGGTAACAAGGATTGCAACTGGAGAATTTGGGGGATCTTTTTTTGTTTTCTTCCTCAAAACTATACCTTGAATTCTCCCACATGAAAGCCCTCCTCAGTGGGCCTATAGATGGAAACTTCAGGCATAAGCAACTACCACACTTTGATGTGCAAAGAGGGCAGGAGAAAAAGACAAGAAATCCCCACAGGCCTGCTGTTTTAATTGTGGTAGTTTCATTTCCCCCATTAATGTGTCTCAGTAGGCTCTCCCTTTCCCACAAATCAGATAAGAAATTCTTCTTCCCTTCAGAATGAAATTGATAGGTTAGCAACAGAAATCCAATATTGCCCTTCTTGGAGGGTAGAGTAGAAATATTCACACAGAAACAGGAGTAGAGAAATGCAAACTGACTCTCTCCCATATGACAATTTCAGGGACAGTTGGAGACTGGAAGAATTACTTTACTGTTGCTCAGAATGAGAGATTTAATGAAGACTACGAGAAGAAAATGGCTGAGACCGATCTAACTTTCCACTTCCAATTCTCGTAAAAAAGGAAAGAACCAAAATTTTTTTAGTCTATTACCAATTTATTGGTAATAATCAATAAAACTTTATTACCCAGACCACATGATATTGGATTCAACTTCTCAGACTAGTTGTTTATTGTGTTTGCTTTTGTTCACTCTAAAAAAATTAGGGATAAAGCTAGCAGAGATTGGAGACAAGGTGGAGAGTTGGAGTTACTAGCTACTAGTAACTAGTTACTAGTTACAATTTGGAGTTACAAACTAGTAACTGGAGTTACTAGTTACAATCATGGCATCATTGTTGATTATCATTATATTTAAGTTTTCTACAGATCATGTGTTTGTTGACATATTAAAAGTGCTTCATGCCTTATTTTAAAAAAAAACCTGAAGTTTTCAAAGTGTTGCTTCAGACTAATTTTTCAATGCATCACTAAAATACATAGATAGTGACTATCTCTCCTAGAAATTTCTTTGTAGTCAAGTAACCATCAAGTGACTCTGTTTCTCCATGAAACTTTACGATTCACCTCCGTGTTCTTACTATAATACATCTATCCCTATCTCTTACAACATCCTTTATACTTAGGTCTCTCTCTCGCTCCAGCCAATGCTATGATTGAGTCTTGGAGTTATAGCTTGACTCACCTCCTTCCAGTGCATCCACAGCAATATCTGTCAGTTTTACCTGCTTGGAGTCTCATTTTTATAGCCACCCTTCTAGTTCAGAAACCTTTTACCTCTTATCCATACTAGTGTAAGCTTCCTAACTCATATCTCTGTTTCTTGCACATCTACCAGGGTTACTTTCTGAAAACAAGATTTTGATTATATTTCTCTTTAGCTCTAAATACTTCAGTAATTCTTAATTTTTACTGCCTGAAAGATAAATCACATGCTTTTTAGCTATCAATTGAAAGGCAGCTATAATGATATGATATGGTGGATCTCATCTTCCAAACCACTTTCCTAGCTTAATTTCACCTTCTAAACCACTTCCATACTTCAGCAAATAAGCCTAATTACTCAGCTCTGATCACATCTTGCAGGTTCCTATCCTACTAGTTTTATTTTCACCATGCCTCCATCTGAAATTTCCTTTTATTTCTTTCTACCTATCCAAAACGTATAATACGCTTCAATACCCAGTGCAAGTGGTTCATTACTCCTGCAAATACTGAAAGCTGAAGGGATCATTTGCTTTTCTTTTTTTTTTTTTTTATTATGTTCCGTTAGCCAGCATATAGTACATCATTAGTTTTTGATGTAGTGTTCAACGATTCATTAGGTGTGTATTAACACCTAGTGCTCATTACAACACAAGCATTTGCTTTTCTGAAGTCCTCTACACTCGGTATAATTATTTTGTGATTAAGATTAAAGTATATTAAAAAAAGATTAAAGTATATTAAATATTTTGTATGTATATATTGTCTCTTTTATGCTTATTAAAATTTTTATTTATTTTTTCTCCAAGATAGAAACATTGTTATATATTTCATTGCACACCAAACAAAATATGACAAGCACAAAAATAAGTAACTGAAAGAACATATCAGTCAAGGAAATTCTAAAAAGCTAACTTTTTATGTTTTAAGTAGTCCCTGTAACAGCTATCATTTATAGCTGTTGTCCAATATACTAGCTACTAGCCACATGTGGCTATTTAAATTAATTAAAACTAAATAAAATTCAATTACTCATTTTCACTAAAGTTCAAGTGCTCAGTAGCCACAATGGCTAGTAGCTATCACTTGGACATCATAAAACATTTCTATCATCAGAGAAAGTTCTATTGGATAAGACATTTTATTTTTACAACAATCCTTTGAATATGGCATTATTATCCCAAAAAGAAAACTAAAACTGAAATTCAGAGATATGGGATGCCTGGGTGTCTCAGTCAGTTAAGCATCTGCCTTCAGCTCAGCTCATGATCCCAGGGTCCTGGGATCAAGTCCCACATCGGGCTCCTTGCTCAACAGAAGACCTCTTCTCCCTCTGCCTGCTGTATCCCTGTTTGTGCTCTCTCTCTAATAAATAAATAAAATCTTTAAAAATAAATAAATAAAGTTCAGAGATACTAGTTAGGTTACTCAAATAAGAAATATTGGCATTTAGTTTCAAATATAGCTCCAATGGTTCCAAAATCTGCCTTTTTTTTTTTAAGATTTTATTTATTTATTTGACAGAGAGAGATCACAAGTAGGCAGAGAGGCAGGCAGAGAGAGAGGGGGAAGCAGGCTCCCTGCTGAGCAGAGAGCCCAATGTGGGGCTCGATCCCAGGACCCTGAGATCATGACCTGAGCCGAAGGCAGACGCTTAACCCACTGAGCCACCCAGGCGCCCCCAAAATCTGCCTTTTTAACTGCTTAAAATAGAGCCTCTCCCTTCCTGTTCCTGACACAGTCTCATCACAGGTTCATCATGATCACCACTAACTAAAGGCTGCCCAAGTCAGACCCCGATCAAAATCAACCAGACTGGCATCGAAGTGTCAGCCATTCCCCACCATGATCAAGTGAAGCTTAACAATAGTCTACTGAATAGCTAAAGCTTTCCCACTGTCTACAGGCTCTGAAGGAGACAGAGCCCTAAGCCAACAATAGCCTCCCACCTGGCATCCACCTCATGTGTCCGGTCTGAAATCTGTCCTTTATATCTCTAATGTTCCCCCTGAAATTGAGTAAAATTTCTGCAGGCCCTTATCTGAAGGCAGTGCCTTCTGTGGCTGTGTTCAGTTCTTCCCCCTATACCACCACTCCTCCAGGACACCAAAATCCATGCCCTGCCCTGCTGCCTCACATAGACAACTCAGGACAAGGCATTTGTGCTCAGCCCATGGCTCTTAGACTTTGCACCTTGCACTCAAGTTACTACCTCTTACTTTCCTCCAAACTACCTATATAATCTTGGCCTGCAAACCCAATCTGTATATTTTGGTTACTTAGGCCTAGCCCCAAACAGACCAACTCAAACTGGACTTAACTTGGCCTCTCTCCTTTGATCTTTCAAAACTAATGATTAGCATATTGTATTTTAGATCTTGTCAACATTATTTCCATTTCAGCAGAAAATTACAATAATGCATCTAGGCTTTGTAATGCTTCTGATATATAGAATCTACCAATGGAGTGCACATTCTATGTTGTTTTGTGTTGTTTTGTTTTGTTTTGTTTTGTTTTGTTTGAGGGGGAGAGAGTGTGGGAGAAGGGCACAGGGAGAGAAAGAATCTTAAGCAGACTCCACGCCCAGCATGGGGTTTGATCTCACAACCCTGAGATCATGACCTGAGCCAAAATCAAGAGCTGGACACTTAACCAATGGATCCACTCAGCTGCCCCGCACTTTCTCTTTTAGCACATATGAGCAATAACCTTTAACTCCTGTGGAGGAAGTTTAGGTTTGAATCAAGAAAATATTAAAGAAAGTCAAACTGCACAGATTTTTTTAAAGAATTTTTATTTACTTATTTGACAGAGAGAGAGAGAGCACAAGCAGGTGGAGTAGCAGATAGAGAGGGAGTAGCAGGTTCCCTGCTGAGCAAGGAGCCAGATGCAGGGCTCCATCCAAGGGCTCTGGGATCATGACCTGAGCCGAAGGCAGTCACTTAACCAATCGAGCCACGCAGGCACCCCAGTCAAACTGTATAGTATAGAGAAGAAAGAAATAAAATAGTTCAAAAAATCAGTATTACAATTCTATGTAAAACATTAGAAAAAATACATATTCTTAGCAATGTTAACAGACAATTTTGTGTGAATGAATCATAATGCTGCTTAGCTCTTGTCTATTAGTAAAGTACCAAAAGAAACATAATTTTTAAAATAAATACATTTCAGGCCACCCTGGGTGTCTCAGTTAGTTAAGCATCCAACTCTTGATCTCAGCCCAGCATGGAACCCACTTTAAAAAAAAAATAACAAAAATAAATAAATAAAATAAAAATAAATACATTTCACACCAATTCAAACTTAAATCTAGTGTTAGAGAAATAAAAACTCACCCTAGGATTAAAAACACCACAATAAAACAGGAAATTAAAAAGTAAATGGTTTCTATCTCCCCAAACTCAGAGCACTAATGAAAAAGGCAGTATACTTTATTCAAAGTATAAAGGACACTGAGAACAAGGTAAATACCACAGCTTACCACAGTGCTGCGAACTTACCACTTACTGAGAACACTGACATTGAAGGACACTGAGAACAAGGTAAATACCACAGTTTACCACAGCACCAGAGAGGCTATAGTATGAAAAATACCAAGGTGAGCAAGAGATTACAAGTTCTTAACAAACAAACAAACAAACAATACAAAACAAAACAAAAACTTTAACTGGGAAAGTATACAAACAAGACCAGAGAAGTCATATTCCCAGAAAAGGCATGAGAGATCTCTGAAATTCTTAGCTAGACTGATTGATAGAGGCCTTCCCTTATACAAAGCAAATCAAAAAAGACTGGGAGAAGTGATAGTTTTTTCAAATGCCTAAATCTCAACATGAGATCACAACGAATAAAAAGAAGTAGAGAACATGGCCAATCAAAGAAACACAATAAATCTCCAGAAATAAGTCCTAAATAAACAGATATCTATGAATTACTGGACAAAGAATTCAAAATAACCATCTTAAATATGCTCAATGAGCTAAACACACACACACACACACACACACACACACACACACACACACAGAGAAAGCCAACGAAATGAAATCAGGAAAATAGTGCATGAATGAAATAAAAATATCAAGAAAGAGACAGAAACTATTTTAAAAAAAAAAAAGAATTTAAACAGAAAAAAGAATCAATGAAGTTGAAAGAAAACAAGTCATAAGAGCAAAAAGAAAAAAATTAGAAGAAAAGCAAAAAGAGCCTAAGGGACTTGTGAGAGATCATTAAGAACAATGTGGAAATCCCTTAATATAGCCCAGAAGAATAGAATAGAGAGTATATAATTTATATATACATATACGAATAGAAAAACAATCCTTGAAAAGTGATGAAGTTAAAAATATTCCCAGATAAACAAAAGCTGAGGGAATTTGTTACCATTAGATCTGTCCTATATGGTGAAATGGAAGGATACTAGACAGTAACTCAGAGTCATATGAAGAAATAGACCACATGTTAGGCCACAAAATGAGCCCCAATAAGTTTAAGAAGACTGAAATTATATCATGCATCTTTTCCAAATACAACTGTATGAAATTTAAAATCAATCACAAGAAAAAAACAGAAAAAAACACAAACACTTGGAAGCTAAACAACATGATACTAAACAGCCAATGGGTTTATGAAGAAATCAGAGTAAATCAAAAAATACATATCAGCAATCAGACAACAAAAAGAAATAAAAGGCATCCAGATCAACAATGAAGAAGTCAAACTTTCACTATTTGTGGGTGATCTGATACTCTATGTAGAAAATCTGAAAGACTCCACCAAAAAATTGCTAGAACTGATACACAAATTCAGCAAAGTTGCAGGATACAAAATCAACATACAGAAATCTGTTGCGCTTCTATACACCAATAATAAAGGTGCAGAAAGAGAAATCAATCCTTCCAGGAGATGGAAGGAGGGATAATGTAGAGCTGTTGTTCAGTGGGTATGGAGTTTCATTTTTAAAATGCAAAAATTCTAGATATCTGTTGCACAACAATGTGAATATACTTAACACTACAGAATTGTACACTTCAAACTAGTTAAGATGACACATTTATATCATATATTTTTATCACAGTTAAAAATAAAAATAACCATAGGAATTAAACCACATATAAAATTGAATAACCAGATCATAACTCCAGAGTTCAAAATTGTTAATCCAGTCAAAATAGTATTCAAAGGAAGTATCATATTAAATGCATACTTTGGGATGGGGGGGTTAAGTACAAATGGAAGAAAGATTAAAATCAAGTCCAAAACCAAAGAAACTTTAAAAAAGAAAGCAAAATAAGCATAAGTAGAAAAAAGGAAGTAATAAGAGATTAGAGTTAGAAAATACACAAAACTAAAGGCTCAATTGTGGATGTTTTTTTGAAAGACTAATAAAATGTCAAAATTCTGCCAAAAAAGAAGGCACAAATAATAGTATAAGCATTTCTTGATTAAATTAATACTCCTTTCCTGTAAATCTTATATTCTATCTGAAAACACTAAACAGGAAACCTATTTCCTTTTACCTTTTAAAATATTTTTAGAGCAATTTTAGGTTCAAAACAAAATTGAAAGGAAGGCATAGAGATTTCCCATATACTCCCCTACTCAAACACATGCATAACCTCCCCTAAAATAACATATTTGTTACAATTAATAAGCCTACATTGACACATCAGAATCACCCAAAGTCAACAGTTTACTTATGGTTCACTCTTGGTGTTGTGAATTCTATGGGTTTGGACAAATGTTAAACGATATGTACCCATCATTATAGTATCACACAAGAGAATTTTCACTGCCCTAAAATTTAACTGTGATTTGCCTATTCATCCATTCTCCCAAGCCAAACTCCTGGAAACTTTTTTTTTTTTTTTTAATGCTTCCATAGTTTTACTTTATCTACAAAGTGAAATACAATCGACCTTTGAATAATGCAAGGATTGGGAATGCTAACTCCCTGCCAAGTTGAAAATCCATATATACTTTTGACTCCACCAAAACTTAAGTACTAATAGCCTACTGTTGGTCAGAAGTCTTCCTGATAACATAAACAAATATTTTGTTATAACAAAACACATATTTTGTATGTTATATGTATTATATGCTGTATTCTTACCATAAATTTAGAGTAAAGAAAATATTAAGACACACAGAATGAAAGTAAAGTGACAAAAAAAGATATTCTGTGCAAATGAAAACAAGAGAAAAAGGGATACCAGACTTGTATCAGACAAAATAGACTTGAAGCTATTAGAGTATAAAAAGAGACAAAGAAGATAATTACATAAAAATGAATTTTTTTATTTCATCCAAAAAAAATGATATAATGTTTGTAAATATTTATTCACACAACATAAAAGCCCCTTCATATATAAAACAAATATTAAAGACCTGAAGAGAGAAATAGAGAGCAATATCTTAATAACAGTAGGGGATTTTATTTTTTTTTAAGATTTTATTTATTTATTTGACACAGAGAGAGATCACAAGTAGGCAGAGAGGCAGGCAGAGGGAGAGGGGGAGCAGGCTCCCTGCTGAGCAGAGAGCCCAATGCAGGACTCGATCCCAGGACACTGAGATTATGACCTGAGCCAAAGGCAGAAGCTTAACCCACTCAGTCACCCAGGCGCCCCTCAGTAGGGGACTTTAATACCCACTTTCAACAATGGACTTTAATACCCCGCTTTCAGGCAGAACATCAAAAGGCAACATTGGATTTAAGCTACATGTTAGACCAGATGGTAACACACATTACAGAACATTCCATCTAGCAGCAGCAGAATACACATTTTTCACAAGCATACATGGAACATTCTCCAGGATAGATCATATGTTAGGCACAAAACAAGTCTAAATAAATTTAAGAAGGTTGAAATCATATCAAGCATCTTCTCAGACCATGGTAGTATGAAATTAGAAATCATTTACCAAAACCAAAACTGGAAAATTCACAGATGTGTAGAGAATAAACAACATATTACTGAACAAGGAATGGGTTGAAGAAGAACTTAAAAGAGAAATTAAAAAATTGAGACAAATGAAAATGGAAATACAATAATCACAATTTATGGGATACAGCAAAAGCAGTTCTAAGAGGGAAGTTCAGGGGCACCTGGGTGGCTCAGTTGGTCCAGATCATGATGCCAGAGTCCTGGGACCAAGCCCCATATTGGGCTCCCTGCTCTATGGGGAGCCTGCTTCTCCCTCTCCCTCTCCTGCTCCCCTTGCTGTGCTCTCTCTCACACTCTCTTAAATAAACAACAAATAAAAATCTTTAAAAAAAAAAAGAAAGAAAGAAGCTATAGCAAAATAAATGTCTATGTTAAGAGTAAAGGATCTCAAATAAACAATCTAACTTCTTAGTAGGAGTAAGGAAATAAAAATGAGAGTGAAAATAAGGACTAGAAAGAAAAGAGAAAAGAGCATGATACTAAGAGCTGATACTTCAAAAAAATAAGCAAAATAGGTAAACCTTAAGCTAGACTTACCCAGGGGGAGAAAAAGTGATTTCATACAAATAAAATTAGAAATTAAAAGGAGACTTACAACCAATACCACATAAATACGAAGGATCACAAGAGACTACTAAGAACAAATATACACAAACCCACTGGGTAACCTAGAAAACATGGATAAATTCCTAGAAATATGCAACCTACCAAGATTGAATCATGAAGAAATAAAAAATTTGAACAGACCAGTTACTAGTAAGGAGATTGACTTAGTAATCAGAAACCTCCTAAAAATGAAAATCCAAGACCAGGTAGCTTTACTAGTGAATTCTACCAAATATTTAAAGAATTACTATCAATCTTTCTCAAACTCCTCCAAAAAAATAGATAAGGAAACACTTCTAAGCTTATTTTACAATAAGCCTTGACACCAAAACCAGACAAGGACAAGGAAATTACAGCAATATTACTAATAAACATAGATGCTAAGTTCCTTAACAAAATATTAGCAAGTCAAATTCAATAATGCATTAAAAGTATCATTTCCATGATCAAGTGGGATTTATTCCAAGGATGAAAGCATGATTCGACATCCACAAATGAATCAATTGTGATACATTACATTAATAAAATGAAAAACAAAATTAATATGATCATTGCAATAGATCTAGGAAAGCCATTTGATAAAAAATTAACATCCATTCATGATAAAAACTCTCAACAAATTGGGTATAGAGATAATGTACCTCAATATACTAAAGGTCATATATGACAAGCCCACTGCTAACATCATAATCCACAGTGAAAAGTTGAAAGCTTATATTCTAAAATCAGAAAAATACAAGGAGCCCACTCACCAATTTTATGTAACATCACTGAAAGTCCTACCCCAAGCAATCAGGCAAGAAATAGAAATAAAAAGAATCCAGATTGGAAAGGAAAAAGTAAAACCGTCTCTATTAGCAGATAACATGATATTATATATAGAAAACCAAAAATCTCCACCAAAAATCTGTTAGAACTAATCAGTGAATTCAGCAAACTTCAAGGATATAAAATCAATATACAGTGAGAGGGATCAGATGACCAGGTAGTGGGGGGTACAAAATCGATATACAAAAAGCAGTTATATTTCTATATACTATAATGATCTACCAGAAAGAAATTTTTCAAAGCCCATTTACAATCACTTCAAAAAGAATAAGAGAGCAAGGAATAAATAAACCCAGGTGAAAGATCTGTGCCCTGAAGACTATAAGACATTGAAGAAAAAAAACAGAAGACACAAATAAATAGAAAGATATTCCATATTCATGGATTGGAATAATTAATATTGTTTAAAAGTCCATGCTACCCAAATTAATCTACAGATTCAATGTAATCCCTATAAAAAGTCCAATGAAATTTTTCATAGCAATAGAACAATCAACCCTAAAACTTGTATGGAAACAGAAAAGATCAAATAGCCAAAGCCATGTTGAGAAAGAAACAGCAGCTGGGAGCATTACACTTCCTGCTTCCAAACTATATTACAAAACTATATTAATCAAAACAACATGATATTGCCAAAAAATAAAGATAAATGGAACAGAATAGAGAGCCCAGAAATAAACCTACGCACAAAAGGTCAATTAAATTACAAAAAAGGAGCCAAGAATATACTTTCAAGAATATATTTTCAAGTGGGAAAAGAATAGTCTTTATAATAAATGGCACTTGGAAAACTGGATAGCCCTGTGCAAAAGAATGAAACTGGACTGCTATCTTACACCATATACAAAATTCAGATCAAAGTAAATTAAACACTTGACAATCAGACCTAAAACTATAAAACTCCTACATGAAAATATATGGGGTAAAGCTCTTTGACATCAGTCTTAGCAACGATTTTTGGAATTGACACCAAAAGCAAAGGCAACAAATGTATAAGTAAACACTGGAAATAAACTAAAAGCCTTCTTCACAGCAAAGGAAACAATCAACAAAATTATAAAGCAAACTACAGAATGGGAGAAAATATTACCAAATCATCATTTGCTAAAGGATTAATATCCTAAATACACACAAAACTCATACAACTTAATAACAAAAACAAAAATCCAATTAAAAAAATGGGCAGAGGATCTGAATATATTTTTCCAAAGAAGACATATGAGTGGCCACGGTTACATGAAAAGGTACTGAACATTTCTAATCATTAGAGAAATTGTTAATCAAAACCACAATGAGTGGCTCAGTCAGTTAAGCAACAAACTCTTGGTTTCAGCTCAGGTCATAATCTCAGGGTCCTGGGCTCCCCATTGGGCTCCACACTCAGTGAGGCATCTGGTCAAGGATTCTCTCTTTCTCTCTCTCTCTCCCTCTCTCCTTCTGCCCCACCCCTTGCTCAAACTCTCCCTCTCTCTCTAAAATAAATAAACCTCAAAAAAAAAAAAAAAAACACACACACACAATGAGATAGCACCTCATACCTGTTAGAATGGCTATCATTAAAAAGATGAGATAACAAGTGTTGGGAAATATGAAGAAAATTGTGGTGAAGATATAAACTGTTGGTAGGAATGCAAACTGATGCAAGCACTATGTTAAATAATATGTTAAATTATAAGGAGTTTCCTCAAAAATTAAAAACAGAATTACCACATGACCCAGCAATCCCACTTCTGGGCATATATCCAAAGAAAATGAAAACTAGATACTGAAGAGATATCTGTACTTCCATGTTGCAGCATTATGTACAATAGCCAAGATATGAAAACAGCAAAGTGTCCATCGATGGATGAATGCATAAAGATGTGATGGATGGATGGATGGATGGACGAATGGATGGATGGATGGATACATATACACATACGTATGTACATGTAATAGAATATTATTTAGCCATGAGAAAAAAGGAAATCCTGCCATTTGTGATAACATAAATGGATCTTGAAGTCATTATGCTAGGTGAAATAAGCCTGACAGAGAAAGACAACTGCATGGCATCACCTAAATGTGGAATTAAAAAAAAAAAAAGTCAAACTCATAGAAACAGATGGTAGAAAAGTGATTGCCAGGAGATGGGGAGTCATAGAAATAGAGAAACTTTGGTAAATGGGTACAAATTTTCAACTATAAGATGAATAAGTCCTGAGGATCTAATGTAAAAAACATGGTGATTATAGTTGATAATACTGTATTGTATAACTGAAATTAGCTGAGAGTAGGACGTAAATGTTCTTACCAAAAAAGGATAAATATGTGAGATGATGGATGTGTTACTTAGCTAGATGGTGGGTATCCTTTCACAGTATATATGTATATCAAATTACCACAATGTATACTTTAAATACCTTACAATTTTATGTCAATTTTGCCTAAATAAAGCTGATTTTTTTTTAAAAAAGAGTATATGGGAACTCTATGGGCTATTTTTATAACTCTTCAGTTAATCTAATACAAAGATTTTTCTCAATGCAAATAATTAAACAGCACAGCCTTAAATGGATCAAAAAAAAGAAAACACAAGGAAATTTGAAATACTCTGAGATGCATGAAAATATCACTTATATTATAATTAAGAATCTGTTTCTGTTTGCCTCTCTCTCTCTTCTTTTCCCTATGCTCATATGTTTTGTTTCTTAAATTCCTAACATGAATGAAATTATGTGGTATTTGTCTTTCTCTGACTGACTTAGTGCACTTAGCCTAATACTCTCTACCTCCATCCATGTCATCATAAATGACAAGATTTCATTCTTTCCTATGGCTGTGTGTGTACGTGTGTGTGTGTGTGTGTGTGTGTGTGTGTGCGCGCGCGCGTGCGCGCTTGTGTGTATGTACCACATCTTTAATTTGGCTACTGTAGATAATGCTACTATAAACATCAGGGTGCATGTATCTCTTTGAATTAGTATTTTGTATTCTTTGGGTAAATACCTAGTACTGCAACTGCTGGGTTGAAAGATAGTTCTATTTTTAACTTTTTGAGGAACATTAATACTGTTTTCCACAGTGGCTGCACCAATTTTCATTCCTACCAACAGTGTAAGAGGGGTCCCCTTTCTCTACATCCTTGCCAACACTTGTTGTTTCTTGTGTTGTCAATTTTAATCATTCTGACAGGTGTGAGGTGATATCTCATTTTGTAGTTTTGATTAGTATTTCCCTGATGATGAGGGATGTTGAGCATCTTTTTAAAGCTTTTCAAGTCATCTGGATGTCTTCTTTGGAGAAATGTCTGTTCATGTCTTCTGCCCATTTTTAATTGAATTATTTGGTTTTGAGGTATTAAATTTTATAAGTTCTTTTTATATTTTGGATACTAACCCTTTATCACTTATATCATTTTCAAGTATCTACTCATTCCATAGGTTGCCTTTTAGTTTTGTTGACTGTTTCTTTTGCTGTGGAGAAGCTGTTTATCTTGATGAAGTCCAAATAGTTCATTTTGCTTTCATTTCCCTTGCCTCAGGAGACATATCTAGTAAGAAATTGCTACAGCTGTGCTCACTTCAGCAGCATATATACTAAAGCTCAGTATGGCCCATGTACAAGGATGACATGCAAAGTCATTAAGTGTTCTATATTGTCTTTGAAAAAAATAAAAGAAGTTGCTATACCCAATGTCAAAACAGTTATTGCCTGTGTTCTTTCCTGTCTCACATTTAGGTCCTTCATCCATTTTGAATTTATTTTTGTGTATGGTGTAAGAAAGTGGTCCAGTTTCATTCTTTTCCATGTTGCTTGCCAGTTTTCCCAGCACCATTTGTTAAAGAGACTCTCTTTTTTCCATTGGGTATTCTTTCCTGCTTTGTTGAAGATTAACTGACAGTACAGTTGTGGGTTCATTTCTGGATTTTCTGTTCTGTTCTATTGATCCATGTGTCTATTTTTACAACAGTTCTATACTGTCTTGATAACTATGGCTTAGTAACATAACTTGAAGTCCAGAATTGTGATGCCTCCGGCTTTGCTTTTCTTTTTCAAGCTTGCTTCAGCTATTTAGGTTTTTTTGTGGTTCAATACAAATTTTAGGATTGTTTGTCCTAGGTCTGTGAAAAATGCTAGTGGTATTTTGATAGAGATTACATTAAATGTGCAGATTGTCTTGGGTAGTATAGACATTGTAAGAATATTTGTCCTTCCAATCCATGAACATGGAATGTCTTTCCATTTACTTGGGTTGTTTTCAATTTCTTTCACCTGTGTTGCATGGCTTTCAAAATAAAGTTCTTTCACCTCTTTGGTTAGGTTTATTCCTAGGTATCTTATGGGTTTTGGTGCAATTGTAAATGAGATTGATTCCTTGATTTCTCCTTCTGTTGTTTCATTATTGATGTAAAGAAATGCAACAGATTTCTGTACATTGATCCCATACAGAAAACACATTTGAAAAAATCCACCACTATATCATGATAAAAACACCCAATAAACTAGGAAGAGAAGTCAACTCCCTCAACCACAAATAAAAACATTTGTGAAAAATCCACACCTAGCTTCATACTTAAGGCAATAGCCTGGGGTAAGACAAGGAGGTGAAGACTACCAAAAAAAAAATTTCAAAATTTTGAGAGAAAACGATTTTAAGCCCAGAATCTAATCCTTATCAACTTTTTAATCAAGTACGAATGCAAAAGAAAGACATTTTCTGAAATGAAAAAATGTAAAAACTTTACCTCGT
>CM052885.1:76925594-76948321 GCA_028534135.1 Potos flavus
TGGAGGAAATCGGAGGGGTGAAGAACCATGAGAGACTGTGAACTCAGAACAAGGGACTGAGAGTTTTGGAGGGGGGGTGGGGGGATGGGCGAGCCTGGTGGTGGGTATTGAGGAGGGCACGTATTGCATGGAGCACTGGGTATGGTACATAAACAATGAATCTTGTAACACTGAAAAAATAAAATAAAAGTATTTGGGGATAAAAAAATAAAATAAATAAAATAAATAAAATAAAAAATAAAAATAAATTCAAAATGGATGACAGACCTAAATGTGAGGTAGGAAGCCATTAAAATCCTAGAGGAGAACACAGACCATAGCCTCTTTGACTTCAGCTGCAGCAACTTCTTACTAGGTATGTCTCCTGAGGCAAGGGAAACAAAAGCAAAAATAAACTATTGGGACTTCATCAAAAAAAAAAAAAAAGTATGGCAAGATGATATAAATCTGGCAAAATGAGGATATAAATCTGTCAAAATGAGGAAATAAATCAAGTAATAAAAATATTTGGATAAAATAAATGGAGGAATATACCCAAACATTCAATAAAAAGAAATTTCAGGGTAGTAGCTACGTAGAAAGCACTTGGTTCAAACTAGAAAATGAAATCATAAGGCTGCATGAAGAATATCACCAAAGAATGCAGGAAGACGGATGGAAAAGATTTCGTGTAACAGATAGTAAAAAGATAGGAGATAATTATGATTATTGGAAAAAGCATATCTCTCTTATCTCGATGACAATAAAAAGTCTATTAGAAATTCCAGAGAATACAAAAAATAAGAAGCAAACTAGGGGTACCTGGGTGGTGCAGTCAGTTAGGCCTCTGACTCAGTTTTGGCTCAGGTTGTGATCTCAGGGTTGTGATTTCAGTGTTGTGAGATTGAGCCCAACCTTTGGCTCTATACCACACTCAGCACAGAGTCTGCTTGGGAATCTCTCTCCTTCCCCCTCTGCCGCTCCCCCCGCACATGCGCGCATTCTCTCTCTCATTCTCTCTCTAAAATAAATCTTTAAAAAAAATAAAAAAGCAAACTAAACAGCATTATTTTGAGCAGTTGATTGAGTTCAGTAAAACACAACCGGATTTACTCTTATGACAGAAACATTTTCCTTGGAATGGCAAGGATTAATGGTAATGAGTCCTTAAGAAGAATATTACATCTTAGTACACTACTCAGATATGACAAAAAAATTAAGTAGTAGTGATACTGAGAATGTCATTTATTGGTTTTCAGATTTTAGAATTAACCTGTAGGTACAGAATATTTGATTGTGGTTTCAAAACTGAACATAAATAATATCAACCCTAACAATGTAAAAAGTCCAAGAGACTCAAGAATATTGTTAAATATTAAACATTATTGAAATGGATTTCAGAAAAATAGGCCCTGTTGCTTTTGACTATAAGCCATTCTGAACTTTTTTTTTAAGATTTTATTTATTTATTTGAGAGAGAGAGAATGAAAGAGAGAGAGAGAGAGAGAGAGAGAGAGCATGAGAGGGGGAGGGGCAGAGGAAGAAGCAGACTCCATGCTGAGCAGAGAGCCCAACGCAGGACTCAATCCTGGGACTCCAGGTTCATGACCTGAGCTGAAGGCAGTCACCTAACCAACTGAGCCACCCAGGTGCCCAATTCTGAACTTTTTAATATTTTTTAAATTTGCTTGCAATAAAAAATTGCAATTATATATTATTTTTAATACGTTATAGTTTTCATAATATGTTAACACATTATTAATTTATTTCTCTGGAAACTGATTTATTCACTTATTGTAGGCACACTGCTCTAGGTGCTGAGAATACAATGAGTAACTAACAACAGGTGCCTTATGAGTCATGCATTCTATGAAGGAGATATCAAAAAAGTAAAATGAGGAAAATATACATTAGAGTAATAAATGCTAATGAGGATAATTAATCAGTGAAGGAGAATACTAGGACATTCCAATTTTGGATGATGGGTAACAACTTTAGAGGATGTAAGCAAACCCCTGAAGGAGATAAAAAGAGGAGATGAAAAGGCATATGACACAGGAAAATCATCAAATACTAGGAAGCTATTTACACCATAGTTCCATCTTCTTAAGAAATACTTATTGATATTTTATACTAAACATTTAATAAATGATATTTCTGCTTTTTAAAGATTCAGACTCTAAATTATACTAAATAAAAATGGACTAAGGTTGAAATGAGTGGATTTTAAAAATACACTGATGTTCTGTTTTTTCTGTTAAAAAGACAAGTTTTCTTCAATTGTTGGTCTGCTCTTGATAAAAAAGTGTAAACAAAGTTGTTTTCTCTTTGTGTCCCCTGAAAAACCAGTTTCTGTGTTTGCCTTTATCAGGTCTTTGATGATCTTTAATCCTACTTAGGCATGTGCTTTAAAACTTTCTAAGGTTTTAACAAACTTCCCCAAAATTTAAATTATAAACAAAATTTCTCTGACTAATTAGGCTTGTTTATTTGGTGTGCTGCATTCTGGTATAAGGTCATCACATGATGTTCTGATTACTGAAGTGTTATGTATCAGAAATAACTGAATTTCCTTGTCAATTGCATCATAATGAATTCTCAGATCATTAACGATGTCCACTTAAGAGTTTTTGTAGTTTATAGTAATTGTTCTGATACTCTTACAAAAAAGTTTCATCTTCAAGGAGATTCATAAAAAAGGCTTTTGACAAATACAAGTATTTGATATCTTTACAATCAAAACTAAAATGAGTAGAATTTCCAGAACTAAAAAGCTGCATTCAAACTGAACAAGAATTAGTAACATGAGACTAAATGAACTAAAAAAGATGATTATAGTTTTGTGACTCCTGTTTGAAACATTGCTGGTTCTCTAATGTTTTTTCTTCCAGATTAAGGAAACTTTCTCTCAAGATATTTATGATTTACAGAAATGCGATAAAGTATTCATTTGTGAGCACATTGAAGCATTTAATGTTTCTCTAACTTGAATCTTCTGAAATTCAAAAGATCTCAGTAAGTATTCTTTCTTCCATGGCAATCATAATCATTTGCATAAGTTCAATAAGAATCCGTTCTCCTTTTAACAGGACACCATTGGAAATATCAGTTATTTTACCAAGGCTTTGACTGAAATGCCCTATTTGAGAGACATATGCATAGATTCAGATATGAGCAAAGATCTTTAAGGAATTAAGGTTGACTTTGTGAAACATGGAGCCTAAAGCCTCTTGGAAATGTTGGCCTGATAACTTGCTTACAGAGTTCTCAGCAGCCTTATCAGATGAGTAAATATTGTCATTTTCTGCCAGGTGCAGGAACATCAGGAAACTTTGGGAACCTCATGAAGTGGAATCCACCCACATCTACAGGTATTGCAGGAATGTCTGATGGCAAGTACTTGGCTTGGCTTCTGGCCTTGAGAAGCTACTAAAAGTTCAATATAAATCCTTATAAAAGTTCCAACAAAGCAGATTTTAAAAGATCTGTATAATCACTATTCTTACTGAGCTTATGTAAATAATTAGTCCAAGTTTGTTAAAATTGGACTTGTTTTGCAAATGAGTTAATCTTAATCTAGCTATCTCTGGAAATAAGGGTGATTTTAGAGAGAAAAATTACATTTCCTTTAGAAATGTAATAAGTTATAAAGAAAATAACCACCTCTGCAGATGTTAAATTCTAATTCTGATTGTCTTTGAAAATTATTTGCCTAAGCTAGACAACATGAGGTAGACTTCACAGAAAATGCCACAATAGGTCATGTATAGACAGTCTTCGTACTTGTGGGGATAATAATAAGACTCCATGGGCATATGATTATTTGAACAACTGGAAAATGAGGTTGATTCCTCAAAAATTGTATAACTCAGTTATCACCTTAACCAATTCCATATGGCTGGAATGACAAAATCACTCCTTAAAAACCAGAGTGTACCCCACTCCATGGGGTTAACTATGGACTTGTGGAGACAATGGATGGCCCCACTTTCCCTATGATTGGATTAGATGGTGCATTTGGGAATGCCCTTATTTCCTGAGACAAGTCTTCTCCCACTTGCCAGTGATTCTTCATAACTAAGATATTGTTAAGGCTAGACCTCAAAAAGGGCTTCTTGATGGTTTTATTCCTTAGTCATGTTTGTCCTAGGAACAACCTCTATTGATGTAAAATTGCAAATAGAGGCTTTAGCCAAGCATATAAGAGTCACCTTTAACCAGACCCAACTCACAGTCACCCACAAATTTGAAAGGTGGCCCTCCAAAACTGAATGGCCCTTGATATCCTGACTGCAGCTCAGGGAGGCCCCCAAATTAGGTGACTGACTCCTAACGGGACCCAGTGGCTAATTGTGGCCATGGCTTACTCCATGCTGGATGGGCTGCTATACTCTGAGTTTTGCGTGGATACACGGACACATTATTAAAACCATTACAAACCCAGCCAACCTTCCAAATTTAAAACAATGGTGGACACATTCTGTGTTTCATTACTATGAACATCTAGCAGCCATCTTTGTTCCGTCTTTGGGACTGGAGGATATTGTTTGGCACATGAGCGCTCTTAATAAGTACACAGTCAAAGCCCTAAATGACCCTCAAAATAGCATTTCTCTACTAAATACTGAAGTAACACAAATGCGTAAAGCAGTTTTACAAAATAGAATATTAGTTGTTTTAACTTCTGCACAAGGTGGAACTTGCATTATCATAAAAACAGAATGCTATGTATATGTTCCAGATTACCACAAAAATATTTCCGGGTTTCTAACCGACATGAATGCTCAAGGTGGAACTTTAGAAGACCCCTGTCTTTCTTTTAATGATTGGTTAAACTACTGGACTGGAGGGGTACCTGGGTGGCTCAGTGGGTTAAAGCCTCTGTCTTCGGCTCAGGTCATGATCTCAGGGTCCTGGGATTGAGTCCCACATCAGGCTCCCTGCTCAGTGGGGAGCCTGCTTCTCCCTCTTCCTCTGCCTGCCTCTCTGCCTGCTTGTGATCTCTCTCTCTCTCTCTCTCTGTGTGTGTCAAATAAATAAATAAACCTTAAAAAAAAACTACTGGACTGGAGGAGGATTTTTGTCAACTATCAAAGGACTTTTATTTGGGTTTCTTTTTCTTTTGTAATTCTAATCATGTTTTGCTGTTTTTTCCCATATTCTCTTCACCTGGTACCAAGACTCCTTCACTGCCATAACTTCAAGCCAATAGATGATCCTTTCCACTTGAGAAGATCCATACCTATGGTCTCCCTTGGATTCAACTGCCTCTACCTTTCATAGCTCCTATATATAAGCCGCCAACTGACAAATGTTGACCCATATGTAGGGATATCTCTATGTCCCTATTCAGTAGGAAGAAGTTACAGAAGATAGATATTCCACCCTCAGCAACCTTAAAGATTTAAGGGTCAAAATTGTCCAGGGGAAATGATGTGAGAAACAAATGAAAAAGAAAAAAATTAAATTTCCTTACTGCCTAAAGCTCATTGACAAGTCCTTGAAATGGGCAGAGTGACATTCCTCTAAGAACTCAACTGCCTCAATGTGGACACTTTGCTAAGGACAAAAGGCAACCTCAGCTTATTATCCCACCCACCGCCCCCCCCCCCCAGGATCCTCTAAGTCTTTAACATATAAAAATCCCTTTGGATACTTCCTTTATCTCTACCCTCCCCCCCCCCGCCCCCGCCAAGATACATGTTGGCAATCATCCCCCAAGCATGCGGCCCACTGATAAACAACTGAAGGGTCTCATGACTGGGGTTTTACTAGACAGTAATAAATGACTTTTTCCTAACAATATCTAGCCCCCTTAAGGTCCTGGAAATCTTGCTTCCAGAATTCCTTAAAGATTTACATTATTCTTTAACGCCCTCCCAACTTGAAATATATAATCGGCCACTCTTCAAGACCCTAGTGCAACTCTTTCTGCCCATGGGTCCTGTCCCTGTGCTTTAATAAAACTACCTTTTTGCACCAAAGATGTCTCAAAAATTCTTTCTTGGCTCCCAACCCCAACATTTTTCTACATTAATATGACCTAGCAATTTCACTCCTAGCAATATAACCAAAAGAATTGAAAAAAGGTATTCAAGCAAATTGTTATACAGAAAATGTTTACAGTGGTACTATTCACGATAGCCAAGAGATAGAAACAACCCAAATGTCCATCAGCTGATGAATAAGAGAACTATGGTATAACTATGCACTGAAATAATAGTGAACCATAAAAAAGAATAAAGTATGCAATATATGCTGCAAAGTGGATGAACACCAAAAACATTGTTAGGTGAAAGAAGCCAGACACAAAAGAAACATATTATTTTACTTCATTTATATGAAATACCCAGAATAGGTGAATCCATAGAGACAACAAAAACATATTACTGGTTTCCAGGACCTGCAGGAAGCAGGGAGTAGGGAATGGCTGCTTAATGGGTTCACGGTTTCCTTTTGGGGTAATGAAAATGTTTTGTAACTAGATAGAGGTAATGGTTCCACATCATTTTGAATGTACTAAATACCATCAATTGTACACTTTAAAATGATTAATTCTATGTTATGTGAATTTTACTTCAACAAAAAAATTAAATAAAGGAAAGCATACTACAGAAGTAAAGTTGCCAGTGTATTGAAGGGATATACTTCAAAGGTCTTTTAGTGCAGAAGGAAGTATTTTAGTTGGAAGTCTCAAAGGGAAGTTGTGGATTATAAGTACTAAGGATTTCATATTGTAAGGAAAAGAATGCTTTATTTTTCTAAGTAAAAGTGGGAAGTTAGAAGGAGGGGGTGGGATTTACAGTATTAAAAAGGCTATTTATGCCTGTATTAAAAAAAAAAAAAAAACTAGAACAGTGACCTAGAAGAGGTGTTAAAGATCTTGAAAAACCTTCTTGAAAATGTTTGCCTTCTCTTGTTGGACCCCAGGGTGACATAAATAGGGAAGAAACTAGAAAACAGTAGTATCTCAATACCCTGAACTTGTATTATCTTAAATGTACTTGTTCTTGGAATGGATATAATAAAGATGAAGAAAAATGTCATTCATTTACATTTCCCATAATTTCCCGAAATGGAATGAAGTCTCTCAAATAAGTAACTTTGACATTGAGGCTTTTACAACAGAGGCTTTTACGGTGCTTGTATAAAGGGACCAAATGATTTTTTAAAAAGTTAAATCCAAGGCACCTTTCCCTCTCTTCTCTTCAGCCAGCCCTCCTGTCACCAGCTATTTCATTCATTCACCCATGTTCATACATGTAGTCCTGGTTTATTTTTTTCTAGCTCTATTAAGATATAATTGATATACAACATTGTATAAGTTTAGGGTATAAAATGTGATGATTTGATACACGTATATATTGCAAAATGATTACCACAATAAAGCTAGTTAATACATACATCACATTACATAATTACCATTTTATTGTTCCTATTGTGCTACTCTTATAGCAACTTTCAAGTATATAATAGAATGCTGTTAACTATAGTCACCATGCTGAATATTGAATCCCCAAAACTTATTCATCTCATAACTGGGAGTTTGTGCTCTTTGATCAACATCACCCATTTCCACCACGCCTTAGCTCCTGATAACCCACATTCTACTCCCCATTTCTTTTTCTTTTTTAAGGTTTTATTTATTTATTTGACAGAGAGAGACACAGCGAGAGAGGGAACAATGCAGGGGGAGTGGGAGAGGGAGAAGCAGGCTTCCTGCTGAGCAGGGAGCCCGATGCGGGGCTTGATCCCAGGACCCTGGGATCATGACCTGAGCCAAAGGCAGGCGCTTAACGACTGAGCCACCCAGGTGCCCCTACTCTCCATTTCTTTAAATTCAGATTTTTTTAGGTTCCACACATAACTGAAATCATATAGTTTGTTTCTCTGACTTGTTTCACTTAGCAGAATTCCCTTGAGGTCCATCCATGTCGTCACAAGTGGCAGGATTTCCTTATTTTTAGTAGGTGTATAATATTCATATAAAAATATAATATTCATATGACATATATATCACATTTATCCACTAATGGACAATTAGACTGTGTTCATGCCTTGACTTCTATAAATTATGCTGCATTGAGAATGGGAATCAGATATCTGTTTCAGATAATAATTTCATTTCCTTTGGATAAATACCGAAAAGTGGGATTGCTGTAGTTCTTTTCTCCCCTCCCCCAGTGGTGGCAGAACTCTTTGTTTATTTGTTTTGTTATTTAAATGAGAGGATTCCATGGTAGTTCTATTTTTAATTTTTTGAGAGACCTTGGTACTGCTTTCCATAATGGCTGTAAGCATCCTCACCAGCATTCGTTATCTCTTGTCTTTCTGATAATAGGTATTTTAACAGGCATGAAGTGATCATTGTGGTTTTGATTGCATTTCCCTAATGATTGGTGAAGCTTAGCTCCTTTTCATGTACTTGTTGGCCATTCATATGTCTTCTTTAGAAAAATGTCTATTCGAGTCCTCTTGCCATTATTCAGTTGTGGATTACTTGGGTTTTATTTTTTGTTTAGTTTTGTTTAATGTTGTTTGCTATTGAGTCGTATAAGTTCCTTGTATATTTTGGATATTAACCCCTTATCAGATATATCTTTTGCAGATATTTTCTTCCATTCCATAGGTTGCCTTTGTATTTTGTTAATTGTTTCTTTTGTTGTGCAGAAGCTTTTTAATTTAATGCAGTCCCATTTATTGATTTGTGCTTTTGTTGCTTATGCTTTAGGTGTCATATCCTAAATAGCATTGCCAAGACCAATGTTAAGGAGCTTTTTCTCTATGTTTTCTTATAGGAATTTTATGGTTTCAGATTTAATGTATAAGCCCTTAATCCATTTCAAGGTAATTTTTGTGAGTGGTATAAGATAGGGGTCCAATTTCATTCTTTTGCATGTGGATATCCAGTTTTCCCTAAGCCATTTATTGAAAAGAATATACATTCCCTACTGGGTTTTCTTGGCTTCCTTGTCAAATGTTAGTTAACCATATCTACATGAGTTTATTTCCAGGCTCTCTATTCTGTTCCATTCGTCTATGTGTCTGTTTTTATGCCAATATGATACTGTTTCAATTACTATACTTTGTAACAGTTTGAAATCAGAAAGTGTTCTTTCTTAAGACTGCTTTGGGTATTTGTAGTCTTTTGTGGTTCCACGCAAATTTCAGGATTGCTTTTCCTACTTCTATGAAAAATTCCATCAAAATTTTGATAGAGATTGTGCTGAATCTGTATATCACTTTCAATAAATGAATATTTTAACAGTATTAACTCTTCCAGTCCATGAACATAGGATATGTTTCAATTTATTTTGTCTTCAATTCCTTTCATCAATGTTTTTGTTATACAGATATTCCACTTCCTTGGTAAAGTTTATTTGTATTTCATTGTTTTTGATGCTATTATACATGAGATTGGTTTATTTTTCAGATAGCTCACTGTTGGTGTATAGAAATACAACTGATTTTTGTGTGTAGGTTTTGCCTCCTGAAATTTTACGGAATTTCTTATTGTTCTAACAGTTTTTTCGGTAGAGTCTTTAGGGTTTTCTATGTAAAAGATTATGTCATCTGCAAACAGATATGGTTTTGCTTCTACCTTTCCTACTTGGATAGTTTTTATTTCTTTTTCTTTCCTAACTACTCTGGCTAGAGTTTTCAGTACTATGTGGAATAGTAGTGATGAGAGTGAACACCCTTATCTTGTTCCTGATCTTAAAAGAAAAGCTTTTAGCCTTTCTCCACTGAGTATGTTAGATGTAGGCTTATAATATCTGGCCCTTATTATGTTGAGGTATGTTCCCTCTATATCCAATATGTTGAGTTTTATCATGAAAGATGTTGAATTTTACCAAATGTGTTTTTTTGCATCTATTGAGATAATCATAAAATTTTTATCTTTCATCTTATTAATGTGATTATTATAGCTATTGATTGGCATATGTTGAATCTCAAGGATGAATCCCACTTCATCATGGTGTATTATCTTTTTATGTGCTGTTGAATTCAGTTTGCTAGTATTCTGTTGAAAATTTTTGCATCTATATTCATCAGCGATATTGGACTCTAGTTTTCTTTTCTTTAGCAGCTGTAGCTCTCTTTCCCTCCATTTCAGGCCTAGCTGCCAGCTATTCCTAGCCTAGAGAACCTACCGTTTTTTCTACCCACATATTTATAAATCTTCCTCAGGTTGGGATCCTGACTAAAACGGGTGGCCATGACCTTGGTGTGTTTGAGAAAGAGCAAGACGGCCAAGGTGAATGGAAACCAGTGACTGGTGGGGAGATAAGAAATGCAGTTAGAGAGGATGGGGCCACATCATGACGGCTTTGAAGGTTGTGTTAAGTTTGGACTATTTTTCTGAAATAGAGAGATACTAGATGGTTTTAACCAAAGGACACATTATCTTAATTATGTTTCAAAATATCCATGTGGCTTTTTATTTAAAGTAGCTTTTGGGGGGTGCCTGGGTGGTTCAGTAGGTTGGGCATCTGCCTTTGGCTCAGGTCATGATCTCAGGGTCCTGGGATTGAGCCCTACATTGGGATCCCTGCTCAGTGGGAAGTTTGCTTGTCTCTACCCCTCACCCCTGCTTGTGCTCTCTTTCTCACTCTGCTCTCTGTCTCTCAGATAAACAAATAAAATCTTTTTTTAAAATGGCTATTGGGAGTGTGTGTGTGGAAAGTGGAAGCAAAGGGACCAGTTAGGGGGTGTTATAGTGGTTCAGATGAGAAATAATGCTCTGGATGAAGGTAATTATAGAGAAGGTGATGAGAAGTGGTTAGATTTAGGATAAAATTTGAAGATAGTACCAACTTCAAGGAACAACTTGGAATTTTTGATGAATTTATGTGGGGCATGAGGGAAAGAGAAGAATCAAGAAAGACTTTTAGATTTTTGGTCAGAGTAATTGTGAGTAATGAGATGTTAACCAAGACAGCAGAAGATTCAGGGAGAAACAGACTAAAAATCAGATAGCAATTTACAGTTTTGTTTCAGATATATTTGGACAAATTTGAGTTCTCTATTAGATATCCAAGTAGATGTGCTAATTTGGCAACTGGCTTAAGACTACCTAGCAAACTTTGGAATCATTGAAATTTGAGTTTGAATCCTGACCCCACTACTTTCTACCTGTTGATTGCTCTTTTCTCTGTGGTTCTCATGTTTGCCCTGGTGACATCCAGCCAGAAGATGGGGGAAGAGAGAATAAAGAATTTTTTGAAAATGTTTTAATAGGCCAAACCAGAGAGTGACTCATATTCCTTTGGATTGAAAAATTTAACTGTAAGTGAGGTTGAGAAACGTTGTCTCACTGCGGACTCAAGAAAAAGAAATGAGTGTGGTGATTAGTTAGCGGTCTCATTCAAATTCACCCTTCTTGTTACCAAATACCCATTTTACCTTTCTCCCCACTCATAGAATACAGTCTTCCCATCTCCCCAAAGGTAAGAGCCCCCAAATCCCATCTAGTTACAGCTTCCAACTCTAAGCTGAGAATATCTGGATGAAATGTTCTCATCGCCAACAGATTTGGATATGGTCCACCTTCTGAACCAAATGATAACTTTTTTGACAGCCTATCCATGCAATTTACAGTGATGTAGAAGGCACAGGGCACTTCTATTTGGAACGAGAAAAGAATGAGAATTGCATAGCAGTCATTGTACGGTAGTTGGTGAAATCCTATAAGGCAGGTATCAGGAGATCTCTCTGCTCTCACATTGCACACAGTTCCTCCATTAGATTCAGTTCTTCCCCCTTAGAAATACCTTCTTGTACTGTTTTCCATATTCCCTGACTAAAAAGTTCTTGTCAGTGACCACATCTGTGCACATGAAGAAATCATTCTATAAAAGGATTGACTGTGGGGAAAAAAAATTAGGAGTTCTGAAAGTGGGGGCACATGGGTGGCTCAGTGGGTTAAGCCTCTGCCTTCGGCTCAAGTCATGATCTCAGGGTCCTGGGATCGAGCTCCGCATCGGGCTCTCTGCTCGGCAGGAAACCTGCTTCCCCCTCCCTCTCTCTCTGCCTGCCTCTCTGCCTACTTGTGATCTCTCTCTCTCTCTGTCAAATAAATAAATAAAATCTTAAAAAAAAAAAAAGTATTCTGAAAGTGATGAAAATGGCAAATTCTTTAGGAACATTTTTACTCTGTCCTTCAGTCCATTTACAAAACACCAGTGTAATCTATGAGAGTGACTCAGCTGAATTCTCAGAATAGTTATGATGTGGTAACTGCTTTTTTTTTTTTTGGTCCTAAATCCAATAACCACTCAGAATAACAGGTCCTTCAGGCAGACTGGCCAAAGCCGAAATGGATGAGTCCCAGAATTAGTTACTGATAAAGGAGCTATTTCAAAGGGATCACACTGAACTGGTATAATAGTTGTGCTCATCAAACACCAATTTTATATTGGCAATATAAAAGCTGCATTAACTACGATTTTAAGGCTTATAAAATTCAGAATATATAAAATTTAGAAAAGCCTTCTCACTTTTCTTATTTATGGTACCTTAAACAAACTAGTGTATATTAACAATTACTTAGCTCGTTTGATTGGCATATGGTTGTATTCCTACCAAATTATGAAAGCACGTATAATATAAATTAAATAATGCCCAATTATTTTGCAAAATAAGTAAGACTTGTTTGTAACTCTTAGAAAACACGTGAAATTTTAAAATTATTCATAAAATGTACCTATGTTTAGAATCATAGACTGGTTACAACTTGTAAGAGACTATATAAGCTACTCAGTTCACATTTTCATCTTATACTCAGTCCCATAATATGTTATCTTTTAGGAAGAACAGTACCACAAACTCTTCATCTAGAAATACATTTACTTGAGGAATTATAAAGACACATCAGATGTTATAAATTAGATCCAAATATATACATCATAAAAAGCAATTCGTTTTTTATGCTTGTAAGGCACAAATATTAGTTAATTAAAGTGTTCAGGTGTTTGAATGTCTTTGAAGCATCAGATAAAGAGAAACTTTTAGGTGAACAAACATAATTCAGTGATATTTATGATATCATGTGGATCTATGTGCAAAAGAAGACCTGAACCATAGTAGTAATTTGTTGATTTTGAGCATGTCAATGGATCAGTGAAGTTCAGCACACAACTTATTTGGCATTATTATACCAATCACAAAGATAGTGAAAAGAAAGAGATAATACAGCTGTGCTTAAGTCCATGTGACCCATTGCCACCTGAGATACAGGTATACAATCTACTTAGGTCTTTTACAGATGCTTAAAATACCATTGATAGAGTCCATTTAAAAACTAGAAAGAAAGAAAGAAAGAAAGAAAGAAAGAAAGAAAGAAAGAAAGAAAGAAAGAAAGAAAGAAAGAAAACTAGAAAGAGATTTCCACCAGATGGCAGTGTAAGAAGATCCTGAACTCTCCTGTTCTCAGACATACCAAACCTATAGCTGCATATGTATCAATTCTCTCTGAAAAAAAATTCGCAAACTAGATGAACTGCTTCTCCATAAGAAAGGATAGAAAGACCACACTGAGATTGGTAGAAGAGGGAAAGACATGGTCTGGCCATAAACTCCACTTCCAGTGAAGTAACACACAATAGAGAGGCATCCCGCTAGTCCAGATCTTATCCCAGAAGGGCAAGGAGTTGGTATACCCCAACCCCTGGCATCTGTACCAAAGATACAAGCCCCCAAAATGTCTGGATTAGATAACCAATGGGGCTGATGTCCAAAGGGCCAAAGTGCTAGAGGAAATGGAGATTCCTCTTTCAAAAGGCTCGCATGCAGACTAACTGGCCATGAAACCCAAAGATAAAAACAGCACTTTGAAAAGCTCCTATGTAGAATTCAGAGGAAGATGGAGATAGGAGGATGCTGGGCTCACCTCCTCCCACAGACACTCCAGTAACAGATACTCCTGGGCAACTCATTCTGAAAATGACCCAAAGACTGACAGACTAGACCTTCAACAGTTAATTGTAGAAAAGAGGCCACATCGAAAAGAGTAGGTGGAGCAGAGTTTGATCTGGTTGGGAATCAAATCCCAAATGACACTAACCACACATGAACATTGAGAAGGGAGATGATAAGACCCCACACCAGCTACCCCAGGTACTGTAGGCCCAGAGGAAGATGAGTCCCCATAACACTTAGCTTTGAAAATTTGTAGGGTTTGGGATGCCTGGGTGCCTCAGTCGGTTAAACATCTGCCTTCGGCTCAGGTCATGATCCCAGGGTCCTGGGATCAAGTCCCGTGCCAGGATCCCTGCTCAATGGGGAGTCTGCTTCTCCCTCTGCCTCTGCTTTTCCCCCCGCTTGTGCTCTTTCTCTATCTCTGATAAGTAAATAAAATCTTTTTTAAAATTTTTAAAGACTATTAAAAAAAAGAAAATTGATAGGACTTCAAACTTCACAAGTTTTTAAAAACAGTGGGGCTAAAAAAAAATAAAAAATAAAAAATGAAAACAGTGGGGCTTACCTCCAGGTACTTTAAAAATCAGCAATTCTAGCATAGGAGAGTTGGAGGGTAATAGGAAACTGAGTCTTTGCCCTTAAAGAGCCAACAAAATAACTAATCCTGCAGAAACGCAACATAAAAGTGGCAGTTTGAAAATTGACTGGGGTATATGTGAAAGAAATTCATTTACTAATCTCAGAATGTGCACTGGAGGAACAGGGATCTTCAGGAGACTTCTCCAAGTACAAAACTGTTGGCAGGTACAATTTCTCTACCCCTCCCACAACCTAGATAGCCAGACATTTGCAGTAACCAGTATGAACACTCTCCACCTATTTTGCTAGCACTGTGTGCCCCCTCCAAGGTTCCCCAGTAGTCCTGTCCCATACAACCTGCCAGCCTCCACAGGAGTCCCTCCAAAGCAGCTCCCGCCCTATCCACACCTGGCAAGCAGTCCTAGCAGTGACTTCAAAGTGCCACTTCAAAGTGACTCATCCCAGAGAGAGGGAGAAATAACCCTACACACCAGCACACCTGTAGTTCCAGCAGGTAAGCCTCTTACCTAGTTGTCCATGGAGAGAGTACTGCAGATTAGTGTCCAGGAGGCTGTGTCAAAGGAACTGAGTACAGACATCTAGTCTGACTGTCAGCTCTGCTCAGCAACAAAAGCCCCTCAAGGGGCCACGTAGGGAGAGCCCTGCCAGTAATCAAATTGCAGCTGTAGCAGACAGCTAGCCTGAGTGCTGACACCACAAACCTCTAAGCCAAAGGCCACCTCAGATAGGCCCCCCAATAGTGCAGAGGCCCAAACCTGCCCAGTGTGCCCTGCAGGTCACTGCAGCCAACTGGACTGAAGGCAAACATGACTTAGCCACAACATAGGGTTCATGTCTTCTACATAGGAAATGCCCCTAGAGTGCTGGGTTCTGGTGACTAGGGGATGTTGTGCTACAGGACACCACAGGACCTCTTCTACACAAGGCCACTACTTTTGATACCAGGAGACATAGCTGAACCTATTACATAAAAACAAACACAGAGTTAGACAAAAATGAGGAGACACGAATATGTACCAGATGAAAGAACAGGACAAAATCACAGCAAAAGATTTGAATGAAGCAGAAATAAGCAATATGCCTGATAAAGAATTCAAAGTAATAGTCATAAAAATACTCACTGGATTTGAAAAAAAGAGTGGAGGATCTCAGTGAAACCTTCAACAAAGAGAGAGAAAATATAAAAAGAGACTAGTCAGAGATGAAGAACTCAATAATAGAAATAAAAAATACACTAGAGGGAATCAGCAGCAAATTATAAAGTGCAGAGGAATGGATCAGCAATCTGGAAGACAGGATAATGGAAAGCAACCAAGCTGAACAACAACAACAAAATAATAATAATAATAAATGAGAATAGAGTAAGGGAACATCATCATGGTATTCTCATTATAGGGATACCAGGAGAAAAGAGAGAGAATTATCCCAATCATGTTTATGTGATAGCCTAAATCAGAGCAGCAATCTATGGCCCATAGGCCGAAATCCATTCCACCACTTCTTCTGGTAAATAAAGTTTTATTGGAACACAGCCATGCTCATTTCTTTATGTGTTGTCTCTACTACAGTAGTTTAGTACTTGTGGCAGAGACCCTATGGCCCCAAAAGCCTATTCTGGACCTTTATCTGGACCTTTATAGTTTGCTTTCTGAAATAGAAAAGAATAGTCACTATTCCTAATCTTTGGGATGGGAAAAGAAAAAAGAAACATCTGTCTGCAAGTATTTCCAAGATATCATGCCCAAGAGGGGACTTGGAGGCAAGTAACCCCAGTTATGGATCCTGAAACTTCAAAGAAGCCTTGACGGAGTTTCATGCCCAGACCCCCTCTTTCTTCTCCATGAACTAATGCCCACCTCTATTTGTGTTCCTGGGATCAGATTCTGAATTTGCTTTACATCTGAATAAACCAATGTTCTTAATCTGCTCCTCCATAAAATCTTTAATGATTGCTACACAGAGCAACTGACACAGTTAATCATACTGAACATGGGACACAATGATTAGCTCTTATACTAAGAGTATGGATTCAGACACATATCCTATGCCCAATAATATTCGAGCAATAAGCCCCACAGTCCTACTGAAAGGTCTATGCTCTGAACTGCTAATAAAATACCAGCCACTTGGGGGTGATATGGTGTGTGGAATCCAATTTAGTCCATATTTTAGGCCATCTCTTGGCTACCAAATAAGGTCTTCATCTAAAATGTAAGATTAATTAGTATCTCAGATATTTTGGAGCCCTCTGCTGGTTGTTTTTGTAGTCACTTAGAGGCCTGGAAAGCAGACACAAATTCTGACTATATAAATCAATCTGCTATCTTCACCAGGTTCACAGAGGTCCCGTGACAGCCATCCTACCAGGTGGCAGTTACACATCCCAAGAGAATTATGCAGTGGCCAGGAGTGAAAACAGTCTATATACATGAAAACAAATAGGATTTGATACAAGGCAACCCATATTCTCTGGCCCACACATCTATCCATCACTTGTTCCATATCTACTTCTTTCATGGACCCTCAGTGTTAAAAGCAGAAAAGCCAGGTGGTTGTTGACAACTTTTGTCACTAAATAGTATCAGCTTATCTACCTCACTGTTAAGCTTTTATTCGATCACCAAGAGATACTTAGTATGCTTCAACATAAGCTTCATAAATTAAATCATGCATTCATTCTTTCAACAAATAAGCATTAACATTCCTACACTATTCCTTAGGCACAGGAAACAGAATGATAAACAAGACTAAGTCTCTGTCCTAGGGAATCCTCCATTCTGGTGGTAGACATTAAACAAATAAACCAATAAATACATTTCAAGGAGTGGTAAGTGTCATGAAGAAAATAAAGGATACAGGGCAAATATAATTTCAGTGAAAGTGGTTAAAGAAGGTATCTCCAAAAAGAATGACTTGAGAAATCAAGGGCAAATAAGGGTGGAAAGCATGAAAAATAAGGCTGAAGATGTGAGTAGGGCAATGGGAAGGAGTTTAAATTTTAATTTAAACATGCTGGAAAGCCATCAGAAAATTTGGGGCAGGAAAATGATATCAACTGACTTGCACTTTATTTTTTTTTTTAAAGATTCATTTATTTATTTATTTGACAGAGAGAGAGAGATCACAAGTAGGCAGAGAGGCAGGCAGAGAGAGAGAGGGGGAAGCAGGCTCCCTGCTGAGCAGAGAGCCCGATGTGGGGCTGGATCCCAGGACCTTAAGATCATGACCTGAGCCGAAGGCAGAGGCTTTAACCCACTGAGCCACCCAGGCGCCCATGACTTGCACTTTAAAAGTATTATTCTGGGGGGAAAGGCAAGATGCCTGAAGAGTAGGGGACCTCGTTTCATCTGGTCCCTTGAATTTAGCTAGGTAACTATCAAACCATTCTAAACACCTATGAATTCAACCTGAGATATAAGAAAATAATTGCTGGAATTCTGCAAATAAAAAAGCAATTACTTTTTGCAAGGAATGAGGTGCAGAGAAGTGAATCTGAGGGTATATATCAGAAGATAAATGGCAGCGGGCGGGACCCTCTGAAAGCCAACAACCATAAAATGATATAGCCCTGGAGTGCAAAATCAGAATGTTTAGAAATCTGCTCTAGTGAGAGACATCCCTGCCTGAAAGGTGCTGAAGTAGTGAAGCAGAGCAGAATCCTAGATGGGACAGTGTGGTCTCAGGATCCCCGGGGTCTCAGAAAGAATGGGATGCTTGAGCTGGTGGAATATCCAAGCACTGGAGCACGGAAATTGGCCTTGGTCAGCAAGCCCAGGAGGAGGATCTCATCTTGGTTTGCCATAAACTACAAACCACAGCAGGACTGGGCAACCAATGTCCATGTGGGAGCACTGCAAAGGGCAGAAATGCCCTGACCCTCCACCTTCCCCTGGGAGAAATGGCACCAAAGTGTACCACAGGAGTCTGCAGAGTTTGGGGCATCTCTCTTGGACATCATTGCCTATTTCCTTCCCCAGATCAGGGAAGTTCTCAGCTATGATTTGCTCAAATACACCTACATTCTGGCCCTCTCTTTCTCTCTCCAGCCTCAGGCACCACAATAATTATTTACTCGTTTAGTTGTTATTCTTCATGCAATTAACAAAAATCTAATGATTTTAGTTATCTACTCAAGTTTATAAATGCATAGCATCTCTAGCTAGTGTACTAACATCACTGCATCCTTATCTTGAGAGCAGAGCCCTGGCCATGGTAAATGGACAGAAAAGTGAAGCCAGGAGACTGCTTTTTTTTTTTCCCCAAATACTTTTATTTTATTTTTTCAGTGTTCCAAGATTCATTGTTCATATACCACACCCAGTGCTCCACGCAATATGTGCCCTCCTCAATACCCACCACCAGGCTCGCCCAGCCCCCCACCCCCACCCCTCCAAAACCTTCAGTTTGTTGCTCAGAGTCCACAGTCTCTCATGATTCATTTCCCCCCTTCGATTTCCCCCCATTTACCCTTCCTTTCCTTCTCCCAATGTCCTCCATGTTTTTCCTTATGCTCCACACGTAAGTGAAACCATATGATAATTGACTTTCTCTGCTTGACTTATTTCACTCATCATAATCTCTTCCAGTCCTGTCCATGTTGAAACAAACCTTTTATGCTTCTTGGGGAACTTACTTTCATAAAGCAAATCTGTGTCCATTTTGGTGACTAGAAACTAAACTGTCTCTGACTCCAAGGCTCAGACATCCCACCCTACAAGGAAGATGCACCCACCCCACACCAACCCCTGCCATTTATGAAAAACAAGGCTATCTTCAGTTATAGCATAGAGGGGGAAACTCTCTGAGCCTGACTCAGCTCCAGCAGTCTTAGAATTAATGATCCTACCATCTGCCCTCAGCCTATTCTTACCGACTCCTTCCTCCTCCCAAGGTTTTTTAGAGAAAACACAACTTTTCAATAGTCCTCTCCCACTATATTGTTTTTAATATCTTTGCTTTTGCCAAAGCTCAAATTCCTTCCTTTATATCTTCCAGACATCCCTCCTTGTTTCTCTTTTACCAATAGAATGTGCTTGGTTTCCCTACTGTTAAACTACGCAAGATTTGGAAAGGAGTAGAGAAGTGTGAACTGAGTCAGTCAGCCATCTTGAATCAGATAGCTGTTCAGCATTTAAACACACTAAAGTCCCTCTTTGTTTAAAAAACACTTGGATCTGACTTTTAAAATAGTTTGCTGCATTCACCTTCTTAACTCTCTTCCACACCCTTCTCTTGACAAGTGCAGTCAGGTTTCTATTCCCAGTAGTCCATCAAAAGTATCATTGTCAAGGTCACCCAGGGATCTCTTGCAACTAAATCCAATGGATACTTTTAAGTCTGTATCTCCTGATTTCTCTGCAGCATTTGAGAATGTAACCATCATCACTTTCTTGAAATGCTCTCATCTGTCAGCTTCTCTAATAACAAACATTCTAGATTTCTCCTCCCACCTTTCTTATAGTTCTTTCTCATCTGCTCTCATCCTGTTCCTCAGTGATTCTAAACTCTCTCCTATTTTTTTTCCTACTCACTCCCTGGATTATCTCACCTGCTCAATTCTCTCTGATGGCACTTAGATATGTATATTCAGGTTGAATCTTATTCTTGAGCATGGCAGTCTACAATTGGGTATCCCATTGGCACCTCAAGTTCAACTCACACAAAACTAAGCCTACAACCTTCCTCCACTAAATCTATTTTTTTCGGTTTGTTATTTCATCAAATAGCTCACCATGCTCCCAACTGCCAAGGCCAAACACCCACATTTAATCCTAAACTTCTTCCCTCATTCTCCATATCACTAACACATTTGCCACCTTGATATTTCTTAAATTCTCCTGCTTCCTTCCATCCCCAACAATGGACATTGCTGGTTTCATACCCAGCCACTATGCCAATTCAGGTATCCACCCCTTTGCCACACAGCCCAAGTGCCTCAGGGGAAATTGATCTCACCCCTTGCTCCAGTAGCTTGCCTGATTGGTTAAATATAATCCCATTCCCCTGGGTAGTGATTAGTTTAGGAATTGGCATAGAATATACTGTGGCCAATAAAAGCCATGCAGAGCTTTGCAGAGAATTTTGATTTGCAGGAGATTTTTCACTTGTCTCAGAATGCTTCAAGAATTTATCCTCTCACTTCCTTTGGAAATTTCATGTGTAGTATATGAGGTCTGAACCTGCTGCAGTAATTTTGCTGCCACACCCTAATAAAGTAATTAAAGAAAACCAAGGCCAAAAAATTCATTTCTTGCCTGTCCAGACCATGGATCCTCTCCATGAGTAGGCCAATGATACAGATATAGAGAACTCTGTTCTAGAAAATAATCTAAATGCTCCTCTATAAGAGTGCAAAACCATCAACATTTGTAAGTAATACAATGCCATCTAAACAAGTCTGTTCAATTTAAGAACAAACTCTCAACAAGAGAAATTCAACTAGTCAGGGGAAACAAACTGAGGAGAGACAAAAATTAAACTGAATTGCTGTAAACTTACTGGACAACAAACTGTCGTTCAGTATGTATCTTGCCCAGGTGAGTAAATGGCGTTTATTTTTAATATAATTTATAATCAAAAGCAGAACAAAAATGACTTGCATTTGGAGAGGGCAAGATGGCGGAGAAGTAGGAGACCCTGTTATAACTGGTCCCCTAAAGTGAGCTGGATATCTACCAGAACACGCTGAACACAATGAGATCAGCCTGAGAAGTAAGATTTTTCACTTCTGGGTCTCTACAGGAGCAGAAGGCAGCAGCAGAGAGGTAAGCAGAGTGGGAACACGCAAACCTATATCGGAGGATAAACAGAAGGGGGAGGGAGCCACCAGAAGCGACCTAAGGACAGTAATACCCCGAAGGAAAGTACCCTGTGGTTGGGGACCAGCATTAACTTAGAGTCTGGTTAAAAACACTTAAAAAGAGCAAAAGACCTTAAGGAGCAACCAGTGGAAGTGGGTGGTCACGGGCATGGGCCTAACCCCACGTTTCCAGGAAGGGCACCAACCACATCAAAGAGAGACTGGCGGGGGATCCAGTCCCTGGTTCATGAACCGGCAGTTTTCCACCCCTTGCATCATTTAGAGGGCGAGGCGCACTCCTGCAAGCGCCTTAGAGAGCCTGGCGTGGTTCATGAGCCTGCAGCTTTTCTCTGTGTGCAGCACTCCGTGGACTGGGTGCACTCCCACAAGCCCCTGAGAGACCGGGTGGGAGCCCTAGCCGGCGGTCTCTAGGACCGCGGGACATCCACCGCCTGCCTCAGGGTCTGGGCGCTCCCACCCCGCACCAGAGAGAACACAGCTGCTTCAGGCAGGAATCTGAGCGCATCCAGCGTGGGCCAGCAAGGCAGCCACCAGAAGCCAGTTTCCTAGACCTCAAGGCTTTGGTCGCTTGAGGGTGCAGAGGATACTGAGGGCCTCGAGGGGCCACTGAGACGGTGGCTGGGGTGCGCACCACCTGTGGCAGGCTGCAGTGTGAGCAGAGCTTACAGAGGGGAGACTGTATTCTAGACCACCCAGAGGGGAGCAGACTGAGGCTTCTCTGTGACGTGGAGGGCTGGGCACGGGCAGACTCCTTGCTTGGACTCTCTGAAAAGGTGAAAAAACTGCAAAAGAGCGAAAACCTTCAGAGAGCAGAAGCCTGAAAAACTGTTTTCCACAGATCCCAGCCCCTTGATTGGGGGCCAGGGCGACTCAACTCAAGCAAGTTTGACTGGAAAAGAACGCGACAGGCCCCTCCCCCAGAAGACAACCCAAAAACAAGAGGACAATAACCACAGGGCCCGCATAAAAATATAAAACCCCAACATCAGGGGAAATCAATATATTAAGCTCCCAATAATACCCTAAAACCTGTATATTTCATAGATACAAGTTTTGTTTCTTTCTTTTCTATTTTTTCACTCGTTCTCATGTTTCTTGTTTTGTTTTTGTTTTTTTTTTAATTTTTTTAAACTACTTAACATTACAGCTAGAGGCTTAATACAACATATGGAGGAGTTATAACTACCCTCCCATCTTATCCGTCTGTCAGTGTTTCTATGTATCTGCTTTTGTTCTGGTATTATATAAATCTTATTCTTGAGGTTCATTCTGACTAGGTTCTTTTATTTCTTGTCATATACTTTTGTCGGTCCTTATGTTTGTTCGTGTTTGTTTATATACCTTATAAATCTTATTTTGGGGGCCCATTCTGGCTGGGATCTCTTTTTTCTCTTTCTCTCTCTCTCTC
>CM052885.1:76964602-77052109 GCA_028534135.1 Potos flavus
GGGGAGACAAACCATAAGAGATTCTTAACCTCAGGAAACAAACTGAGGGTTACTGGGGGAGGGGGGGTAGCATGGCTGCGTTATGGACATTGGTGAGGGTGTGTGCTATGATGAGTGCTGTGAATTGTGTAAGACTGATGATTCACAGACCTGTACCCTTGAAGCAAATAATACATTATACATTAATAAAAAATAAATAAAATATAATGCTGGCTGACTAGAGTATGTTCATGTGACTCTATAATATTTTTGTATCATGGAGTGAAAAGTATTAAGGTCAAGAATCCTAAGTTCCGAATAAAATGGAAAGATATTCCATGTTCATGGATTGGGAGAACAAATATTGTTAAAATATTGATACTCCTCAAAGCAATCTACAAATTTAAAGCATTCTCTATCAAAATACAAACAGCATTTTTCATACAACTAGAACAAACAATCCTAAAAATTTGTATGAAAGCACAAAGACCCTAAATAGCCAAAGCAATCTTAAAAAGAAGGACAAAACTGGAGATATCACAATAACAGATTTCAAGGCATACTACAAAGTTATAGCAATCAAAACAATATGGTACTGGCACAAAAATAGACATAGATCAATGAAACGGAATATAAAACCCAGAAATAAACCAACAATTATATGGTCAATTAATCTGTGACAAAGCAGTAAAGAATATGCAATGGGAAAATTATAGTCTCCTCAACAAATGGTGTTGGGAAAACTGGACACCTGCCTGCAAAAGAATGAAACTGGACCACTTTCTTACACAAAAATAAACTCAAAATGGATCAAGGACCTAAATGTGAGACCTGAAACCATTAAAATCCTAGAAGAAAGCACAGGCAGTAATTTCTGTGACACTAGACATAGCAACATTTTTCTAGATATGTCTCCTGAGGCAAAGGAAACAAAAGCAAAAATGAACTACTGGGACTTCATCAAGATAAAAGGTTTCTGCACATCAAAGGAAAGAATCAAAAAAACTAAAAGGCAACCTACGGAATGGGAGAAGATATTTGCAAATGACATAGCTATAAAGGGTTAGTATCCAAAATATAAAAAGAACTTATAAAACTCAACACCCCAAAAACACATAATACAATTAAAAATGGGCAGAAGGTATGAACAGACACTTCTCCAAAGACATACAGATGATCAGACACATGAAAAGATGCTCAACATCACTCATTATCTGGGAAATGCAAATCAAAACTACAATGAGATATTATCTCATGCCTGTAAAAATGGCTAAAATCAAAAACACAAGAAACAAGAGGTGTTGGTGAGAATGTGGAAAAAAGGAACCCTTGTGCACTATTGGTGGGAATGCAAGCTGGTGCTGCCTCTATGGAAGAGAGTATGCAGGTTCCTCAAAAAATTAAAAATAGAATTATCCTGTAATCCAGTAATTCCACTACTGGGTATTTATCCAAAGAATATGAAAACACTAAATCATAGCATTATTTTTAGCCAAAGTATGGAAGCAGCCCAAGTGTCCATCCACAGATGGATAAGGATGTGGCATATATATATATTACTCAGCCATAAAAAAGGAATGAAATCTTGCCATTTGCAACAACTTGGATAGATCTAGAAAGTATAATGTGAAGTGAAATAAGAAGTCAGAGAAAGACAAATATCATGTGATTTCACTCATATGTGGAATTTAAGAAACAAAACAAATGATGAAATAAAAAAAGAGACAAAAAAAATACAGACTCTTAGCTATAGAAAACAGATGGTTACCAGAAGGGAGGTGGGGGGATGGGTGAAATAGAGGATGGGAATTAGGAGTACGCTTATTATGATGAACACCAAGTAATGTATAGAATTGTTGAATCACTATATTGTACACTTGAAACTAATACAACATTGCACATTTATTATACTGGAATTTCAAAAATAAATAAAAAATTTTTTCTAATTAAAAAAAAGGAATCCTCAGTTCTGGTCTGCCACTAGCCATTTTATGGCCTTTGACCAATATCTTAAACTCTGGCTTTACTTTCCTATGTTCATTTATAAATAAGTGGGCAAGATTCATACTGACTTTCACAAATATAGCTGAGGCTCTAATGGACCAAGAACTAATTTCTTGAACTAAAACTTGCTAATGCTTAGCAAAAAAAACTAACAAAAAAAAAAAGATCAGATGTTACTCAGAACCCTAAATAATAGGTGTATTGTAATGAGGCTCTTCTGGAAATAATGCCCCACCTTTGTCTCTAAATCATATAAGGAGGAAATGGTGGCACCATGTCAACCAGTGAAGAAGATATATTTACTTAGGCACAGCCTTTTAATATCCTCAAATTATATTATGTAAATAGTGCTGCTTGACACAAAGCAGTCTCCATCTAGCATTCAATGTGCCCTGTAACATAGTACGTATTATTGACAACCACGAAGACAAGTGTCCCTATTTTCTATTTCTATGACATGTTCAATGTGATTTTTATTTTCTTTTTGAGATTTTCCTGTATTTTCCAGATGTTCAATAATGAGCCTAAGTTACCTGTACAACTGGAAAGAAACATCATTAAACTGGTCATAGTTAGTCTCATTATGCTACTATATGTCTTAACATGAACTCATCAGTCCAAAGAATGTGAATTATAAAAGATAATTTTTCTAAAATCTAAATATGTGTTTACTATGGACTTAAGAATATCAGGAGACTTCAGAGGGCTCACAATCAATTTATAAATATCTTTAGTTCACTTAAGAAAATAACGAAGGATGATTAATATATTTTGGAGATTTCAGTGCTCACTGTAACTAGTAAGATAAGAAATAAGATAATTTTTTCCTTCAGAGGAACAAGAGCAGAAGCTATTAAATGGTCAAGGACATTATGCCCATCTCTGTCATTTCAGAGACTAAAATTCTTGCACAAATGATATCTAGAAAGACAGGGGACAATGAACTGGAACCTGAGTGAGGTATTTAGTTGCTAGGTGGCCTGGGGATGTTGTTAAGAATGAACTGACCCTTGTCTCCCTGAGGATTCCATGCTGCTCTACCTAACCTACAATTCACAGGCAGTGCTACTCAACCCAATGCCAAGAGAGAGGAAAGGATGAGGAATGGAGGATTGAAAGGAAGAAAAGAAGTCCCCCCTTTTTTTTTTTTTTTTTTTGGTGTCAGATGTGAGAAAAACAGACCTGCACTGTAACAACATCAATTCTTTTGCAGCTATTCACATAGCTGCATTCCTGGAATGTAACTATTTCTTGCTGTGTTTCTCTGAACAACCTCTACAGGATTGGAGTGAGCACAGTGTCTGGTTAACCTACTGTTTTATTGCAAGTGATTTATCTATAGAGATGATGCTGTTTACCTTCAGTTATGAGGAATGAAATTTGAACAGTGGGTTAGATTAGAGGAGCTGAAAAAGGATGGAATGATTTAGCACATGAAAGAAGTTAGCTATAATTAGAGCATCTCAGGAAGTTTCCATGAATGGCAAGCAGAAATGAGCATCAATGGAGCAGAAATGGAGGTTAAAGCAGCTGACCTCTAAGGTACCATCCAACCTGGAGAGCTAAGCACCATGGCCAACTACAGAGCCAACTTGAAGGGACTCTCATAAATCAAAAATGAGACAATTTGAACATCAGAACGAATAAGAGCTGCAATAGATTGAAATTCATGCACCTTTTTTTTAAAGATTTATTTATTTATTTGAGAGAGAGAGAGTGGGTAGAAGGGGCAGAGGGAGAGGAAGAAAGTCTTAAGCAGACTCCGTGCTGAACATGGAGCCCAACCTGAGCCTCAATCCCACAACTCCGAGATCCCAACCTGAGCCAAAACCAAGAGTCAGATGCTTAACCAACTGCACCACCCAGGTGCTTCCATCAACTGTTTTTAAATGCATGAATGTTGAATGGTTGCAAGAGGAAAAATAGCTAATTTGTCGATTTGGGATGATTATTTTGAAATCCATTGCTTTGAAAACTAGTTAAGTAAAGCGAGAATCAAACGTTTACCCTCAAGATAACAAAACAGTTAATGATAGGAAGTTTCTCCTTGAAGAATTATTTCAGCTAATACATTGAAGAATGATAGGATCTGAACATCACCATTTTGCAACTCCTAATGATCTAGGCAATGATCATCAATGCCTGCTCTACATCACAAGACAACAGATTTTATATATCTCCTGATGGAAGTACATGGCATCCCTTATCAAATACTCTTCACATACACATGCACACACACACAAACCAGAGTCCGATCAAGCCTCTAAATTTAAGTAGTACTTTATAGGAAACAGAGTGGGAAAAGAAATATGGTAAATGGGACACAATCCCAAAAATCCAACTGTAAGAAAATGCTCAGGATAAATGATTCCATTTCTTTAATAACTGAAAGGAAAAAGGAAGAGATGGGGCGGCCTTTAGATTAAAAGAGACTTAAGAGACATATAAATCCAATTGCAAAGTATGGCTCTTAATATTCTGAATCAAACTCTGAAAAGAATATTTTGTTAAGAAATTTAGCAAATATGAACATGGGACACCTGAGTGGTACAGTCAGTTAAGCACACAACTCTTGGTTTTTTGGCTTGGGTTGTGATCTCAGGGTTGTGAGATTGAGCCCCACATCAGGCTCTGTGTTCATGAAAAGTCTGCTTGAAATTCTCTTTCCCTCTCCTTCTGCCCCTCCCACTCATGCTCGCGCGCTCGCTCTCTCTCTCTCTCTCAAACAAATAAATCTTAAAAAAAAAGAAATCTAGCAAATGTGAACATTAATGGAATATGTTACGATATTAATAATTCTCTGGTTTTTGTATGATAATAGTATGGTTTTACTTACCTTAAAATGTTTGTCTTTTAGATACATTAATAAATATTATAAATTAAATGATACGCTCTCTGGGATTTGTTTCAAAATAATGTAGGAAAATTAGGGAGGTAGTAAATGTGAGTAAAAGTGAAATAAGATTGTGCATTGTCAATTATTGAAGATGGATGATGTATATACAGGAGGAGGTAAGCATATGCTTGAGAGAGAAAGACAGAGATAAAAGGACGTGGCCATCTTCTAGGCCATGTTACCAAAATGGAACAGAGGTCCCAAATAAACAAAACCATAACCTCTTGGGCCCCACTTAAAAGACTTAAATGCTATTAGAATGTCATCAATGAGTACACAGAATAGAAAGAGAGAGATGAAAGGGATACAACAAGAACAGAGGCATTTTCAGAAGCGTAGGGGACTGGAGCGCCTGGGTGGCTTGGTCAGTTGAGCATCTGACTGTTGGTTTTGGCTCAAGTTATCATCTCGGTGTTGTGAGATAAAGCTCCACTTCGGGCTCCATGCTCAGTGGGGAGTCTGCTTGAGATTCTCTCTCTCTCTCCCTCCCCTTCTGCTCCTCCCCTGCTTATCCATTCTCTCTCTCTCTCTCAATCCCCTTCAAATAAATAAATAAGTAAATAATCTTCTAAAATTAAAAAAAAGGAAGTATAGGGGTCTAAGGAAAATCATATTTTTAATTTCACCAGACTTAAGTTATATTTTACAATAAAGGCATAACAGTGTTTTAAAAACAGAAGGTGTTATTATTATTATTGTTATTATTATTATTGCATGTAAAGAAGCATTGATAAAGGGCATCCACATAAAACCTATAGCTAACATCATACTTAATGTTCAAAGACTCAGTGCTGTTCCCCCTAGGTTCTATGGAGGCAAGAGTGTACACTCTCACATTCCTATTCAACACAGTACTAGAAGTCTTAGCCTGTGCTATAAGAAAAAATAAATAAAAGGCATACTTCTGAAAAGGAAGAAATAAATTTGTCCTTATTCTTAGATGACAGGATTGTCTATGTAAAAAATCCAGGGGGAAAATATCTACAAAAAAACCTTCTAAAACTAGTGTGTTAGAAAGTTCATAAGATATAATGTGTTGAGAGGCAATTCTGGGGTGCCTCATTGGCTCAGTCGGAGGAGCGTGAGACTCTTGATCTTGGGGTCATGAGTTCAAGCCCCATGTTGGGTATACAGATTATTTTGAAAAAAAAAGGAAAAGAAAAGAAAAAGGCAATTCTGTTGGATTTCTCACTATTCTGTGCATCTTTCAGGCAGAGGCCCTCACAGTTTTTCATCTGGACTGTTTTTTCAAAGATCTTGTACAGCTGAAACAAATGGTGTCAGCAATGAGGATCTAGAGTTTCCAGAGAATCAAAAACATTAGATATTCATTTGGTTCAGCTCCAAGCAGCCACCGCTCCACTCAGAACAAAATGTAATATAAAGTTTTGTTTACTGGCATGTAGCTGCCCTTTCCCTTCTCAATCCTGATCCCTCTCTTTCCATCCATTCCTTCTACCCAGATGCTTTTTAAAAAAGGACTAGGGTTTAAGTAAAGGTCTTCCTCTCTGCAAGATGAACATGTAAGTCTATATGTATCCACCTGAATATGCTAGGGAACCTCAAGAGTGAGAGACTCAAATTTTTATGACCATCCTACCCAGACACTTGTAATGAGGGAGCACCCACACCAACTGATGAAGTCTGGGCATGGTTCATCATGCAGGAAGGAAGCTACAGTGACCTTACAGGAGGGGCCCTCTCAGTTGATTCAACTGCTACTGTTTCTACATCTGAATTTTGGGTATGAACTGATGGATTGTATGCTGGTGCTTCCCCATCCCACATCATCTTTCTGAAAGTCAAGGAAAAACTGCTGTTTCTCTGCTTCCCTCCCCCAAAATGGAAGCCTTATTTGGCTCTTTGGAAGTTGGGGATAGTACATGCTTCATTTGGGCATTCTACTTGGTCCTTTCTACTGACTACCCCATAAACTGATATCATGTGAGTTTAGTGCAAAACAACAGACTTCACTGGAAGCTGTACAGCAGGCTGTAGCATGCTTGTCACCTTGGGGGCTCCATACCTTTAATAACCACTTCGAACCAAAAGTCCCCGTGACTGACAATTTCGTTGACAAGAGTTTCTGGGGATGGGAGGCAGCCTCCGTGTGGAAGTGCCCCTGGGATTGTGGACTCAGTACCTCCCTTTCAGGGCTACCAGGTACACCCCTTCCGAAAAGCAGCTATTAGCTTGCTACCGAGCTGTGGTCAAAACTGAATGACTGACCCATGTAAGCCTTATAAGTCTCTGGCCCAATATCCCATTTTTGGATGACTCAACTCAAACTCCATGACTGAAAATGTGAACAGGGCTCACAAAACCTTGCTACATTATCAAATGTAAATGATATGTTCAACAACAGCCAGCCTGGCCCCACAGACAGCCAGGCTTCACCGAAAAAAAAGAGGCAGTTATCTCTCTGAGGAAAATTTTGCCATCCATTCAGTCATGTGAGCTATTTTACTGGCTCATTGGACCTCCACTTCACAGATTCCCCCAAATTCTGAGCCTGGTTTGGCTAAGCTAAAACTCAGTGGTCTCCAGGGGACTGCAGCCACTGTCCAACCTCAGTGCTAGCACTGCAACACCGAAAATGGAAATGGCACCTCCACCCAGAGGACAGAACTCAACGTCCTTCTCAGACCTCTGGCTAATACTGCCTGATGAACTTTGCTTTGTGTTTACTGACTCTTGGGCTTTTGCCAGTGGCCTAGATACCTGGTCTGTCACTTTGAAAACTACAGATTGGCCAATTAAAGACATCCCTTTTTGAGGCCATGAACTGTGGAAACAAATTACAGCTGCTGACTAAATTTTCTGGGGCCCTCATGTAGGTGCCCACAGAAAGGGCCCATTCTCTGACGGGACTACTCAGAATCAAGCTGCTAACTGGGCCTGCACTGCTCTTGTTGCTACTATCCTACTGCCTGGAGCCATCATCATACCAGACATGACAACACATCCACCATCAAAAAAAGGCACTGAGGGAAGGACTCTGTTTCTGTGGAGGCTGACTCTGAATTCCAGACCTGTGACTCCTGACCAAAGTTGGCCTGGCTGTCTCCAGGCAGACCGACATTTAACATCCCTGCCCCACTTCCTCCCATACCTCAGGTTATTTCTTGATGATGCCTCATCACAGATGACACTTTATCAGGTTATGGTGCTGTTGTTTCAGCCCAATCAGCCAACCACAGTTGCTCTATTGTGACCCCTGAGACCACTACATGTCACATGTTTGGTTTTGTGGACAATTTGCAACTTGACCATAGTACACCATTTATCAAAAAAACTTATTCACAATGGGCTGACAAGGTATTCAATGGAACTTTCGTACTCCCTGCCATCTACAGGCATTCGGTATTCTTAAGCACTGAAACAGCCTCCATAAAAATCAACATGAAAAGGTTTTTGATCACTTCCCTGGTATCCTGGTCTGCATACCTTACTAAGGCAGTTGGTCACTAAATGTGGCTACCCCTAGAAAAAAGATCATTTCTTCTCTGCCATGTCCTGTGTAATGATCAGGATGAAAGCTTGGCAGTTTCTTAAAAAGTTAAGCATATGTTTATCATAGAGCCCAGCAAATATAACTTCTAGGTATGTACCCCAGAGAAATAAAAACTTGTGTTCTCACAAAAACCTGTACATGAAAGTTTATAGTAAGCCTATACATAATCACCTAAAACTAAAAACCCAAATGTCCTGCAATTGGTGAATGATAAAAATTATGTTATATCCACATAATGAATATTATTTAGCAAGATAGAACAAATTATTGCTAAATGAAACAACTTGGATAAATCTCAAAGGCATTTTGCTAAGAAAAAAAGTATTCTCAAAGGTTTCATTTTGCATGTTTCCATTAACATGACATTCACAAAACAACAAAACTACAGCGATGGAGAATGAATATGGAGGTTGCCAGTGATTAGGGATGGGAGGAATGTGTGGCTAAAGTGGAGTAGTATGAAGGAATTTGGGGAGATAGTAAAACTGTTCTGTAGTTTGACTATCCCAGAGATTCATAAATCTGTACATGCATTAAAATTCGTAGAACTGTATGCCAAAAAAAAAGTCAATTTTACTGAATGTTAATTGAAAAAAATAAAATAAAAAGTAGGGAGGACTATAGTCTTCAAAAATGCAATTTTTTAAATTATTTTTTAAATTGAGATATAACTCTCATCATATAACATATATTAGTTTCAGGCGTACAATATATTGATTTGCTATTTGTATATTTTGTGAAATGATCACCACAGTAATTCTCATTAACATATGTTATAGACAAAAACAATTCTTTTTTTGCAATGAGTACTTTTAAGAGCACTCTTTTAAAAACTTCCAAATATGCAATACAGTATTATTGAGTATAGTCACGATGCTGTACATTACCTTCCCATGATGAGGAATATCTTATAACTAGAAGTTTGTACCTTTCGACCACTTTTACCCATTTTATCCACTCCCCACCTCCTGTCTCTGGCAACTACCAATCTGTTCTTTGTATCTATGAGCTTGGTTGTTTGGGGAGGTTTTGATAAAATGTCAAAAATATAAAAGAATTAACCAAAATGTCAATTTTATAAAAGACCAAGAAATGTCTGTGGAAATGTTCCAGATTAAAGATGACTAAAGAGACATGACAATTTAATACAATATGACCCTAGATCAGATCTCATACTGGAAGGGGAAAAATATCGTTAGAATCCTTTATATTAATAGAAAGAACAAATATCACCATAGTTGCAGGTCTAAGCTTACTCAAAACCTGGAAAAAATTGATTAGTGAACTTAAGTTCCATTCTGCGGACCTTTTCCTATATCAATTAATACACTTAATGTCAATTAAGTATTCATAGAGTGCCTGTTATATACAGGGCAACAGAAAGTCCTCTTTTTCTCCAAAGGCTGCTCAAAGTCTTGAGTTCTTCTAATTCTACCTGCCAAACTATTTATTCACTCCTCTTTAATAGTTTGCTGCCATCGAAACATTAAAATGTTTGCTGGCTTTTAAGAGTTAGTTGCCAGTTTTTTTAAAAGTTGTCTGAGATAATTTTTCTAGTCCCCAAGAAAGTCACTCCTTTTACAACATTGCACAGATTTTACAACATTACAACATTGTACAGATTTATGGATATATTCTCAAGTCAGTTCATTATAGAGAGATAATTTGTGTTTTTCTCAAGTTGGCAAACTTTTCCTCCCAAGGTATGCATAATACTGTAACAAGTAACAGTAAATCCCAATGCTAACTGGCTCACTTAATAAAGATAATTTATAGACTCATTCATCATAGATTGATCAGCACTTCAGCTTTCTTCTTCTGTGACTGTCTTGGGTCTGCTTTTTTCACTCAATTTCACTCAATTTTGTCCTCAGGCTGCCTTCCATCGTAGTGGCAAATGTCTACCAAAAGCAATCAGGGCTGTATGTTTCTTCAATCATATTCAAAGAAAGAGAAAACATTATGACTAAACCAAAATATTAAACAGAAGTCCCAAATGTCACTGACTGTATACCGTATATACTGACTGTATACCTTACTTATACTGTATACCTTACATCATGCACTATATTTGAATCAATCCCAGCCAAAGACTAGGTACTACACACTATTAAAGAAGAACAGATGTTGGGGAGGACACTATACTGTCTGCTTTTGTTCTTGCTCTGTTAGTTATATATCTCTCTTTACTTAGTAATAATTAGCTACCATTTATTTGATACATACTGTAGGCTGCCTCTTCACATCCTTACAGCCGGATCAAACTCCAGGGAACTAATTACTAACTAAGTAATTGGAACTATATTCCAATTACCTCAATTAATGAGCTTTGTTGTAAACATTATGGGGAAGTAGGGACGACGGTAAACCATTTCACCAAACAGAAGTCAGGACACAACAGCAGCTTTGGCCACTCAAACAGCAAATCTAATGGTTGTGCCCTCAGAAGTAAGGACTCTTGCTCTCTTCTCCTGTTTGGTGTCTTCTCCCATCTCTGTCCCAACTCCCTGAGAGAGGCCGTCTCTTTTGCTTCCAACCACACCAGCATGGGTTCAGAGCCCTCTCCTCTCCGGGGGACCTCCTGCTTCAGGAGAAGCTCCATCCTTGGCTCCCTCAGCTCCCTAGGAAGCTCGCACGGCACCTTGCTGGACAACATCTGCCTAAGAAACCTCTCGAAATCAGACGTCTGTCTGGCAGGCACTCAGGCTTCCCCTAAAGAGCAAGGTAACTGGCCTTTCGGGGGTGCCTGCCCCCCAATCCAGAACTCCCATCATCACTACTGGATTTTAAGATAAGGAAAACGAGGCCCTGAGGGGTAATTTCCCCAATTCTCATAGCCAGTAAATGGCAGTGGCAGGATTCAAACCTATGAGGGTTTGTGTCACTCAACACCGGTGTCTGACCCACCCCGCAAACCTGTGAAAACTTTCCCCTCGGTTGGTTAGGCAGCAGCCGCTAGGCGGGACTGAAGGCTGAGAGAGCAGCCGGCGGGGCGGGGCGCACGCAGGGACCCTCCTCCCGGAGCAGAAGCGGAAGCGGAAGTGTCTCCGGGCTGTAGCTATGGAGACGCGGGGGGGTGGGGCCACCCCCGAAGAAGCGCGACCTTTAACCTGCAGCCGAGGGTACGTCAGAGGCGGCCGCAGACGGAAGTGCGGAGGCGGTGGCGGCCGGGCTGCGGGGCTGCCGGCCTGCGGGGCAGCGGGCTGTGTGGCAGCGGGCTGTGTGGCCACTGCGGGCCCGCTGCCATGGAGGTAATGATGCGGGGGCGGCTGGAGTGGGACCGGGACCCACCACCTCCTTGCCGGGCCTTCCCGCGCCGCGGTTTGGGACTCGGGGATGGGCGCAGTGTGAGGGCTTGGCAGCCTCCCCTCCGCGCCCCGCAGCCCGGCTCTGTCCGAGTCTCTCCCTCTTGCCCCCAAACAGCGCCTCGCGATTACCTGGCCCTTTTACAGCCAAACTATACGGTTTGCCACACGAGAAACCCCCCACCTTCCCTAGTTCTTTCTCACGTAGGAGTTTCCTACACTTGATTCCACGGAAAGACTTTTACTTATAAAGGTTCCAGCGTTCCGTCTGGGATTAGGAAAAGAGTTCTGACGCCTGGGTTTGATTTTGCTTTGCAGGATCCTGTTCAAGATGGGGTAGCCTCACCAGCCACCCCTGGGACCGGGAAATCTAAGGTGAAGAGAATACAGTACTTGACTATCGGGCTCACCGAAGAGTGGAGGGGTGATGAATGGAGAGCTTTGGCATGGGTAGGGGGGTGGCCTATTTAAAAGAAATCCTTCTCCAAGGGATCTCAATTTTAATTCACACAGTAACCAATCTGTTGTTTTTGTTTGTTTTGTTTTTGAAGTTCCCTGCTATGAAAAGAGTTGACTTTTTGTTTACTTCCTGCTCCTGGTTAGCACTGCTAAGAGATTTTACAGTTTTTCAAACATTAAACAAAGCAATCTAATTTACGAGGATTTATATAGTGTAGTGGAAAGAGCAGTGACGTAAGTAGGATTCAAGGGACTCTATTCTCTAGGCTTCTCCTACGATGTAAAAAAAAAAAAAAAAAAGTTGAATTAGGTAATTTTTATGGTCCCATACATTTAATATTCAATAATTCTAAAAAGATAGTGGTTTATTTCTTGCGTACTAAGTTTTTGGCACTGACCTGAACACTTAGTTACTTCATTTAAGCTTCATGGTAAGCTTAAATGGTAAGATAGCTACTTCTATTATCCAGATTTTACAGATGAGAAAACTGAGCCCAGGAGTTAAGTAATTTCCCTGATTTCTTAAAAAGACTTAATGCACCATGATTCATCTTGTTATTCTAATTATGCTTACATGTTTTCATGTAGCCAAAGACTTATTTCAGCCTTTACAGCTCCAAGGAACTTTAAGTAGAATTAGTCCCCGTCCCCTAATTTTACAATTAAATCAAAACCCAGAAAGTGTCTTAACCTAAACAGGAATATATGTACATAAGAGGATATGTGCTGTTTTTTACATTTCATAGTAATTGCTTAACTAGTAATTGTTGAGTTGAAGTTGCATTTGCTACTTTTTAAAAATATGGTTTGGTTGACAAAGATTTATTCAGTAGGATGTTTTTAGGAGGACATTATGTTTATTTTGTGTGTGTGTGGTATAATAGAAACATGAGTTATAACAAACCTGTAACATCATTATACCTTTCAGCTGGAAACATTGCCCAAGGAAGATCTTATCAAATTTGCCAAGAAACAGATGATGCTAATACAGAAAGCTAAATCCAGATGTACAGGTATCGAGTTGAAAATATTCATCTTCACCACAATCTCATTGAAACATGGTTAAAAATAGTAGGTCTGTAATGGTATATTAGTTTATTTTATTTACCGGTATATCCAATAAAATCATAATTATAGTGAAATCTATTATTATTTAGCATTCTAACCATTTGCTTGTGATTTATCTATTTTTTACCATTTCACGTCTCTAAACTGCAGTTATCTTTGAATTATTAAAATAAAGTCAGGGAAGAGGATCTTTAAAAAAATTTGTTAAAATTAAGCACATTTTTTTTTACTTCATTTGGATTGTATATTGATCTGAAAAAGCATTTATTTTCTAGAGCAATCAGTTGAAACGTTAGAGTCATTAAGGTTGTGAGCCCAAAGAGGTAAAAAGAGGCCCCAAGTAAAGTAATAAAAGATTTCCATTCCTGGAATGTTGAAGTATATTTGCTAAAGTTGATTGATTGCCTGTTCACCTTTATATTCCAAAAGGATGTAGATATTAGTATTCTTTTTAATATGTGTGGTGAGGCCACGAATATCCAATGATTAACAAATGTTAACTGCCTAGCCTAAAAGCTGAGATTTATTTTCTACTAGAAAAGGTCAAATTGTGTTTAGGGAGATTGGATCAGCTTGTGATAAAGAGAGTAATGGATTTAGAAAGGTGTTCTAGGCTCCAGACCTAGACATGAGTTAATGAAATAGGTTAGCATTTATGCTTTACATGAGGTTAGTTGTTGCTTTAAGATTATACAGTAAGAAGTTATTTACAACTAAAATAATATGTCTAGGATTTGCTTCAGAAGTATCAGGATGGGTAAGAAAAAAGGAAAAGGGAGAAGTGAATACAGGCCAGGATGAAACACAAATCCATGTAATAATTGCTGAATTAAGGTGATGGGTGTATTAATCATGAGTTTTCCATAAGAAAAAGGAAAATAAAAGGTCATACTGGGTAAAGTTATCTGCTGCTTAGATGTATTCTAATTTACAGTGTTTTTTAAGAATGTACTTACCACTTTAGACAATAATTTTCATTTCTGAACTGGAATTTTTTTAATAATTATTTAGAATTGGAGAAAGAAATTGAGGAATTGAAATCAAAACCTGTTGCTGGAGGAACTGATGATATTATTAAGGTAATGCAATGCTTGCAAATATTGCTTTAATTTTTATATATTTACTTAGAGGAAATGTCTAATGACAAATCAGATTTCCTTTAAAGCTGTCAGTCTGCCAGAGTACTGTCTGGCTTTCTGTCCCTGTTTTTCCACTTCCTCCCTGCCCTTGGTTAAGTTTTTTACCTCTCTGGTTGCCTGTAAAAAGAGTTAAATGACCTCTCCGTCCCTTTCTGTTCGAAAATAAGTGTTCCTCTCTCTTGTCTTCATCCCACACACTCTGTAATTAGGGAGGGGCCTTAATCACAGCCCTGCTTTTCCCTCTCCTCCTCAGAAAACCCATGCTCAGGAATTTGATGATGGTTTTTAGGCTGATAGATACACATAATCTGTTAATAGACATATTTCCCTGGATGTGACTACTGACATTTCTAGCTTTTTGGGGAAAGAAATATTCGCCCATTTTTCTTGTCTTCATATTCATATTCAGGCCAAATGCCCTTGCCTGGACAACCAGTGGCAGCACTGTTTTTCAGGACTTTGAACTTTAGAGATTCTTCAGTTTTCCTGTTTCCCTTATCCTCTACATGTGTCAGCCACCAGTGACGTCTAGTTCTTTCAGGATAATACTGCAGTTTATCAGTATGCTTTCTCCATTTCCATGACTATATGGCAAATGCCACGTGTCATACTTGACTTTTTTTGATACCTCCCTAACCAGGCTTTCTTTTCTCTTTTAAGTTTTACATGCTCTTACTAGATTATAGGGTACTATTTTTATTTTGTTATTCCCTGTCAAAGAAGCTGAATTGGTTATTTTTATGTACATGCCCTTAAAGCTGACTAAATGCCTCTTCCACCCCCCAGTTTGGCCTAACCTTCTTTAGAGTTTCTTTTACTTCTCAAAGCTCTGCAGTAATTTTTTTCCTTTTCTGTATTTACAATTTGAGTTATGATATCTATTCTTTGATTATATGTTTATAAATTATCTTACTCTCTTACTGGAGGCTTCCAACTTGTGAGCAGTGTACAATTGAAGGACTCCCAGACAGTTACTGTAAGAGAGCTTTAAATCCCATGCGTATCACACACTGTTGCTTTGTTCTTTATTTAGCTAAGACAGTATATAATGCAGGAACAGTGTGCACAAATACCATTTGAATTCAGTGTACTGATTTACTTAAGTATTACTGAATTCATAGTAGTTTCCGTTGCTTATTTGGTCATTTTGTATCTTCTTAATCAGTGATAGCTGAAGTAAAATTACTTGATATTTACCTAAGAGTATTGACTCTAGAGCCAGCTACCCTAATTCAGATCTTTGGGTCCCTGCTCTGCCACATACTGCCTATATGGCCATAGCTAAGTTTCTTTCCTTTCAGTTCCTTCACCTATAGACTAGAGAGAACAATAATACCTACTTTTCATAGAGGTATTGTATTTCGAGTTACAACTCAAAATTACAACATGCTTAGCATTTAAAATTGCATCTGTCACGTAAGCTTTCAATAATTAATAGGGACGCCTGGATGGCTCAATCGGGTAAGCATCTACCTTTGGTTCAGGTCATGATCCCAGGGTCCTGGGATCAAGTCCTGCGTTGGGCTCCCTGCTCAGTGGGGAGCCTGCTTCTCTCCCCGCTTCCCCCATTTGCGCTCCCCACCTCTGCTCCTGCTATCTCTCACTATCTCTCTCTCTCTCAAATAAATAAATTTAAAAAAATTTTATTGTAATTATCTTATTGGCATATTTTGTTTTGGGGATATTTAATACATACACACTAAAAGGGAGTTTGTATTTGAAGAGAGAACCAGAGTCGTCTTTTTTTTTTTTTTCAGAGTCTTCTTTTTAATATAGTATCAGTTAACTCTTAGCCCTTGAAATACTTGTTACACACTTGCATTCCAGAATATCTAAATATCTGCCCCTTATTTCCTCCTTATCCCCAACCATGTATTCTCCCTTTCTCTAAGTTAACGAACTTTACTTTTCAGGTTAATTTCATATTAAAGCATGTTATCCTCACCACTCAAGTTGCAGAAAGTAAGTTTGGTAAAATTCATGGGAACAAAACCTTTGGCTTCTAATTCTAGTGAGAGAATTACTTCAGGGAGTGATCGAAAGAGATATATATCAGTTATTCCGCTGCTATCAGTAATTTTTCTATTTTAGCAAAATCCTATACTGCGATGTAATACATTCTCTACACCTCTGGAAAACTTCTTGCTAAGTTTTATCTCTTCATTGGGAAAAGTACCCTGGAGAAATGTGGCTCTGAATACAGAATTTTCTGTTTTTCTATAATCTTAAAAATGTATGGCTTTTAAAAAAAAATGTATGGCTTTTTATAAGTTTTAATTATAATTAAAATTTCTGGAAATCATCTTATTTCTGGTAGTGATCTTCTAGTGCATTAGGATACATCTAAAATTTTACTCAAAGCTGACATGTTTGACTTTATTTTAAAAATAGGAATAATAATCCATATTTTCCATGTCAAAATTTGAAGTGAGCTTATATGCTGCTTCCAAAGGCAAGGGGAAGGTGAAAACTGCGTGTTAAGAGAATGGAATTTCTAGTACAGTCATCCTTGTTACTATCTCTTTGCTGGAATCAGATCTATATTTGCTAAAAAAATAACTCTCCATTCTGTGCCTCTAACCTTCAAGGTTTTTTACAGGTTTTTCAGTTAGTGGCCTCTATATATCTCCTAAATTTAATGAATGTATTTAGGCTTCCCCTGATATTTACCAATCAGTTTATATTGCAATACATTATGTAATGTGAAAAACTAATTTTAGAACTAAAATTGTTTTAACCAAAGTAATATATGCATGTGATTTACAAGTAGTGCTAATAACTAAAGAGCTTATTATAATACTAGATAACTTGTGGGAATTATTTCTGTATTTCTAAATAATATGGTTATACTGCTATTCCTTGATTTATCCATTTTAGACATTTAGCTATTAACTTGCTGTTACAGCAGATGAAAATTTAGCTATCTTTCACAGCTCCTACTTTCAAATGGTCAAATAGATCAAATAATCTTTTCCATTTTTTCCTGGACCACCTCCTTCTAGAGCCTTCTGTCCTGCACTAATTTGTTCTGGTCATTCTCTAGGGCTGCTGCACAGTTTTCCTGGAATTGGCCTTGTGCCGTGATCCTGTGACTTTCTACACTGTTTTCCTATATTGGACCCTATTTGCTAGGTGACATGTTGTTGACTTTCTTGGTTAATCTCATCTTTGTAGAGCATGTCCTTCTATAGCATCCTAAAAAGGGATGTATGGGAGGAAAATGTTGTCATCCCGTATTTTAAAATGGCTTTATTCTACCCCTGTCTGAATAATAGCTATAACTTGATAGAAAACTCTAAATTTTCTGCATCTGTTTTGTTTTTGTTAAACAAAGTTTTTCGTTATTTCATGTAAGTTCAGAGGCAAGCAGATCTAGGGTGATAGGGGACTAACACTTTGGATTTTAACATTTATCTAGATTTTATAACCTTTAGGATTAACTTTATCTGGATTCATGGTGAATTGGATTTATGATTTTCCTGTTTGTAAAGTCTTCGGATATTTGTATCAAGTTATGCAAATTTTATAGGATAACTTGGGAATTCCTTCTTATTTTGTCTGAACAAATTCGTATGTAATTGGGATAATCTGTTCTTTGAAAATTTGATGGAATCCACCTGTAAAACTCTTCCTTTTGTTTAGTGGACAATTGTTAAGCCACTAGTTTGATTTTTAAGTACAGTATTAATTGTGCTTTTCAATTTTTTCCTTGAGTTAATGAAGCTGTACTTTTCTAGCAACTTTTATTCCTTTCATTTCAGTTTTTAATATTGTTGCCAAATAATTGTTCATAATATTCTCTTTAGCTATTTTATTTCTGATTTATATGTAGATATGTTTCCTATTTATTTTTATGATTGATTGTGACTTCTGTCTTCTCTTGGTCAGTCTTGCTAGAAGTTGTTTCATTAGCATTTTTTTCAAAGAACTGACTCTTGTTGACTTAGTTTCTGTTTCATTAACTTCCTATCCTGTTCAATTTCTGCAAAGAACAAACCTGTCTCTTAGGAAGATAGGACACAGGTAATTTCTTAACTATTATTCTAACCACTTCCTATTCAGATTTTCAACCAATCTCCCAATTTTTGAATCCCACACATTATACTTCCTTTAACAGTAACTGGGGCCTCAAATTTCCGAGCATTTAGTTTTCTAGAGTATTTGCCAGCTTCTCATATGTGTTTCCTTGTGAAGGTACTGTAAGTTATACTTTTCCTCTTTCTAATTCAGTTCTTCCTCCACTTTTCAGTTTTCAAAAAATACGGTGAGATTTCCCATATCCTCACTTTTCTCCTTTTTTCTTTGTTCTTTTGTATAGACCTTTTAAGTCTTTATCCTTACTTTAGTGTGGTTTGGAAAAAGTGAAGAGAAAATTATGCATGTGGTCAATCCACCATGTTTAACCTCAGGCAAACAAATCATCCTGTTCCAAAACAGGCATTGACTGAACGCCTGGATGCCATTCTTCTGGAAAAAGCAGAGACTGAGCAACAATGTCTTTGTCTAAAGAAGGAAAATATTAAAATGAAGCAAGAGGTTGAGGTAAGGTGACAATTTAATGTTTGTTTTTTTTGTTAATATAGCCATGAATTTTAGAGCTAAGACCTTAACAAGCATCTGATCTGATGATTTTAATAATTTACAAGGAAGCAAATTGATATCTAAAAGGAAAAATGATTAAAATCGCCTGGCTATGTAGAAATGGAGCCAACATTGTTGCATTGCTTAATCTTCCTTATTGTTATAATGTCATTCTTTATTAAAAATTAATAAGGATGGGGCACCTGGGTGGCTCAGTGGGTTAAAGCCTCTGCCTTCGGCTCGGGTCATGATCTCAGGATCCTGGGATTGAGGCCCGCATCGGGCTCTGCTCAGCAGGGAGCCTGCTTCCCCCTGTCTCTCTCTGCCTGCCTCTCAGCCTACTTGTGATCTCTCTCTCTGCAAATAAATAAATAAAATCTTAAAAAAAAATTAATAAAGGTTACTTATTTTGTGAAATAGTACTTAAGTAAATTGATTCTCACACATACTCTAAATATTATCTATTCAGTTCTAGGATATTGGGTCTGGGCTAGCTTTCTTCAAAAGTCCCTTATTATTTTATTCAGGAGATACTAATTAAAATCTTGTGACTTAATGCAACTTACATAATTTATCACTTTTTAAAAGGAAATTAAACTCAGAGATTTCTTATTCCTTGGTTATTACTTTGTGGTTTTGGGGGTTTTTTTTAGTTATTACTTTGAATAACATATTCAGTACTGCTGATATGCAATATATTGTCATACGTAAGCTAGTCACAGCCTGCACAGAATTCTTGGAATTTCAGTGTTTCTCTATGTACATTTTTGCTCACTTCCTTTTCTAATTAGCCTGTGGCTAATATTTTTCCTGAAGGCAGGTGTTTCTTTTGTCTTAAATAATTTTTGTGTGCTTGTGTTTATAATAGGATTCTATAACTAAGATGGAAGTTGTGCACAAGGAGTTTGAACAGTCGCAAAGAAACTATGTGAAAGAAATTGAAAATCTGAAAAATGAACTAATGGCAGTACATTCCAAGCACAGTGAAGATAAAGCTAGCTTGCAAAAGAAACTGGAAGAAGCAACCAAAAAACAAGTAGAACTTTCTGAGCAACTTAAATTTCAGGGTGACTGTGAAGATAATGTTAAAAAACTACAAGAGGAGATTCAGAATATCAGGCCAGCCTTTGAAGAGCAAATTTTATATCTGCAAAAACAATTAAGAGCTGCCACAAATGAAAAGGAGAAAGAAATTACTCATCTCCAAGAAGTCATTAAGGCTAATTCCCAGCATTACCAAAAAGATGTTAATAGTTTGCAAGAAGAGCTTTTGCAATTGAAAGCTACACATCAAGAGCAGGTTAAAGAATTGATGTGCCAAATTGAAGCATCTGCTAAAGAACAGGAAGCAGAAGTAAATAATTTAAACCAGCTAAAGGAGAATTTAGTCAGACAATGTGAGGCAACTGAGAACATTCAGGAGAAATATGAATGTGAATTAGAAAACTTAGAGAATGCGCCAAATGCAAACGTTGAAAATCAGATGTGTCCTTTGGTCTTACAAGAAGATGCTTTTGTAGAACCAGTAGTAAACGAAAAAGTCAAACATTTAGAAAATACCTTAAAGGAACTGGAGTCTCAACATAGTATCTTAAAAGATGAGGTAACTTACATGAATAATCTTAAATTAAAACTTGAAATTGATGCACAACATATAAAGGATGAGTTTTTTCACGAACGGGAAGACTTAGAGTTTAAAATTAATGAATTGTTGCTAGCTAAAGAAGAACAGGGCTGTGTAATTGAAAAATTAAAATCTGAGCTAGAAGATTCAAATAAACAATTCTGCTATACTGTAGAACAACATAACAAAGAAGTACAGAGTCTTAAGGAACAGCATCAAAAAGAAATATCAGAACTAAATGAGACATTTTTGTCAGGCTCAGAAAAAGAAAAATTAACATTAATGTTTGAAATACAGGGTCTTAAGGAGCAGTGTGAAAACCTACAGCAAGAAAAGCAAGAAGCAATTTTAAATTATGAGAGTTTGCGAGAGATTATGGAAATCTTACAAACAGAACTGGGGGAATCCGCTGGGAAAATAAGTCAAGAGTTTGAATCAATGAAGCAACAGCAAGCATCTGATGTTAATGAACTTCAACAGAAGCTCAGAACTGCTTTTAATGAAAAAGATGCTCTTCTTGAAACTGTGAATCGTCTCCAGAGAGAAAATGAAAAGTTATCCCAACAAGAATTAGTACCAGAACTTGAAAATACCATAAAAAGTCTTCAAGAAAAGAATGAAGTATGTTTAGTTAGTCTCAGTCAGAGAGAGACCATGTTACAAGAATTTGAAGCAAAGATAAGTTCTCTTACTGAGGAAAAAAATCTTTTCATAAGTAAAATAAAATCTTCTCATGAAGAGATGGATAATCTCCATAAAAAATATGAAAGGGAAGAAAAATTGGTCATAGAACTTAAGGAAAAAGTAGAGCAAACTAGCCAGTACAACAGTGAACTAGAACGAAAGGTAAATGAATTAACAGGAGAACGTGAAGAAACTTTAAAAGAAAAGTATCAAAATAACCAAAACCTAGAGAAGCTTATGATTCAATTAAAAACTATTTCTGAAGACAAGGAAGCACTGTCATCTGAAATGAAGTCTCTTTATGAGGAAAATGATAGATTAAGTTCAGAAAAGAACCAGTTAAATAGGGATTTAGAAGCTCTCCTGTCCCAAAAAGAAGGAGATTTTATGCTTAAGGAACAACTTTCTGAATTAGAAAAGAAACTTCAGTTAATGGTTACAGAGCGAGATAATTTAAGTACACTGCTTGAAAATGAGCAGGTTCAGAAGTTATTTGTCAAAACTCAGTTGTATGGTTTTCTTAAGCAGATGGAGTCCAAAATTTCAGAAGAAAACAAAGAGCATGATGTTGTGAATGTCCTGCAAGCTATAGGTGAATCCTTAACTAAAATAAATGAGGAAAAACACAACTTAATTTTTCAATGTGATAAGAGGGTAGCAGAGTTAGAAAAAAAGATTGAGTGCCTTCAAGAAGAGAATACGGTTCAGTGTGAAGAACTTAGATCTTTACTAAGAGACCATGAACAAGAGAAAGTTCTCTTAAGGAAAGAGTTAGAAGAAACGCTGTCACATAAAGAGGCCTTGCAGTCTGATCTTCTAGAAATGAAGAATGCTAATGAAAAAACAAGTCTTGAAAATCAGAATCTTTTAAGTCAAGTTGAAGAAGCTTCTCAAAAATTATGTAGCAAAAATGAAGCCCATAATGTAAAAGAACAGTGTTTTGTTAAGGAACTGGAAAATCTGAGGCTGTCACTAGAACAAAAAGAAGCTGAATTACAGGATGTGAGAGCAGAGTTGTTATTAAAGGTACTATTTCAATTTTATTAATTTAAATAAATTCTTAATTCTAGTCCTAGATTCTAGAAAATACATACATTAAATTTTTACACTTTGAAGTCAGAAGGAAATTTTCATCATTTAAGCACAAATGACAATTTTCTGAAAGTACATTAAATATTTTCATGTTGTGTATCCTCTATCCACATTGGTCACTTTTTGGTTTTGATCATTTTAGAATCTTGATCTTGCATAAGAGTAAATGATTAAGGGGTTAAATGTCTTGGTCAAAATCGTGCAACCAGTCATCACCAAAACTACAACATGAAAAAGACTTGAATTTCATTCTTGTGTGTTATACATAAAACTTTTCTTAAAGAGCACTGTTGAACAGAAAAGTGGGCTATTGCAGTATTTAACTTTAGCCAAAATTTTAGATTTTTCTCTAAAAATTTATGAAGGTATGACAAACTATAATCATTTAATCTTTCCCTTATTGCATTATGTGTACGATATGTGTCAGGTTGTTCCTCTTGGCCTTGGATACTACTGTTTTTTTATGGTAAATACTATATACATGATAAGATCAGTATTACCTGGTCTATCAAGGTAAGAAAAAGACTGTTTACCAAATTGCTTTTTATGTGAGTTTTCTTTAATGAGGATTTTCTCATGCATGACACGGCCAGTTCATCGTGGGAATGAAGTGATTTTCTTCTTGTTTTTCCTATAAAATCTAGGATTCCTTAGAGAAATCACCTGTGAAAAATAATCAACCTTTAATAAAAGAGCTGGAAGAGAAAGTAGGTAAGTATGGTTTTGCATATGGTGTTGCAATGAATTACACAGATTCTTCTACTGTTAGAATTTATTGAGAAATGTAGTAAGCAGTTAATGAGTTGTTAAATCGTAATAACTAGCTCTTTCTAATGTCCCCATTCTTGCTTCTCTGCCATCTGTTTGCTTTCTCTTCCAAAATTAACCACTTTCTTGTTTAATCCAAAGGACTGATGTGATTCCTTTTATAAATGGTTCCATGATTGTTTTGGGATTTTTTATTCATTTAGCAAACTTTACTTGAATGCCAGGCTATGGTAATAGCAGAGTGATTAAGATACAGACCATGTCTTCAAAGAGTTCAGTGCCGGACAGGGCTGTTATTGCAGTAGTTTGCAGTGTGGACAAAACACAGTGCTGGCACTACAGGAAGGCATGATTAAATGTCTGTCTTGAGTTAGGAAAAACATCACAGAATAGGCTATACTTTTGTTGTGTCTTGAAGAATGAGAAATTTGACAGGAGAAGAGGCAGGAGGGAACAGGTACATGTATGTTAACATATATAGCATCAAGGAGCATACCAAGAAGTCCTGGAGGGGCAGGAGTCCCATTACAAAAGCAATAGAATGTGCGCAGAGCAGTTGGGACTTTTTCCTAATGCATCTTCATCATGCTAACATTATGGGGTAGCTGTTTTATTCCCCTTTAAAAATGAAGAAACAAATACTTAGAAGCGTTAAGTAATGTGCCCATAATGCTTCAATTTAGTGCCCAGTTAGTCTGGTGGGGAAGAAGGAGAGGAGGAAGTTGTAAGATTTTATGATGAATCCTATTTTTCTTGTGGTGGATGCTTGGAGCAAGTAGATTAGATGAGATTAGGAACTCAGTTTGAGACATGTTTAAATAACAACCCAAATGGAGATGTCAGGTAGATTGCTTAGTATGCAAATCTGGACTTAGGGGTTGGTAGCTAGACCAGAGATAAAAAGTTGTAGTTAACATAATAGTTGCATTAAAAGCCATGAGATGGAGATCACCAACGAAGTGAATCGTAGAAAAAAGATCCAGAGACATTATCTGTCATTTAAAAATCTGAAAGATAGGAACAGCAAAGGAGATTGAGGAGTAGCAGCTAGTGAGTTAGGAAAACCCAGAGCATAAAATGTCTTAGAAATTAAGACCAATGAAGTGCAAGTGATGGAAGTGTTTCAAGAGGGAACAAATATTTAATCGTGGCAAATGCTGCTATAGGTCAAGTAACATTAGTACAATGAACCAATCATTAGATTAAGCGACATAGAGGTCATTGGTAACCTAATAACCTGTTCTGTGACATGCTAAGGGCAGAGCCTGATTAAAATGAATTCAAGAAAAAAAATGGGGGAAGAGAAATTTGAGAGCATGTGTACACACCTCTGATACGGAGTTTTGCCATACAAGAAAGAGATGAGACAAAATCCAGATGGGAAGTATGGTGATTTGCCTTTTTGTGTGTGTGTGATGTTTCACCAGTTGTAAAAGGTTGTAACCTCTTCCCATCCTGTTTGGTGCTTCCACTGTTTGCTCTTAGTTTTAAAGCTCTTGGTATTTTCCTTATTGCATGTTGGAAAAAATACACTAGGGGGATTTGCTGCACCAGGAGAGCGCATTGCTGCACTGATGCCTGAGTCAGTAAGAAGGTATAGAATGAAATGCAGAAGTGAAAAAAAAAAAAAAAAGAAATGCAGAAGTGAAATAGCTGGCAGGTGCTACACGCAGAGAGACAGTCACCTGTAGCAGCAGAGGAAGGCAGAGGCTGTGAGCACAGGTACATTTAGATTAATGAGCAAGGACAGAAATTCAGATTGTAACTTAAGCAGAAATAGTAAGAAGTAAGATCTGGAACACAGGAGTTGAAAAAGAGATTACTAAAGATGTTAAGGGAGAGAGATCAGGGTTGGATACATAAAACACATTATGGGTTTAGTTGTAAAAATCACACCTACCAACCAAGAGGAGTGTGCCTACGGGGCCTAAGTATTTAACTGTGTATGGTATTTCCCCTACATGACCCTGATCTGCACATTGCCATCGAAAGTCCTACGGTACTTGAGTTTCTAGGATATCTTTTTTTTTTTTTTTAAGATTTTATTTATTTATTTGAAAAAGAGAGCCCAAGTGGGGATGGGGAAGGGCAAAGAGAGAGGAAGAAGATAACTCCTTGCTGAGCAGGGAGCCCTAAAGGGGGCTTGATCCCAGGACCCCGAGATCACGACCTGAGCCAAAGGCAGACCCTTAACCAACTGAGCCACCCAGGTGCCCTCTAGGAAATCTTCTAATCTTAAAGGAGTACTAACACCCTCTCCAATTTCTGGCTGCTTACGAAATGATTTTTAGGAAAAGTAGGCCATTTTGATGGATTGCAGGAAATGGACATTTTTTACATCATTTGCCTTGTTTAGGGTAGTGAATAAGCTTTCACTTAAAAAATATTAATATTTTGCTACTTATTTCATTACTTTTAATTCCAAATTACAGATTTTGTGTTCCTGATTAAAGGTCAATTTCTAAGGCTAAAGCAAGTGAATAATTTGGATTTTTTTCCTTTTGCATTCATATATAATTCTTTCATTTTGTGTTTTTAGGATATCTGGAAAAAGAATCCAAAGAGAAAGAGGAAAAAATAAATAAGATAAAACTGGTTGCTGTGAAGGCAAAGAAAGAACTAGATTCTAGCAAAAAAGAGGTAAGGGGACTTAAAAGTGCAAGATTCAAGAATCTTACATGTTAGCAAATCTAGTTTTTCTGTCCATAAAAAACTTACCATATATTTAAAATAGGCCCAGACTCTACGGGAAGAGCTAGAATCTGTTCGATCAGAAAAGGATCAGTTGTCTACTTCCATGAGAGATCTCATTCAAGGAGCAGAAAGCTATAAGGTAAAAGTAGTTATTTTAAAAGTAAGTTATGTTTGTAACTTCTAAGTTAAGGAATATTACTAGAAATGTAAAACTCTTGTCCATAACACAGTCACCTTGAATTTTTAGTAAATCCTTTTCCTATATTTTTGTGTAATGTGGTAGCATCTTAGTATCAAGATTTTAAGTGTCTAAGCTTTAAAGTTCCTTCAAGCTATTATTTTTTAAAACTAAAATTCTGTTTTGGGATTTCCTAATAAAATAAGTAACAAAAAAGATGGCTATTATTACTGTTACTATTTTATATTCTGGCCAAGTGAATAAACTTTTGAAGCTCAAATAACAGGTTTAAAAAAAGGAAAGTGAATGTGTTATTTGGAGGTAATAATGCTTGTCAACCTAAAATCAGAATCTATTATAAAAAAATGAGAGTGCAATGACATCATTAAATGTAAGATAAATACCATTACATTATTTTATGTCTCTATTGGGCAGATATTTATACAGTCAGGCCAAATATGGAGTTCTAGAGAGATGCAGCCAACTAAATACACTAAATTCCCTCCCTCTTAGGACTTAAATTCCAGTGGCAATAATAGACAAGGAGACAAAAATATAAGAAACTTACTGTGTAGAACAATAAAAGGTGGTAGGGACCAAAGAGTAAGCCAAGTGGGATTGATTCAAAGAAGAAAATTCCATAGTAGCCAAAAAATAAAATTTTTGGAAGAACTTTAATGAAAAAACTTGGCCTTCATGAAGAAAACTGCAAAACACATATATGGCAACTATTATTTGAAATACTAGTTTTCAGGTTGGTTTACATGTTCCAAAACAATTTCACTGAAAACCTAGGATTTCTTTTTGATTGGACAATCTTGATAATTCTAAGTTTCAAATGGAAAATAAGCTCACAAGAGTAGTTAACACCTTTTAAAGTGAAAAAAGAAAATGGACATCTTGCTTTAGCAGATGCTAAAATTTTATTATGAAACCATAATAATATGATACAGGTCTGATACAAAAATAAGACATTAACAGAAGACATAGAGACTTCTGTATAACAACAAACACTTCTAGGCCAGGCTCTCTTCTAAGCACTTTACTTTTCTTATCACACTTAATTCTGAAAAGAACCCCAAGAAATATGTTACTAACATTGCCAGTTTACAGGTGAGGAATCCAAGGCACAAAGAGATTAAGAGACTCAAATCACAGAGCAAATAACATAGTAAAGCCAGGATTGCATTCAGGCAGCGTGGTTCCAGATCTGTTCTAATACCAACTAAGCTATGCTACATACTATTCCAGTAAGATTTGAAAACATAGAAACCAACAAAGAAGGAATTAAATAACTACTTCAGAATAATTTAGTCAGATTTTTACTTCACTCCCACACACCAAAATAAATTCTAGATGGATTTAAAGAGTTTTGTGAAATGTGAAAGGGATTTTTAAGAACCTAGTATAAGACACTTAATCATTTGAGTTCTGGATATGAAATACGTTTTCTTTCTTAAAAACTTAAAGCAATTAAAGAAGTTACAAAGAAAAAGACTGAACTATAATAAGATATAAAATTAACATGAAAATGACAGATTAATATCCTTAATATATAAAGGTATCTAACAAATTCATTTTTTTCTAACAAATTCATTTTGTAAAACACTTATTTGAAGTTTAAATATAGGCTTATTTGTCTTTTATGAGCCATTAGCAACTCACTTCTTTTAATTTTAAGAATCTCATAATATATTTTATTAATTTCCTCCATGGGTAGACCACATATGCCAAATTCTTTGTTTAAAATATAGATTTCACAAATAATACATTATATGTTAATAAAAAATAAAATATAGATTTCAAAAGACTGAAAAAAGAGAATAGAGTATCAAGGAACTGTGAGACAAGAACAGAAGGTATACTGCATAACGAGAATACTCGTGGGAGAAGAAAGACATGCCTTTCAACAAACGTAAAAAGTTATTTGGAAAATGATACAGGTCAGACTCAGAAAAGGCAACACACGAAACACTGTTGAAGAAGAACAAAATGGGAGGATTAACCCGGCCTCAAGACTTACTATAACACTACACCAATCAAGACAATGTGGCACTGGTGATAGAATAGACAAATAGATCAGTGGAACAGAATAGGGAGCCCAGAAATAGACCCACATAAAGATAGTCAACTGTTCTTTGGCAGTGGAGCAAAGATAATCTTTTCAACAAATGGTGCTAAAACAACTGGACATGTACAAACAAAACAAACGGAATCTAGACACAGACCATATATCCTTCACAAAATTAACTCAAAGTGAATCACAAGCCTAAATGTAAAACATAAGACTATGAAATTCCTAGAAGATAGCAGGATAAAACCTAGATACTAAATTTGGGTATGGCAGTGACTTTTTTTTTTTTATTTTTTTTTATTTTTGGCAGTGACTTTTTAGATAGAACACCAAAGGCATGACCCATGAAAGAATTGATAAGCTATATATACTTCATTTAAATTACAAATTTTCATTTAAATTACAAGTGTCTGTTCTGTGAAAGATAATATCAAGAGAATGAGAAGGCATAGATTGGGAGAAAATAACTTGCAAAGGACATATATCTGGTGAAGGACTGTTATCCCAAAATATACAAAGAACCACTAAAACTCAACAGTAAGAAAACATAAACCTGATTTTTAAAATGGGCCAAAAACTTCACAGATACAACACAAAAGAGATCAAAAGAGATGGCAAATGAGCATATGAAAAGATACTCCACGCCATATGTCATCAAGGAAATACAAATGAAAACAACGAGATAACCACTGCACACCTATTAGATGGCCAAAATCTGAAACAGCAACACCACCAAATGCTGACAAGGACTTGGAGCAACAGGAACTCTAAATTAAGAACTCTGGTGGGGGTGCAAAGGTATGGCCATTTGAGGGGAAGTTTTGCAGTTTCTTACGAAACTAAACCAACTCTTACCATACAACCTAGTAACCATTGGTATTTACCCAACGCAGCTGAAAACTTATATCAACTGCATGTAGGTGTTTATAGCAGCTGTATTTATAATTGCCAGAGTTTGGGAACAACGAGAGTAGCCTTCAGTAGGTGAATAGATAAGCTGTGGTACATTCAAACAATGGAATGTTTGAATGAGCTATCAAGCCATGAAAAGGTATGGAGGAAACTTAAATGTATACTACTACCAAGCAAAAGAAGCCAATCTGAAAAGTCTACATAATGTATGATTCCAACTATATGACATTCTGGAAAAGGCAACAGTTAAGAAAAAAAAATCAGTGGTACCCAGGGGTATGTGGGAGAAATGGATAAATAGGTGGGGGGGGAAATGGAAAAAGGAAAAATGGAAATAAGTAGAAAAATCCTCTGTGGACTTTTAGCTTGTGAAACTGTTCTGTATGATAATCTGTAATGGTAGATGTATGTCATTTTAAATTTGTCCAAACCTAGATAATGTATAACACCAAAAGTGAACCCTAATGTAAACTATGGACTTTGGAGAATGATTTGTCCTTGAAAGGTCATCAATTATAATAATGTACCACTGTGGTGGGGCTTGTTGATAATGTCGGAGGCTCTGCATTTGGGGTGGAGGGGTAATGGGAAATCTCTGTACCTTCCTCTCAGTTTTGGTGTGAACCTAAAACTGCTCTAAAGTGAAGTCTATTAAAATAAAACATTTTTAAAAATAAGTTTTATAGTTATAAAATTTTCTCAATCTTTGAGTAAGGTAGGCATTCCGTTTGTGATGAAACATCAAGATTTAAGATTAAATCAGCAGTGCTGATATGTTTAAGGATGATGATCACTGAAAGCAAAGCAAAGCTAGAGACATCACATCCGGACTTCAAGCTATATTACAAACTGTAATCATCAAGACAGTATGGTACTGGCACAAAAACAGACACGTAGATCAATGGAGAAGAATAGAAAACCCAGAAACAGACCCACAACTATATGGTCAACTAATCTTTGAGAAAGCAGAAATGAATACTCAATGGAAAAAAGTCGCTTCAACAAATGGTTTTGGGAAAACTGGACAACAACTTACAGAAGAATGAAACTGGACCACTTTCTTACACTATACATAAAAATAAATTCGAAATGGATGGAAAACCTAAATGTGAGACAGGAAGCCATCAAAATGCTAGAGGGGAACACAGACAGCAGCAACCTCTTTGACCTCAGCCACTTCAACTTCTTACTAGACATCTTGCTGGGAGGAAGGGAAACAATAGCAAGAATGAACTATCGAGACTTCATCAAGATAAAAAGCGTCTGCACAACAAAGGAAACAACAAAACTAAAAGGCAATCTACAGAATGGAGAAGGTATTTGCAAGTGACATATCTGATAAAGGGTTGGTATCTAAAATCTATAAAGATCTTATCAAACTCAACACCCAAAAAAATAATAATCCAGTTAAGAAATGGGCAGAAGACATGAACAGACGTTTTTCCAAAGAAGACATCCAGATAACTAGCAAATACATTTTTTTAAAGATATTTATTTATTTATTTGTCTCAGAGAGCGCATGAGAGCACAAGCAGGGGAAGGAGCAGGCTTCCCGCTGAGGAGGACCCTAGGATATGACCTGAGCCGAAGGCAGACACCTAACTGACTAAGCCACTGAGGCATCCCCAGCAGATATATCCCAAAAAGATGCTCAACGTCAGTCATTCTCAGGGAAATACAAATCAAAACCACAATGAGATACCACCTCACTCTTGTCAGAATAGCTAAAATTAACAATGAAACAACAGATGTTGGTGAGGATATGGAGAAAGGAGAACCTCTTACACTATTGGTGGGAATGCAAACCGGTGCAGCCACTCTGGAAAACAGTATGGAGGTTCCTCAAAAAGTTAAAAATAGAACTACCCTAGGACCCAGCAATTGCACTACCAGGTATATACCCAAAGGATACCAGAAATAGTGATTCAGAGGGGTGCGTGCACCCTGATATTTATAGCAGCATTATCAACAAAAAGGCTGGGCAGTTTGTTCTTGTATAGAGGCAAACCAGAAATATTAAGGAAAATTCCATTGGTTTTATTTATTTATTTATTTATTTTTGGTTTTAGAGTTCAGGAAACGTTAAACATTTTGTTACAGAGTATGAGACTGTTTTATAAAATAATCTTCCCGTGTTCTTCTTCAGTTAGCACTTCTACCTTTTATTAGGCCAGGCCTAAAACATTTCCCTCATCAGAATTCTTTAGGTGGAGTTAGTTAAGGCAACCAGGTTAAACTTCTCCTCCTTCTCTAAATTTTGTTTATGTTTCAGAAGTTTATTTTTATTGATGACCAGAATATTTAACTTGCAGATATTGTATAAATGTAAAATCCTTTTGCCCTTTAATAGTTCCCGCCATACTAAAAGGCATCTGAATTATACTAATTATATAATGCCAGTTAGCTATTCTACCAAATGTTGAATTTAAATACTTTAAGCTTTCAGAATGGTCTCATAAATGTTCTATCAAGATAGCTTGATAATACAGTCCGACTGGTTGAATGTATAATAATTGCCTGAAATTAAATCTTTTTGTCTTTTTATGAAGAATCTTTTATTAGAATATGATAAGCAGTCAGAGCGGTTGGATGTGGAAAAAGAACGTGCTAATAATTTTGAGCATCACATTGAAGACCTTACAAGACAATTAAGGAATTCGAGTTTTCAGGTAAAAAAAATTTTTGAGGTATAATTGACTTATAACATTATGTTACTTTAGTTTCAGGTGTACAACATCATGATTTGTATATAGTTAATACCTGTCACCATACATAGTTAAAGAATTTTTTTTCTTGCAATTAGAATTTTAAGATTTTACTTTTTTAGGTAAAAAAATTTTTTGTGTTATGTTAGTCACCATACAGTACGTCATTAGTTTTTGATGTACTGTTCCATGATTCATTGTTTGCATATAACACCCAGTGATCCATGCAATCCATGCCATCCTTAATACCCATCACCAGGCTCACCCGTTCCTCTCACCCCCCTCCCTTCTAAAACCCTCAGTTTGTTTCCCGGAGTCCATAGTCTCTCTTGGTTTGTCTCTCACTCCGATTTCTCCTCCTTCATTTTTCCCTTCTCTTAATGTCCTCCATGCTATTCCTTATGTTCCACAAATAAGTGAAACCATATGATAATTGACTTTCTCTGTTTGACTTATTCACTTAGCATAATCTCCTCCCATCCCATCCATGTTGATGCAAAAGTTGGGTATTCATCCTTTCTGATGGCTGGGTATTATTCCATTGTGTATATGGACCACATCTTCTTTATCCCTCCGTCTATTGAAGGGCATCTTGGCTCTTTCCACATTTTGGCGATTGTGGACATTGCTGCTATGAACATTAACTACAGCACCATGCTATACATTATATTTCATGATTTATTTATTTTATAAGTGTAAGTTTATACCCTTTGACTCCCTTCATTGATTTCACCCACACCCCACCCTGTGCCTCTGGCAACCACATATTCTCTCTCTCTCTATGAGCTTAGCTGCTAATTTTTTTTTTCTAATTCCACATGTAAGTGAAATCATACAGTATTTGTCTTTCTCTGTCTGACTTATTTCACTTAGCATAATGCCCTCAAGGTCCATTCATGTTATCACAGATAGCAAGATTTCATACTCTGTATGGCCAAATAATATTCTCTTGTATGGATACACCACATTTTCTTTATCCGTTCATCCATCAGTGATCACTTAAGTTGTGTCCTTATCCTGGCTATTGTTAGTCATGCTGCAATGAACATGGCTGTACATATATCTTTCTGAGTTAGTGTTTTTGTTTTCTTTGAATAAATACCCAGAAGTGGAACTATTGGGTATATGGTAGTTCTGTTTTTAATTTTTTAAGGAACTTCCCATACTGTTTTCCACCAGTGGCTGCACCAATTTACATTCTCACCAGCAGTACACAAGGGTTCCCTTTTCTCAACATCCTTGCCAACACTTGTTGTTTCTGGTTGGTGTATTTTTTTTAATAATAGTCATTCTAACAGATATGAGGTGATATTTCATTGTGGTTTTGATTTGCTTTCTCTAATGATCCATGATGTTAAACATCTTTTCATGTACCTATTGGCCATCTGTATGTCTTTGGGAAAATGTCTATTTAGATATTCTGCCCATTTTTAAATCTAATTGTTTGGTTTTTTTGCTAGGAGTTCTTTATTTAGGATATTAACCCATTATCAGCTACAAGATTTATATGTAATTTCTTCCATTCAGTAGGTTGCCTTTTCATTCTCTTGATGGTTTCCTTTGCTGTAAAGAACCTTTTAGAGTTTGATGCGGTCTCATGTGTTGATTTTTGTTTTTGTTGCCTTTGCCTTTGGTGTCAGGTTCAAAAAATCATTGACAAGACCAATGTCAAGGAGCTTACTGCCAATCTCTAGGAGTCTTATGGTTTCAGGTCTTACATTCAAATTTTATGCCATTTTGAGTTAATTTTTGTGTAAGGTGTAAGATAGTGGCCCAATTTCATTCTTTTGCATGTGTCCATCCAACTTGCCCAACACGATTTATTGAAGAGACTGTCCTTTTCTCATTGTATATTCTTGGCTCCATTGTCATAAATGAATTGACCATATATACGTGGGTTTATTTCTGGGTTCTTTTTTCTGTTTCATTGATCTATGTGTCTTATTATGCCAGCACCATACTATATGGAGTACTATAGTTTTATAATATAGTTTAAAATCAGGGAGCATGATACCTCCAGTTTTGTTGTTCTTTTTCAAGATTTCTTTGAGTATTTGGGCTCTTTTGTGGTTCTGTACAAATTTTAGAGTAGTTCTAGTTCTGTGAAAAATGCCACTGGATTTTGATAGGGATTGCTTTGAATCTATAGATTGCTTTGGTCAGTATAACAATATTTATACTTTCAGAAAATATTAATTCTTCCAATCTGTGAGCATAGAATATCTTTCCATTTGTGTCATCTTCAATTTATTTCATCAGTGTCTTATAGTTTTAAATGTACAAATCTTTCACCTCTTTGGTTGAATTTGTTACTAGGTATTTTTTTTTCTTTTAGATGCAGTTGTGTGGGATTACTTATTCGTAATTGCTCTTCCTGATAGTTTGTTATTAGTGTATAGAAACACAACAGATTTCTGATCTTATAATCTTCAGCTCTACTGAATTCATTTATTAGCTCTCACAGTTTTGGTGGAGTCTTTAGAGTTTTTTATACATAGTATCCTGTCATCTGCAAATAGTGATAGTTTTACTTCTTCCTTTCTAATTTGGATCCCTTTTCTTTCTCTTACTGCTGTGGCTAGGACTTCTAACACTCTGTTAAATAAGAGTGGGACTCTTATAAGTTGTTCCTGATCTTAGAGGAGAAGCTTTTCATTACTGAGTATGATGTAGCTGTGGGCTCATCATATATGGCCTTTCTTATGTTGAGGTACATTCCTCTACACCCACTTTGTTAAGAGGACTTTTCAGGTAATTTTAAATTGAGTAAATGCAGACATGAAAAATGTAGTAAGTATATTTCTATTTCGAAATTTTTGCATAAAAATTAAAATTCATTAAAATTAATAGAAACAATTTCATTTTGTTCTTCCCATTGTTGAAAGAAGAATACGATAAAACAACTGGCAACTGTCCTGTCTTAACTACTGCTCTAATCTAAGCTCCCTGGGGTGTTTTGGTTTTGCTTTTTGTTTCTTTTTTGCCTTTTCCTCTGCCAGTGCACCTGGTCTCTTGTAATGTTTGCCAGATTTATTTTAACAGTAATAATGTTTTCAACTTATTCTTGATTTTACATTATGTGGAATTGTTATTGAAATCTTTATTTTTCATACTGTGCCAGAAATCTTATAATGCACCATTTTATTCTTCCTCTCCTATACATATTTTCTCCATGTTTATGGTAGTGAATCATTTGTCATTCTAGTGCGAAAAATTAAGTTCTGATAATGAAGATCTCATAGCTCGTATTGAGACACTGCAATCTAATGCAAAGTTATTAGAAGTACAGATTTTAGAAGTCCAAAAAGCCAAAGCAGTGGCAGACAAAGAGCTGGAAGCCGAAAAACTTCAGAAAGAGCAAAAGATAAAGGTAAAAACAGTCCTGTGGGATTAGTTCATGTTATATCTTTTATCATATTATTTAAGTGAAGGAAAGACTTAGTAATGAGTAGCATTTGTGAATACAAGAGTTCATTAGTTCCTTAAAGTATGTCAACTATGAAGTTGAGAATCCCAAACTATGGTTTTGGGGTGCATCTTTTTTTAATATTAAAAGATTTTCAAGCTTTTTGTATTACAGTATGTCAGATTTATTCTATAGACCCTTGCAAATACTTGTTTTAATGTTGGTTTGTTTGGGGGGTGGGGTGGTGGTATTTTTATTTTTAATTTCAGGAGCATGCCAGTTCTGTAAATGATCTTGAAGAACTTCAACTGCAGCTTCGGAAGGAAAAGAAACAGCTTCAGAAAACCATGCAAGAACTAGAGCTGGTTAGAAAGGTAAAATAAAACACCAGATTCAAAACGGAGGTCAATATTCACAGTGTTAAACGATTCTGATAGTTTAGAAAGGAAATATTTCAAAAATGAGGTTTTCAAGGAAATAACATAATTATGTATAAATTGTTAGCCTCGAAAGAATGAAAGTTTAAGATTTCTCTCAGTCCTATCTTTTCAGAAGAATCTAGGCTCACAGATGGTTTGATACTTCATTTTTTTGTACAGGATTGTTATATGACACATGAAGTTTAATGTCAAAAGTTGGAATTAATATTATACTTAAAACTTTGGCTAATTTTTCTCTGCTTTTTTCAAAGATGAAGCTAAAAAGAAAGGTGTTGTAAGAGTTGCTTAAATGTTAACATTTTATAAATAAGAACTCCATGAGTAGAACTGTCAATCGTGGTTAATGAAAATTATGATGAAACTTGATGAAAATACTTTATAAAAGAAAAATAGGAAGTGCCAACTTTAGTTTCTTCATATGATGTGTAAACTTCCTATATTACAGAAAAGCATTAATAGAAAGTGTTTATTCCTTTGGCATAATTTACAGTTATGCAATTAATTTTACAAATAAGATTAACTTATCTACTATTATGTGGCTCTTTTATTTCTCATACGTGCAGGATGCTCAGCAAACCACATTGATGAATATGGAAATAGCTGATTATGAACGTTTGATGAAAGAACTGAATCAAAAGTTAGCTAATAAAAACAGCAAGATAGAAGATCTGGAGCAAGAAATTAAAATTCAGAAGCAGAAACAAGAAACCCTACAAGAAGAAATGAGTGAGTAAAACAAAATTCACTTTAACTTACAATAATTTCATTATAACAGAATATAAGGGAGCAATATTAGTTGTGCATTTCACCAGTCTTTGACTGCCAGCAAATCTTTCACACAGTGCTAAATATTCTTAAGGACCAGGAGGGTTGTAAAACCATTTTTTGTTGAGATGTCTACAGTCTGTGTTGTTGCATAATGCAGTCATTTACTTAAACATTTCTTAAGTACCTGCTGCATGAGTGATACAAAGATAGAAAATGGTCTTGTCCACAATTTGCTGGTTGTCAGCAGAGTGGGATCATTTAAATAGCAGTGAAATCTTTTTTTTAAGGTGATTATATTCCATTCACTCCATAAAATAATTTCTAACTTTAAGCATCTAAAGTTATATATCCCTTTGGGCACCCCTTCAGCCACATCTCCTAAATTGGTATGTTGTACTTTTTATTTTAATTCAGCTCAGAATATTTTTAAATTTCCTTTGGATTTCTTCTTTGACCCATGGGTTATTCAGAAGTGTGTTGTTTAATTCATTTAAAGGAATTTCACTTGTCTTTCTGTTAATGATTTCTGACTGAATTCCTTTGTGGTTAGAGAACATACTGTGCATGATTTGAGTCCTTTTAAGTTTATCGAGTTTTGTTTTATGGCCCAGAATAAGATTTCTTTTGGTGAATGCTCCTTCGGCACTTGAAAACGTGTTCAACTGTATTAGCTGTTGGATAGAGCGTTCTAACTAATGTCAATTAAATCAAGTCAGCTGACAGTTTAGGTTTTCTATATTTTTAATGATTTTCTGACTACTGCTCTACCAAGTACTGAGAGAGGTATGTTGAATTTCCTGAACATAACTGGGTTTCTTTCTCTTTTCACTTTTGTCAGTTTTGGCTTCATGTATTTAGAAACTCTGGAATTAGCTACATATGCATTTAGAATCATTACTTGCTCTTGGTAATTTAATTTCTCTATTACTGTGAAGTGTGTTTTTTTTTTTTTATTACCCGTAATATTTCTTTTTCTAAAGTCCATTTTGATATTAATATAACCACTCCAGCTTTCTTTTGTTTCTTGTTTACATGGCATGTTTTTTCCCATCCTTTAGCTTTCGACCTAAGTCTGTAGTGTTTCTTTTAGATAGCATGTATCTCCAGGCTGACAGCCTCTGCTATTTAAATGGAACGTGTAAGTCATTTCTTTTTTAACGTAATTATTTATGTGATTAGGTTTAAACCTACTACCTTGCTGACTGTTTCTATTTGTCTTATAGTTCATTTCTTTTTTCCTCTTTTTCTGCCGCCTTTTCAATTGAGTGATTTATATGATGCCATTTTTATCTCCATTATTAGCTTATTAGCTATACCTTTTTGTTAGTTTTTAGTGGTTGCTTTAGGGTTTATAGTATATGTCATGAACTTATTACAGATTACTTTTAAGTAAATTATACCACTTCATATGTAGACTAAGATTCTTATAGTAATACTGCTCATTCCCCCCCTTTTGTCCTTTATGCTATTTTTGTCATACATTTTACTTCTACATGTGTCATAGACATAATAATTGTGTTATTTTTGTTTGAAAATAGTTCTCTTTTAAAGAGAGATCAGTAAACCATGGCTCCTGTCATATGAAGGTTTTACTGTCCATTTGTGTGTATCGTCTGTGGCTGTTTTCGTGCTACACAGAACAGTTGAGTAGTTGTAACAGAGACTGTATCACCTGCAAGCCTATCATATTTATTATCTCACTATTTAAAATGTTTTCCAATCCCTGTTTTAAAGAAATGAAAAACCAGAGAATTTTTTTTTTTATATTTACCCACATATTTACCATTTCTGGTGCTCTTCATTCTTCATCTATATCCAGATTTCATCAAATATGACTTTCCTTTTGCCTGAAGAACTTCCTTTAACATATTTTTTTTTTTGTTTTCTTTTTATATTTATTTATTTGTCAGAGAGAGAATACAAGCAAGGGGAGCAACAGGGGGAAAAGCAGGCTCCCCGCTAAGCAAGAAGCCTGATATGGGACTTGATCCCAGGACCCTGGGAGCATGACCTGACCTGAAGGCAGACACTTAACCAACTGAGCCACTCAGGCACCCCTAACATATCTTATAACGTAGGCTACAGACATTGAATTCTGTAATGTTTTGTTTCCCTAAAAAAAAAGTCTTCATTTTTGAAAGATAGTTTTGCTGAGGATCATCTGGGTGGCTCAGTCAGTTAATCATCCAGTTCTTGGTTTCAGCTCAGGTCATGATCTCGCAGTTGTGGGATTGAGCCCTGCGTTGGGCTCTGTGCTCAGTGCAGAGTTGGCTTCAGATCTTTCTCCCTCCCCTACTGACCCTCCCTGCACACGCAGTCTCTCTCTTTCTAAAATGAATAAATCTTTTTTTTTAAAAATGATAATTTTGCAGAGTACAGAATTTTATGATGTGCCTTGGTGTATCTTTTTTCCCTGTTTATATCCTGCTTGTGTTTTGTTGAGTTTCTTTGTTGTATGCAGTTTTTCTAGTTTTCTTCAAATATATCATATTTTTCACCATTATTTATTATTTTTTGATCTAAATCCTCTTCCTTTTTTTTTCCCCAAGACTCCAATTACACACATTAGACCACTTGATATTGTCTCATAGGTTAGTGATGCTGTTTATTTTTTCTTCACTTCTCTCCTTTTTTCACTTTTATTAAATAGAATATAGTTTTGATTCTAGTGGTTTCTGTCTTTAAATTCTCTCTTCAGGGTCTAATATGTTATTACCATCCAGTGATATTTTCACTTTAGATAATTGTGTTTTTCATCTCTAGAAATTCCATTTGTATTTTTTTGTTCTTGTTGTTTTTCATTTATCTCTTTATTATGTTCATATTTTCCTTCAACTCCTAAAGAATATTCTGTAATTCCTTATCCTAATCCTATTGATTGTATTTTTCTTCTGTTATGAGTAATATTTTCCTGCTTCTTTGCATGGGAAATAATTTTTTAAATTGGTATGAATTTTACATTGTTGAATGCTAGATTTTTTGTATTCATTTACAGAGTTAAACTTTAGCAGGCAGTCAGGTCATTTATGGATCACTTTATCCTTTTGTGGCTTGTTTTTCATCTTTTTTAAAACAAGCGTAGAGTACCCTTTCCTATAGATTTAGTTCAGCTCCTCTCCTAAGGTGGGGAATCTTCTGATGTCTACTGAGTGTCCATGTATTAAACGAAGTCTCTTTACTCTGGCTGGTGGGAACGATTTATAGCCCTCTGTGAACCCTGAGAATTGTTCCAATTGTAGCTCCCTATTCACTGTTCTTTCCCCAGCCATTGTTCTTTGCATCTCAGCAAGACCACTGCTCTATTTGGGATTCCCCTCCTGTTCCACAGTCTAGAAATTGCCTCCAGACAGAAAGCTGGAACTATAACAGGGCACACCTTGTTTACCTTCTCAGGGATCACAGCTAGATTTCAGGAATTTTCATATATTTTGTAGTTTTCTAATTGTTTTCAGCGGAAGGTATGTCTAGGTCTTGTTATTCTCTCCCGATGAGAAACTGAAGTTCCATAAAATAATTTAAGTGGCTGTACAAGATTTTAGATATATAAATGATGAGGAAATAGGATAAAAGGAAATGTTGAGATGTAGGACTATACGGTGAAGTCAGATATAAGATCAAGACATAAAGTATATGTTTTGTGTACTTTTGCTATCACTAAGGTCTCCATAAATTGGCTTTGAGCTTCCCAGAAGCCATGCAAAGACAGGAACATTATCAGTTACAAGGTTTATAGTAGCCACATACTGGAACAAATGTGATGCTTGTCAGCAACACAGCTTTTCCTGGTACTAAGATGTGCGACAGAAGTTTTTTTAAGGCATTTTTAATAAAAGGAGCACTGTGTCATATGCAGCAGTGGTCCCAGACCTAACTTAAATATCACATAGTATCCAGAGAGCTTTTTGGAAAGCCCAGGCACAAATGTAAAGAATCAGAATCTTAAAAAGGTAGGGCCTTGAAATCTGTGTTTTCAAAAGTCTCATATGTGATTTTTGAAGTTATTGCTACCTTAGGAATATCAAACACCCAGAAATAGCAAAATTAAAGCCACCAAATCAATAAATAGTATTTAGTAAGAATCTATTGTACATATAAAAACAGACCATGAACTGGGAGTTTTCAAATTCAAAGACTGATAGCCTAGGATGGCTTATAAAGTGAAACGAGGGACCCTGGGTGACTCAGTTGGTTAAGCATCTGCCTTCGACTCAGGTCATGATCTCAGGGTCCTGGGATCGAGTCCTGCATCGGGCTCTCTGCTCAGTGGGATCCCGCTTCCCCCTCTGCCTGCTGCTCCTCCTACTTGGGTGCACGTGCTCTCTCTCTCTCTCTCACAAATAAACAAAGTCTTTAAAATAAAGTGAAACAAGTGAATTTAACCTTTACAATGATTGCTTATTACAGTGGGGGTTTCCAGATGACAGGTTCACTTATTTTGCAGAATAAGCTCAATTAAGTTTCACTTGTGTGGCTTAAATGGTTTTATCTGCTCAGGCAATTTTCAAACCCTGTATCCATTTTATATTTAATTTTAACAGAAACCACTGATAATCTGGATTTGTATTCTCAGTGGCATTCCCACAATAAATAAAATAGCAAATCTCCCTTGACTATTTCGTAGTATTTCATTCAGTCCGTATCAAAATCAAAGCTCAATAAAGATGATTCTATGAATAAACAAAGCATTGAAGCCACGTATGCAGAGTTCTGATGATCTAACTGCATCCGGGGGGAAAATTTAGAATACTCAGGTAATTGAACGGATTGTAGAGTTTCCAGACAATTCATTATGCATATATCTTTCATTATGCACATACCATATTTTCCAACTATTTTCCTGGTGCAAATTGAATAGTAGAGTTCTAGATTATATTCCTGCAATGCAAATATTTGGTTTTGTGAATTAGTGAATGTGTATATTTTTGATCATTAGCTAAGCTGAAAGAGAAGCTCGATACCGTAGAAAAACTAAAAAGGCAAGGTTTTTCAAGAAGGCCATCCACGTTTCAGTGATAAGTAAGTACAGAAATGAGTGGTACAAGCAGTGAGTGCTCTTTAAGAGTTCAGAGGGGAAAACAGATTCTATAGACTGAAACAATCACAAGTTGGCCCTTGAAGTAGGTCTTGAAGGTAAGGTTTGGAGAGAAAAAGCAGACTGAAAAAGGGTATTCCTTTCTGCAGTCATGGAATGAGCAAAATGAAAAGAAATATAGTATAATTTTAGAAGTCTTGACCAGTTGGAGTGAAAGGCTTGACCTGTTAGGGAGAAGTGAAGTATAATGAGGAAGACATTTTTGATCCAATTTATGAAGTACCTGAAATACCAGAATATGTTTGGGCTCTTTTTGAAGACAATGGGGAAAGATTGGTCTGCCATCGTATCAGATTAATTGGAATGGTGTAGAATCTGTTAAAAGCCACCAGGCTCATGGCAGCAAAGGTCTTGGAAGGCTGGGTTAAGAAGTTGTAGTGGAGTAGCAAAAAGATAAGGAAGCATTCTGGACAATGTTCTGTGAAAAAAGAAAAAAAAAATGTTGCCTAATAAATGAGCAACACACATCTTAATCTGAAACTCCTCCAACATCTGGCCCCAGTCAGACTTTCCATCTTTATTCTCATTACTCTCTCACAGATAAAGAGGACTGCTCATTTTTCCTGAGACATGATTGTGGTGTTTTTCTGTAACTGTGTATCTCCTCTCTAAAGGAAATCTCTTTTCATGCCCTCACCCTCCCACCCTCATGCCGGCCCTTTAGAATCTTTCCTAATCTTAAATGTTTCCTGTTCTATGAAATTTTCCTTGTCTTTTGCAAACTTTGTATAACCTTTAGCCCCTGTGGACCTTTTGTATTTCTTTTGTAACGTTTATATTTTGTTTTATGTTATGTGAAATATTATCCCCCAATTTCATTTTTATCCTTTGAGCTCAAGGACTAACTGTATCTAATCACAATTCCTGGGGCACTTAACAAAGGTTTCGTATGTAATTTGTGCTTTATAAAATACTTTTTAGAACTGAGCAAATAGTTGCCAGGAAATAACCAAATTAGACTTATCATAAAAAGGCACAGCTAAGATAATATTCTTACAGTATATCTGTTCATGTTTACTAAGTAATAAGATCTGTATACATGGATTTAACTACATGAAGTTATGCTTATGCATGAATCATTGCTTATAAGATATTTTAGTAGCACAATTACATAGTGCCCATATAACTGGCCTAGACCAGGTGTCAAGCACACTTTTTTTTAAAGGACCAGGAAGTCTTTCTTCATGGCTTCACAGGCCACATGGTCTCCATCATATACTCTATTTCTTTCACAACAGACTGTGACCAGATTTTTGGGTCCCTGTGATCTAGACCATAAATCCACTCACTCCTATATGATGTTTGGTTTTTTTTTTTTTTACCTTTGTTAGCATAAAAGTTTTTTGTTTTTATAATGCTTCAGTTTGTTCCTTAGTGAACAGTCGCTGACAGTCCCATCCTACAAAACAATTAGTATAACAAAAACAATGAGGTATGTGCCCCTGCAGTGATATAATTGGAAATACATGGTACTGCTTTTGAGGGACTTCTTAAAACTAAAGTTTTTATCTTTTAGATATACTCTTAAGTATATAATTTCATTTTAAATCTACATACTGAAAAAAATAAATAAATAAATAAATAAATAAATACATATACATACTGAAATATTTACAGGCAAAAGGATTTCTTGTGAAGAACCAAAAACAAACAAAACAACCAGGAGGGCACAAGGATTAGGTGAGGTTAGGAGTTGGCAAACTTTTTCTATCAAGGTCCAGACAGTAGATATTTTAGGCTTTGCAGGCCGTATTGTAGTCTCTATCACCATTAGTCAGATCTATCGTTGTTTCACTAAAGCAGCTATGAACAGTATGTAAATAAATAAGCTTGACTGTGTTCTAATAAAACTCTTTACAAAACAGGCAGCAGCCAGATTTTAGCCTATGGATCAGAGTCCTGTTCCAGGTAGTCAGATTGACCATGTATTAGTAATTGTTAAAGCTGAGTGATAGGTACAATGAGTTTATTGTACTGTTGTCATGGCTGTCATATATGTTTGAAATATTTCATAATAAAAAACTAAGACAAGTTTCTTTTATTTTTTTCTTTTATTTTTTTTAAGATAAGTTTCTTTTGAAGATAGGTTAATACCAGGAAAAGATTTGTCATCCATTTATTTAAATTCATTCATAAAAATTAGTTAAGGGCACCTGGGCAGCACAGTCAGTTGAATGGCCGACTCTTGGTTTCAGCTCAGGTCATGATCTCAGGGTCATGAGATGGAGCCCCACATTGGATCCACGCTCAGCACGGAGTCCACTTGAGATTCTCTCTCTCGCTCTGCCCCTCCCCCTCCTGTGCTCTTTCTCTCTCTCTAAAGTAAATAAATAAATCTTTAAAAAAATTGTTTAATCTGTTCTGAAATTATTTCCTTTGCTAGCTTCACTGCAGTCTTCAGTGCAACAATATGAGGAAAAAAACACCAGAATCAAGCAGTTGCTTGTGAAAACCAAAAAAGAACTGGCAGATTCAAAGCAAGCAGTATGTTAATTTCCCAGTTTCATATATCATTTTATGTATTTTATTAATCACTTTTTAAAATTTAATCAAGGTTCTTATTCTGTAGGAAACTGATCACTTAATACTTCAAGCAACTTTGAAGGGTGAACTGGAGGCAAGCCAACAGCAAGTAGAAGTCTATAAAGTAAGATTCTTTTTACTTTTTAGGATTTACAAAAAAATTTCCACGTAGAAGTAAGATACTATGTAGGGAATTTTCTAAATATCTTTATGTACATATTTTTATACACACACATTTTTTTCCCCTAAATATCCTTCATTTGAAAAAGTAGAAGCAGTAAGTATGGCATATAACTGGTGTAATCCCTTAAGATGTAGCTTAAGCAAAGGGGATTTTGAAAATCTTTGATGCACTGAAAATAAACATAACATAAAATATAAAATAAACATGGCCCCAGACCTGCATCTGAGCTTTCCAAATGATCTTTCTGAAAGTCACAAGAATAAAAACGGTTTTACATATGTATGTTGTATATATGTTATATGTATATTCACATTATTTATGTTTTTATATCTATATATTTTATGTCTATTTATAATTTGTCTTTATAATATATATTTTATATCTATATATTTATATACCTATAACATATATTTATAATATATATAGTATCTATTTTTATATATGTATGTACAAATTATATCTATTTACATATATTTCTATTTATAATATATATTTTCATACCTATTTTTATATCTACTTATACTGTTTGTATATATTTTTATATGTGTTCAATTAAACATTGAACTGTAACAAGTAGTCTAGAATTTTTTTATAATCACAATTTTAATTTAAGGAAAACTGAAATAATTTGTTGGGAAAATGTTCTATTATATTCTCAGTACTCTTTCAGTAATAGTAGTTTCTTTAATTATATCGCTTATATACACACTCATGATTCAAAACTGAAGTTTATTTTTAAGGAAAGTCTGTTTAGCCAGTGAAGATCCAGTTTACTAGAGCTTAATTGAAAGGTTTTGCCCCAGATTCAGCTGGCTGAAATAACCTCCGAGAAGTATAAAGTTCACGAACACCTGAAGACCTCTGTGGACCAGCACCAGCGCACACTGAGCGCATACCAGCAGAAAGTGACAGCCCTTCAGGAAGAGTGCCGCATTGCCAAGGTATATGCTTCACACAGACACAGCAGACAGCTGTTACCATCACCTAGCAGGCAGTTCATATGAGGGCTGTGGTCTCGCCTTTTAGGGTTTGCTGTGGTTTAAGAGTACTTACTAGGTAAGTACCTGATGCAGCTCCTCTGACCCTAACCCCAACCCCATCTAGTTATGTCACTTGCATAACCTTTTTATGTTAAAAAGGGAAGACATGGGTACAGGTTTCCATTTTAAACTTATTTTGCAATTTCTGTGTATAAGAGTTATTTTCTTTTAATTTTATACTTTAAAAAGTATATAGTTCTTTCTGAGGACCAAATGATTATAAAATAATATTCTGGTAGAATGGCTGTGAGGGCCTACTTTCTTTTCTTCAGCATGCAAAGCAGACCCAATACAGTAGCTTTGTGAGAGGTGCAGCTCTGATATGAGCCAGTTTGGCAGAAGGGTCCCAGGAGATCACTTTGGGAAAGTAGAAGACCTAGAATTTCATTTTTCCCACTCTCTTTGGAAATCTGAAGCTCAAGTGGCTTAATTTCTTTGAATTTATTTTTCTTGTGTTTATGAGAAGAGGAACTCTCATAAGTGAAAATCTTTCTAAAGTTTCAAAGGCAAATAGTGCCATTACAAAATTTATGGGTACTCAGTGACTCTACCAGGAGGAAAACATGATAGAAACATCTTTTGTCAAACAAAATTCTATCATTCAAATGCTTTTAAAAAGTTTTAAGGCTTGGGGCACCTTGGTGGCTCAGTTGGTTAAGTGTCTGCCTTTGGCTCAGATCATTATCCCAGGGACCTGGGATAATGGTTCCTGTCCAGCCCTGTGTCCAGCTCCCTGCTGAGCAGGGAGTCTGCTCTTCTCTGCCCCTCCCCCTGCTTTTGCTCTCTCTCTCAAATAAATAAATAAAATAAAATAAAATCTTTAAAAAAAAAAATTGTAAGGCCAACAGAAGCGCATTTTTAAAGGAAGTTAATCAAGGGGCTAAAGAGTGTCGGACATTTTACTCATTTTCTAAAACATGTTTTCATCTTAAATCATTACTCTGAAAGAAAATAGGATTATGTTACAATGGAACTGCAATAGAAAAATTAATCTTTCTCTTTTAAATGTCATAGGCAGAACAAGCTTCTATAACCTCTGAATTTGAGAGCTACAAAGTCCGAGTTCACAATGTTCTAAAACAACAGAAAAATAAATCTGTGTCTCAGACTGAAACTGAGGGAGCTAAACAAGAAAGGTAAGGTTTAAATTAAAAGAAACATCCAGGGTTCCCCCCTTTCCTCCAAGATAGGTTCTCCCATCAAGTAAGCTGAGAATCCTGCTTTGATTTCATTTGACTGAGGAATTTTACATGTAATGAGAGCAGAGTTTCTTGGCTTCACCCTGTCTTCAGGCAGCAACAGGGAAACATCTCTATGAAGGGCACTGTTAAAAACTCATAAAACCGTGATGTGAGCAGTGAAACCAGGAGGTAGGCTAAGTAGTGTTATCTTGTTGTAGCAGGAACTGGTCAGAGCAGAAATACATTAAAGTTAGATTATGATTAGTTTTTCCAATTTTGAAAATTGAGAAATAGAAGAAGAAAAATGCTTCCTTGATATACCCACTATTAATTAGGCTCAACAGAATTGCTTAAAAAAATTTTATTTATTTCAAAAAGTTTTAAATTCAGTACTAAATTCTAGCCTAGAATTATATTTTTCTTCTTAAATTTATGACCATCTCAATTATTTGTTTCAGTAGTATATTGTTTAATGCATCTTTAAAACTAACATACAGATCATTTTTAAATTATTCAAAAATATACTAGGAGTATGAAATAGGACATTCTATGGCACGTGTACTTTGTTTTTATAAGTAGAGGTTCAGTGTTCAAAGTAATTTTACATCTGCCTCTTACTGTTCTAAGTAGGACTAAGTATCTGCAATGTTTGTATGTTTATGTTCGTGTTACTTTTTATTTAAATATCCATTAACTATGGGAACTGTAGACTAAAAAATGAGATATTTTCTCTGTTTGTAGCTCATCAAATTCCAAAGTGAAATCGAATATTGACACCTTTAATATGAAAATATCAGCATTTGCAGGAGCTTTTTTTGATTGTGCTGGAATTTTGGATTCATATTATTTTAATGTAAATGTTTTACATTCCTTCTATTTTCTTATGCATAAGATACTTTTTTCTAAAAAAGGAAACTCAGTGTGTTGTATCAGTTGAGACAGAATAAGGGGCTTTCACTATTTGTTTTTCATACCATTCTCATAATGGTTGGCTTGGAACTGTGTAATTTTTTTTTTTTTTAACTAAAAGCATAGTACTATAACACAGTAGGCCATTTTGATGCCATTTAATGGTCTCTTCTCCATTTGAGTATGAGATTTATAAGTTCAGAGATTTTTTTTTTAAATCTGCAATGCCTAAGATGTAAAATCTGACTATAACGTATATTTAATCCTAGGCTCTGAATTCTTCCAATTATTAGATCTCCTTTAGAATCGTCCATAATAATAGCAAGTGTATGACATTAAAAGATGAAGTGATTAAAGTAATAAAATTTATCTGAAACCACAAAATCAGGTTTACCTCTTCAAAAACTTTTTTTAAAACTTTATTTCTGTTTCAGAGAACACCTTGAAATGCTGATTGATCAACTAAAAATCAAATTACAGGACACCCAAAATAACTTTCAGATCAATATATCTGAACTTCAAACACTACAGTCTGAACATGATACTCTCCTAGAAAGGCATAACAAGATGCTGCAGGAAACTGTGTCCAAAGAAGCAGAACTCCGGGAAAAGTAAGGTTGCTAGTAGTACTAACAGTGCTTGTGCTGGGCAGCAAACTGTTTCTTTGTTGGAACTCCTAATGTGTTTTTCCTTGGGATAAATGCAAATTGAAAATAAGAAACAGATTATTTCTAGGGGCACCTGGGTGGCTCAGTCGGTTAAGTGTCCAACTCTTGATTTCGGCTCAGGTCATGATCTCAGGATTGTGAAATGAAGCTCCTGGGACTTTTTTTTTTCCTCTGCCTCTTTCCTCTCTCTAAAAAATAAATAAATAAAATCTTTAAAAAAAAAAAAAGAAGAAAAAGAAATAGATATTTCTAGAGGTTTAGTAACTTTGTTTTACTACCTTAAAGGCCCCCTCCCCATTTTGATTGTTTTTATACTTCACTTTTTTAAGAACAGTCAATTTTATCTGTTCATCCACTAATCTGTTTCTCCTTTGGCCTTCATGGCCAGAATGTTTCTTAAAAAAAAACCCATTTTCCAACTCAGGTGTCAGATTACAAGCATTTTTCTTTTTCTCTAGAGGAAAACATTTGGGACAGGTGCTGACTGAAAAAGAATATGGTACTTACCTTTGCAACTGTCTTCAACTTGTCATATTGTTACCCTTTGTTAATCAGTACTTTAAATAGGCATCCAGGGATATTGGCAAGAGGAACAGATTATTGTGAGCAAGGAAATTTGAATTCCTGTAATGAAGAAATTGGTTGGTAATATCTGTTGTACCTTAGACTAAGGAAAAGAGTTCTTCATTGAGCATCAAGGGTGTTGGAATACTTTTTATATTTCAGGAATGCGTTTAATACATATCTAATCGATGGTAATCTTGAAAGCTTCATCTTCTTGGCTTTCTAATCTTTTAATAGTGTAATTTATATATGTTAACCATGTAAATCAAAAGTTTCAGGGAAGATCTACCAATTTTCTAGCTACCTATCATCAGGGTTTACTGGGAGATTTGCTGAAATACAGTGATGCTTGCTGTTTACATCAGAAATTTCCCACATTTATTCTTTACTCTAGAAAAGTTATTATAAATTATATTGCTAAGACAAAGTACAAGTGATGCCTCTAAAGTTCAGTAACTTTTTTTGGGCCCCTACTATATCCCAGTCTCTCTTCTAAGTACTAGAAACTTCACAGCATTTTGAGGTATCTTTAGAGGTCTTATCCCCCTTCATCAGAAATATTAAGAATAATGTTGTTACTGTGTGTGCCCCAGTGTGAAGAAATAGCCTTTTCTTTATAAATTCTCTTCTTTTTAAGCATCTTAATACTTACACTTTCCCTGTATGAGATTTTAAAAATGGCTCAAGAGGAATAACTAGGCTGACCCAACTAATATATTGCCCAGAGGATCCAGCTGTACAAACACCCCAGTAACAGCTGAGACAGATAGTAAATTTCCATCAGCATAATCATTCTGGGTCCAGGGTGGGGTTCAAGCTTTTACCTGTTAAGTAGGTAAAGTCAGATATGTCACTGAGACCACCTGCAAACTACCAACCTTATTCCTACCAACCTAGCTCTAAAATGTAGCGATTATCTTCCTTAGAAAATTGTTGTGTCTGCTGATGGTTCTTCCTTTACTTTCGTAGTAGTGTTTGAACATAATGCTCACAGAAAAATGCAGATTTGGGGAGTAATATATACACTAGCATTTTCTGAACTCATTGATCAATGTGAACTTGGCGCTTAAGAAACATTTTCTGAAACACGATATTTTTATTGTATGTCACCCTTTAGCCACTAAATCTTGTCTTAAAACCTTATATAGTGTGCATATGTGTAGCACATAGATAAAAGATCTTGGAATGCTACATGCTAAACCATTAACAATGTCTACCCCTGGAGCTGGGACTTTACACTGCAGGGGGTGGGAGTGAATAAGAGAGGGCTCTCACTTTTTTCTATAATTGGTTCCATATTGTTTGAATTTTTGAGAGTACTCGTGGCTCTCTGGCATAAAAAGGAAACTATTTTTTTCTTTTTTTTCTTTGTTCTTTTTACTTTTTTTTTTTTTTTTTTTACCAAACTTAAAACATCAGGACTACGAGAGAACCACTAAAAATAGTGGTTCCCAAATGATAGTTGCACTGACTAGCCCCAAGCTGACTACATAAAAATCACATGGAAAACTGCTAAAAGTAGGCGATTTCTAGGACCACCTTTGGAAATTCTGATTCAGTGGCTCTAGAATGAGAAATCGATGTCTGTATTTTCAACACGGGACCCAGTGATTCTAATGTGCAGTGAGATTCAAAAACAGCCATAGTAAACCGAGCCTTTGTGTTTCAGAGTTTTATGTTAATTGTCTCAAAAATGATTCAGAAAACTTCCTTTAAGGCTTTCCTTAAGACTTTATTTATGAGTCAAAAGAACGTATTCTTTTTCCTGTTTTCAAGATAATAAAAAAAAGATATCCTATGCTTATATGAGCACCCACATAAGATAACCTGAAAAGAGGACTGATTTAAAGTATATATTATGCTCTAAATTTAGTCCTATTTTCTGATAAATGATGAAGGAAGTTCCTCATCTGAACCATTGTAACATAGTTACTCAAACAAGGTTTCTTGAATTACAGAATACAGAAATTATTTGAACTTGATGACAGCCAGTCCCCAGATGGTTAATACAGCTAGTACCATTATAGATGCTTAGCAGTTAATTCATACATTTAGTAGCTATCTCAGGGCTAATTATCAGGTAGAACCCAGTTGAGAAAAGCTGAGTCAACATGTCAAGTTAAAGATCTGCTATGAAGTAAGTTCCTCTCACCTTTCAGGTTGTGTTCAATACAATCAGAGAACATGATGCTGAAGTCCGAACACGCACAGACTGTGAGTCAACTGACATCCCAAAACGAGGTCCTTCGCAGCAGCTTCCGCGATCAAGTGCGCCATTTGCAGGAAGAGCATAGAAAGACCATGGAAACTTTACAGCAGCAGCTGTCCAAGGTGGAAGCTCAGCTTTTCCAGCTTAAGAGTGAACCGACCACAAGAAGTATGTGTGCATGAGAGCATCAGTTGTTCACCTTTGCTAACATAGTTATGTCACTTAAATACATTCTTCACAAATTCCTAAGAAAAAAGAAAATTTACTAGGTGACAACCAGTGCCAGTTCTGTGATTAATGAATTGTGGATTTGCTTACTGAGAAGATATTTGAACCATTTGAACCCTTCCTGATTATACTTACAGCAGCCTATATCACCTCTACAGTACTGATTTTCATGTATCTGTTCCCTTCCAAGTAATGCCATTTCCTGTTCTCTGACTCGGACATACTCTGCAGTCTCATGAGATGTGTCCAAATTCCAGTATTCACTGAATCTCTGTGGTGTTCTCCATTGTTAGTCATCAAATATATCTATTTTGTAATTAGGAATATTAGAATGAGTCTTAGAAACACCAAAGCAGCACTGAACTTATAGGATTGATTGGTCAATATGGCTTCTTCCCTTTAAAATTTCTCCTTAGTTGGAGATTTAGTTCAGCTACACCTGGTATCTTCCATTCTCCTCCCTGGAAGAGAGGGGAACGTGCCAGCTGAGGCTACATTTTAGCATTAAGTATCAGCTTTATACTTAATACCATTTACCTTGGAAAATGTCACCAGGACACTGGCAGCGATGGGTCACTCATCAGGGTGTGAACCCAGCTTCAAGAAATTCAGCCGGTGCCAAGAGGCATCAAAGGAAGTAATCAGAAGGGAAACACAGTCACACGAGAGATTGTGATCTAGGAATCAGCAGTGGAATAAGCAGTTGGCACAATATCAGAAATCCTGGAAAGTGCTTCAACAAAGGCAGCTAGAGGCTAATGTTTGAGAGAAATGAGGAGGCAACTTCATGGAATGGAAAATAAATGAAAGTGGAAGTTAAAAGATACGGGTTAGAATTTGCTCCCTAACCCTGCTATGATGCCTTGGGCAAAGTCATTTAATTTCCCTGACCTTTGGGGTTCTTGGGATTAATAAAATAATGTGTTTGAAAGTGCCTTATAATTCTTACAGTTCTATGCAAGTGTTCACTATCAGCAAACAGGAAAGCCTGGCTGGGGGAGTATAATAGATTAGTTCCCTGTCCTGGGTGCTAGGCTTTTCTTGGCTGAACACTGAAGATGTGAGGGAGCGATGGTAGGACCCAGCAGAAGTGAAGGTGTAAGGTAGTGATGAACAAGTCCCTCTGCTCAGCAGAGTTCAGCAAGTGTATTGTGTCAGAAAGTACATAGCTGTCTGAAATACCTAATCCTCAAAAACAGAGTCTAGTTTAAGAATTTCTGCCAGTATTTTGCAACAGCATAGCCCTCTCTATTGTGGTATCTAATAGTAGAGCTTATCTAGGTAGTAGCCAATAATTTATAGTTTCTGTTGAAATTACTTAAACGATTAAAAGTTAATAACTAAGTTTTTATGGCAGTCTTAGAAATTCTTTATGCACCATTTATTTGTCTTCTAGTTACTGAAATTCCCTGTCATACCATTTGACATTCCTATGATCTTTTTAATTTGTATATCTCTGTGAATGCAGAATCCATGATTTTGAACAATCTCACAGTTACTTTTTTTAAAAAATTTAACAGGCCCAGCTTCTTCTCACCAACCTTTGAAGAACCTTCGAGAAAGGAGAAGCACAGATCTCCCCCTTCTGGACATGTATGCCATTACCCGGGAGGAGGGAGAAGGAATGGAGACAACCGACACAGAGTCTGTATCTTCCTCCGGCACTCACACACAGTCTTTAGAACAGCTGCTTAATTCTCCCGAAACTAAACTGGGTATGTTTTTCCTATTTAGCTCTACTGTCTTGTCTAATAAATCCTAACTCTTAAGTTATACGTGCTTTTTTGAGCTACTCAAAGAAAATTTCTTTCAGTGTTCTACTCCAAACAGAAAATTCTCCTGCAGAATGAAACAGTTGAGTTTTTTAAAGTAAAATGCTAGTTCTGCCCCAAGCTTGAACCAGAAATAGATGGTTGGAAGTTCTGTAGTGGTATCACAAAGTAGGATGAGCTATTCTCTCACCCTTCTAAGAAGTTGCCAGCTTTTATTTATTCCTCTGCTGAATTTATTAAACATACTAAAGCTTCAGTATATGTTAGTTTTACCTGTCACGAATGTTCTGGTGTCTTCCTGAAGTTTCAGGATCTAGAGAAGGACTGTTTGTGTCTGTGGTCACTACCTGTGCGGTGGATGGAAACTGCGATCCTGCCAGGCAGGGTTAGTAATGATGACATGGAGGCATCACGAGAGAGTGGCAGCAGACTCCAGAATTACATCTGGCTTTGTGATTTTTGCCGAAATTACTTATCAACTCTGAGCCTTTTCCCTCATCTACAAAATTTGAATAATGATACTTACCCACCTCATATAATATTCTTAAATGAGCATCCATGATATAAATGATTGGTAAATGTTATTACTCCCCTCGTTTATAAGTAAAACAACATAAATCTTGGGACATAGAGGAGTGTGAGTAGGGAAACAGAATAGTCTAGAAACACAGGGCAAACAAATTCTAGATTTGGGGCTCGTAGAGCTTGAATTCAATTAGATTATATACTTTACAACAGAGATTCCGCCTTATTTGTGTCACGTTCAACATGTAACGAGATATGTTGAATAGAAGAATGACAGAGAGAGTGGGCCTGAGTAATATTGCAGAGTAAAATATCTGTGCTTAGATATATTTCTTACTTAGAATCTTCGCCTGTAATCTCTGATTTTGAAAATTAATGACTGGAACATCTTGCAGACCCTCCTCTATGGCATGCTGAATTTACCAAAGAAGAATTGGTTCAAAAGCTCAGCTCAACCACAAAAAGTGCCGATCACTTAAATGGCCTTCTTCGGGAAACAGAAGCAACCAATGCAATCCTTATGGAGCAAATTAAGGTAAGGTCAAATACTGCCACCCAGAAAGTTCTCTCTGCAACAGGTCGGTTTTCTTGACCCACTCTCCATCACATCTTGATTCTGTATGATATTACGTTCCTGAAACTGAGAAATACTAATTGCTTTTGATATATATTACATAAAGACTTAACTAAATGCCTATTTTTTCCTAAGAAACTATGATACATTTAGAAATGGATTAGAGTAGGTTCATAAGTCACTATTCCACATGTGGAAAACTCAAATGGGTATGGGCCCTTATGTTCTAAAGATAAACCAGGCACACTTCTCATTCAGATCATTCAGCTGATGTTTATGGCACTAAACTTATCACAGATCGTGGGTGGAGATAGTAAAGTAGCATAGGAAACTTTCCTATTTAAAGGTGACACTAGAAACTGTGTGGCAACAGATAGATTGTGGAGCAGTTGAGGGTTACACAATCCACCCTGGCTCACGGCTAAGATACTTCTCCAAACATAGTCCTACTACTTAACTGAGCAGTTCTTGTGAGCCAGGCCCTGGGCTTTACATATATCATCCTATCTAATCCTCATAATCACTGGTGAGCGAATGGCTGAAGCTGATAAATGGTGGAGCAACATTCCAGCTCATGTCTGTCTGGAAAGCACATGGTTCTGCCCTCTGCGTGCTTCTCCAAATAGACTATCCTCCCTCTGTGCAGGGCCTCAGCTATCCTTGTTAAATTAATTTTTTAATGCTAAATTACTCAGTTATTCATAGTAAATCGTGTATATTGTGACATTCCACCTCTAAATATTTTAGTATTCATCTGTATAAAATAATATTTTCCTATATAGTCAAAACATTATCACTAACAAATTGCTAACTAGCCCAGTGAACTAAGTGACTATTCAAATGTTGTATTTCCACAAATTTACATTCTTGAATGATTTCTTAGACATTATTGTCACTTTTTAAAATGACTGTAGGTTTTAGGGTGGAGTTGGCTAACTTTTCTGAACTAACCTAAAATGATGAAATATAACTATTTTTGTTTGTTTCAACCCAGAAATCTTCCTCAAAGACTTCAGCATTCTACCAACTTTTGCATATCATCTGTTACCCCATTTTTCTGGTTGTATTTTAGATTGTCTTACATTCCTGAATTTTCACTCTATCGTAGACTTGGCTTTTGTTTTGGTGAACAAAACAGCCATGGTTCATCATGTAAATATAACTTCCCACTGGACACCGTAACTACCTGCAGTCTGTGAGCAGGGCAGGGAAGGGGTTAGTGGTGGATGAAGGTGTTTACTGTAGTCCCTGGTTTCAAGCTCTGCTTGCGCTCTGCAGTGTGTCTTATCCCACAGCCCTGAGCCCACTGGTTTACTTCCTATAGAGAATAGGAGGTGAAGGGACCATCATGGTACCAACCTATGTAGACTTGACATCAGTCCTCAGTTTTCAACCGCAGTTCCCTTGCTCCTCTGTACTTTGAGGCAGGAGCTTCTTGGTATTTCTGTGGGATCCGTTCTGTCCTCTTGTCAGTGGTACTTCGTGCGCCACTGGGCTGAGTCTCTTCCACTTTATCTGCTTCCCATCTTGTAGGAATTTCTTGATATTTCTCATCTATTTTTTTCCTTCTCTCCTAATCGCTCCTTTATAGTCATTTTTGGGGGCATTCCAGGGGGGAGAGAAGAAGAGTGCATGTGTTCAGTCTGCCATGTTTAACCCGAAGCTCCTAAAACTCATCTTTAACTCCTTTCTCCAACATCAGCTCCTCAAAAGTGAAATAAGAAGATTGGAAAGAAATCAGGAACGAGAAAAGTCTGTAGCTAACCTGGAGTACTTGAAGAATGTCTTGCTACAGTTCATTTTCCTGAAACCAGGTAGTGAGAAAGAGAGACTCCTTCCTGTTATAGACACAATGTTGCAACTCAGCCCTGAAGAAAAGGGAAAACTGGCTGCAGTTGCTCAAGGTTGGTGAAGGAAAGTATTAAAACTCTTGCTGCATAACTTACACTAAATGTTGGACTTGTGGTTGAAACTTTGTGTGTGCGCTTACAATCGTTTTTGTGACACTGACTTAAAACATTTAAATTTGGTTCGTTTGGGTGAGTTCTATCACATGTGTAAGCTGTGACTAGGTTTGAAAAGCTAACGTTTTAACATTTTAGGGCAATTATAGTACATAATATAATTTTAAGATGGAGCAAATACAATACAGTGTTTAGTTAGATCTTTGAAAATTAGACATATAATTCTAGCATTGAATTCTATCAAAGAATGTCCTTTTATTTTATATCATAATATGTATTAGCTTATTCTTTCCTACTCACCGCCCACCCCGCCTCACTCTCACCCCATCCCCCCACCAAATAGTCTAGAGGCAGCAGAGTCATATGGCCCAACAGTTGGCCCATATCATACCCGACAGTCCCATTTCTCAAGGCAGACTCAGTTTTAAAGCTGTCCTATATTTGGAGCTTAGATTTTTGTGGCAAATATGTTTAACACTGATTTCATAAACTCCTTTAGAATGATTCTCATACAACTGCTGTAGTTACCTGATTTCAGAATATACCTTAAGGATCATGGTTTCATTTTTGTTAGTTTAAAATGTTTTTATTAGTGACTTTTTCAAGCATACAGGCGGAATGCTGTCATGTCCTTTGTGGCTCTCATCTTTAACAATTTTCATGGTCAGACTTCTTTTGACAGGGGAACAGCAGAGCTAGAGATTTCTTTTTTAAGATTTTATTTATTTATTTGACAGAGAGGGGGAGAGAGAGCACAAGCAGGAGGAGCAGCAGGCATCAGGAGTGGGAGAAGCAGGCTTCCTGCAGAGTAGGGAGCCCGATGTGGGGCTCGATCCCAGGACCCTGGGATCATGACCTGAGCTGAAGGCCGATGCTTAACTGACTAAGCCACCCAAGCGCCCCAGGGCTAGAGATTTTAAAGCAGGTGCCACAGATCCCACACATCATATGATTTCCCCAGCAAACACTTCACTGTGTATCAAACTTCTCTGCCATCTACACCCAGTTCATGCTCAGTGTTCCATTATTGCAAATGTCTTTGTTCAGCATTCTAATAGGGCTCACACATTGTATTTGGTTGATGTCCCTTAAGCTCTGTTTTATTTTGGTTATCTATAGTATTTCCATGTTCCTTTTTGTAATATGTCAATTATTAGTTGAAGAAACTGGTCATTTGTCCAACAGAAGCTCAGTTCTGGATTTGGCACTTTGAAATAGCATGTAAGTTGTTCCATTGTTGCTTGTAAATAGGAAGTCAGATCTCTGATTAAATCCAGGTGCAATTGGAGAGAGTGGGAGATAGAAATCTAGGTAGTGCTGTGTACTTTCTGAGACATCACATCAGTAGGCCCAAAATGTCTAGTTGTCCCACTTTTGACTGGTTTATCTCATCATGTTGGTGTTTTTTGATTGTTGTGTTTTTTTAAGATTTTATTTATTTATTTGAGAGAGAGAATGCACGAGCACTGGGAGAGGCAGAGGGAAAGGGACAAACAGACTCCCTGCTGAGCACAGAGCCAGACACGAGAGTCAATCCCAGGTCCCTGAGATCATGACCTGAGCCGAAGTCAGACACTTAGCCAAATGAGCCACCCAAGCGCCCCATGTTGGTGTTCTTTAACATGTTCCTTTATTCCCTAAAAATCCTGGCTAAACTGTTAACGGTGGAGAGTGGTCCTCAAAATGGAGCAGGTGTCAAAATCATCTGATGAGATGATTAAAACTCAGATTGCTGGCACACCCCTCAAGTTTCTGATTCAGTAAATTTAGGATGGAACCCAAGAGTTTGCATTTTAAACAAGTTCCCAGGTGATACTGATGCTCTGGCCATTATTAAGCTAGTGTACCTTTGAAAGGTTATTCACTTCTTATCTCTTAATTACATGAGCAAACAAAAGAAAATGTATAAAAATTGAATTAAAAATGGTTATGGTCTGGCAGCAGATAGAGATATGGCTTAAGCAAGAGTTATTGAACTGAAAGATAGGTCAGAAGGAATCATCAGAAGAGAAAACAAGGGGAAAAAAAATGAAAGAGTGGGTAATAGACATAGAGGCTATACTGAAGACAATTAACGTATATTTAATAATCGAAGTTCTAGATGGAGAGGAAAGGAAAGAATGAGGTAGAGACAGTATTTGAAGAGAATGAAAATTTTTGAAAGCTGCTGAAGAACACCCATCCACACATTTGAAAAATCGCAATACAATTTCAAGTAGAATAAATAAAAGGAAGTCTACCTTTTCACATAAAAGTGAGACTGCCCCCCCAAAAAGGACAGAGAAAAGTCTCAAAAGAAGACCCATTGCCTCGTTACCTTTAAAGGAGTGATAGGCTCTTTGGACTTCTCAGCAGCGTTGGTGAAGTACTGTCTTTAGCATGCTGTAAGAAATAACTGTCAGCCTTGAAGAAATATTTTTCAAGATCTTTTCTGATAGAAACTTTAAGAATTTGCCTCCATTGGAAATCTCAGCAATGTACTCAGCAATGAAAGGTCTGAGATGCAAGAAGGAATGTCATGCGCAGGAGACTTGTCACCATGCTGCTGATAAGAGTCCTGAGCCTCACCAGCCAGACCAAGGACCTTTCTTTACCAAGGCTTTCTGGACAACAGACTATGTCATACATGTCTGGGGTGCCAGAAACAAGGGTCTGAGGGCTGCTCTTCCTGGCGCTGAAAAGAATGGAACCAGAAGAGAAAAAAACACAAGTACCTCTTGCCTCCTTTATCTCCTTTGAAGCAATGTTTACAATCTCTGATTTTGTATAGAGTTTATACTAGTATTATTCATTCAAGTTGCTAATCACTAATGGATGTTGAAATTAATTTGGTGAATCACATCCAAAATATTTTTTTTAATTGAGAGAATGAGACAAACATCAGAATACATTTAATCTCCTAAAGATAAGAAGTGTTTCATGAAAATCTCTGGGTATATGGGTGGATGTTGGTATTTGTCTTATCAACTCCTGATATAAAATGTTTGTCTTTCTGTGGGTCTGGGTCACAAATATTTGAGAAACATCAGCTTAGGGGATAAACTTGATTATCTGACTCTGACAAGAGACGTCAAACTGCCTGTAATAAACACCCTTTAAGCACCCAGCTCGCACCCCAGGCAAGTATCATCAGCTGCTCAGCGCTGCCTGTGGCACTGCTACGTAAGGCAAAAAAACACAGGGCGCTGCATTAGTCTCAAAACAAGTAATGTAAAGAAGACACCGCTGACAAGTGTAGTAGATTGTTGCTCTGTGTGCAGCGCACATGTCAACTCACCTGCTTCCTGCGTGTTAGATCCCATCACTGTTCACAGACTGCGTTTGTCTTTTCTTCTTGACACACGACTTGAGGTGAGCAGAGTTCACTCTCTACGTTAGTCATATAGTGCTTCTCTTTGCAAGACTGGAATCTCAACTTTGCTGCTCAAGTAAGAGCCGAAAGTTGCTTCTTTACGTTTTTACCCCAACTACATTTAACCCCAACTAGGTATAATTTACAGAGCTGTATATTGTTACTTACTATACAAAATTACTAAAGTCTAATACTCTGTAGAAGTAAATAAGGAGGAAAAAGACCTGAAGCCAATATAAGGTTAAATGCCAATTTTACTTCAATTAAGGACAAAAAGAAAGAGGAAAAGGAGGAAAAAAGGCAAAGACTTATCAAGCTTTTTTGGTCATCTCCAGACTGACAGGAAGAGAACACCCTTATACTCCCTGTAAGTGTCTTAATTTGGTTTGCAGAGGACACAGAACCTTATCAGAAAAGAATAGTTACTTAGGGCAGGAGCAGATGCACCCTATCTCAGCCTTTCTGTGGTCCTTATTTACCTAAGGACATGAACAGCTGCCAGGAACATTGTCTGCACAGGGCAGAATCCTGCCAGATCTGGGACATGGCTGAATTTTTGTTGTGTCACAAGACTTATACTCAGAGAGCACCTTTCATTCCAGTGCCCGGTTTTCCATCCCTTAGCAATATCACTTCCTCCAGCTTTCTGTGGGAAGACTGACTTCTAAAAAGTCTTCTGCCACTACGATGCCCTCTAGACATTCATGCCTTTATGTCACCCTCTGCCCTTGAATGGCCGTTAGACTGGCCTAGTGACTTGTTTCTAACCAGTAGAATACAGCAAAGGTGACAGGGTGCCACTTCCCTGATTAGGTTAAATTGTGACTTCTATCTCATTAGCAGACCCTCTGCCTTCTCCACTTAACAAGCTGACATTATTAAAGAGGCCACAAACCTAACCACTAAAAGGGTGAATCTCATGTAGATTATTTCTCAATGAATGTTTTAAGATTCAAAACCTGTACATAAATGTTTAGAGCAGCTTTAGTTTAAATTAGAAAAAAAACTAGAAACAATGCAGATATCCTTCACTGGTACATGAATAAAACAAACAGGTACAGCCACACAGTGGAATCCTACCTACTCAGCGGTAAAAAGGAATGAACTACCGATACCCACGGGAACATGGACAATTCTCAGATGCCTCCTGCTAAGTGAAAGGAACCACACTCAAAAGATACATGATGTGATCCAATGTATATGACTTTCTAGAAAAGGCAAATGGTGGGCATGGTGGTGCTTCATCCTCAAGAGGAGGAAGTACTCTTTATACTTTAATATATACTTGATTTCAAAATGATTAAAAACAGTTGTTTTTGTTTCTCTTGGTTTAGTTTTGAGGTTTACCACACAACTATTGGGTTTAGATTCTAAGTTATGTAAAGGCTTCTGTATTAAAAGAACATACAAATTCTCCTTATTGTCATAATTCTTAGTTGTGCTAGGGTCTTTATTTTGGAATTTTCTAATGGAGAAAGACAAATACTGAAAGTTGAAGGACAGATTTGTAACGTCAAAGTGTGTTATGAGAAGATTAATGCATTTTTTTTCTTTTTTAACTCCCCAAAGGTGAGGAAGAAAATGCTTCCCGTTCCTCCGGATGGGCATCCTATCTGCATAGTTGGTCTGGACTTCGGTAGATTGATGGGAAACATTATTTATTAACCAAATAGAATCCATGTGGCAAAAAAAAAGTTTCACATATATATATTTCACGTCATTCTTTTGTCCAAAGTGTGTGTGTATATGTTCACATCTACAAAATATTTGTACATACGTCTGTCTGATGTATTTAAAAAGTCTCTGCTTAAAGTAAAAGTATGAAGTTAAAGTACAGCAGCCTGAAGGGTTGCTATCAGTCCATAGCCCTCTGACTCTGTGACCTCTCGTGCGTGCTGCCTGATGAAAACCCCAAGAAACGACGCCACTCCTTCCTCCTGTGGAACCTCAGGACCCGCCTGTTTCTGGGCAGCACTGTGAATTTCGGAGTAAGATTTTGGTACAGTACCAACTGGAATTAGGTTTTGAAAATAATGTTACAAGACTATTTATTGCAAGAGCAAACTTGCAGATTATTATTATAAATTGTTAAAGAAAATGTAATTAGAATATGAAGGAAAATCCTTTATGCATAAAGTTGACGTGTTTATTAAGGGATTATAAAGCAAATACATGCAGTTAATTATGAGACTAACATTTTATTTAGTAACTTTAAAATGAACTGTTCTTTTTTTTCCTCTAAAATATATTATCTCAAAACTCACTATGTTGTCAGAAGCCCTCGTGTTGGCTGATGTGACACAGAACATGAACACACGGACCAGCTCATTACCTTGGGGTGATTTCATGGTGTCTCTCCAGGCTCTTGAGAGGGTTCATCTCCTTTAAGCCATGAATCTGTTTGAGAATTCTTTCCATCTCCCCCGATAAAAACCTACGAGAACACTGACTGTGTCATTCAGCATTGTATCTAATAGGAGAGTGGTGCTTCCCACGGTTCAGCAGACATGCCGTTCCCTACGCTCTCCATCCCAAGGAACTTCAGGAACACACCTTCGAGGTCAGTGTCACATTTTCACAGGTCTTGTGGTGTTACCTGCCTTTGATGCCTCTGAATATATTTTATTGACAAGATCGGGATTGTGTTCTTAAATCATAAATTTGAGAATTCTAAAAAAAATAAATAAAAATAAAAAATAAAAAAAATAAATTTGAGAATTCTATTTTTAATATTTATTTGTTAAAAAAATCACCACACAGTATGCTCTGTAAAGTTCCCTTAAGCCTTCCAATTTATACTCTGATTTTCATTCTCAGCTGGTGAACTGACTTTGTACTTTGGTTACTCAGAACATTCGTTAAGATTCCGATTTAATTTAACTGAAATTTGCTGCTGACATGTTGAGTTTGTTCTTTACAAAATATCTCTTATATCTGTCTTTCCTCCTGTTTTAGAAGAACAGACCTAACTAGTGAATGTATTAATGAAAATGCATCCATTTCAGAGCTGACTTTAAAAGTTTAGTTTTTTTATTTTGTAAACTGTGAATATCCATATGCCAGCAGCATACAATATAACTGTAATAGTATTTAAATAAATAAATTTCACTGTAAGTCTAGGCCTTTTTGAAGTCTGTATAAACTCATTTTGAAATATAGTCTTTACTTATGAATGTAATAACAAAAATACCTTTTGCATGATAAAATTACTTTGATTACAAAATGATATTCTTTCATGGTTTCAGCAAGAGGAAATGTAATGATTATTTTAATATTTCTATTAAATATGTTTAACTGCATATCATATTTTTATGCCTACTCTTTTTTTCTGTTAGACACTGTCTTTTTGGAGTTTTTCGTTTGTTTTGTTTTGTTTAATATTTTTTATTTATTTGACAGAGAAAGAGATCACAAGTAGGCAAAGAGGCAGGCAGAGAGAGGGGGGGAAGCAGGCTCTCCGCTGAGGAGAGAGCCCTATGCGGGGCTCGATCCCAGGACCCTGAGATCATGACCTGAGCCGAAGGCAGAGGCTTTAACCCACTGAGCCACCCAGGCGCCCCTGGAGTTTTTGAGTTAGTCTATGAATTGGCATTGCACATTCCCTTACTACTGTCTTTAGACAGTTTGGACCTAGAATATCAGGTACTTGAGAGAACATAGATTGAACTTTTGGTATGTGATGTGTGGATCATGATGCCTTCCATGTCTGACATCTACCTTCCACCTGGAAGTGGGAGCCACACTTAGCCTTTCTTTAGGCGCCTTGCAAGTTTCAGCCTCCTCTGTGATGTAAAGCGTCTCTTGTGTACAGTGAGCTTTGCTTACACTCCAAACAGTGTATGATCAAGAATTATATTCCTTTAAACAAACTTTGGGCATTGCATTCCTTTAAACAGACTTGGGGAGAGGTGTAAGTGAACTGCTTACTAGCAAAGCAAAGGCTTGCTAAACGCAAGCAGTATTTTGTGTTCTTTGTAAACCCCATGTTAGCTGGTGATGTCACTGGAAACATAGTATTGAGTGTGCAATTTCCAATAAAGATACAATTTGGTATCTGGCGAATAGCATGACACACAGAGAAAAGTACTCATACCGTATGATTAAGTTGGAATGTAGTGGTCACAACTTGGTTTAAGACTATTCTATTTTGACTTGGTGTCTGAAAATCCGCTATTGTTTCAAAATAAATGCACACTAATGTAAACAACCTGATATAATATTGCAGGTGACTTTGAGCTCATTTTTACCCATGAGTGTTAAAAAGCATTTGCTTATTTACATAGTAAGTTATACACAAAAAAATCTTTTTCCCCTGCATTCATAATGTGACTACATAGAGGGAAAATCAAGTTGTGGCCTTCAAATTGTTACTTTGAAAAAAATAGGTGCATGTGAATAGAACATTGAATATGGTGAAGAAATAATGATTTCAGTTTCAATAATGTGGGCGACCACCCCAGCTTCCCTTTAGGGTGGGCTCATTCAGAGCCCATATGTGGCTCCCTCTCCAGATATCTGCCTAGAATTGAAGATGACAACAATCCTCTCCACCTCTGCCTTCCTTTGGGAACTTTTGCCCTACCACCATACCAAGAGGCAAACAGAATCAACTGAACCAGGCACAGAGTCCTACCCCAAGCCAAATAGATTAGATTCAGGAATGTGGATTTGGGACCGTGGAGTCAGGTTCGCATCTCTGTGTAACTGAAATTGTGGTATGTAATGACAGGAGCTCTGGAATGCCCAGAAGGAGCAGAGAAAGCCCACCTAAAAAGCACGAAGGAGGCTAAGCTGTCATAAAGAGGTAACAAATATGGAGTGAGAATGCCAGGGGAAGGGGGGAGCTTCAATTCTGCTTCTAATGCCTGAGACAGGTACAGTGGGTTCCAGACTATGTCCCTCGCATCCTCGGTAAACTTCAACATGTGCTTCGAGAGTGACTGTCAGGTGTCTGGAACACAGTGCAGTGATGAGAGGAGAAACTCTACACTCAGACCTGGGCAGGATGTCTGCTTCACTACTGACTGACTCGGGCTGTGCTCTTGACTGTTTGAGCCCCCATCTCTTTATCTGCAAGACGTAGACACCATCACCCCAGCACAGTGGGCACTCCAACGTTAAGACCCTCTTTTCAGTGTTACCTTCCTACTTCTGCAGCCTCCAACGAGGTTTACCAAGTCACTTTTCTTTTTGTCCCCTTTATTGTCCTTCAGTGCCTGGCACATAGCACTAAATAAGTGTGCTTAATGAGTAAGTGATTTTAATAATCAAGTAAATATACATTTAACTGCACATGCTCCTAATAATCACTTCTTGTTTTTTAAAACTTTACAATCTGCCCCAAGCTAGGATTAGAATCCAGATTTCATAGAACATGATCAGCTCATTAATGAAAATGAGCAATTAAAAATGTACAATGAATTCTTGAAACTGAAGTTCAAAAAATTATAAGGAAGTGAACGAAATCAACTATTAAAAAGAGAAAAAGAGATTCTAATCTAGGATGCTCAGGATTTAATATGAGTCTCTGGTCTCTGAAAATAAAATAGGAAGAAATTTTCAAAGAAATATAAGTTTACAAAACTTAAAGACAGGAGTCTAAAATAAAAGACCAGAGATCCAGTATAATAAAGGCATAGTGATATAACTTTTTAGAACAGAAAGCGCTCCTAAAAAGTTTCCAATGACAGGAGTGACAGGGTGAGAGTCTGGACTCTTGGGTTTTGGCTCAGATCATAATCTCAAGGTCATGGGAGGGAGCCCCACATCAAACTCTGTGCTCAGCAGGGAAGTCTGCTAAAGTTTCTTTCTCTGTCCCTCCCCTGCTCAAATAAATAAATCTTTTTAAAAAAAGTTCCCAGTGACAGATGGTGACTACACTTATCATGGTGATCATTGCATAATGTGTAGAAATGTAGGATAACTATGTTGTATATCTGAAACTAACGTAACACTATGTCAACTATAATTTTAAAAAATAAGAGAAAATACATTTGTAGTACTATACTGCATAAAAAAATAAATCCTCTTGTAAGTGGATCCATACAGTTCAAACCCAGAAATAAAAAAAAAAAAGAAAAAATCTCTTTTAGGGATGCAGTTAAATGGTATGCATGGAGAGAAATTTATATTATTTAATGTAATAATTGCTAAATGTTAAAATAAAATTGACAAATTAAAAGAAAAAGTTTCCAAAGAGAAAAAAGCAAGTTACATACACTGGAAGGGAAGGAAAATTGCATCAAACCTCTCAAACAGCAGCACAGCACACCAGAAGACCTCGGAGAAATTCCTTCAAAATTCTGAGTCAAATGATTTGCAACCTGTAATTCTACAAACAACAAACTTTCAATTAAATGGGAAAAAACAGACTTTTTCAGATCCTTAAGAACTGGGGAAAGAATGACTTCCCATGCGGCCTTTCCTGTTGAGAGAATATGCTCCAGAAGGCTGAGAGAGAACAGAAGTAAAAAAGAAGCATCCAGGAAAGGAGATAGAACACAGGAGAGAGCTGAAGAGTGATTCCAGGATGCCTGATGTGCTTGAAGAGGAAGAACCAGGAACTAAGACTCCAAAGGGGGATTCTCCAGGAAGAAAAAAAAAAAATGGAACTCGTCAGTTATTTGATGTAGCTGAAGTGTAAAATTTTATTAAAAGATGTTGGGGAAAAAAATAAAAGATGTTGGAAGTGGTAATGTGAACACTGACAAAATATTTTATACTAGGGAAATATGTTTAATTTGTTTCGTTTGATAATGTGTCTATGTTTGAAAAGTTATTTTTAAAACATGCTGAAATATTTATAGTTGAAATCATATTTGATCCAAATTAATATGGGAGGGACAGAATGGGTGGGAGCATGAGTGAAAGAGGGTTGACAAGGTTGAGGGTTGTTTTCTTATCTACTTAAACGTTTTCATTCTATGTGTTCTTTCCCATCTACACCATAAGCATACATCTTTTCTTCTGACATCATTTATACATTGTTTTGTTTTTTACGTATTTGTTGACATGTTATTTATACACCATAAAGCTCCCTTGTTGAACATGTACAATTCAATGATTTTAGTACCGTCACAGAGTTGTGAGACCATCCCCACAATCTGAGTTTAGAAATTTTTATTAGCCCCAAAAAAGAAACTGCCTACCCATTGGCAGTCATTCTCCCAATAGCCCACCTCAACCCTGGGTAGCCACCAATCCTCTGTCTTTAGAGCTGCCTATTATTCTACACTTTTCATATAAATAGAATCATATGCGTGGTCTTCTGTGACCGACTTCCTTCATTGGCATGATGTTTTCAAGGTCATTTGCATCGAAGCATGCAGCCGTACTCATTCTCTTTTACTGCTGAATAATAATCCTTTGTATGAATGCCATGTTTTATATATTCATCAGTTGGTAGACATTTTGCTGTTTCCAACTTTTAGCTATTAAGAAAATTGCTGCAGGGCGCCTGGGTGGCTCAGCCAGTTAAGCCTCGGACTCTTGATTTTGGCTCAAGTCATGATCTCAAGATCCTGAGATGGAGCCCCACATCCAGCTCTGCGCTCAGCAGGGAGTCTGCTTGAGATTTTCTCTTTCCCTCTCCCTCAGTCTCTCCCCTCTTCTCTCTAAATAAAATAAATAAAATCTTTTAAAAAGGAAAAAAAAATTGCTGCTATGAAAATTTGCATACAAGTTTTTGTGTGGATAGATGTTTTCAATTCCCCTGGGTATATACCTGGGAATGGAATTTAGCATCATATGGTAATCATATATTTAACTATCTGTGGAACTGCCCAACTTTTCTGGGGTGACTGCTCCACTTTACAATTTCATCAACAAGGTATGAGGTTCTTTTTATCCACATCCTCACCAAAACTTACTATCTGTCTTTCTGATGATAGCCATCCTATTGGGTATAAAGTAGTATTTCACTGTGGGCTTGATTTGCACTTCCCTAATGCCTAATGATGTTAAAAGTGTACTTCATGTGTTTTGTTTATCTTCTTTGAAGAAATGTCTGTTTCAATTATTTGCCCATTTTAAAAATTGAATTATTTCTCTTTTTATTATTTAGTTGTAAGTGTTCTTTACACACAACTTTACATGATATACAATTTTAGAAACAAGTCCCTTATCAGATACATGATTTGCATGTTTCCTATCATTATATGATTTGTCTTTTTAAACTTTCTCAATATTATTTGCAGCACAAAAGGTGCTTTTGATGTCAGATCCAAGCTTCATTGCTTAATCTAACAATTACAAAGAGTTATACCTATGTTTTCTTCAATGAGTTTTATAGTTTTAGCTCTTACATTTAGGTGTCTGATTTGCTTTGAGCTAATCTTTTTAATATGATATAGAAAGGAGTCCCGCTTCATTCTTTTGCATGTTGTCATCCAGGGCTATTTATTGAAAACACGGTCCTTTCCTTATTGAATTGTCTTGACACTTTTGTTGAAAATCATTTGACCATAAAAGTAAGGGTTTATATCTGGATTCTCAGTTCTAGTCCCTTGATCTGTATATCTGTCCCTACGCCAGTCTCACACAGTCTTGATTGCCGCAGCTCTTTAGTAAGATTTTAAATGAGGAAGTGTGTTTCCTCTAACTTTGTTCTTCCTTTTCAAGACTGTGTTGACTGTGGACTCTTCTGGGTCCTTTGCATTTCTATATGAATTTTAGGATCAGATTGTCAGTTCTGCGAAAACACAAGTTGAAATTTTGATAGGACTTATGTTGTCTGTAGATCAATTTGGAAATTATTGCCTTCCTAACAATATGTCCATAAACATAGGATGTTTTTCCATTTCTTTGGGTCTGCTTTAATTTCTGACAATATTTTGTAGTTTCCAGTATACAAGTCTTACATTTAATAGTTAACTTTATACCTAAATATCTCATTCTTTTTGATGCTATTATAAATTGAATTGTTTTATTAGTTTCATTTTTGGATTGTACATTGATTATGTATAGAAATATAATTGATTTTTCTCTATGCTAATTATATATCTTGCAACCACGCTTAATCTTTATTAGTTCCAGCAGCTCTTTGTATGTGGATTCCATAGGAATATACGCAACTATATTCCATAGTTCATGTCATATAATGCACAAATATAGTTTTACCCCTTCCTTTCCTTTTGCGATGCTTTTTAATTATTTTTCTTGCCTATTTGCCTGGCTAGAAACTCTAGCACAATATCAAAGAGAAGTGGCAAAAGAGGACATCCCTATCTAACATCTGATCTTAGGGGGAAAGCATGCAGCTGTTCACCATTAAGTAGAATGGCAGCTGCGAGATTTTCACAGGTGCCCTTTATCAAATTGAGAAAGTTTCTTTCTAGTCCTAGTTTGTTGAGTGTTTTTATCATGAAAGAGTGTTGGATTTTGTCAAAAAAATTTTCAATCTCTTTTGAGATAATTATGAGGGTTTGTCCTTTATCCTATTAATATGGCATATTCTTACATTGATTGGCTTTTGGATATTAAAATAACCCTGCATTCCTTGACAAAAGTTGATATTTGAAGCTTAATCATGAGAGCTGTAGTGTTTATAATAGTATTCTCATCATTTTGATAAGTGTTTGAAATTTTCCATAATAAAAAGTTACTAAAAATTTAAGAGTCTGGTTTTTTGTTTGTCTCCTTTTTCCTTTGTTCATTTGTTTTGTTTCTTAAATACCACATATGAATGAAATCATATGGTACTTGTTTTTGTCTGACTTATTTCACTTAGTATTATACCCTCTAGCTCCATCCATGTTGTTGCAAATGGCAAGATTTCATTCTTTTTTATGGCTGAGTAATATTCCATTGTATATATACACAACATCTTCTTTATCCTTTCATCCATGGGTGGACATTTGGGTTGTTTCCATATCTTGGACAGCATAAACAATGCTGCAATAATCATAGGAGTGCAGAGAAAAAACTGATGGTTACCAGAGGGGAGGTGGGTGAGGGATGAGTGAAGGGGATTAAGAGCACACTTATCACAATGAACACTGAGTAATGCATAGAATTATGGAATTCATTATAAGTACACCTGAAACAAATATAACACGTTAAAGATACTTCAATTTTTTAATTTTTTAAATAAATAAAGAATAGGAAGTTGTTAGAGAATTAGTGCAATGTAAATAGGAGACTAGGAAAGTGGGCAGGGGAGTCAATGTTAACTTTAGGAGAACTACAAAGTGAATGACATAGAAGATGTAGTCATAGGACACCTGTGGCTCACTGGATAACAATATAAAGTCAAAACACTATTTGCAAAATATTAAAACGTCATATTGGGAGGATGGGTACGAGTGAAGTGAGGATACACAAAGGCCCTAAATTCCCACCTAATATAAAAGTAAATCAGGGGTGCCTGGGTGGCTCAGTGGGTTAAGCTTCTGCCTTCGGCTCAGGTCTTGATGCCAGGATCCTGGGATCGAGCCTGCGTCGGGCTCCCTCCTTTTCGGGGAGTCTGCTTCTCCCTCTCCCACTCCCCCTGCTTGTGTTCCCTCTCTCACTGTGTCTCTCTCTGTCAAATAAATAAATAAAATCTTAAAAAAAGAAAAGTAAATCAAAAAGATAAAAAAATGAATTTAACAGGATTGCCTGTTAAATTGCCTGGCTCAGTCGGTTAAGCGTCTGTCTTTGGTTCAGGTCATGATCTCAGGATCCTGGGATTGAGCCCTGCATCAAGCTCCCTGCTCAGCAGAGAACCTGCTTCTCCCTCTCCCTCTGCCCCTCCCCACCCCCAGCTCATGTGTTCTGTCTCTCTCAAATAAAGAAATAAAATCTTTAAAAACAAATGGATTTGAAAGCTCAGGGTATTTACCCTAAAGATACAAATGTAGTGATCTGAAGGGGCACGTGCACCCCAATGTTTATAGCAGCAATGTCCACAATGGCTAAACTATGGAAAGAGCTAGATGTCCACTGGCAGATGATTGGATAAAGAAGATGTGGTATACACACACACAATGGAATACTATGAAGCCATCAAAAAAATGAAATCTTGCCATTTGCAACGACGTGAATAAAACTAGAGGGTATTATGCTAAGTGAAATAAGTAATCAGAGAAAGACAATTATCATATGATCTCGCTGATATGTGGAATTTGAAAAACAAGGCAGAGGATCATCGGAGAAGGGAGGAAAAAATGAAATGGGATGAAACCAGAGAGGGAGACAAACCATAAGAGACTCTTAATCTCAGGAAACAAACTGAGGGTTGCTGGAGTGGAGGGGGAGGGGGAGAGATGGGGTGGCTGAGTGATGGATTTTGAGGTGGGTATGTGCTACGGTGAGCGCTGTGAATTGTGTAAGACTGATAAATCACAGACCTGTACCCCTAAAACAAATAATACATTATATGTTAATAAAAAATATATATACTAAATTTATAATTTTTAAAAAATGGATTTGACAAGTTAGCATATTATTTAGAAATATGAAGGTAAATACCAAAAGAAAAAAGTAAAAGGGTTGAAAGTCTTTGCCTTGGGGCGCCTGGGTGGCTCAGTCATTAAGCGTCTGCCTTTGGCTCGGGTCATGATATCGGGGTCCTGGGATCGAGCCCCACATTGGGCTCCCTGCTCTGCGGGAGGCCTGCTTCTCCCTCTCCCACTCCCCTTGTTTGTGTTCCCTGTCTTGCTGTCTCTCTCTCTCTCTGTCAAATAAATAAAATCTTAAAAAAAAAAAAAAGTCGTTGCCTTTGGAGAGAAGGCCTAGGGTCAGAAAAATAGAGTAAGAGATTTGTGTTTTTCTTTTATAATCCTTTAAAAATAAAACAAATAAGTGATACATTTACATAATGAACAGGAATCCAAAGATACCAGAGATATTGCTCTAATACACATATTTATGGACTGAATCATGCCCCTCAAATTCATATGTGGAAGTCTTCCCTCACAATATGACTATATTTGGAGATGAGGCTGGAGATTGAGGCCTATAGGGAAGTAAGGTTAAATGAGGTCGTAAAGGTGGAACCCTAACCCAGGAGGACTGATGTCCTTATAAGAAGAGGAAGAGACCAGAGCTCACTCTTCTTCTCTCTACATGCACGCAGCAAGTAAAGACCAGGTGAGGACATAGTGAAAACGTGGCTGTCTGCAAGCCAGAAGGAATGCCATCCCCAGAAACCAAATCAGCCAGAACCTTGAGCTAGGACTTCTGGCCTTCAGAACTGTGAAAAAATTGATTTCTGTTGTTTGAACCACTCAGGTGGTGATGTTTTGTTATGGCAGCCATAGCTGACTAATACACATGTCAACATAGTACGTGTGTTGAAGTTATATTTTTAGGATCTACATTTATTGTCCATTTTTTGTTGTGTTTACTAAATCTACTGATCTTGGATAACAAATATCAATAGAAAACATCAATAATTGATGGATTAGAAGACTCTTTTCTCAATACAGTAAATGAATGGATTTTTGTGACTATTTTTCCTTCTATTTCATTATATAGTACTATATTAGTTGGGGTTCCCCAGAGAAACAGAATTAAGAAGTCCCATGATCTGCTTTCTGCAAACGAAAGGATCAGGAGAGCCAGTGGTATAAGTTCCAGCCCAAATGAAGAACAATGCCCCAGCTCAAAGACAGGCAGAGAAAGTGAGTTCCCCCCCTTACCCTGCCCTTTGTTCTACTCCAGTGGACTGGACGGGGCCCACCTCTGCTGGGGAGGACCACCTGCTTCACTCTGTCCTCCAATTCAAATGTTACTCTCATCCAGAAACACCTCCTCAGACATACCCAGAATAATGTTTAACCAGATATACAGGCCCCTGTGTCTCAGTCAAGATAACATAAAATTAACCTTCACAATTACTATATGTAAAAATAACTCTTGTGAACTTAACAGTTCGAGCCAAGACACCCAAATACTTCCATATCCTATATTTCATGGGTTAAGACTGGATAAACTGAAAGCAAGCCACTAATCATTGCTCTAACTTGATTTTTCTCTCCCAACCTGCCTTACTATTCATGTCATGTGGTATGATTATTTCATAGCATTCTATATTAGAAATAAATTCTTAATTCACCCATTTAATCCACATTTTTTTGACTAACATTAACCTAATTTCATTGGTTGGATATAAATATATTAGTTAGAAATACATTTTAGGAAAATGATATACTACTAACCTTATATTTCAAGGTAGTAAATTCTATACGCAAAACATTCTATGAAAAATCTTGGGATTTCTGCAGTTAACTTAATTCTGAGAAGGCAATGTGGTGAATAGGAGCACAGGGTTTGGAGGCAAAGTGCTGGGTTTCAAGAGTTCCCCATGGGTGCCAGGGTGGCTCCGTTGTTAAGCATCTGCCTTTGGCTCGGGTCATGATCCAAGGGTCCTGGGATCGAGCCCTGCATCAGGCTTCCTCCCTGCTTGGCGGGAAGCCTGCTTCTCCTTCTCCCACTCCCCCTGCTTGTGTCCCTGCTCTCACTGTCTCTCTCTCTGTCAAATAAATTTTTAAAATCTTAAAAAAAAAAAAAAAAAGAGTTCCTCCACTACTTACGAACTATATGACTCTGGGCAAGTTAATTATCCCTATTTTGCATCAGTGTCCACATCTATTAAATGGTATGGGAACACCGTAAGTTGGCTAACCACATCAGCCATTCCACTTTCTTCTCTCCTGCTCCTCCCATTCCAGATGTTTGAAGGCCAGATACCTTGCCAATCTTCCTTATAGCTAGGCGTGACCAAGTAACTCATGTCTGGTCAGCGAAGAATAAGATAAGGAAGTCTGCTGGAGGCCACCTGATAAGGCTTATGAATTTTAAGAAAAGGAAAAGAGAACCTTCTTGGACCACTTTCCTCCTTTTTCCTGACTGGAAAGAACATGTGTTGCCTGGAACTGTGGCAACCATACTGTTACCATGAGGCAACAGTTACGCTAAGAATGATAGATTTGAAAACAGAAGGAAATGTGGTAATTCTCGTTAATAAACTATCCCTGACTTATCCCAGATTTCTTGTTATATGAGAAACAGAAACCTTTATTTGTATAATGTCTGTTACATGCAACTGACTCATTCCCAGTTTTCAAGTAAAAATAGGAACTTCATAAGATTAAATCAAATGATATAGGTAAGAGGCTGACTCAGCACAGTGTCTGGTACATAGGATACGTAGGACAAATATTAGATATTTTTTCCACTTCAAATGTGTAATTATAAACTAGTTCCCTCACACTCTTCTTATTGTCACTAACAAGAAGATTAACACCAATGTCACCCAGTCAAATACTTGTGGCTACAAATCTTTTCTGAGGGATATACTAAATTCTAAATATAAAATTAGTATTTTTAGAGCTAAAAAATGGTATCTAGATCATTCCTGTTGCTGCTTTCTTAATTAGTGAAAGCAATTTAAAATTTAGTTTATCCAGAATATTGCAATTTCTGTTTGTTGTGTTCCTTGAATCCTTTTTGGTAAGTTAGGCAAAAATAGGTGTTTGGTTTTTCGATTGTATTTTGATTAACTTTTCTAAACATTATGCTCACTCTTTCTCCAACAGTGCTGTTGTTGGCTAGACACAGAGTAAGCTTTCCTTTGGGGGCCTCTTTTGAGAACTGGCTATCCCTTCTTGGCTCTTGTTCTCACCCCAGTGGATTACCAGGTCACACTCCCTTGAGAGACCCTTCCATTTCCCCTTCAGTCTTTACTGTCATTAACTTCCCCAAAGAAAAGGATCTGTTCCTTAAGTCTGAGCTGCCTGACATCAGAATATTTGTTATTCAGTGTATATCTGTAGCACTCAGTGATGTATTATTCCAGTTACTTTGTGTGAGTGTAGGTGTGATGTTACACCTTGCACAGCTGGGTGCTGATATAAGTCTAGTGGAAGATTGAGGATAACGAGTCCCACCACAGACTGTCTCTCAGTGAAGAAGATTCTTTTTAACTGCTTAGAAAACTTATAAACATGGAAAACAATGAATAAGCCGACCTTATGGCCATACTGATATCAAATGGTACATCGGGTTCTAGAAAGAATCATCCTTTTGTAAGAGCACTGCTTGTTAATCACCACTGATGGTTTTCAGTGTCTTGTTTGTACACAAAAGCGTGACTTTTACTACTTCTCTCTCTCTCTCTTTTTTTTTTTTGAGAGAGAGAAAGAGAGTGAACGTGCATGTGAATGAGTGGGGGTGAGGAACGGGGAGAGGCAGAGGGAGAGGGAGAGAGAGAATCTTAGACTCCATGCCCAGTGCAGAGCTGGTGTGGGGCTCGATCTCACAACCCTAAGATCATGACAGGAGCCAAAATCAAGATGGAGGCTTAACGAATTGGGCCACCCAGGTGCCCCACTTCTCTTATAATCAAAGTAGAGGCCAGATTCAGAGCTGCTCTGAGGAATTTAACAGACAGTTTATATTTATTTTAGTGCAGTTTAAGATTACAATATGATACAGTTCCCAAAGAATGGAATATAATTTTTCACAAAGTTTGGATCTGAGGTAGTCTATAGAACAAAAGCAACATACTTCCCGCACTGAGCATAATCAGAACGTCCCGACATATGGTGGTATAATGTAATCTTATTGTAAATTAAAAACTCATGTTGAGTATTGGACATTATCCAGTGTTTAATTCGTATGATTCATTCTGAGTTTCTGACTGAGATCATTCTCTCTGGCCTTGCCTATTTCTCCTGGGACCCATAAAATATGCAGCTAACTTAATTTCATGACTGCACTATTTCTGCTTCCTTTCCTGGAAAAGGGGAAATCATTCAGATCAGCTTTCAAACTGCCTTATAGACAATGACTGAAATATTTTCAAAGGGACTCCTTTGTTCTAAAACTGCTCTAATACAGTAGCCATTAGTCATATGTGGATTTTTGAAAGATTGAAATGTGGTTATTTCAAGTTCGGATATACTATACATACAAAATACACACCAGATTTCAAAGACATGAAAAAATACAACAACACATCTCATTAAAACTTTTTATAATAATTGCATGCTGAAATTTCAAAATAGTGAATATATTGGTTTAAGTAAGATATATTATTGATAAAATATATTCTTTAATATTTTTTAAAGATTTTATTATTTATTTGACAGCGAGAGAGACAGCGAGAGAGGGAACATAAGCAGAGGGAGTGGGAGAGGGGAGAAGCAGGCTTCCTGCCGAGCAGGGAGCCTGATGTGGGGCTCGATCCCAGGACCCCGGGATCATGACCTGAGCGGAAGGCAGATGCTTAATGACTGAGTCACCCAGGTGCCCTGATAAAATATATTCTTAAAATTTATTTCGCCTATTTCTTTTTCATTTTTAAGATTTTATTGATTTATTTGTTAGAGAGAGAGAGTGCGCAAGCAGGGAGAGTACCAGGCAGAGGGAGAAGCAGATTCCCTGCCGAGCAGGGAGTCCGGTGCAGGACTTGATTTTAGGACCATGGGATCATGGCCTGAGCCAAAGACAGATGCTTAACTGACTGAGCCACCCAGGTGTCCCTAATTTCACCTATTTCTATTTACTTTTTATAATGTGGCTACTAGAAAATTTTTTAAATACTTGGAAGGATCATATTTGTGGTTTATATTGCATTTTTATTATACAGCACAGCTCTAAAGAGACATTCTGTTAAGTCCTAAAATTAACTCCAAATGCCTTCAGGAATAAAGTGCCAAGTAAGGAGCTTCCTTGAACTTCAATTCCTAAAAGCCAGCAAGCATGATAAATACACCTTCTCCCTTCAAAAATATTTACTCTTCATCTCCAGTTACATATTACTTGGGGCTATTAAGCTTCTCTTTCGAAATGTGAATTGAAGAAGATTAGACCTAGGTCATTTCCATCTTAGTATCAATTATAAAATCAGATAATTATCTTGCTTTTTCCCCTAAAACTTGGCAAAGATAAATGAACCTTCAGGGAACTACAGGACTTTTTGTCATAAGATTCACGAATTACAAACTAAATTAAAATCTCTCCTTCTCTTAAAGAGTAGAACATGTGTAAAAGTTCTGTTATGCCTTAGAAGAGCTAAAAATTCATAAGTCTTGAAATAAGTGCAGGGTATAAAATCATTGCATTTTACAAAACAAAATTTAAAACTGACTTTGAAAACTGCATAAAATAATGAAAGCCAGGTTTCTTGCTGTCAGAAAGAAATTACAAATGAGCAAAAGGAGAAGGCTAGCATGAATCTCATGGTGCTGGGCTGGAATCAGAAATCTCAGTATAAATCATGTTTGTTTGTTTTGCTACACATGCACAGATAAAAATATAGATAAGTGTATATACATGAGTTGGTATACATATTTTTTTAGCTTTGTTGGCTAAGAGGGCATAGATGAACATATGTAGTACCCAGCTCTTGGTTTTAAAATTTAAAATATCATCCTCCAGTAGAAAGAACCAGGGCTCTGTGGTGAAATGGTTGATGCCAGGGCTGGGTAGGGAAAATATAAACTGAGCCTGGAGCATCTTGTAGTGCTAAAAAAGTAAGGAAGTGCTAAAAAAAACAAAAGTATGGGCGCATATTGAAGGGACACAGGAACCAACCTGGAAGAGCTCCCAATGGCCAAAACTGGAACAATTTGAGCAACTAAATAAATAACAATAATATTAGGTTATAGTCTAAAGAAGAAGGTAAATACCCATGAACTCCATACATGAACTCAAAAATGGGGGAGCAGGGATGACTCTTCCATACAGAAGAATTCCAGTTAATACATTTGTTAGAAGTGAGGGAAATAAGAATCACTGTTAAAATACCAAAGCTAATAATTGCTGTAGGCAAAATCAAATGAGGAATATGAAAATTAGTGTACAAAAGTTTAAGAAAGAACAGGATATTGCATAGCTGAAAATGTCTCTCCCAAGAATATTTGTCGGCTGCGAGGAATGACAGTGACTTTACATTGGAGAAACCTGACAGAAACCACCATGGCCAGGGAGCCAAGGCTGGCATCACCAGTCGTGAGACATATCAGTGCTGGGTACCCTTTGATAGGATGCTCTGGGGAGGGCACTGCACTTCTGTGGTATCCTTCCCCAAAATCCATGAACTCTATTTAACCATGAGAAAACATCCAACCCAAACTGAGGGTCATTTCACAAAGTAACAATTGCCAAGGATCATAAACTGAATCCTGAATTATACAGGATACTGGGGGAAAGGCTGGTGAAATCTGACCAAGCTCAAAGCTGACAAATCTTTTAGAATATGTCCTGGTTGCAGCGGCGCCTGGGTGGCACAGTCCATTAAGCATTGGACGCTTGGTTTTGGCTGGGGTGGGGTCATGATCTCAGGGTTGTGAGATCAAGCCCCTCCCCACACTTGATGTGGAGTCTGCCTGAGATTCTCTCTCCAACCCTGTCTCCCCCTCTCCGTCATGTGCTCGCTCTCTCTCAAATAAATAAATCTTCGGGGTGCCTGAATGGCTCAGTCTGTTGAGTGTCTGACTCTTGGTCTGACTCTTGATTCTGGCTCAGGTCAAGGTCTCTGGGTTGGGCCCCACATGAGGCTCCACACTCAGGCGGAGTCTGCTTATCCCTCTCCCTCTGCTCCTCCCCCCACTCGCTCTCTCTCTCAAATAAATGGATAAATAAAATCTTTAAAAATAAATAAATAAATAATAAATCTTTAAAAAGAAAAAAATAATATGTCCTGGTTGCAAAAAGATTAATATAACCCTCCAGTGGAGGGATTCCTTTATTCTGTGATCTGAGCCCCTCTAATAGTGGGGCTCTAGACATTATGTGCCTGAAGAAATAGTATTAACTGTGAAGAATCCTTGCCAAAAATGTTTGATATAGGTGTATTCAAACCTTCAGATTAAAATTCCAGTTTACTGGAAATAAAAGAGAGAATGGCTAAAGAAAGAATACCATCAGGAAGCAATCCAAAAAACACAGAAATTGAAAAAATTGGCCTTAGACAACTGGCTGAGTATCTCCAACAAGTTCAAGATCAAGACAGAAAATGGGAGCAAGTACTGTGCTTGGTTTTAAAAATGTTTAAAGACAAAACAATGAAATGCAAATCATTCTCCTTACTTAGATCCCAGTTTAAACAAACAAGCTCTAAAAGGCATTCTGGGGTCAACAGAGAAAATTTGAATGTTGTCTGGCTTTTAGGTGACATCGAGAAACCACTGTCAATTTTGTGAGGTGTGAGAATTGCATTGTGATTATGTGGTAAAATAATTTTCTTTTTCAAAAAGATACATTCTGAAGAATTTAAGGGTGAAAAGTTTAAAGTAAATTACTTTAAAAATAAACAAACCAGCAAGAGTTGGGTAGACACCCCCAAGATGTTCTCTACACTCTCTCCTTCCATTCCTGTTAACATCACTTCCTGAATTATTAAAACAGAGTTCTACCTTTTCTCCTTGACCCTAGATCTCCCTCTCTCAAACCACATACGTATAAATATTGCCTTCGAGTTTTTCTCTAAAATTATCCATTTAGGGGCGCCTGGGTGGCTCAGTGGGTTAAAGTCTCTGCCTTCGGTTCAGGTCATGATCTCAGGGTCCTGGCATTGAGCCCCACATCGGGCTCTCCGCTCAGCAGGGAGCCTGCTTCCCCCTCTCCCCTCTGCCTGCCTCTCTGCCTAATTATGATCTCTTTCTCTGTCAAATAAATAAATAAAATCTTAAAATAAAATAAAATAATCCATTTATAACTACAACTGTATGAAGTTATATTTATAATCAATTACTTAATATAATTTATTATTAATTATATAATTGATATATTAATTAATATATTAATTATATTATAATTAACATAATTAGTGTATAAAGTTACATTTATAACTGCAGTTTTTCTTCACAGAAAATCTAGCATTCTCTGATATTCGGGACTCAACATGGCTCATTTAATTTCATATCCTTTCCTTTGGCTGTTTGTATCTGGAATATGACCCTGTCTTTCTACCTGCTCAATTTTTTTCAATTGAGGTAAAATACACATAAAATAAAATTTACCATCCTAACTATTAGGAGTGAGGTTCAGTGGGATTAGGTACATTCGTGTTGCACTGCAACCATCACCACTGTCCACTTCCAGAATTCTTTCATCTTGCAAAATGGAAACTATCCCCATAAACACTTCCTCCTCACCCTCCATCCCCACAGCCCCTGGCAACCACCACTCTATTTTCTGTCTCTATGAATTTGACCTACTCTAGGGACCTCATGTGCATGGAATCAAACAATTTCAGTGTTTTTAATATTCTGCCCGCTCAACTTTTAAACCAGATCCTGGACTTCCAGGAAGCCAGCCCTGAGAACCCCACCTAACCTTATTTCATTTGCTTTTGCTCCCCCCACAACTTTTCTGACTTTTCCAAACATTTTAGACCCTTAAGTAATGCTTTGTGTATTACTCTGATTGTCTCACTTATCTCTCTCCCCAGTTGGATCATTAGATCTTTTTTTAAAACGTTTATACCTAAGCATTTGTTTGTTTGTTTGTTTGTTTGTTTGTTTTTAAACTAAGCTATACACCCAATATGAGGCTTGAACTAACAACCCTAAAATCAAAAGTTGCATGCTCTATTGACTGAGTCAGCCAAGTGCCCTGATTATTAGATCTTTGATTCATAAACTTTCAAGTTTTTCGTACTTACATCCATCTACCTTACTGCATGTTGGATGCCCAACAAACTCCTCAAATGTGGTAAGTGTGATACTGAGTGTATCATCTGCCTGCTACTTCCTCTCCACCTTCTCGATTGCTCTCCTTCACATTATGTCTACACCATGCACTGTTTGGACTAGTCAGAAGCCCAGAAGTCATTCAACATTCTTCCTCTCTTTCACTGAATTCTATACTCATGTTCATTCCATCCCATCAATATCTTGCAAACGACTCTCCCCAGTGTCACCCCTACTCCCGTACATCAGCACACCCCATTTGGATTTCTGTAATTGCCTCCAACAGCTCTCCCAGCTCACTTTCAGGAACTACGGGGCATCTTTCTCAGACAAAAACTTCATTGAGGATATAGAAGATCTGAATTAATAAATTTGATCTAAGGAACATATATGGAGGGCTGCATCAAATAGTTAGAAAATACCTTTTTTTCTCAAGAAATAGAGGACATGGGGTGCCTGGGTGGCTCAATGGGTTAAAGCCTCTGCCTTCGGCTCAGGTCATGATCTCAGGGTCCTGGGATCGAGCCCCGCATCAGGCTCTCTGCTCAGCAGGGAGCCTGCTTCCTCCTCTCTCTGCCTGCCTCTCTGCCTACTTGCGATCTTTCTCTCTGTCAAATAAATAAATAAAATCTTTAAAAAAGAAAAGAAATAGAGGACATAATTTTGGAACATTTACAAAAATGTATGTGTATAAAAAACTCAACAAATTTTAAAGAATAAGCATTATTCAAAGCTAGATCTCTATTACTCAGATTAGAAATAAAGAACAAGACAAATATACCAACAAATTGGACAACCTAGGAAAAATAGATAAATTCCTAGAAACATACAACCTATCAAGACTGAATGATAAGGAAAAAGAAAATCTGAATAGACCAATTACTAGTAAGGAAATTGAATCAGTAATAATAAAATTCCCAACAAACAAAAGTTCAGGACCAGACAGGTTCACTGGTGAATCTATCAAACATTAAAAAAAAAAAAATAACCAACCTTCTCAAACTCTTCCAAAAATAAAAGAGGAGGGACCTCTTTCAAACTCATTTTACAAAGCCAGCATTACCCTGATACCAAAATCAGACAAATTACCACAAGAAAAGAAAATTACAGGTCAATATCTCTGATAAACATAGATGCAAAAATCCTCAGTAAAACATCAGTAAGTTGAATTCAACAATATATTAAAAAGTAACACATCAGGATATAGTGGGATTTATTCCAGGGACACAAAGATGTTTCATCATATGCAAATCAATGAATGTGATATACCACATTAACAAAACAAAGGATAAAAATCATATGGTAATCTTGGGGCACCTGGCTGGCTCAGTCAATAGAGAATGTGACTTGATCTCAGTGCTGTAGTTTCCAACCCCACGTTGGGTGTAGAGATTAATTTTTTTAATTTATGTATTTATCTGAGAGAGAGAGAGAAAGCAGGAGGGAGAGGGAGAGAGAATCTGAGGCAGACTCCATACTGAGCACAGAGCCTGACATGGGACTTGATCCCACACCACAGAATCATGATGTGAGCCAAAAACAAGAATTGGATGCTTAACCAACTAAGCTACCCAGGCACCCTGGGTATAGAGATTACTAAAAAATAAAACCTTTTTAAAAAATCACATGGTAATCTTAATGGATGCAGCAAAGATAAAATTGAGAAACTGACAAAGCTGACAAAGTTCAACACCCATTTATGATAAAAACGCTAAACAAAATAGGTATACAAGGAACATACTTCAACATGATAAAGACCATATAGGACAAGCCCTCAGCTAACATCATACTCAATGGTGAAAAGCTAACAGCTTTTCCTCTGAAATCAGGAACAAGACAAGAATGACTGCTCTTACCAGGTTTATTCAACATAGTACTGAAAATCCTAGCCACAACAATTAAGCAATAAATAAAAATAAAACACATCCAAATTGGAAAGAAAGAAGTAAAACTGTCACTATTTGCAAATGACATGATATTATATATAGAAAACCCTAAAGACTACCAAAAAGCTATTAAAACTAATGTACAAATTCAGTGAAATTGCAGGATACAAAATCAATATACAAAAATCTGTTTTGTTTTTATTCACAAATAGCAAACTATCGGAAAGAGAAATTAAGGGGGAAATCCTATTTAGAATTACATGGTAAAGAATAAAATACCTAGGAATACATTTAACCAAAGAAGTGAAAGACTTGTACACTTAAAACTATAAGACATTGATGAAAGAAATTGAAGAAGACATAAAGAAACACGAAAGACATTCCATGCTCATAGATTGGAAGAACACATTAGATTCCCAGAAGAAAATACAGGCAGTAAGCTCCTTGACATCAGTCTTCGTGATGATTTTTTTTTAAATCTGACACCAAAAGCAAAGACAACAAAAGAAAAATAAACAGATGGGACTATATCAAATTTAAAGTCTTCTTCACAGCAAGGGAAAACAATCAACAGAATGAAAAGGCAACCTACTAAATGAGAAAAGGTATTTGCAAATCATGTTTCTGATAAAGGACTAATATCCAAAATATACAAAGACCTTATACTACTCAATAGCAAATAAACAAGAAACCAATTTTAAAATGGGCAAAAGATCTAAATAGGCATTTTTCCAAAGAAGACATGGCGATGGACACCAGGTACAGGAAAAGATATACCACATCACTAATGATCAGAGAAATGCAGATCAAAACCACAATGAACTATCATCTCATGCCACTTAGAATGGCTATTACCAAACAGACAAGAAAACAAGTGTTAGGGAGGATGTGTAGAAAAGGGAGCCCACATGCACTGTTGGTGGGAATGCAAATTGGTGCAGCCACTGTAAAAAACAGTATGGGAAGTTCCTTAAAAAATTAAAAATAGAACTCCCATATGATCCAGCAATTCCACTTCTGAGTATTTAGCTGAAGAAAATGAAAACAGTAACCCAATGGTATGTGCGCCCTCACATTCACTGCAGCATTATTTACAATAGCCAAGATACAGAATCAACCTAAGTGCCCATCAAAGGATGAATAGATTAAAAAAAAACTGTGAGATACACACACACACACACACACACACACACAATGGAATATTATTCAGCCATAGAAAAGAATGAAATCTTGTCTTTTGTGACAACATGGACAGAACCGAGGGCATGATGCTTAAGTGAAATAAGACAGATAGTAGGAGACAAATACTGTATGATCTCACTTATATGTGGAATTAAAAACAAAACAAAACAAACCAAGCTCATAGATAAAGGGAACAGTTTGGGGGTTACCATAGGCAACTTATTTTAGAAAGGTTTATTAAATTTACTACATAAGTTATTAAGTTTATTATTATTGTAAGTAAAATAATCTCTAGTTATTGTTGGGATATGTAAAAGCTTTGCTTTTTATATGTTTATTTTACAATTGTGTATCTTGCTGAAGTTTTAAAAGAATGTTAGTTTTCCAATTAATTACATCATCTACAAGTGGTTATATTTTTTTCTCCGTTCCCAAAGTTATACTTCCTCGGCGAAATCCTTAATTTCATTCCTCACTTTAAGCATATACGTAGTGCGTCATAGTAAATTTGTTATTGATTTCATATTCCTTTAAGCATATTATAATAAGTTTTATCAGGGATGTAAGTTGAATTATAACATTTTTAGACATTTATTAAGATGACTGTATGGCTTTCTTCTTTTACAAATAGAATAAAATATATTTTTCTTACCAGAAAGCCAACCTTGTATTTCTAGAATGCATGCTAGCCTACTTGGTCATGGATTAATGTTCCGGTGATATACATGCGATATTGATTTAGTCATAATTCTTTAAGATTTTTTCAATCTACTTAATTCTTTCCTACTTCCTTTGACAATTTTTGGTCCTAGGTTCATGCTAACTGTCTAAAATGAATTAGGATGCTTTTTCTACACCCTGGGACAGTTTACATGGCTTTAAATATTTCCTCCTTGAAATGTTAAAACAATTCTCCTGGCAACACCTGGGTGACTCAGTCGGTTAAGTGTCCGTCTTCGGCTCAGGTCATGATCCCAGGGTCCTGGGATCAAGCCCTGCACTCTGGGCTCCCTGCTCAGCGGAGAGTCTGCTTCTCCTCCTCCCTCCGTGCTTTCTCTCTCGTGAATGAATAGAATCTTAAAAAAAAAAATTCTCCTGTAAAACACCTGGACTTTACTTACCAACTCCTCCATCTGGACCTCAACCTCAGGGCCACATTAATTCTCAGTTTTTAACATCAGTTAATACAATTCACCCAAACACCACTAAATTATTGCTGCTCCCAGTGTTTATCCTTTTGAAGAATTTAATATTTCACTCCATTTTATAAAGAGATTTACAACAGTTATTTAAATTTAATTTAGATTTAAACTTATTTATGTTTTATGTGGTTTCGGTTTCACTACAGTCTTTTGGTACGAGGTGGATTTAATAAACTCAATTTTTTTTCATGTCTAAATTGGTTGGAATCATCTAAATAGCTTCTTTTCTCAAGAAATGGTATAATTTCTGAACACCCGCATATCTGAAAATGTCTTTCTTCCATTGTCTTCACCTGCGAAGGCATCTTCACAGGTATAAAGTCTTGGATTAAAAATTTCCCTCTCCAAAATGCGAGGGGGTAGTTTCCTATCAACTCCTGACACGGCACGAGGCTGGCTTGGTTTTTCTTCTCTTACAGGTTACTGGCTTTTGTCTGTTCTTGCCTTTATCCTCACAATTTAATACTTTAAATTATAATTTGTGTCTAAATTACAGGATGTATCTAATTATAGAATGCTTTTCTCAGTGATTTTTCTGGAACATGAGCTCTTTCAATCTCTACATGCAGATCTTTCTTCGGTCCCCCTAAATCTTTATTCATTCTATCTTTGAACAATGCTTCTGCTCTACCTGTTCTGTTCTCTTTCGGAAACATCAAACACCCCATGCTAAAGTGCCAACCTTTGTTCTACCATTGGCTGTCCACTTTCTTGTTCGTACCATCTCTAGGTGCTCTGCATTCTGAAAGCTGCTCTTTTTGTGTGTGTGTGACACTGATTCTATTTTCTGAAGTGTCTGCTGTGCATTTTTGCTTCTGCATTCTTTAGTTCCTATAAGTGTCACCATACCCCTTAGCCTGTTCTCTCTTCAGGGCTTTCTGTTTCTGCTTCACAAATACCATATTTTCTTATATTCTTTTGAAGAGACCGTAAGTTTCCTGAAAATTTCTCCCTGTTTCTGGAAATGAGATTATATAGTCACAGAACATAATTTTATAAGTGTTTAGGACAATGCTCCTTCTCTTTGTTTTGCAGTATTTTGCCCATAGTACCACCACACTTCTATCCAACCCAGACTTGTGGCTACTTCACTCATCTTTGGCTGTAGCAAGAGATATACCTGGGTGTTGGGACTAAGATTTTTTTTTGCCTATTTTTCAGGGTTTTTTTTAAAACTTCTATTGTACATATATACTTTGGTGATAATTATTTTAGAAAAAATAAAAACAGAAAAAATTCTTTCTTTAAAGTACTCTGTGAACAGCACAATAAAAAAATCACTTTTTGTGAATCAAGGATCTATACAAAAGTTATGATATGAAGATGGCAAGTTAAAAGTTATGGACTTTTGCTTCTGAAAGGGGAAATTGCTAATATATTAAGAAAGAATGGCAACATGATCTAAACCTCTTTCTCATACAAAAACCAATTTTATTCCAAATAATCACATAATTTTTAAAATTTTCTTAAAACACTTTTACAAAGAGTAACCCCATGGTCATTAATTCTGGAAATTCCATTTTCTACATTAGTAAATACTACCTTAGTTGAACTGAATCAGTCCAAAGATTCCATGGCTTCTATAGATTTCATTTTAAGAGTTAAAAAAAATCTACTTTTCATGATAAATCATACTACCAATAACTTTACTTGGTAGACTTTTAGTTACTTTGGTAATTTTTACAATTTCACAAATAAGCAACACACATATCATATATATAAAATAATAATAAGCCAGTCTAATGGCTTGCATTGGAGGCCAGGGAGTTGTATTTTGTCAAACCCAAATTGAATAGAGTTGAATTTAGGTTAATACACAGAAAGGCATGTTCTGGATGTGTTGTCCTTTGTAATTTTGAAGCATCAGATGTATAGTAAAAAGTTCGAAGAGCTTCTTATTACTCCTGTAAGAGAACAAGTACATTAACTTACTCACACACTCGCAGGGAGTTTATCTGAAATGACAAGGAGAGATCATTTACTAGTAAATGTGGGCAAATGGCACCTGGTTTCAACACAGAGCAGAACATAGGTTAACTAAAGGATTAATATACCAAGACAAACAAAACAGGCTTTAGGAGATAAGCTTAAAGTAGAAAAGTATTCAAGGAAGAAGAGAATATGCTTTATAATCCTGAAAACTGCACCTTAGTCAACCATTAAAGTGCTTGAGAATTTTTTTTTTCCGTCACAGCTAGAAAAAAAAAAAAAATACTTGATCATCTTATTTTAAGTAAGTAGAAGAGTATTGGTTTACCTTTTGGCTTAGCTCCAACATACCTTTTCAACCATCCTCTTTCTAATAATCAGTCAGTAATTTCATTTTCAGTCAGTTAGAATAATATCTGAAATATATTTCTTATTTCCTTGTCTCCATGTATTTACCTCTTGAAAGAGATTGTCAAATAACCTATGTAACCACCTACTTAATACAAAATGATTCATATCTCTGTGGTTTTAAAGCTTTACTTTAAGACCTTTTTGTGCATCAGCTATTCCCAGCTCTTTGCTGGAGCTTTGTTCTAGCTCTCAGTCTGAAGTGAATGTAAGCTATAACACACATCGATAGTAACATGAGGGTGCCTGGGTGGCTCACCAGGTGGCTCAGTTGGTTAAGCGGCTCAGGTCATGATCCCAGGGTTCTGGGATTGAGTCCCACATTGGGCTCATTGTTCAGCAGAGAGCCTGCTTCTCCCTCTGCCTGCCACTCCCCCTACTTGTGCACGCTCTCTCTCTCTCTGGGTCTTTCTGACAAATAAATAAATAAAATATTTTTAAAAATAGTAAAAGGCTTTGGCTCAAGGATATACTTGCATTTTGGGACTATATAAAAAAAAATCCCACAAATTGAGAGCTAAGACCCAGTTAAACCTAAGTAATGTTGCTGCAGCTTCGTGGCACCACAGGTAAAGTATAACAGGTCTTCCTGAGAATTTACCGGATACAAGTCAAGACAAACATGGTACAATCAGTCTGCAAGTGAAGGAAGACAATGAACTGATAAGCTTAATTGATGCCGGTCCAAAACTTGCTGAGTTGAGTATGAGGTTACAATGTGACAATTAATAATTTACTGTGGTGTGATATGGTGTGCTAGGCAGCAAGGAGAACATACGGACCCACTGTCACATATCTACAAATAATTTTAAGAGGTATTGTATTTACTATTCAAGTATACTGAGGTCTGGTAAAATACCTAAGTTCACCGCCATGCAAATCACAGGTGAGGGGAAAGGGAAGGGGCAGAGGAGCTAAACCAAGACCAAAATTTTACTGTTATAAATATGAGATGAGACAGGTGTTTAATTTGCCTCAAAAGAAACACTAGACTCTACCAAGATTAGGAAAATAAAGCTTAAAATCTATGTCCCTTATTTATAGTTTAATAACTGGTTATATCAATGTTTGCATCAGGGGGAAAGAAGAAGAAATGCAAAAGGAAAGCCCTTAAAATTCTTACAATAAAATCCAGATTAGTTGCATCACAAGTCCATGATTACTTCCTAAAATAAAACCAGTTACCAGTCATCATTTTAAATCT